>JAKWJA010002498.1:5397849-6597849 GCA_027704765.1 Solanum habrochaites | reverse complement strand
ACAACATGTGTATCCTTTATCAATATCCCTCAAAATATTTGATTCCACTATTAGCCATCGTTTTTTAAAAGGAACAAATTATGGATGATTCAATAGGGAAATAACATAGTTGAGCTACTTGAGGGGGGAAATCCAACAAGTTTAGAGATTTGTTTGTGTTTACTATTAAATATATATATATCTATATATAGCACATGATTAAATAAAAAAATAATAGGGCCCCTATTTATGGTTTGACTTTAGGCCCCCAATTTTGTTGAATCAACCCAGAATATAAGTACAACATAATGATTTAATGAAAATACTCAATCCAATAAAAATACTTGATTTTTTTTCTAATTCTTATATTGCTTATAGAATAATGTTAACAATTTCAGTAACTATTGCTGTAGGAAAAAACAGAGGTTCTTTAGATACAAAGCATAGGGCTGCACAAAGAAGATGAAGAAAATACTTTGAAGAAGTGCATACTTTATTAACTTGAAATATCTGCCTTTATAGGCTTACAGACTTAGGAAGATAATCTATCTAGGACTTCCACTTGACTAGAAACTAGGAAAGTACCAGAAAAATAGCAACAAAATAACAACCTAACAAAGACTCTTTCAACTCTAGTAAAAGAATTATTCAAACATATAGTAAAATAATCAATCAGTAACTTAGAAATTTAGACTCTTTTTTTTAATCAATTCTCAACACTCCCCCTTGATTCAAAATCACATACGCCAAGGCATAAAATAAAGTAGTTGTGCTTTGCCTGCGGATGTGCTTTATATAGAATATCTGCCACTTGTTCTTCTGTGCTACAACTCTTCAACTCAATCACCCCTTCTGTAACCAGATCACGGATGAAATGATGTTGAATATCTATGTGTTTTGATCATCCATGACAAACAACATTTTTCGCCATTGCAATTGACGAAAATTATCACAAAAAATCTTTGTTGCTCCCTTTTGTTCTTGGTGAAGATGAACAAGTAATTGCCTCAGCCACAACACTTGACATGTTGAAGAGGCTTCTGCAATATATTCATCCTCGGAAGAAGACAATGTTGTTGTTGATTGTTTGTTTGAGATCCAAGTAATAGCTACAGAACCAAGAGTTAAAAGGTTCCCAGAAACACTCTTTTTATAGTTCACATTCCCTGCCCAATCACTATCTGAAAAACCATAGGGATTAAAATTAGTACTTTGAGTACCATAGTCCAAATCATGTAGTCCCAGCAACATAGCACAAGACTCTTTAAGCTTCTCCAAGATGATGTTTCGAAGGACTATGCATAAACTTGAAGTAATTCCAATAGAAAATGATATATCAGGATGAGTGTGCGTCAAATAAATTAAACCTCCAACTAAACTTCTAGAATAACTTCCTTCAGCTTTTTCAATACCATCATCAAGTTGCAGCTTCTCATTTACATTCTTAGGAGTAGCCACTGTTTTTCAGTTTAGCATGTTAAATATTTTCTAAAGATCAGTGGAATACTTCCTCTGAGATATGAAAATTCCATCTTCTTCCTGCTTCACTTCAAGTCCAAGAAAATAATGCAACACTCCCAAATCCGTCATTTCAAATGTTATCATCATAGAATATTTGAAATCACATACAAGAGAGTAAGATGAACACATATATATCATGTCATCAACATACAGACATACCAACAATAAATCATTTTTTCCATATTTCTTCACATATAAAGTTGTCAAATTCCTACTTCTTTCAAAACCATTTTCTCTGAAATGTGAATCTATTTTGTTGTACCATGCGCGATGAGCTTGTTTTAACCCATAGAGTGTTTTCCTTACTTGTATACTTTGTTCTCCTTTCCTTTCTCCACATAACCATCTGGTTGTGTTACATACACTTCTTCTTCCAAATCACCATTAAGGAATGCAGACTTAACATCAAATTGATAAACCTTCCACTTTGATTGAACATCAAAAGCTAAAAGGATTCTTACTATTTCAAAGCGAGCAACTGGAGAGAATGTTTCGTCAAAGTCAATGCCTTGTTGCTGTGAATATCCTTTTGTAACCCATCTGGCTTTGTGTTCCTAAACACTTCCGTCAACATGATACTTTGCCTTGAACACCCATTTGACTCAGCTAACACTTTTTCCATCCGGAAAGTCCACCAAATCCCATGTCCCATTTTTCCTTATTGTCATAAGATCTTCTTGCATTGAACACCTCCATTCCATTTTTGTTGAAGCTTCTTGAAAGCTAGTTGGGTCTGCACCAAATAGAGAAAAGGTACATGTTTCATAAATATCTTAAAGTGATCTAAAATTCTGAGGAGAAGTTTCACTGGAACCTTTTGAGTCTGGCACCATCAATGTTGGGCTTGTACACCTTGGACTTTCATCGCTGAGGTTTCCTGAAGAGTGGGTTGGTGTATTAGTAAGAGACTGTCTATTAGCAAGAGATTGGCTTACTTCTTTACTAGGAAAGGCTTTATTTTCCACGGTAACTTGTGAACTTTTATTGTTACTGTCCCTTTTCCAGCAAGTGTTTTCATTAAATACAACATCTCTCCTAATAATCACCTTATCAATCGTAGGATTATAGAATCAAAAAGCCTTAGATTCAGAACAGTATCCGAAAAAGATGCATTTTTCAGACTTTTCATAAACTTTTTCTACGATGTTGTGAATTTATTTGAGCATATGCAATACAACCAAAAATTCTCAAATGACTTACCCACGGATTTCTACCTTTCCAGATTTCAAAAGGTGTCTGACTCATGAATGCTTTGGTCGGAGAAATATTAAGAAGATAAACTGCAGTATGAACAGCCTCAGCCCAAAACTGATTTGGAAAATCTTTACTCTTTAACATGCTCATGGACATCTCTATTACAGTTCGGTTCTTCCGCTCAGCAATCCCATTTTTCTCCGTAGTGTAAGGTATAGTCAATTCCCTCTGAATTCCTTTTTCTTCACAAAATAAATTGAATTCTTGTGATAAGAACTCACCTCCCCTGTCAGTACGCAGAATTTTAACTTTGTCACCAACTTGGTTTTCAACCAATGCCTTCAATTTTTTGAAGATTGCACAAGTTTCTTATTTAAGCTTCCAAAAATATACCCAATTCAACCGACTGTAATCATCAGTTAGTAACAAATATCAAGAACCAGCAAGAGATTATGTGTTCATAGGACCACACAAATTTGCATGAAAAAACTTCAGGACTAGTAGCTCTTAAAGATCTTCCAACAGGAGTAGAATTTCTATGTTGTTTTTCATATATACAACCTTCACATGTATTTTCAACTGATCCTACATTTGGCAAACCATGAACCATCTTATTTTGACTTAGCAATCTCAATCCATTCATATTCAAGTGTCAATAATGCAAATGCCACAACTTAGATTCGTCAAGATTTTCTCACTAACTACCAAGGCTTGTTCAACTTTTGAAACTTCAAATGGAAACATTTTATTATCTGTCCTGCGAATATTTTCTAAGATTTGACCAGATTTCTTGTTGTTAATAACACATGAGTCATCATCAAACAATACAGAGAACACAGAACTCAACAATTGCCCAAAACACTTAGTAAGTTATGTTCCAAACTAGGAGCAAATAGGCTTCACTTTACCTTGGCTAGTCTGGACAATAATAGTACCTTCACCTTCAACTTGAATCTCCTTGTTATCACCAAAACAAATTCGCCTCTTTTTTTGTCTCATCTAACTCTTAAAATCCTTTCCTTTCACCAATCATGTGATGGGAGCATCCACTATCCACAAACCAAACATCAGTTTTTTAATCTATGGTGGTAGAGCTAGCCATGAAAAGCACGCTTTCTTCTTCTTCTTCTTCGACATAAATAGCTTGATCATTTTTATACCAACAGTTAGCTTCTAAATGGAAAGCCTATGAAAATTGTAACACTACACTCCACTTCTGCAACTATTTGTCCACCCAGATTGTCTTGTGCCTCTACCACATCCTCTGCCACGTCCTCGAGTTCCTTGTTTTAACGAATTTTCATTTTGAATTGGCTGCTCTTTCTTCACTGTAAATGCTTGTTCTTCGGTTCTCTCTATTGAATTATTGATCCGTGTCTCATGAGATTGCAAAGAGCCCATTAGTTCATCAACTGAAAACTTAGAAAAGTCTTTTGATTCCTCTATGGCTGCAACCACGTGATCAAACTTTGAGGTAAGCTTCTTAAAACATTTGAAACTACAATTTTATCATCTATCTCTTTATTGTATGAATTAATTTGACTTAAAATTCCACTAACTCTTGATACGAAGTCTTGCAGAGATTCATTGTTTTTCATGATCAATATTTCAAAATCAAGACGAAGAGATTGTAGTTTCACAGTAATTACCTTTGAGGAACCTTGAAACTCAGTTTTCAAAATCAGCCAAACATCTTTGAGGTAGTAGCTGCTGCAATTCTTGATAAGATTGTCTCATGAATGACTTGTTGAATAAACAACAAAGCTTTTGCATCCTTCTTCCTGATTTCTTTTAAACTCTTCCCTTCCTCTGCATTTGACTCTACTACATCAGTTAACCCATGTTCGATCAAGTCCCACAAATGTTAAGACCAAAACAAGGTCTTCATATTGATGCTCCAAAACTCATACTTGTCACCATTGAAGACGGGCATGAGGAGCTGTGAAGAAGAGGATATACCATTTGCTGCCATAATTTTTTTCCTTCTTATATTCTCTGCCTGATTGTTTCTTATCTCTTTATCGCCCATTCAAACACCGAACACTTTCTCTGATACCACAAGGTAGGAAAAACAAAGGTTTTTATCTACAAAACTTAGTGATACACAAAGAAGATGAAGGATATACTGTGAAGAAGTGCATACTTTATTAACTGGAAATATCTGCCTTGATGGCCTTACAGACTTAGGAAGATAATATCTCCATGACTTCCACTTGACTAGAAACTAGGAAAATTCTCGAAAAATAGCAACCAAATAACAACCTCACAAAGACTCTTTCAACTCTAGTGAAAAACTTATTCAAACCTACAGTAAATAATCAATTAGTAACTTAATAATTTAGACTCTTTATTTTTTAATCAATTCTCAACAATTGTCTCGGCCGAAAGAAGTTCTTCGAAACTAAAATTGAAAAAATCTTATCTAAGATCAACAATGTGAGATTGAACGTATTAGCTATATCATCAATTTAAAAGGAACTACTAAAAAAATTATTAGAAAATAATAATTAATGACTTTCTATCTAAGAAGACAATAAAAATAGATTTTAAATAAAGGCCGAACTCATAAACAAATCACTGGACTTGTTGGTTTTTCCCTTTAGGTATCTCAACTATGCCATTTTTCTTTGAAACATTGAACCACCCATAATTTGTTCATTTTAAGCTCTATTGGCTGATTTTGATCAATTTCTTTTAATTGTAAGTGTCTTCAATTGTCTTTGTATTGTAATGACGTTGATTGAAGGAATGAAAAAACAATGTGCATTAGTCTCTTTTTTTTTTTATAATGTGTTCAAATGACTTGAAATAAAACACAATTATTCTAGAACAACATGTGTATCCTCTATCAATACCCTTTACAAAATTTGATTCCACTATCATCCATCAGTGTTTAAAAGAAACAAATTAAGGATGATTCAGTAGGGAAATAACATAGTTGAGGTACTTGAGGGGAAAATCCAACAAGTTTAGGGATCTATTTATGTGTTTGCCCTTAAATATATAAATAGTACATGATTAAATAAAAATAATAATAGGGCCCCTATTTAAGGTTTGGGTTTAGGCGCCAAATTTTGTTGAGTCGTCCCTAGGTTCATCTACTACACCAACGATCGTCATATCCATGTCTACGACTTGATAACACGTAGAATATCATTATCTCTCGCTTTCCCACATGTTAGTAAGAGAAAGCGTCACAACATCCATGATTTAACATTAAATCTATAAATGTTTAATTAGCTTTTTGTTAGTGCGTTTTTGTTGATTTTTATCATGTTACTTCTTATCATTAATTTTTATATTCGTATGAATCTTCATGATTAATTAATTTGTATTTTACTCCTCTGTTAGTCAACAAAACCTTTTACTCTTCTCATCGTATATTCACAAAGTGGCTAAAGGCTCAATTCAATTGGATAAATGGAAATTTCTGTTCATAAATTGCCATTTATATTAGTTACTAATAAATATGATTTTTAAAAAATTTTAAATATAACGTTTTGCATAATAATATTCGGTTTATTCATCAATTGGACTATTATTGACATTATGCTTCCTGGTTTCTAATTACTATGTTTCTTTTTCATTTTATTGAAATGTTTTATTTGAGTTGAAGATTTAATAGGAATAATCTCTCTAGCTTATAAGATAAGAGTAATTTACCTATACATGATTCTTTTAAAATCTAGCTTATAAGATTACATTAGATATGCAATTATTGTTGAATCATCTTCACATATAAATGTGAGAATCAAAGGAAAGGTGTGGTAATTTCAACTTGTCATTATTTTATTATATATTATAATCTTTGCATTATTCTTCAAGTATAATGATATAAAGTAGTTTATATAGTTTATTCGTAAGTCACACAAGCCATAAATTATTTTTGAGAAATGGCACGTGTAATATCATTATATAATTATTCATTAAATGTTGATAAAAATATGAGAGTAATATAATTATCAATCAAATGAATTAAATCATGAAGGTTTGATAAAATAAAATAAAAATCTACTCCACCTCATCTAATTTTCTCTGCTCATAATTTATTTATTTATTTTTTTATACTATTTGAAATATGTAAATATATATGTTTAGAATTTTTTCCTACTTATGTATAGATCATATAAAAGAAATAAAAATGTTATTTAAAAAAGTTTTGCTGTGAGTAAAAAATACTTTGCTAAAAACGCACAACAAGTGTATACTATTTCTTGTTTTTCGGTAAATAACTTGTCCTCGACTAAATCACTTGTCCTTGACTACCTTTTTTTGTACTCTCTTCTAGGTATTTCACGTGTACACTATTTCTTGTTTTCAATAAATTACATGTTCTCGACTAAATCACTTATCTTTGACTACTTTTTTTTTCTTTGTAACCTCGTGTAGGTCTCTCCATTTCTCCATTCTCATTTTTCCATGTCCCAGTAATCTTCAATCTGTTGGAATTCTTACCCTCAAATTTGTCTAAGAACAAGTATATTCTATATGTTCCTTTGCACATTACATCAATTACATTTTGTAAAACAAATAAAATAATGAGACAATATTTTATCGCGAAAAAAACCTAACTCATAAAGGGTAAAAACCACGACCTACACCTCCGTAGGATTTAACTCCACTTCAGTAAACTCTGAGCCCCAACAACAGATTACAAATATATGAAACCTTAAGAAATATAAACTCTATATCCTAGCAAAGAAATTATAAACTGTAATTCCTAGCTACCGAAGACCCCCCCCCCCCCAACCAAGGTTTAAGTCTGTACCACCTCAAGTTTCTTCCTCAACATGTAGACGAATCATACATACCATACTGACATTAAATCAAAACTCTTCATTAACAACACATTTACAAACAACATTTTTCGCACAAACCTCACAACAGTCCCATAAATCTCAAACTCTCATCAAAATTCTTCATGAACTTTGCGTAATTTACAACTTTGAAACTCTCCTAATTCTTGTTAAACAAACAACTTAGTCTTCGTTTTCGCCACTTCCAAAAAGCTTCTTTAAAAAAACCGAACTTGACTCGAACTCGTATCACAAAAAATACGTTAGACTCCTCCTTTGCTTCTCCTTCTTTCAAACTTTTGTCTCCCTCTTTACTTCTTCTTCCTAGTTTGTCTAGTTTTCCTATTTGATTAAGAAAATTATCTTGCCTGCGTACTCCTTTATAAAAGGAAACTTTATATGCTGGTTGATTGTTAAAAAAGAAATACGTCAACATCTTTATAACTTCTAATTCGCGTCGTTGACGTTCTCCTTATCCCAGTCAGATTCAGTTTGAAAAGTAGATATTGGAGCAACTGGTTCCTCTTATATATTTCCTCTATTTTTCAATTATCAAAATCTTTCTCGTTTTAACACACTCAAAATAATAGGCGGCGAGGAATTATTCCGAAAGGAGCAATTCTTAAGACGAGGTGTGTAACTTTAATTATTACTCTAACTTTCGAAGCTTTTACTCAAATTGTTGCTGCAATTTTTGGGCATATATATATTGGTTAATTGTTTTGATTTGCATTTAATTTTTTCTTTTATACTTTTCGGTATTAAAAACTTTTGATTAAGATTTATATATAGAGATATGGATGACTTTCAAAGTTTTGATCTTTGATTGGGTTTGTGAATTGCAGTGACCAAAGGGGTTAAACGAAGATAGTTTTTTTTGTGTGTGAAACTCGTTCTTGATTTTTGATGTTGAAGTGGACATATTTTAAATTTCTAAATTCATCTTATTCATTTTTTTTATTTTTTAGTTTTATGTGTGAATAATGTAAATGCAATCGCCACACTACATCAAACAATGGGGTACACTAGAGATGATATACCTAAAAAACATTAACTTTTATTACTTTCGTCATATCAATGTTAAAACATTCAAAATCGTGTACCCGTAGTCTTTTTGTAAGGTGGAATATATGATCAAAGTTTGTCATTGTTCATTTCATAAAGTTATTTAAAGAGATTGATTTCTTAATGTAAATTAAGAATATCCGAAGGAGACTATTAGAGAGTTCGATTTATTTATGCTTTTTGTTGAAGTAGCATCAAATATTTCTATATGATGATACCTGTTGCCACTCATTTTGGCGCTCCCTGCTTCCATTATTGTAGCTTCTTAATATTGAACAGTTGGAAATAATTGTTTTTTGAAAAACAAAAGACTTTCAAGAGTATGTCCAAACACTTTGTGCCATTTTTTCATATGGAGTATATATATTTATACTTAAAATATATAGATATAATAATTTTCAATTGGAATAAATAGTTAGATTATACCCAAAATAGACTTTCAATTAAATACGCAACTTAGTTTCTTTAAAACTGGCAATTTAATAAATATCCTTTGTTTTGAAATAATTATTTTTGTGTTGTTAAAGTTAAAAAGCTCGAGTAATTAATGACTTAATAATCTATCTCATTTCTCTTTGAAACTCTCTTTAAGGAACTTTATTTAAACCATATTTGGACCATCAGATAACCTTTAACCTAAAATTTTGGCCCAAATTCTTTAAACCCATTACACATTAAGAAACTCAAGACCCAATTCAGTATTTGAAAATATTGAGAGTCCCACATCGTTTTCCCCTTTATTTCGACCCATAGTTTGTCCTATATAAACCCCCTCACTCTTAGCACGTCTTAATACCGTTCCGGGGCAGGAGATTTAGGAGCACAAAAGAACACCCCTCTAAGTTTTGGGAGTTCCATTTTTTGTCAAGAAACTTTGCTGATTCGAGACTGCTTTTGAGTTGGAGGGGTGTTGGAATTTGGTCACGTCCAAGCTCGAGTTCACATTGCTGCACCAATCAGGTAACACTGTATTCCTTATTCATTTGATGTAAAGTGTTGGGTTTTAGTTTTTTTTTTTAGCGATTATGAATACTATTTTGATTTACTAATAAAGGGTGCTTTAGATTTAACTTCATTGTTTAGCATCTCATCGTGTTGTTGGTATCTTTTCTCTCTTGTGTTGATTCAATTGCTCAAGAATGGATGTTTAATTTAGGCGTTACATTTTGTAATTATGTGGCGTTTAACTACTTACATCAAGTTGTGTTATTTAGTCTTTTCAAGCTTGCCTTTTTTTCGTTTTAAAGATCCTTGGGTCGAGAATCAGTGTGTTAAATTTTGGTCTGAAATCCCTTGATAGTATCCAAATTTCAGTACCGAATTTCTACTGGTATGATTGTATCTTGATTTATTATCTTGCCTTCTTGTTTTTTACTGAGAGATTTTCCCTTTGTGTCTTCTTTAATTGGGCAACTATGAAATATTTTTCCTTCTGTGGTCTCCTTCCTTTAAGTCTTGCTAGCTGGAAATTTATTTGCTTGATCAAATATTCACTTCTTCTCCTTGACAAGATTTTCTCACGATTTACTTGATTCCTACGAATCATCTAGGATTGAGATTTTGTGCTTTATTCATATATCTGTTCCTTACTTGCATCAAGTTACTAGTCGGTAATATGCGTTTGTCTTACTAAACATTTGTTATGAGGTTTTAACACATGCTCGTAGCGCCAACCTCGTTCTGAGATTTGTATATGAGCTATACAATGGTCTTTTCCTCTCTTTTTGGATTTTATTAGTTTGACGTCGCAATTTCCAATTTCACTTTGGTTGGTTTTTTAGATCTTTCCTTCTAATGTGTTATTGTTTTCTTTTTACACTTTTCATTATGTTATTTTTGCTTATTAAAATAAGTATCAACATTTGTTGATTTCTCATCAATAACATCCTAGACTTTCCACAATATGAAAAAACCTAGGCGAACCTACAAGACATTTCAATTTTAATCATTTGAAATCCTTAGTAACCCTAATTGATACGTCAATAAGATGTTTCCTTAATAGCTTGCCGTAAAAGGTAAAAATATTTCTTTATGTTCGTTGCTTTTAATGGTGCAGTGTGAAGCAAGGGTAATCAATAATTTCTCAAGAATTGTGTGTTTGAACAAATATAAGAAATATTAGAGTTGCAGGGTAAAGTGATATCTTACAAATTTTTAGAATCTAACTACAAGGGGGCTATGAGAAGGTATTCCATTCCTCTTATTCTTTATTCTCATGCTACAAATTTCTGAAAAAATTGATAAACACGTTTATTGCACACTAATGTGCAGGTGAAGAATATTTTTTCTGAAAGCCCCCATGCATTTATACATATTATTGCAGGCAGCAGAAACTCATTAACGCCATTAGTCTAAATGATATCTCTCAATGCTTTCTTTTCACATTAACTTTCCAAGCTTCTTCTAGAATTGTTCCTGCAATTTTCACGTATAAGTTAGTTAATTGGTATGATTTGCATTCAATTTTCTTTTACCTTTTAGGGTTTGAAACGATATCTATTTTGCATTTATTTTTGAGGTATTTAAAGATTTTGATTAAGGTTTATATTTTGTGGATGATTGTCAAAATTTTGATCTTTGATTGGGTTTGCGGATGCAGTGGCCAAAGGGGTCAAAGAAGATAGTTGTTTTTTCCATCTCTTTGTGAAACTAGATTCTGGATTCCGATGTTAAAGGGGACTAACTTAAATTTCTAAAATCAATATTTTCTTTTATTTTTTGATCTAAATCAAAGGTAGGAAAAAAATGTCATGTCAGACAAACTTTTGATTCAAATGATTCTTCATATCCAATATCATCTTTGAGTAAAAATACTAAGAAACTTACAAGAATTGACTCTCTGATTTGAGGATCCCAAAGAGTGAAAAATAACCCAAGATTAGAAAAAGAGTAAAAAAACCTACAAACCTTCATGTCAAGATATTGAAAAATTGTAAACTTCGTATCAAGCAAAGAGCATATGAAAAGTTTTATATATTATACCAACAAACTCTCGGGCAGATAAAATTGTTTGACATTGTTAGGACTAAAAGGAACCTTGGTGGTGCTTCATATTCTTCTCAAAGTTAAAGAAAATATGAACCTAGTAAGCTTCCATTTAATCCGGATAGTAATCAAATGATTTTATCAACCTAACATTTTGTTGTGAAATCAGATAACGTTCGTGTGGTTCTTTCCTTGATAGAATCTCCCAACTTAAATAATTTGACATGAATGTTTTGTAGTACTTTAACTCTTTTTTCTTATAGGTGTCATTTTTCGTACATTTTTTGGTTTCTCCAATTATATTAGAGTGACCTTCCTGTTTTGTATTTTTTTAGGTTTTCGATGAAGATAGTATATAGTGATATCAAGAACAGCTTGAAACTCTAATTTTTATCAAACACGACACGTCATTTTGATCGACCGCGAGAAGTTAAGCTAGAATTTTATGAAGACTGTTCTGAGAATAAAATTTATCAAGTTTTGTTAGCCTACTCCCGGTGTTGGACATAATGCTAATAGATCGACAGGTACTTGATCAAGAACTTCGTCACCTCAAGATTATAAACTTTTCATTAGCTCTCAAATTTTGTTCGTGGGCATCACTAAAGAAAAAATTGTCTATAAGCTTTTATGTTTGATCTCATCTTTTGCTTAGAAGTTTAAACTCAAAAGGGAGAAACAAAGAATGTTGATCTTCAGTATTACAATATACTGTATAATGACCCGGAAGATCATTTTAATACAAAATTACCGTATTACCCATCCTGTAGTTGCCTAGAAGTCCACTTTTTGATCAATTTGTGAGTGTGTTTGAAATTTTTGAGGTATTTGTTAATTCCGATTGTTTAATTTACCAGTGATTCAAAATAATCAATTTTAGTTTAGTAGCTAATGATAAGTAACATACTTTATTTAAACTTATCTATTGGCAAAAATCTATTGCCCTATAATAAATAGGGTTAAATAATTATATAAAAAAAAAAAGCACTCACGAAGCAAAGAGTATAGTGAAAAAATATCTGTGCACACTGACAAGAGGAAAATTAACTCCGGGAAGTACAATAGTCATTGTTATGCTGTGTGATCGGATTTCCGCAACCAGTAACTTCTACTTGTGCGAAATGATTAAGAATGCATAAAGTGCCAAGATTTGCTTACCGGGGGTCGTTTTCCTCTTGTCAAATGCCGAACAAAATATTTTTCTCCCCTATACGCCGCCGCTTCTAAGTAATTTCTGTATATAATTGTTTAACCTTATTTATTTATATTAATAATATTTGTGCCCAATAGTATTGTATTGTCAAATAAAAGTATGAGCTTAGACTGTAAGGTCTCTTCAAAATGAAATTAGGTTGCCTAAGAGACCTCCATGTTGCTTAACATGCTTAAAAAGTTCAACAAGCTTTTTTGCAGTATGCATACTTGATATAGTGGATTTTGGAGGTCAATGTCCAAGAACGTCCAGACGTTCCAAGTTAAAAAACCTTGGAACGTGCTTGAATGTTCTAGTGTGCCTTGCAAACGTTTAATATTGTTTGGTTTCTCAACCTTTATAGTAATGTTCCTAACTGTATTTAATTGTATTTATTGTCAAAACATCCAGCACACTTACCAAGACCTCCCTAGGGGTCCTTGAGGAGGACTCAATCATAGGCCAACAAGCTGCCCAAGGCAGCAGCGAGTTGCACTTAGGTGAAACATGTTCGCATCGAGGACTAGGGTGTCCCTAGACCAAAATTTTTGAATGCGTTTCGGACACAACACAGAGTCTACAGTCCAATGATATAATTCCAAAAATCATGTGGGAACAGCTCCACGTCGCGGACTTGCTCCCCGACGAAAATTAAAAAAATGAAAGTAAAGTTTGACATATCTAAAAGTACAAATAACTATGGGGGTGTTTTGGTAATTTAGGGAGACGGTTATAAACAATTTTTAGGACTTATTTAACCCCTTTCCCATGTCAAATCTCCAACACCCAATAAGAAAATCAAAATCCTAAAAGCTCTCTTCTCTTCCAAATTCTCTAAGGGATGGATTTTCATGGTTTCTTCTAAAAATTTTCATGGGTCTTCAATCAATAAGGTATGGTGATCCTTTATCCCTAGTTATCCATTCATCTAGGGAGTTCAATCAAGGATTTTCAAAAGTTATTCAAAGATCGAAATTCCCAATTTTCAATCTAGCCATGGGATCATTGTCGAATTGATTTCAAAAGCATTCTAATGATGAATTTATGATTAATCACCGATTTTAGATGAATTTTTTAATCTAATTCCTTAAAGACCCTGATCTCTCCCTAATTTCTCAACTTGGCCTATGATATTTGGTCTTAATGATCTTTAACCTATGTTTGATTGAATTATGGTGTCAAGTTATTTTGAATTGCCTATTACTAATTATTATTCATTAGAATGTATATGAAATTTCTGATTGAGTGACAATGATAATAAAAGTTTAGGGATTGGGTAATTGATCTATATTCCTGTACTTTCTATAGACTTGATGAATTCGTGTACCGAATGTGATCTTGAAACCATGATGTTTGAAGTATGCTGTTTTTTTTTTTTTTTTTTTTCGTCTATGTAATGGTACCTTTATCTATTTCTTTTATTCTTATTTATTTTAAATTATGAGAAGTTTTAATGATGATCAAATCCCAGCTTGGAGTGAATTGAAGGGGCCTTATTCTCCCTACATTTCTATAATTGCTAGATGGCTGGCCTTGACATGAAATTGTGTGGGTATGGTCACTTATGGTTTCGTGTCCCTTATTGTCATTATATATGGATGGTAATCATTGACTTAAGGCAATTGTTTAGGAATGTAGGGTAATGATGATCATACAATGTGAAGCTATATTGCCTAGTCTTCAATGCTAGTTCATGAACTAGGTCCATTGATTATGGATGTTAATTGGATGAAGTTGTTAGGGTTAGGATTTGGTCTATGTGCTGCCATTGATGAATTCCTAACGGTGATTGACCATACCTTTTACCCCACAATATGATGTGATAGTAGCCAATTTGTTTTTTGGATCTTAATGCAAAATGTTGAAGTGTTTTGTAATCCGATGCTATTATGTGGTGTTGTGTTTTGTGAATTGAAGTACATTTTGGTCTACGAGGGTTTTTCTTCTGCCTCAATGTGGTGTTGATAGTCCAGTATGTGAATCATTTGACCAATGTACACACTTTTAAACCTCCTAGCTGTCTAACAGTAGTTAAGTTTCCTCGGTGTCTAATGAAGGGTATTCTCATATGCTTTTGTGTTTACGACTATGCATGTAAAGTATATATCCATGAAGCATGAATGTATCTTCACAGGATTACTTGATAGGTATTTAGTATGGAACAGGGTATGGAACTTGTCTATTCATGCACATGTGTGCCTAATAGAATAGTTCCGTAGGTTTTGTTATCTATGTACATAATAAAGTGCATGTTAAGCTATGACCAATCTTATGCAGCAAGATTTTAAGTATGAACTGGTGGTCTGACAGATGTTTATGTGAAAGGTTTTGCTCACATTATGTACCACACACATTAAACCTATCAATATGCCATGTATGATAATCTTGCCGATAATAGGGGCTCTTGAACGGTGTTTCTCCAAGGTATCCTAAGTAGATGGTGCTTGAAGTTCCCCCCTAAAACCATGTCCATGTGAAAGGTCTTCTCACATGCTTTAGGACGATGAACTTTCATCTATGACCTATGAGCTTATGACTATGGGGGAGTCAATCTCCTAAAAGCCTATTTTTCTAAAGTAATGTAGTAAAAGGCTTCTCAATGAAGGGAACCTAGCTTAGCCACCGAGTGAACTTTACCAAATGAATGATATGTTCCCTTCCCAATGATACAGCTTGTTCACCAATGGATTCTGATATTTTGAATTTTTTTTAACTTTCCCTAAACTTTCTTGAAGGAGATTTCACCTATGGATTCCACATAAGGTGTTGACTTTCCCTTGGAGGAAGATTCACCCAAGGTCTCTCATGAGATTAGGATCAAATTCTAATGGGCATGGAGGGTCCTTACACATCTCTTATTCCATAAACTATGCTTTCCCATAGGATCTAGCAGTGATATCACCTAATATGCTCTGCAATGATGTTAACGTTCTACTTTTGCAATGGGGTAGAGTACCTCCCTAGGTGTATGGTTTTTCAACAACCACATTTCATGTTTACTCCCATGCTCCTAATCCGGTTAAAGCTATAGTTTCCCTAAATTCAAATGGATATGAAAGTTAAGTATGGACCCGAACAAGTATAACTAAGGAAAGTTTCTTGTATAGGTGAGGGTAATGAAACTTTATCTATCATTGCACAAGGACTCCTTGAGTGAGTTTCCCTAGAGGTGTTTTTCTAATAGTATTATAATGTTTATGTTCCTTATGCATAGCATTTTTGTGTCCTCTACTTGTGGTGATGAAATTTAGATATGAGTTCTAATGAGTCGTATGATAAGGTCTTACCTTATATGCATAATGTGGGTCTTATTGACCATATGATGAAAGTCTTGCTTGGCATGTCTGAATTTTTCTATACTTGTCTTGTTGATGTATGAAGTAGATGTTAAGTCTTGTAGTCTCTTTGTAGGTTTACTTAGTATGTGTGAGGTTATGGGACTTCACATGTACATTGCACTAGTAGACTTAGGATGAGACTATGAGTAAGGTCTTATACCGTCTAAGTGAAGTGATGTTTAAATATGCTATTGATTGACTAATGCCTCTTACGATGATATTGGTAAGCCTTGACTTATATCTGGTCTTGTAATGAGTTCTTCTATGTGATTCATATAGTATGTTGGGTCAAATGTGAAGAATGTGTCTTATGATATGTTATGCTTCTATGTATATATGTTTAATGATTAATGTAGGTTTGATGTAATATTAACTTGTTTCTTTAAGGTATTATTATTGGATAAGTGTCATAAGAGATTATCTATACAGTGCACAATCATCACTAGGGATACTTACTTGGGAAAGGTCAATCATTTGAAGTAAAAAAGCTCACTGTAAAGAAAAAAAGAGGGTTTCTTTTAAGGTACTGTAAAGTGGTCCTAATTGATTTAAAAGTACATATGTGATTTAAATGTGATATTATTACTATTGTATATGAACTAAATGAAGTATTGGATTGTATCACATCTTGATGTATCTATTTTTATAAAGTTTTCACAAAAAGGCAGATGCAGGGTTTTCAAGTAAATGTCCCTTCTAAATGGGAATGTTGTTGCATGATTGTCATACTTAGTTCATTCTTTTACTAACACCATCTTCTTTCAAGGTTTATCAGTGTAGATTATGGATGCTTAAAGGATGTCTCCAAAAGTGAAGGCTAGATATGTGTTTCCCGAGCTCAAAAAGGCGTCCTTATGTTCCAAGATTTCCTACCTCAAGTTTATATTAATGTATGTAATAGCTGAGATAGTTATGTGTATGTGTGTGTTAAAAGGTAGAGTCCCTATTCTATTGATGTTGAGTCTTAGATGGTACTAGGCCGGAAATACTTAGAGTGCGCGGTAAATATTATTATGCATATATATATATATTATATACTATATTATATAGGGGGGTGATTTAATTTAAAAACTTAATCAAATAAAATTAACTTTATTCTTTTCCTAATGCGTATATTGCTAATATAATAATGTTAATAATTTCAGTAACTATTGCCTCGGCTGACAGAAGTTTTTGAAACAAATTTATAAAATCTTATCTAAGATCAACAATGTGAGATTGAATTGCATTAGCTATATCATCCAATTTAAAAGGAATTACGTAAAAAATTATTAGCACAATCATAATTAATGACTTTATATCTAAAAAGACCAGAAAATAAAAATTTTAAATAAAGGCCGAACACATAACAAATCCCCTAACTCTTTTTTTTTGGGGGGTTTTTTGGGGTTGTTTTCGGTTACTCAACTACGTCATTTTTCTTTGAATCCTTGAATCATCCTAATTTGTTCATTTTAAACTCTATGGCTGATTTTTGTAGATTTTGAAATTTGTAAATTCTTTCGATTGTGTTTTGTATTGGAATGACTTTGATTGAAGGAATGAAAAGAAACTGCGTGTTAGACTTATTTGTTTTATTAAATATTAAATTCTTGAAGTAAACACACTTATTCTGAACAACATGTGTATCCGCTATCGATACCCCTCACAAAATCTACTTCACTATCAGCCATCGGTGTTTAAAAAGGAACCAATTATGAATGATTCGACATAGGTATAACATCAATTGAGTATTGGAGTGGGAAATCACAACAAGTTAGGGTTATACTATCTATCCTACTATCTTCTATCTATCACTATATATCTATAATAGTATATATATATAAGTACATGATTGAATAAAAAATTTATGGGCTCTTGTTTAAGTGTGTACTTGATGCCACCCAATTTGTTGAGTCGTCCCTAAGTCCATCTATTACCTCAACGATCGTCTATCTACGTCTAGGACTTGATAACACATAGCTATCATTACTCTACCTTGCCAAACATGTTAGCAGAGAAAGTGTCACAAATGCACTGTAACATTAATCAATAATGTTTTCATAGATTTTTGCTAGTGCGTTTTTTGTTATTACACATCCTTGTACATTCTTATATTAGTTTTTATATTCTTATGATCTTCATGATTAATTAATTTTTATTTTTACTCCTCTCATAGTCAACAAAACCTTTTACTGTTCTCATTGAAAACTTCCCAAAGTGGTTAAAGGCTTAATTCAAATTGGATAAATGACAATTTCCGTCCATAAATTGCCATTTATATTAGTTTCTAATAAGTACGATTTTTTTAAAAATTTTAAATGTAACATTTTGCATAATAATATTCAGTTATTCATCAACTTGACTACTATTGACATTATGCTTCCTTTTTTTTTAATTACTATGTTTCTTTTTTATTTTTTTATTTTGAAATATTTATTTGAGTTTGAAGATTTGATAGGTAATAATCTCCTACTTAGAAGATGAAGTACTTTACCTATACCTGATTCTTTTTCAAATCTAGCTTTATGAGATTTATTAGATATGCACCCTATTGTTGAATCATCTCACATATAAAAGTGAGAAATCAAAGAAAAGGTTATTATGGTAATTTTAAAACTTTTTATTATTTTTTATACAATTATACTCTTTACATTATTCTCAAGCCACATGATATAAAGTAGTTATATAGTTGATTCGTAAATCACACCAACCCTAAAATTATTTTGTGCAATGGACATGTAATATCATATATTATTATCCATTAAATGTGATAAAAAGATGAGAGTATCAGTTTATCAACAAAAGAATTAAAATCTGATGAAGGGTTGTAATAAAATAAAATAAAATAAAAATCTACTCCACCTCCATCTAAGTCTCTCTGCTCATAATTTTATTTTTCACATCTTTTTCTTAGTTTTTTTGAAATATATAAATATATAATTTTTAAAATTTTTTCCTACTGTGTATAGATTGTATAAATAAATAAAAATTTTCTTTAAAACTTTTTTGCTAGCGGTAAAAAATACTTTTCTAAAAACGCACCAACAAGTGACACTATTTCTTGTTTTTCGGAAATAACCTTCCCTGACTAAATAACTTTTCCTGGACTACTTTTTGTTCCTTTTACTATCTTCCTCCTGTAATCTTTCATGTGTATACTATTTCTTATTGTCAACAAATCACAACAATGTTCTCGACTAATCACCCAGTCCTTGACTCATTTATTTTCGTTTCTACTCTTGTCTATGTCTTTCCCATTTCTCTATTCTCCTTTTTTCCATGTCCCAAGAAATCTTCACTCTGTTGAATTTTGACCCCAAATTTGTCTAAGAACATGTATATTCTATATGCCTCCTTTGGCAGATTAAAGCAATTACCTTTTGTAAAATAATAAAATACTGACCACCTATAAGTGTAAAAACCAACAACCTACACCCTATTTAGGATTTAACGTTCACTTGTCATTAAACTCGTAGTCCTCAACAAAATCTTACAAACATATAAACCTAAGGGATTATAAATTATAATTCCTAGCCTAATAAATTAGAACTTAATCCTATCTACCCAGATAAAAAATAGCCTAGGTTTTAAGTAAGTTCCCCCCCCCCCCCCTTGTACATCCTGTCAAGTTTCTCAAACCTGTTAGAAGAATCCTACACACACACTTGATTGTAAACAAAAATCTTAATTACAATCTTACAACTTTTTCCTCACAAACTCAGAACACTCCCCAATAAATCTAAAAATTCTCTCAAACTCTTGATCATGTTTTAATCTACTCTCTATGTAAATGCACAAAATATTCAATGAACTAGTGTGGTACTTATTGTAACACCTCGTAGCCAAAACAGACCAAAAGTTAGTTTTTCAAAAATATCTGCAGGTGCTACCAACGGTGGCATCGACATATCGTAGCCTAAACCACGGTCTGTCCTGCAAAACCGTCAATAGGATCAGAAACTCCCAAAAATTTCAGCCTAGAAAAATTGGTTAAGTCTTGGACGACGGATGGACATACGGTCCATACAACAAATGATGGTCCGTAGTACGTGACCGTCGATCAAGACTCCCTTCAACCACTCTCTGACAAGAGCTATGGATGACCAACATGGTTCGTAGGTGAACCTACGGTCCGTAGGTCTGACCTTAGGTGGAACATTTGCATCCAGTTAAAGGGAAATGTAGTTGGGTAAACTTAAAATGATTATAACTGTTAGCGCAAAATGAATTAGGTCTCCCATGACCTGCCCACATATATATAATTGAATTATCTTTCCGTAGCCGACAACTTTGCTAAAATGAGACCTCCGAGTAAAATGTTATGCCCAATTTAGTAAAGGCATGTCGAACAGGCCCTCACGACGAACCCAACGACGGGGCGTCGGGCGCACGATGGATTGTCAGTCCTGGCCGCCGTGAGGCTCGACAACAACCTTTCCAGGAGTCTTTTTGACCTTTCCTACTTCATTTAAACCTTAATTTATGTTGTTTTGACCCTAAATCATCATATTTTAGTCAGTTTAAGCATAGAAACATAATTAAAACATATTCAAGTCAAATCATTAAATCAAAACTTAGAGAATTAGAAGCAGAAAAGGAGAAAAAAGCTTCAAAAACCTAGTTCAAGAAACGCCACACAAAACATCGCCAGCATTTTCCGCCCCAAAACTTAAGTATTTTTTTGTGGATTTCATCACAAGTTATGTGGGATTTCACTAGAGGTTTTCCTTTCATCACAATTGGGTGGCTTATTTTCAGTCATTTCTTCTTGATTCTCTTATCATGATAATTTAGCTTTTCTAGAACTTTATGAATTTATTATCTTTATGTTCCAAATCAGATTATCATGTTTTTAAAATATTCGGTTTATTATTTCATGATTTCAACCCTAGCTTTGTATTCTTTATTCTTTTGAATTACACATGGCTAGGTCCAGATATTCATACATTTCAGTATACATGCCTTAGTCTAAATGCATATTGGCAGATTAATTGTCATTCTCAATTTGGCAGTTCATTTTTGAGCTATCCAGTATTCACAGAAATTAAGATATATTAAGTTCATTTAACAGAATTCATTGGGAGTAGCATAATATTGAGTTGAACTAGGGTTTAGCGTACCCATATCCCAGAACTACTACCATTAGGTGTAGTCCCCTCAGTGGGCAAAATCAGTTTAGTGATCACGCCAACATTCCTTTATACCTTTGTCAGGGTATAAATGGGTCCTCGCCTTCGTGGGGCGTATACAATCGGACCTCCACATTTAGCTCATGCATGTGGTCTTTATTAGCGGTTATTAATTAGCTCCCACAGTTCGTCAGACTCCTGCATTAGAGCATCTATCAGTATATTCAGTATGCACAGTTTTCAGCATGTTAAAATTGATGGTCATTGTATCGAGCTAGCTCAAAATCAGCACATCACGTTCACATTATTATCTTGTTTTTGTGTTTGTTTCAGCGTATGTTTTATTTCAGCTTTAACTCTATCCTACATGCCAGTACCTTTCAAGTACTTACGTATACGTGCACTAATGTTCTCGTGATGTAGGTTTTTGGTTCTCTGCATCAAGATCACGCATAGAATCCGATGTTCTCGATCTCCAGTTCACAGATTTCAGTAGGTGAGGTCCTCATTCTCCGAGGACACAGTTTCATGAGTTTCATTCAGTCTTTGTCATTTAGTTTTCACAGTTTTTTTCTAGATTTAGTTGGGGCTTTTCCTATAGTATTTTCTAGTCTAAGTTAGAGTCGATTTTCAGACATAGTTAGATTCAGCTTAGTATTGATTTAATATTTCTTTTGTATTAAACTCATTGTTTTCAAATATCTCAGTTATAGAATATGAGCTTCCCCATCTTGTTCATTTTAAGTATATTTAGCTTCCGCAAACATTTATTATCTTTAGTATACTCAGTATCATGCCATCAGGGTTTAGCTTGGGATCACTTGGTACAGTTTCCGTGTCTGCGTCTCGGGGGTTAGCTCAGGGTGTGACAAACTTTGTATCAGAGCACTAGGTTTAAGTGTTCGATGATGTCTCAAAAAGTGCCCTCACTAAGGAGAGTTCTTTTTCATGGGTGTGAAGTGCACCACATCTATGTTAAGGGATGCTATGAAGTGTTTTAGGAAAGACTTCACTTTCTTGTTACTCTGACGTGCGTAAGGTATGATCAAATTCCATTCTAACTTGACTTTTGTGCCTTAAGTTCATTCCTTCTTGTAGAGCTTGGGCAATGGAATGCTAATGCACGCAATGCTAACGCAGTTTCTATAGTACTAGATAAAGGAGTTTCAATGGCATAGTTATCAGATGCCCAATTAAGCTTTTGGCTCAAAGTATGATCAACCAGAATAATCTTAGTTCTAGATCCTACTAAAAGAAATGACGATTGTTGGAACCAAAGTTTGTGATTTTGTTTATATTGAACGCCTAAGTTTTAGGATCGCAATTTGGTAAGGATCCACAGAAGTTCCTTGAATTAGGTCAAGAAATATTTGGTGTGATGTTCAATAACCTGTAGTATTAGTTGAGATTGGACATCTGCAAAACTCAAGGACGTGACTCACATTGGTGCACTTAGTGAAAGACACAAACATGACTTTTTGTTTGTAACTACGTATAGCAGTCCACATCACAGTATTGTCCAGAAACTCTCTCAGAACCCTTCTAAGTCTCTACTCCAATCGTTAAACCTAGTATAGCTAGAACTAACGGGTATACAGGGAAATGACCCTTTCACATATCCTCTGTGTCAGAAAGTTCACCTCAGCAGATCTGTTACAGTAGTTTAGACACATGGTTCGACTTTGCGATGTTCATGCTAGCAAATGTGTGACACATTGGTTCATTCTTTATGCCTCAGTTTGATTTCATAACTAGAATTGTTTGGTTTCAGTTCTTAATGAACCATCTTACAATGGAAAGGTAGTAGCTTACGCCTATGGGTCCGATTTATTGTTAACTAAGGCCAGAAAGATTATCTCAAAAATTATCTCTATGAATCTAGTTCGGGTTAAGGATTAATAGACCCTTGAAACCCCCATCTCTTGAGTCATTTTTTCGGTATCATTAATTTTTCAAAAGATTGTCCAAGGGTTCCTCCCGAAAGGGAATCTACTTTGGATTGATCTCCTTCCAGATACCCAGCCCTATTTTCATTCCTCTTAACTAATGGATCCCAACAGAGCTTAAGGAATTAAAGAGTAGTTTTGAAAGAACTTTTATATAATGGTTCATCAGACCTATTGGTTTCACCATGGGTGCACCAGTATTGTGTCGAAAGAAGAAAGATGGTTTTCGCATGAAGTGCTTGACTATAGAAAGTCGAACAAGGTCACCATCAAGAATAAGTATCCCATCCCCAGGATTGATGACTTTTTTGACCAACTTCAAGGTGCTACTCATTTTTCAAAGATAGACCTCTGATCGGGTTATCATCAGCTTAGAGTCAGAGATAGTGACATTCTGAAAACAGCCTTCAAAATTCGGTATGGTCATTATGAATTTTTAGTTATGTCGTTTGGACTAACCAATGTTCCCGCATCTTTCATGGATTTGATGAATAGAGTGTTCAAACAGTACTTAGACTTGTTCGTTATCGTCTTCATTGATGATATCCTCATTTACTCTAGGAGTGATGAAGAACATGCAAGTCATTTGAGAGTTGTTCTGTAGACACTATCAAAAATAACTCCTTTATTCGCTGAAGTTTAGGTAATGTGAGTTTTTGTTTGCAATCTTGCTGTTCTGGTCATATTTTTCTAGCGAAGATATCCCCGTAGATTCACAAATTATAGAAGTGACACAAATGGCCATACTTACCTCTGGCTACAGATATCCAGAAGTTTTCGTAGGTCTAGCAGGTTAGTACAGAAGGTTGTTTGTGGAATGATTTTCAATTCATCCATAGCCTCCCATTGACTAGGTTGACCTCAGAAGATGGTCAAGTTCCAATGGTCAATGATTGTGAAAAAACTTCACAGAATTGAAAACTAGATTAACTCAGCTCTTTTCTTGACTCTACCATAGGGTTCATTTTTTTTATCTATTGCGATGCATCCAGGTTGGCCTTGTTTGTGTGTTGAATGCAATAGATAAAGTTATAATCTTAATGCCTCTAACACTGAAGGTGCATTAGAAGAACTATCCACTCATGACCTTCGAGCTTGCAGCAGTGTTGTTTCACTCACGATATGGACACTACTTGTATGGTGTTTCATGTAATGTGTTCACCAATCATAAAGCCTTCAGTATGTGTTCACCCCTAAAGAGTTAAATCTTCGCCAGCGGAGATGGCTTGAGTTCTTAAGGATTATGATATGAGTGTGCATTATCATCCTGGAAAGCGAATGTATTGGCGATGCTAATAAGTAGATTATCTAATGGGTAGTGTAGCCCATGTTGAGAAAAAAAGAAAGAAGCTTAGTGAAGGATGTTCTAGGCGTGCTCGCTTTGGGAGTTCCTTAATGAGTTAATCATACAGCTCTCTAACAGGTCCACTGGGGGCAGAAATCGTCTTTGGGTATGGAGGTTAAGGAAAGCAGAGAGTTGATAGCCTTGATAACTAAAAGTGTGTCAGTCAACATTCGAGAGTGGAAGTTTTCTCCCAAGGGGATTGGGTTGTACTTCCCTACGCAAGGTAGATTTATGTGTTACTTGATGTGGGAGAGTTGAGCCAACAATCTTGCAGAAAATCACATTACCTAGACCCAGGTATTCTATTCACTAGGTTGCCACTAAGAATATACCTTTGGGTGGCTACACTTGCTGTGCTATCCTTTGGTGGAATGGCCTGAAGACGGATTATAGTATGACTTGTTGTGTACAGGTGCCCAATTTTCCATCAAGTCAAGGTAAACCCTCAGAACCAAGGAGGTAATGACTCAAGAGTTCGATATTTCCTTCTTGGAAGTGGGATTTTAATCAATGTGGATTTCATCACAGGGTTACCACCTCGTACTCGCATACAGCCATGACTCCATTTGGTAGATAGTTTGATAGGATGACTAAGTCGTCTCACTTTTTTAAAGCGTTCAAGACACAAATTTGGTAATAAGGATATGCCCAAGCTTTACCTTTCCGAAATTGTGATTTGCATGGGTTTGTTTGTCTATCATCTCAGATAGAGGTTCCTAAGTTTACCTCTCATTTTCTGGAAGTCATTTCAAAAACGTTTTTGGTACCAAGTTAACCTTAGTACAAACTTTTTATCCCACAGACGAGGGCAGGCAGAGCGTACCATTCAGACCTTAAGAGATATGTTGAGATCTTGTGTGATCGATTTCAAAGGTAGTTGGGATGATCCCCTTCCTCTTATTGATTTGCCCACACTCATATCTATCATTCAAGCATATCGCATGTCCCTTATGAGTCTTTAATATGGGCCGTTAGATGTAGATAGCCTGTTTGTTGTTTTGAAGAAGGTGGTTGCACAGCTTGATAGGCCAAATTCAGTCCTTTATGCTATGGAGAAAGTGCAACTCATTAAAGATAGACTTAATACAGCCCAAAGTCGTCAGAAATCTTATGCAGATGTAAGGAGAAGAGGACTAGAGTTCCAAGTTGACGATTGGGTTTTTCTGAAAGTCTCACCTATGAAAGGGGTGATGAGATTTGGAAAGAAATGGAAGCTCAGTCCAAGATATGTAGGCCCTTACAATATCTTGAAAAGGGTTGGCAATGTGGCATATGAGTTAGAGTTGCCAGTAGAATTAGCAGCAGTGCATCCGTTCATTCATATCTCACTCTTAAAGAAGTGTGTGGGTGACCCATCCTCTATAGTGCCATTGGATAGTGTGGTGGTAAAATATAGTCTTTCTTATGAGGATGTACCCGTTGAGATTCTTGACCGTCAGGTTAGAAGGTTGAGAAACAAAGAAGTTGCTTCAGTCAAGTTTTGTGGAGGAGACAGTCCGTAGAGGGAGCTACTTAGGAAGAAGAAGCAGCGATGAAAGCCAAGTATCCTTACCTTTTTCCTTCCGATTCCACTCCATCTTAAGGTAATATTTCCTCTTCAGTTTTACATTCATTCAAGCGTAAACTCAGTTTTAGAATCATGTTCCCTTAGTTTGTACTTTCATTTTTAGCGTAATTTGATGTACTCAGAATTCAATTCTCAGTGTTTAGTAGTGGGGTTTGCATCTTTGTCCCTCTATTTCAGCTAGTTTAGTCTTCATTCGAGGACGAACGTTCCCAAGGGGGAGATAATGTAACACCCCGTAGCCAAAAGAAACAAAAAATACTTTTTCAGAAAAATCTGCAGGTGCTACCAACGGTGGCATCAACGGACCGTAGCCTGAACCACGGTCCGTCTTGTACAACCGTCAATAGGATCAGAAACTCCCAAAAATTTCAGCCTAGAAAAATTGGTTAAGTCTTGGACGACGGACAGACTTACAGTCCGTACGTCAAATGATGGTTCGTAGTACGTGACCATCGATCAAGACTCCCTTCAACAACTCTCTGACAAGAGTTATGGATGACCAGCATGGTTCATAGGTGAACCTACGATCCATAGGTATGACCGTAGGTGGAAAATTTGTAGCCAGTTAAAGGGAAATGTAGTTGGGTCAACTTAAAATTATTATAACTCTTAGTACAAAATGAATTAGGTCTCCCATGACCTACACAGAGATAGATAATTGAATTATCTTTCCGTAGCCTTCGACCTTCCTAAATTTAGACCTCTGAGTAAAACGTTATGCACATTTTAGTAAAGGTCTCCCGAACAGGCCCTCACGACGGACCCAACGACGGGGCATCGGGCGCACGGTGGAACGTCAGTCCTGGCCACCGTAAGGATCGACAGCAACCTTCCCAGGGGTTTTTTTAACCTTTCCCACTTTGTTTAAACCCTAAGTTATTTCGTTTTGACCCTAAATCATCAAATTTTAGTCAGTTTAATCCTAGAAACATAATTAAAACATATACCAGTCAAATCATTAAATCAAAACTAGGAAAATTAGAAGCAAGAGAGGAGAAAAAAAAATCAAGAACCCTAGTTCAAGAACGCCACAAGCTCCAACAGTTCCATCCCCGAAACTTAAGTATTTTTCCGTGGATTTCATCACCAAGTATGTGGGATTTCACTAGTGGGTTCCTTTCGCCCATTGGATCCTTAGTTTTAGTTGGTTCTTGATTCTCTTATCATGATTAAACCTAGGGTTTCTACAACTTTAATAGCACTTTATGAATTTATTAGTTTATGTTCCAAATCAGATTATCATGTTTTTATTCAGTTTATTCCATGAATTTCAGAACTCTAGCTTTGTATTGCTTTAGTTCTTGAATTACACATGCTAGGTCAGATATTTCAGACACTTCAGATAAACATGCCTCAGTTTTAAATGCATAATTACCAGATTAATTAATGCATTCTTAGTTTGCATGTTCAGTTTCGAGCTATCCAGTATTTACAGAAATTCAGATATAATTAGTTAATTTACAGAATTCATTGGGAGTACCATAATACTGAGTTGGACTAGGGTTTAGTGTATCCAATAGTCCCACAACTACAAGCCAAGAAGGTTGTAAGTCCCCTCTATGGGCAATCTGGTTAGTGATCACGACAGCATGCCTTTATACCTTTGGCAGGGCATATTGGGTTCTCTCGATGGGGCGTATACATCGGACTCCACATTTAGCTCATGTGATTTTTTATTATCGGTTATTAGTATATCCCACAGTTCAGTCAGACTCACTGCATTGACCATTTATCAGTATATTCAGTATTCAGTTTCAGCATGTTATAAATTGGTCATTGTATACAGTTAGCTCAGAAATCAGCACATCACGTTCAGATTATTATACTTGTTTATGTGCTTGTTCAGTTATGTTTTATTTCAGCTTTACTCTATCCTACATGCTCAGTACCTTTCAAGTCTTGACACATACGTGCGCTACATCTTCTTGTGATGTAGGTTTCTGGTTCTCAGCATCCAGATCACGCATAAATCGATTTCCCGATCTCCAGTTCAGTAGATTCAGTGGTGAATTCTCATTCTCCGAGGAAAACAGTCATGAGTTTCATTTCAGTCTTTAGTCATTTAGTTTCAGTTTTTGCTAGATTTAGCTGGGGCTTGTCCCAGTATTTCTAGTCTAGTTTAGAGGTTATTTTTAGACATAGTTAGATTCAACTTGGTATTGAGTTAATATTTCTTGTGTATTAAACTCATTGTTTTCAAATATCTCAGTTATAGAATATGAGTATTCCCCATCTTTTCATTTTAAGTATGATTTAGCTTCTGCAACAGTTTATTATCTTTATTATGCTCATGATCAAGCCAGCAGGGTTAGCTTGGGATCACTTGTTGTCCTAGGTTCCGTGTCCGCGTATCGAGGGTAGCTCAGGGCGTGACATTTACAGACTTTAAAACTCTCCTAAGTCTTGTTCAACACAACTTAGTCTTTTCCACTTTAAAAAACTTATTTAAACCAAACCTGACTCAAACTCCTTCTCACTTTAGGACTCCTCCTTGCATTCTGCTTTGAAAGGAAAAACTTCTACGCAGTTTACCTTAACTGGATAAGAAAACTTTATTAATCACTAAATCCTTCTTCTACTTGGTTTTGACTTCCTCTTCTACTTCGAATTTGCAATTTCACGTGGAAAGTTTCTTCTTTTCTAGTTCTTTCAGGCTTCTGTCTCCTTCTTTACTTAAGCTTCGTAGTTTGTTTGGTTTTCCTATTTGATTAAGAATTTATACAAGGAAACTTTCTGTGCTGGTTTATTGTCGATAAATCAATATTTCCACGTCTTTTTAACTTCTAATTCGCGTAATTGACGTTCTCCTATCCCAGTAGAATTCGGTTTGAAAAATACATGTTGATGCAACTAGTTCCTTTCATATGTTCCTCTATTTGTCAATTAACAAAATCTTTCTCATTCCAACACACTGAAAATTAGAGGGGTGAGGAAGTATTTAGATAGGAGCAATTATTTAGACATGGGGTGTATCTTTAATTATCACTCTAACTTTAAAAGATTTTCCCCCAATTGTTGCTGCAATTTTTGGGCATACATATGTTGGTTAATTATTTTGATTTACATTCAATTTTTTATTTTACCATTTAGGTATTTAGAAATTTTGATTAATATTTATATAAACACATGGATGATTTTAAATGTTTTGATCTTTGATTGGGTTTGTAAATTGTTGTGACCAAATGGGTAAAAAGAAGATAGTTGATTTTTTTTCCTTTTTTTTTTGTGAAACTCGTTCTCGATTTCGGATGTGGAAGTAGAATGATTTTAAATTTCTAAAATTAATCCTTTTCTGTTTTATATTTTTTTTTATGTGTAAATATATGTAAATCAATGTGCTACAACTAAAATCAAATAAGGGGGTAACACTATGAAGATGATATACCTAAAACATTACTTTTATTACTTTATTTTTCATATCGTATTAAGACAATTCTAAATCTTGTACCGGTAGTCTTTTTGTTAGGTGGATATATGATTTCATTTTGTCATTTTCATTTCATAAAATTATTGAAGAGCTCGATTTCTTAATGGATAAATTAAGAAGAGTAGAAGGAGACTATTAGAGAGTTCAATTTATTTAGGCTTTCTGTTGAAGTAGCGTCAATGTCTGTTATAGTGATGATACATGTTGACACCCAATTTCGAACCTCCACTATTCAATTAACTTTTAAGCTTATTAAATATTTAACAATTGAAAATAATTGTTTTTGAAAATCAAAAATACTTTCAAGATTATCTTCCAAACACTTTTTTCCATTTTTCCATATGGATTATATATCTTTATACTTACTATATGTAGATATATATAATTTTTCAATTTGAATAAATAGTTAAAAAATTATTTTACCAAAAACAGTGTTTCAAGTAAGTAAGCAACTAATTTTCTTTAAAACTGGCTATTCAATTAAGAACTTTCCTTTTGAAATAATTGTTTTTATGTTGTTAAAGTTAAGAAGCTCGAGTAATTAGTTGACTTTATAATCCATCTCATTTTCCTTTGAAACTCTCTTTAAGGGACTTCTTTTGTCCATATTTGGACCATTAGATAACCTTTAACCCAAAATTTTGGCCCAATTTCATTAAACCCATTTCATATTAAGAAACCCAAGACCCAATTCAGGATTTGGAAATTTCCAGATTCTCACATTGTTTTCACCTTTATTTCGACCAAGAGTTTGTCCTATATAAATCCCCTCACCTTATTGTTCAGGGGAGGAGTTTTTGGAGGCGAGAAAAAAAACACCCCGCTATGTTTTTGGGAGTTCTTATTTTCGTCGCTGAAATTTTGTTGATTCGCAACTCTTTTGAGTCGGAGTGGTGTTGGAATTCCTCACGTCAGGCTCGAGTTTCCGTCGTTGCACGGAACTAGGTAACACTCGTATTCCTTCATCATTTTATGTGGAGTGTTGGGTTTAGTTTTTTTTAGCGATTATGAAGACATATTTTAGTTAACTAAATAAAGGTGTTTAGATTTAACTTCGTTATTTAGCACTCTTTGTTAGTTTTGGATCCTGCCTCTTGTTTTGATCTCAATGCTCAAGAATGGAGGTTTATTTTAGCTTAACATTTTGTGAATTAGGTGGTGTTTATCTATTTACATCAAGTTGTGTTGTTTAGTCTTTTCACTCACTTTTTCATTTTAAAGATCGTTGTCGATAATCTGTGTTTAAATTTGTTTGGAATCTTAGATAATATCAAGATTTAAGTACCTTATTCAAATTGTGATCTTGACTGCTGGCCGATATTTCTTCCTTTATTGTAACTTGATTTAATTATTTTTTCTTCTTGTTTTACTTGAGAGGTTTTCCTTGTGTGTCTTCCTTTAATATGTGCAACTCTGAGATATTTTCCTTGGGTGTCTTACTTTAATTCTTGGAAGCTGTGAAGTCTGATTTGATTGATCAAATATTAACTTTCCTTTCTTGACTGATTTGCTCATGATTCACTTGATTTCTGCAATCATCTCATGTATTGAGAGTCTATGTTTAGGTGATGTATCACGTTCCTTTCCTGCATCAAGTGACTAGTCAGTATATGCATTTTTCATTATTAAAACATTCGATTATGAGATTAATACAATGTTGTGCGCACCTCTTTATGAGATTTGGTATATGAGCTATTACATTGTCTTTTCCTCTCTTTTATGGCTTTTCTTAGTAATGACGTCTCAATTTCCGCTTTGGTTTTTTGGTCTTTTCTACTACCGTGTTATTTTTGCTGACTAATTGTTTTTTATTTTTACACTTTGCATTGTGTTCTTTTTACTTATTAAAATCAGTAATCAACATTTGTTGAATTTCTCATAACTAACATCCTAAGACTCTACAAGATGAAAAGGTTAAAAAAACTAGGACTCTACAGGACATTTTCAATTTTAATCATTTGAGTTCCTTAGTAAACCTAATTGATACGTTGTTAAAATGTTTCCTTAATAGCGTTCCATCAAAGATAAAAATGTTTCCTTATATTCATAGATTTTAATGGTGCAGTGCGAAGCAAGGGTAATCAATAATCACTGAAGAAATGTGTGTTTGAACAGATATAAGAAATATTTGAACTGCAGCGTGGAGTGATACCTTAGCAATCATCTGCATCTGAGAGACAAATAAACTCTAGAATAATAAGGGAGCTAATTCCTCAAAAAATTCCCTCTTCTAGAGAAAAGGAAAATAACGTCAAATAACTTATTGCCTTTGTTTTCCTTTTACAGAAGAGGGAGCTTTTCTAGGATTTGACCCTCTCATTGTGGCACTCATTTGATACTATCACTTCATGTCTACAGGTATTTTGAAAAGTATTCTATTACAATTGTAGATTTACTCCTCTCTCAAATGTAAATCAATGTTTTTAGATTCTATTTACAAGGGGTCTATGAGAAGGTATTCCATTCCTCTCGCTCTTTATTCTCATGCTATGAATTTCAGACAAATTTTATAAACACGTTTATTGTACACTAATATGCAGGCGAAATTTTTTTTCTAAAAGCCCCCACCCATTTATACGTGGTATTGCACCATTAGTCTAAAGGATCTCTCTCAATGCTTTCTTTTCACATTAACTTTCCAAGCTTCTTCTCGAATTGTTCGTGCAGTTTTCAGGTATACGTTGTTTAATTGTTATGGTTTGCGCTCAATGTTCTTTTATCCTTTTGGGTTTGAAACGATATCTATTTTGCTTTTATTGTTTGAGGTATTTAAAGCTTTTTATTAAGGTTTATATAGTGTGGATGATAGTCAAAATTTTGATCTTTGATTGGGTTAGTGAATTGCAGTGACCAAAGGGGTCAAAGAAGATAGTTGATTTTTTCCCTTTTGTGAAACTTGATTCTAGGTTTCCGATGTTAAAGTGGATTGACTTAAATTTTTAAAATCAATATTTTCTTTTATTTTTTAGTCTTATGTGTGAATATGCAGATCAATCTGCTTACTCACCATTGAAATCAAATAAGGGGGTAGTACTGAGAAGTTGATATACATAAAATATTAATTTATTACTTTATCATGTTAACGCAATTCTGAATCTTGTACGGAGAGTATTTTATTTGGGTTGATATATAAGTTCATTTTGTCATTTTCATTTCATAATATTTTTTCTTGCTGATGATTTTGAATTTTGTTTTTTTACTCTTAAAATTATTGAAGTGCTCGATTTCTTAATGGGTAAATTTAAAATAGTAGTATGACAATAGAAGAATATGTATAAGGAGGCTATTGGAGAGTTCGATTTTGTTTAGGCCTTCTGTTGAATTGCCATCAATATATGTTACAATCATGATACCGACATCTGGCACATAAGGAAGAAACCTACAAAATTAACTCGCTAAAAAGGGACATTTGAAAACTTAAATCAAAATTCTTATCATATGATATGAAAGGAACATAAAATTAAAGTTTGTCTTTTTAACAAATATTCTTGCAGTCTTTACCTCTTGTAATATTTTCATGCATTCTTATATGTTTTAATATGTTGTTAATTCTGACTATAAATTGTCAGTTGATTCTTAAAAAAAAAAGAAACAATGTGACAGGTAACTACATATTAAATATACTAGTTAGCTTTTATCTCTCGAATTAGCTAATGATGAAACTTAGTTCATTTCATGACACACAACACTACTATTAAATAAGAGGAACTGTGAGGAAGGCCCTCGGAATGTTTCACATCTTTTCCTAATATTCACCTCTAAATAAATGTTGTTGTTTGCTTTGCCTACAAAAAAAGCAAACAAAAAAAAGTCTCGTCTTTTCAATTTTCTCTTTCCTTTTTCTTACTAGTAATGCATTGTTTTTGTTTTTTGCTTTTTACACTTTGCACTGTGTTGTTTAGCAATCACTCCAAAAGAAGTAACGTTGTTGGAAAAGCGCCTTAAAGATTGACAGGCAACAACTATTCGCCTTCTTGCTAACACAAATCGTGTCAAACGTAGTAGAACAATATCTCAAATGCATCACGGTCTTACTATTCGGGGGTCTTCATCAGCTTCTACGTCAGGTTAGGACATCAAGACATCTCTATGATTATGCAACTACCTCATTAAATGTTATTCATACTTTTTTTTAGGTAAAAAAAGGATTTTCATTAATGAAACTATAAAGTCAATAGATAGGGACACTAGTCTAAAGTTAATTAATTAACTTGATACTCACATGCTACCCTCTTTTTTGTTATTTATATAGAAAATTTGTTGATCTTATACGACTAGACAATGAGAATTAGATAGAAATACATAATCTACATGACATTTAGGTTGGGACTTGGATCCTGCTAAATACTTATATCAAGACAAAATGTTGGTCTATAGCAGAGTAGAGGCAAAATGTAAAGCACATTTGATAATATGTTGTTTAGATATTACAAGTTTGATTCATGGGATGGTCTTATGCACATACTATAACAATAACGAGGTAAATCTTGCAAAAGTTCCCTCTTCTCAAAAAGTAAAAAGAAAAAGGCAATACGTGTTATTAGTATTTAGTTGAACATCAAAATGATACCCAACCAAAAATGTCAAATTAGTTTGTATCACATAAACACAAATAGGACACATTGTTGAATAGGAGTAAAAAACAAAATAGGAGTGCTAAGGAAGACACCAGATGTTCAATCATTTCTGAAAATGAAGAAATTATAATTATGATTCCCGAGGGAGATGCCAGAGTTCAAAAGTTTCATTATTTTAGTTTTATCAAGTAGAATACACATGTTGTTTTAGTTAATCAGTTATGCAACCTTAGGTAGAACACTAGATCGAAATCAAGAACTAATGTAGTCCGATAGGATTCATCAACACATAGGAGTTGCAAAGAAAGAATTGTGTTTGTAAGCACGCGTGTGTAACTATTTAACTAGAAGTGGGATGTTACAAGTAAGATGACATTAATAGTTTATTTACTATACAACAATCATAAATCTTCTACTTGCTAATATAATTATGAATATATAGCTTCCACATTGATTTTTTTTCAAGAATCAATGCTTCTTCATAATGAAATAGATCAATCATAGATGAGATAACTTGAACCATTTATATTATATTAGGCACATGGAATTTAACCTCTTAACCTCTTTTTTCTCCTACTATTATCAACATGCATCTAATAGGTAAAATGCTTCAATCGACTGTTGACCTATTAGATGCTTCTTGAGAATAGTACGAAGAAAAAGAGGTTCACAGTACCATACTATAATTTGGATGCTTCATTTGGGATCGATCTGTTTCATTATGAATAAACTTTAGTTCTTGGAGAGAGAAATTAAAACAATTAATATCGAAACTATAGCAATATAATTAGCAAGTAGAAAATATTATAACATTTTAGTAAATAAACTATGAATGTCATCTTACTTCTACGATCCCACTTCTAGTAATAGTTTCACACATGTTCTTACTAAGACAATACTATTTCTTTACTACTGTATGTGTTGATGAATCCTAGTTGACAATATAAATTAGTTCCTTTATTTTAAACTCCAGTATTGTACCTAAGGTTGCATAATTGATTAACTAGAGAAGCATTTGTATTGTATTGGACTAATGGGATTTCTTAACTCCAGCATGTCCCTTGGCATGCTTAATTATAATTTCTTCTTGTTGAGCAATGGTTGAACAACGTGTGTCTGCGTTAGCACTCCTATTTTGCTATTGACCCCTCTTTAGCAATGTGCTTATAATATTTTTGTTTATGTGAAACACCAAATATTGGCTGAGTATCATTTTCTTGTTATGCTTTTTTTCTAAAAAAAACATATTGCCTTTTTTTTTTCAGAAGAGGAAACTCATTTTATACTATCGTTGCATTCTTACAAATATTTTGAGTAGTGTTTCACTATACTTCTAGAGTTTATTCGACTCTAAAATGCACATGAATTCTGTTCTCTCAAATATTTCTTGAACTTCTATTGTAGACAATTTCTGTCCAACTATTTGATTTTTGTTTCTCTAGTGTGGAAGTCAATAGATGTTTCAATAGGTTTGTAAATATTAGTAATTTTCACATTTGAATGAGATGTTTTCTATCTACTAAACAATCTAACATAGATTGTAATGTACAAGCACTTCTTCAGGTATATTAACTTTTTAATTTCCTTGTACACTTTTTCTTAGTGATTTTTTATTCTGCTTCTATTATTCATTCTTGTTGTTATGAGTTATGGCCAAAAGAAGTACAGATAACTGGATATGTTTGGGATTGCATTATATGTATCAGACAGGATTTTCTTATACATTAGTTGTAGAAAAAAGAAAATTATACTTGGATTTTCTTTTCTTCAAAATTAATTCACAATTGTCAAGTTATAATGACTGTTCATCTTTGACAGTCAGTGATGTCCATAAAGAGGAACAAATGAAGATAACATAAGAATATTGTCTTAGATAACTATCCCAACCCCATATAATACATAAAAATAGCTTAGTAACTTTTGTGAAGGCAATATGCTTGAAAATATAGTAGACATATTACCTTCACGAGGGTACCAAAGATACCTAAGCTTTTAAGACTCAAATATTCAAAAGGTTTTAACTTTCTCGTTGTATTATGAAGGAGGACAAATACAAAGGAGTTTTTTCTGCAAAGTAGAAAACTGTCATAAGGATTGATATATGATGGATCACAATTACAACTATCATCCCAAAAGAGTGTATCCAAATTTCGAGAACACATCATGATTATGAAGTCAAAATATCTTATTCTTTTTTTGTTAAGAGATGAACTTATAAGTTTTTGAAGGATACAAAGCATTTTACATGGATAATATGTGTCTGGGATAGTTATCTACGACAACATTCTTATGTTGCACCGGTCAACTCTTCAATGAACCTAAGGCAACAAACATGTAATCTTCATTTCTTGATATTTATGGACATTACTTTAAGATCACCAATAAAAAAGAATAATAGAAACAATATCAAGAATCATTAAGAAAAAGTCCACAAGGAAAATAAGTTAATATACTTGAAGAAGTGCTAGTGCATTACAAACACTATTAGATTGGGCAGGAGACAAATTTGGCAGCGACAAAACATGGTAGATAGAAATATCTCCTGCAAACGTGAAATTAACAATTACAAACTTATAGAAAGAGTTATGTTGACTGAACCAATAATATATATTGGTTCCAATAAAGCATACAACCACCTACATATAGTAATTTTGAATTCCATCTTAGTTGGGCCAAGGCGAAAAAAAGTTAAATTGAAATAAGATTTAAATGGTAGAATAGTTTCTCCTCCTAGTGTGATATTTTCTTTTTTTAGGTTTATATGTATTTGCCTTTGATTCAAGTATAGTAAATCGATCTTCCATACATCACAGCTACTAGTTCCTTCTTACATTGTCTCTTTCTTTCTTTTTTTGGACACTACACCTTTGTAATTTTTTTCTGATCCCAATGACTATTCTTTCGCGTTATTTTATCAGGGGATACAATGACGAGGAGTTGGATGCAACAATTTCTCCATAACAATAATGGGAATCGGATTGCTCTAGAGGCTGAAGGATTCAATCATATGCTGTGAACTAAACAACTATTTCATAAATTAAGATTTCCTATGATCATTTTTTGGTGCATATTTTGGAATGCATTTCTTCTCTCTACTCATATTTATTTATGAAGTGCATTGTGTGAATTATTATGAAGATTATTATTGAGCGATTATGAATATTATTGGACCTTAGTAAGCCTTTTTGTATTTTTAGTTTCCACTTGTTCAATATCCATATCGACCTCTACTGAATTAAAATCGCATGATTGAAGCCTGCTTGTTATAGATCCTCTTTATCAAATTAAAACAATAGCAACATATCGAGAAAAATTTCACAAGTGTTGTTTAGGGAGGGCAAATTGTACCTAGGCCTTACCTCTAACATATTACAACTAGAAAGAACTAAAAGGAAGTGTAAAATCTGGAAATAGTTAATTTTTTGAAGTGTAGGAAATCTGGAAAAATTTAAGTTAAAAGTGAGTTTTTGGTCATTTTCAAACGACCATAACTTTTAGCTCAGGATGATTTAGAGGTGCTTACAGATATGGTTGAAAAACTCTTGGAACGATCTTTCCAACGCCGTCAAGTTTGCACGATTTCAACTTTGTATGAGTAAGTTTTGAAGTTGGGCTATCAAGTTAAGAAAATGTCCAATCTGGGATTTTTAAGGGTATTTAAGTCTTTTAGCTACCCTACTATTTTATTCCATTTTTAGGAGTTTAATATTGGTCAAGACTGAAGTTGGTCAGTTTTAGAAAATTAGAATATTCACTCTAGGGCTAAGGAGAAAGGAGAATAGAAAAGAAGAAGATAAAAAGGGGCAAAATCATCAAGATCAACCAAGAACATTGGTGTTTTCGCTAAGGAACTTGCTTCAAACAGGTATGTGAGGCTCTCATAACGTTGGGATCGTTCTCCCACATGTCAACCATATTATTTCAGTTTGAATTCGTCGTAAAATCATCATATTGATATCTTGATACCTTTTTCTTGAAATCATGTGTTGTCCTTGAATTGTCTGAGTTAAGAAGTTTATGATTTCGTTGCGTCGCATTATGGGGTCGTCTCGAGTTAGGTTCTTAGGTACAATTTGTGGGTATCTGTATCTAAAAGATTTAAAAAAAAGAATTGAGTTTGGGTTAATTGGAGAAGAAAAATGAAGAAGAAAATTTCGACGAGCGAAATCTGGACATTGGAGCGCGTCGTGTGACCTGTTCCCAGAATCGAAAATTCCGATCCGCGTCGCGGAGCTTGCACGAGGTGTTTTTGCCTCAAAATACGTTTTTGGAACCAAAATTAAATTATGCATCCGCTTCGTGGACCCACTTTAAAATTCTGATTTTTGGATTTTTCTCATGTTAAGCTATCTAGAATCATTCCTAAACATCATGAGGTCTTCCTAAACACAAATCTAATTCCTTGAATACATAATCCAATTCAAGTATCAGTTAAGAGTCAATTAAAGAACAGTTGAGAATTATAGTTAAGAGAAATCAAGAGTCAAATAAGAGCAGTCATATCATGTTTTCATAAGTATTTTACAACCATTTTCCCTTTGTTTTAAGACTTAAGTTTTGACTTCAGTAAACAGTGAAGATTGAAGTTATTTCTTCAAAGAAGTATATGGGGACTATGTATTTCCCAAAGAGGTTTAAAAGAATTGTTTTCTAAATTAAATAAGAATGGAAACTGAGATTTCCACAGAGCCTTCAGGCTAGTTTTCAAAAAAGAGCAATACCATTCTAAATGAAGAAAGCAGGGAAACTGAGATTTCCAAGATAGCCTTTGAGCTAATTTTTTTACCACTAATATCATACCACAGAAGTAAGTATAAAGTATAAGAGCCAATATATTTTGGGAGTAGCATTGAGCACCGATATGGGGGAGAGTTCAGACAACTCAAAACCCCCATAAACCATGTAACCATCATGGGTAGAAAAGGTTCATACTTTTTAGACCAATCATTTTCCTAGTAGACTAGTGGATCCATTAGGAAGTTCAGGTCTTATACCTTTTTCTGGATATAAGATGCACTGGCAGCATGAGGTAGATGATTGTATCATCACTATAGCTCTTATGTGATGGTTTTTGGTTAGAGAAACTCTCATCGAAGTTATTGTATTTTCATACACATCAGTTGATTGTATTTTTACATACATGTCAGAGTTTCTTGTATCTTTGCATAGGCGCAAAGTTTATAGCATGTTGTAAATAGATTTTCTTTATATTTTACTTGTTTAAATCTTCTTTATAATGAGATGATTTTAGTAAGTATTCATGAGTTGAGAAGATCCAAGGTAAGTCTTTCTTTCGGAATCTCTTTCTAGACTAAGTTGTATTAGCATTCCAACTGCATACTCATACTCTCAATGTACTGATGCCAATTTGGCCTGCATCATATTATGAGGCAGACGCAAGTAACGAGGATCGACATCCTGCGCACCGTTGACCCAGTTTAGCACTCTAAAATAAGTTGGTGAGGCTCCTTGCACTCCGGAGGACATATTTTATTGATTTCTAGTTAGTTAAATAGGATATTGTGGGGTTTGCCCCAACATTCATCTCAGTCAGTTTAGAGGCTTCATAGATAGTTAGTTGTTCAGTAGTCTTTAGCTTATCATTCTTATGTTAAAGTTTGGGTTTACATTTTAGCCAAGTTGAATGTTAAAATATTTAAAACATTCCAAGTTAACTAATTATTCAGTTCACTTAAGTTCTTTGATCATTCTAAGTGTAATTGTTGTCTTCCAGTGAGTTAAGTAAGTTAGGCCAAGGGTCCACCCAAGACCAACAATGGTCATCGAGTGTCAGTTCTGCCTAGAGTGTAGGATCGGGGCGTGAAATTACCACTATTTTGTGGAGGCAAAGAGGTTATTCCCGAAAGGTCTTCGATCTCATGTGCAACAAGTTCATGTATTATAAAGAAGAAGAAACATAACAACTAATAAGAGAAGCATTCTAAAGTCTACAGGAAAGGACTAATAACCACAACGAAACAATGTGGTAACTCAAACATAGTAAATAGATTATAATTGATATCAAAAGCAAAAAACACAAGAAAACAACTTGTACAATGACACTCTAATAAACCTAAATCCTCAAAAAGCAAATACAATACTCAACTATCTATAACCTTCTACCCTAATATGAAACATACCTTCCTATCTAAGGCCATGTCATCGAAAATATGAAGTTGCATCATGTCTGTAACATCTCATAACTTGAATTAACTAATAATAAGCTGAGAAACCAAGAATAATCATTTTTGGAAAAAGTAGGGAAATCTAGAAAATTTTCAGCTTTCAAAAGTGAGTTTTGGTCATTTTCAAACAGTCATAATTTCAAGTTCACGAGGAGTTAGGATGAGTTATTTATGTTGATGAAAAGCTCTTGGGAGAACTTTCCAACAGCGCCATGTTTGCAAAATTTTGAGGGAGATATAGTTTCCGGAAGTTAGGTTGTTGGACTTATAAAAGTCCAGTCCAAATTTTTAATAGAAGTTAAGTTCTTGAAGGAAAGTATTGATTCTTGTTGTTTGGATTGTTGTCTTCCATTGTTGATTAAATTCTTGGTCCTTCGAATTAGTTGAGTCGAATTCAGTGCTTATTGATAGTACCAATGGTCCTAATCAATTATTGAAAGACTAGGATATTTTGGAGAGTTTGGAGATGAAAAAAGAGTTTAAAAATTCATCATACGTACATAAATAGGGGCAGACGTGGCGCGTCTGCAGTGCACCAGAAATCGGCCTCAGTCAACCAAGGCCTTGTGAGTCACTCCACTAGTGCGCCAGAATCTGGCCTCAGTAAACTGAGGCTGGCGCGGCGTGCCACTAGTAAGCCCAACCCAACATTTTTCGTCCAATTTCGTTGTTTATTCCTTTTAAGTCCTTCCAAGGTACATTAACATCTTCCAATGATTCTAACTACTTCACATGATCTCTAAATGCCTCGAAATCCTCCAAATAACTCAATTGAAACCCGTTGAATCCATAACCCAATTTTAGGGAAGGGGGGCTAGATCAAAGTCAAAAAAGTTAAAAGTCAAGTAAAAATGAAGAAGCAAGTCACAGTGAGTGTCTTAAAGATTCAAAGAGTCTAAACAATCATTTCAACATTGATTTAAGGCTCAAGTTGACAGTCAGAAAGAGCAAAGAGTTAGTTAAGTTCTCAAAAGCTATGAGGGAATAATATTTCCCTAATAGTTAAAATTAAAATTTCAATTCAATACAGAGCAAGAGATTAGCTCTTTTCTTTAATTTATAAAGAGGGACTAAGGATTCCGCTAAAGTGGACACATTCTTTCACATTTAATGTTAAACAAAAGAAAACTAGTTCCAAAAAGTTTTACTAAAGAGGGGAAACTGATGCCAAAATTCCTTTGAGGCTACAGGGTTCATAAATTCTCTCAATCAAAAGGAAGAGTTTATTACAGTATGAGCTAAAAGCATGTTTTTGGGAGTAGTATGAGCACCGATGTTGGAATGAGAATTCAGATAACTCAGTCCCCATGTAACATGTAGACATCATGGTATTCACGTGTCTTCCTTTTAGATATCAGGTAAGTTAGCCCTTGGATCTACTAGTTAAGGGTGTCCTAGTGACAACAAGTATAGACAATTTTGGAAGAGTGACGAGACGTTGTATCATAATTTAGGCTCATAGTGATTGTTGTCAGTTAGAGCAACTCATCACATACACTATATTACTTCTTATAAAAGTAAATTTAGTTATTATTTTTTCATCTTACTGAACTAAGAGTTTACACATATTTTAACACAGTTATTGTGGGGTTTTTTTTTTTTTTTTGTGGTGTTTTTTGTTGTTTTTTTTTCTTTTTTGTTTTTTTTTTTTTTTTTTTTTTTTTTTTTTTTTTTTTTTTTTTTTTTATGTCTTATTGGATATGTTCTTATGATATTATTGATTTGTGTCATCATTACTCGACGAGCAGAGTCAAGGTAAGTGCATCCTTCCTCCATTTCAAGGCTTATTAATTGTGTTTAGTCACTCAACTCGCATACTCGTCATCTCAGGTACTGATGTCATTGTCCTGCATCATCTTATGATGCAACGCATGTAACCATGATCATCACCAGCACGTAGCGCTTCGTTGATCAAGATTGAGCTCCGAGTAAGTGGTAGCTCCTGCATTCTGGAGGACATCCTTTTCATTTGTTATTAACTAGTTATTTTTAGAGAGTCTTCGTGGACGAGTTAATAGTTCAGTTTGGATTCTATTTTACTTCTTGAGAGTCAGTGTCATTCTTTTCTTGCCAGCAATATTAATATATGTATTATACACCTTTCAATCATTCTTTATTTCTTGATTAAGGTTGGTTGTAGTCTTCTCTGATTAAGAAGTATAGGCCAAGGGTTCGCTTGAGGGCCAACAATGGTCTTTGAGTGGCCGGTCGACAGTCCAGGGTGTAGGCTCAAGGCGTTACAATTTCTTGACTTATCACCTCTCTCTAATTCAGTTTCGGATGACTCTACTCTTTATAATGCCTGCTTATATCAGACCTCTTGAACGCTCTGTATTAGGCATATACCATTCCTCTTCGCATTCCAACCATTTCAGTTTTGTTTTTTTCATCTTGTTCCATCATGATGGCCACCCTAACGCTGTTATCGATAATAATCATTTTTATTTTAGCGGTCTTAACTATACGCCATACCCATATATCCGATCTCATCTCATATTCTGCAATATGCAGATTCGATTTCTTGATTGGTCAGCACTCGCTACTATAAAAAACGTCAGTCGAATTACCAACTCGAATCTTTCAGTTTTTAAATGATCTATCGCTAATCACATTAAGACTCAAAAGGAAAGCTTTACTTTGTCACACCAGTACAATGTGTAAAATCATTGTCGACGTCCCCACTTTCCTAAATTACAAACATAAGATACTTGAATTATCTTTCTTGGGATAGGTTCATGTATCAATCCCCACTTCCACGCCTCTCTCATCATTGCATCAATGAATTTTTACTCCAAGTGGTTTAGTCCTACTCAACTTCAACACTTTATGCTTCATAGTTTTTCTCCACACCTCTACCCTAGCATTAATTCTTCTTATGGATCTCATTAATTAGTATTATTTCATCCACAAATATAATACACCAAAGATTTTGTCTTAAATATGCAATGCAATTCATCCATCACCATTAAGAAGGATGGACTAGGAATCGAACCCTGCTACAACCTTATTTCAAGTATGAAGTAATTTGAGTCGCCTCCCATTCTTCTAATCGAGGTCTAAGATCCATCATACGTGTCATTTATCTCCCTAACGTAAGTGATAGATACACCTCTATCATTCATGCTTCTTTAGAGAACTTACATCGAGACTTTGTTGTAATTTTTTTTGAAGTCAATGACAAACTATAGTGTAACACCCGCGAGCCAACATAGATCAAAAATATGTTTTTTTTCCAGAAAAATCTGGCATGTGCCGAAAAAAATGGTGGCATCGACGGTCCGTTGGACAAACGATGGTCCGTCCCGGACAACCGTCGATGTGATTAGAAACTCCAAAAAAACTCAGCCGAGAAAAATTGGCTAAGTCCTGATCGACGGATTGACCGACAGTTCGTAGTCCGTGACTTTCTATCGAGACCCCCATTCACCCACTTTCTAACAAGAGCTACAAATGACCAGCACGGTCCATAGGTGGACCTACGGTCCGTAGGTCTGACCATAGGTGGAAAATTTGCGGACAATTAAGGGAAAATGCAGTTGTGTCAACTTCAAATAGTCATAACTCTTAGCATAAAATGAATTAGGTGTCCCATGACCTACCCACAGATAGATAATTAAATTATATTTCCATAGCCACAGATACATAATAGGGTTTCTATAAAGCTTCAACAGAACTTTATGAGTTATTATTTTTTTATGTTTCCAAATCAGATTATCATGTTATTACGCAAATTATCGCATGAATGTAGAATCCCTAGCTTGTTTTCTTTCGTTATGTTCTTGAATTACACATGCTTAGGTAGATATTTGAGACACTTCATATATCCATACCTCAGTGATAAAGGCATAATTACAAAGGTTAATTGTTGCATTCTTCTCAGTTTGCCATGTCAGTTTCGAGCTATTCTAATGCCATTATTTTAACAGCAACTCGAACTCATAAGTCAATTTTACAATGAATTCATTTGAAGTAGGCATACTACCTCAGTTGATTAGGGTTTAGTCATCCCAATTTCCCATAACTACTAGTCAAGTAGGTGTAGTCCTTATGTGGGCATCAGGCTTATGATCACACCAGCTTGCCTTTATACCTTTGTGTAGGGTATATTGGGTCCTCCGATGGGGCGTACTACATCGGACTTCCATATTTAGGTCTCATGTGGTTTATTATCAGTTATAAGAAGCTCCCACAGATAAATCAGACCCTCTACATTGACCATTTATCAGTATATCAGTATTTTTCAGTTTTAGCATGTTATAAAATTGTCATTGCATCGCATTGTTACTCTGGATTCATTTTATCATGTCGATGATTTAGTTGCTTTTATGCGTGTTTAGTTATGTTTTATTTCAGGGCTTTCCTCTATCCTACATGCTTATACCTTTCAATTACTGACACAATACGTTGCTCGACTCCTCTCGTGGGTAGGTTCAGGTTCTTAGGCATCCAGATCACGCTAGACGACTACGCAATCTCCAGTTCAGCAGATCACAGTGGTGAATCACCCCTCATTCTTGAGGACCACATTCATGAGTGTCATTTCGTTTTTAGTCTTTAGTTTCAGTTTTTGCTAGATTTAGGTTGGTGGGGGCCTTTCCTAGTATTTCTAGTCAATTTGAATGATTATTGAGACATAGTTGATATTTAGTTAGTATTGAGTTTAATATTTCATTATATTACACTCATTGTTTTCAAATATCTCAGCTAAATCATCAGCTATAGAATATGGGTATTCCCATCTGTCATTCAGATTAATTTGCTTTAGCTTCCGGCATCAATTTATTATATTAGTATCTCATGATCATGCAAGCGGGGTTCGCTTGGGATCACTTGTGGTTCTAAGTTCCGTGTCCACGTCTCGGGGGTAGCTCGGGGTGTGACAGTAAGTCCCTATTCTTTGCTGATATTCCTCTACCTTTCTTCTGACAAGATGGATATCTTTTGTAGTTGTTCATCCACATTAATGTAAACTGATTCTCATTTTCATGGCAATAAGTTCTAGAAAGATGACTAAATTTATTGCGTCCATCTTCCTGATTTAGTGAATCCCTTCATGTTATGATCACTCTCAAATATATATTAGTTACTAAGAAATATATTTTTTTTTAAAAAAATTAAATATCACATCTTGCAGCGATGATAATTTCGTTATTCAATGTGACTATTATCACATTATGATCTTTTTTTTTAAAATTACTATGTTTCTTAGTACTTTATAATTTTTAAATGTTTTTATTTTAGTGAAATTTATTAGAATAATCCGTCTTCTTGGCTTAATAAGATCATCATAAATTTACCTATGATTCTTCTCAAATGTACCTTTGGGTTATATCAGATATGCCAATTATTGTTGATAGGATTCACATAGCAATGTAAAAATCACAGAACAGTTATGGGACTTTCAATTTGGCTCATTATTTTATATATTATAATCTTTGCATTAGTCGTCCCAGTGTAATAATCCATTAGTATTGTTAATTGATTCGTTAAGAAATCACACATCATGCGGTCATAAATATTTTTTGTCCAATGCATGGCACAGGTAATCTCAGTATATAATATTCATTAATGTTGATAAAGAGAAGTTGTTTCAGATTTAAGGGATTTATCTGTGATCAATGCAAATAATTAAATCAATGAAGTTTAATAAATAAATAAAAATCTCTCCATCTCATCTACCTCTCTAGGCATAAATTATTTTTATTTTAGTTTTTTTTTTTTCTCATTTTGTGTTAAATATGTACATATGTTTTTAGAACTTTTTCACAACTTACATATCATCATAAATATCATATCATATATCATCATATCATATCATCATCATATATCATATCATATCATATATTATATTATTAAAAGTGGGAACGACCTAAGTGCAAAGTTGGATTACTATTTTGTCCCTACACTAAATTCAAAATGTTAAAGTGTATTTATAATAAATAATTATTAACTAGTAATTTAATACAAAAGTTAAGTTTTTATTCATTAGTTTTGAGGTTTTCCTCTTCCAATATGGATTTTAAGCATTTTCAATTTTCTAAGCATCAAAATATGTTATGTTTTCTAAGCATCGAGATAGTTTCAATTTTCTATGCCGTATATTAAAATTAATTAAATTATATTTGTGTGGTACAATAGAGGCATGGAATCTATTTGGTTCGTGATAATAAGTATCACTTTATTCAATGTATATCTACTTTTAATCTATTAACATTTTTCTTTACTTTCTACCACTCATAATATAGTTCGCAATATTTTCTTTATTTATTTTTTAAATTAATATATATATATATATTCTATCTATTATCTATATATCTCATCTACTTATATATATATCTATCTATCATCTATAATCATATATCTCTATATCATCTCTATATATCTTTCTTTTCCTTGCTTTTTCTTTTCAGTAGTCTCACTGATTCCCTTTCGCTTCTACCCCCTTCGATATCTTTGTCGGGATACTTTTTTTCACGCTGTACACACACCCGTATCTTTATACCTCCGCTATTTTATTCACTGTTTCAAGAAGGTTCCTTAGTTGGGCGTATAGATCTGCTTCTCTTCTGTACAGCATATGTATTATACGGGAATATTTATTTAATTAGTTTTCTGTTAATTTACATATGAAAGGAACTCATAATATTGGATCAAACACAGACAATTGTCCATCGCAAATGGGGGCAGTGACAACACTTGGTATTAGAGCACGAGGTTTAGGTTTCCTAGGATGTCTAAAAAGTCGCACTAAGTAGAGTCCTTGTCATGGGTGTTGAAATGCAAACCAAATCTACTGAGAGGAGCTATGAGTGTTTTAGAAGAAAAACTTCACTTCTGTTACTCGTATATGTGCTTGGAGGTATGATTTTATTTCTTCTACGAATTGACGTTCTAACGTTCGATCATCCTCCTCGTATAGCGAACTCGATTGATGGCGAACTCCAGAAATGCAACGCACTCGCTAACTCCTCCAGCCCCAGATCAGCATGTCTCCAATTCTGAATTCATAAATACCATACAGATGTTGGCTCAGAATATGACAACCAAACCAAAACGGGTTCACGGCGCAGTTAATGAAAATGGTGATTAGTGGCAGTCGCACGGGTCCGTGACTTTGGTTAGGATGAATCCCTCCTTAGTAGCTTAGATCGCAGCTAAGGAGGATCTCAGAATTCAGGATGGATCAGAAAGATCTTTGAGGTAAGGCAATCCCTGTGAATGATCGGTTTGAGCTAGTCATCATACTAGTTGACAAGGATGTGCTCATAATCTGGTACCACTCAGTGGAATGATAATGGTGTGTAATGCGCTCCCTATAACTTGAAATTGCTTTAGTGTGAGACTGTTTTCCTCAACAGGTTTTTCCGAATAGAAGATAGAGAAACAAAATCCGGCAAGAATTCATGAACTTAAGGCAGGGTAACATGACAGTCAGAAAGAGTATGACTCAAAGTTTTAACCAACTCTCTCATCTTCCACGTCTGCCTCCTCACAGCACGTTGCTTACATCCAGGTGGCAAGATGAAAAGTTTTTGGAATTGAGTGTCGTTTGGTGAACTGCGTGCCAGAAATGCGATGTTACTTGAGATATGAAGAGTCTGCTAGAACTTATATGTCCTCATGCTCATTAGGTTTGTGAAAGGGTGATAAGTCTTCTGGATCAAGCTAAGGAAAATAAGAAATTGCTAGGACTGTGAACTATGAGACTATTCTCAACCGAATCGGTGTGGATATAGCCTACATCTACATGTCACAGAAGTTTGGCTCCATCCCCGTCATCAGCTAGTGTTTTCCATATTCCCAAGAACAATACGACCAGGAGGGTAGAGCATCAGGCTCTAATCTCATGGGAAGTGTTTCATCAGGAACCAAGACTTACCCCGTCTTGGCCCTAATTGTGGTAAGAACCTCCGGTGCGTGTCTGTCAGAAAAGAGGGATGTTTTATAGGTGCTGTCAATTCTAGTCACAGGTTGATAGATTGTCCTTCTAGACAAGGTCAAGGAGGTGGTAATGGTATAGCTCAGTCTACACTTTCAGCAGGTGGCAATCCAGCAAGTTGCGCAACATCAGGGTAAAACACAGGGTAAGTCATCTGTACAGGTGGTGTCTACAGAACAGTTGTGGTATGCTCTTCAGGCTCACGCAGATCGGAATGTTCTCCTGATGTCGTCACTGTTACGTTACAGTCTATTTAACCCGTGATTTTATGCATTGTTAGAATCCAGGGCTAACTCTTTTCTTTGTACTCCTTACATGGGCAGTCCAATTCATGTCAGTCTCAGAAACTCTCTCAGACCTTTCTTATTCTCAAGTCTCTACTCTATTCGGTAACTCCAGTTATAGCTAGACGGTGTACAAAAATTTCACCTGTCAAAAGTCTCTTTATAAGTCACCTCAGGCAATTTATTGTGTTAGAAAATATTAGACTTCGATGTAATTTCTAGGCATGGATTGGTTACCTCATGTAATGACCAGTCGTATTATAGAACTATGATTGGTTGTTTTTTTCAGTTTCTAGACCACCTGAATCTTAGAATGGAAGTGTGTTTAGTTTAGTAGCGCCTATGGGGCAATTTATTTCGTAATTGAAGGCCAGAAAGATTATATCTAAGGGTTATCTATATCATCTAGTTCGGGTTAATGATTCTAAGCCTTTAAACCCCAACTCTTGAGCTCAGTTCAGTATTTTTTCTGTGCATTTCCAAATATTTAGTCCCCCCACACCCCCCCCCCCGCGAAGGGAATCGATTTGGAATTCTCTCTTTCAAGATAGCCCAGTCCTATTTTCTATTCCTCCTTACAAATGGCTCTAGCAGATCTTAAGTAATTCAAAAAGAAGTTGAAAGACCTAGATAAGGGTTCCATCAGACCTAGTATTTCACCATAGTGGCACTTGTTTGTTTGTAAAGGAAGAAAGATGTTCTCTCAGAATGGTGCATTGACTATATACATCGTTGAACATAGGTCACAATCAAGAATACGTTCCATCCGCCTGGATTGATACTTGTTTGACCAACTTCAGGGTGCATATCCATTTCTCAAAGATATACTCAGTATGGGTTATTCATCATTTTATGAGTTAGAGATAGTGGACATTCCAAAAAAACCTCAGTAACTTGTATGGTCATTATGAATTTGTACTTATGTCGTTTGGACTAACCAATCTCCTTCTGGCTTTCATGAATTTGATTAACTAAGTTTCAATAGTATTGGACCTGCGCTTATCGTCTTTATTGATATATCCTTATTGACTCTACCACTCTAGGGTGAGGAAAACATGCAGTCATTTGATAATTGTTCTACCAACACTCAGGGATCGCTAGTTATTCTGCATTTTAGCAAGTGTGAGTTTGGTTCAATCATTTGCTTTCCCCTTGGTCCATTGTATCAAGTAAGGGATCCTAATAGATTCACTAAGATCGCAGCAGTTAAACAATGCCGCAAACCTACCTTTGCTACGATATTCAAAAGTTCTTAGGTCGACAGGTTTTACATAAAAGAAGGTTGTTGAAGGATTTTCATCCATAACCTCATCCCTTGACTAGGTTGACTCAAAGATTGGTCCCCCCCCCAAGTTTCTAATCGTCGATGATTGTGAGAAATCTTTGCAGATTGAAACACTAATGACTACAGCTCTTGTCTGACTTCTACTCAGAGGTTTCAGATGGTTATTTGATCTATTGTGATGCAATCCAGAGTTGTCCTAGGTTTGTGCTTATAGCAGCGAGGTAAGGTGCTATTTTATCCTCTAGGTATCTTAACGGCGCAGGGAAGAACTATCCACTCGATGACCTCTCGAGCTTGTAGTAGTGGTGTTTGACTCACGATATGAGACACGTACTTGTATGGTATCGCACTATTAGATTGTTCCCGATTATAAGATCCTTCAGTATGTGTTCACTCCATAAAGATTTGATCTTCGCCAGAGGAGAGGCTTGAAGTTCCCCTGAGAATTATGATGTGATTTGCATCATCATCGTGTTAAAGCAATGTAGTAGTCCTATGCTATTCGTATGATTATGTATGGGTATTAGTAGGACCCATGTGACGAAAGGAAGGAGATAGTGAAGTATGTTCACGGCTGCTCTGTTCGGTTAAGTTCTGCTATCAGGTTGGCATATCAGGACATCGTTTAACAACTCATATTGGGGGCTGAATGGTCTTTTGTAGTTGAGGTTAAGAAAAGAAAGACAGTACCGCGAAGCTTGTTAATTTAGTGTGCAATCCATAATCAGAAGGGCGTTTTCTCCAAGGGGGAGATGGTTTAAAAACATCTTCTCTACCATGGTAGACTTGTGTATTCCCTTATGTGGTGACTATTTGAGACAACATCTTCTTGAAGAAGCCCTAACTCTAGTCTTTTAATTCTCTAGGTGGGCCACTAAGATGTACCCACGGGATCTGCGCGAAGTCTATTGTGGAATGTCATGAAGATGGATATAGAAGATTTTGTGACAAGTGCCCCCCCAATTTCCACCATCAAGCCAAAGGTAGAACAACATGAAACCGGGAGTAGACTCAAAGAGATCGATATTCCTAGTCTTGGAAGTTGGACACATTTTGTTTTTTTTGGGGGGGGGGGGGGGGGGGGGGGGTTTATCATAATGGACTTCATAATCACAAGATTTCGTCGTACTCGCAGATAGCATTACTGCCATTAGGGTGATTGTTGATAAGGATGACGAAAACTTCTCGCTTTTTATCGCTCAAGACTATACATATTCGGCGAGGAAATGCCAGACTTTACATCATGAAATTGTGAATGTTGCATGGGGTTCATTTGTCGATCTCTCATGATAGAGTCCTCAAGTTTACCTCTCATTTCTGGAAACATTTCAGAAAGGCTTGGTAGCTCAAGTTTAATCCTTTAGTCAACATTTCATCCCCCCGACGATGGGGCCAGAAGAGAGACCATTCAGCTTAGAGGAATGTTGGGAGCTTGTGTGATCGATTTCAAAGGTATTGGGATGATCACGCTTCCTCTTATTGAGTTTGCCTACAATACTAGCTAAATCTACCATTCCATCCACATTCCAAGGCTCCTTATTAGGCTTTATATAATATCGGGCGTATATGTAAGCCTTGTTGTTGGTTGAATTCTGTGAAGGTCACTCATTAGAGATAGACTTTAACATTCCGCAAGTCTTCAGAAATCTTATGCAGATGTAAGGAGAAGAAACTAGATGTTCCAAGTTGATGATTGGGTTTTCTGGAAAGTCTCACCTAGGGAAGGGTATGATATTTGAAAGGGGGAAGAAAAGGTAAGCCAGTCCAAGATATGTAGGCCGCTTACAAGATCTGGAAAAGGGTTGGCAGGTTGCCTATGAGTAGAGTTTCCATTCTCAGCATGAATTAGGGCAGGGCCGGGCATCCGTCTTTTTTCATATCTCACTCTTAAGAAGTGTGTGGTGACCATCCTCTATAGTGCCATTGGAGAGTGTGGCGTAAAGAGAGTCTTTCTATAGGGAGGTACCTAGTTGAGATTCTTGCCCATTTCAGTTCAGAGGTTGTGAAACAAAAAGTCTTTCAAGTCAAGGGTTTATGGAGAATTATCTTCAAGGGAGCTACTTGGACGCCGAAGCACCGTGCAAGCAAGTATCCTCACCCTCTTTCCTTCCGTTCCACTCCATCTTGAGGTAAGAGTTCTCTCATTTCTATCTTCATGCATACATTCATCATAGAATCAGATGTTCCCTTTCAGTTTTCTACTGAATTATCATGTCCCTCAGTTTTCTAGCTTGAATTTCAGCGTATTTGCATGAACTCATGAACTCATTAGTCATAATAAGCTCATACTCAGTTCTCAGTGTTTAGTAGTGGGGTTTGCACCTCTCTCCCTCTATTTCAACTAGTTTAGTCTTCATTCGAGGATGAATGTTCCCAAGGGGAGATAATGTAACGCCCCATAGCCAAAATAGACCAAAAATAAGTTTTTTCAAAAAAAAATCTACAGGTGCAACAACGGTGGCATCAACGGTTCGTAGGATAGATGACGGTATGTCCTGCACAACCGTCGATGGTATTAGAAACTCCCAAAAAACTCAGCCGAGAAAAATTGGCTAAATTTTGATCGATGGTCCGTAGGTTAGACAACGGTCCGTAATCCGTGACCATCGATCGATACCCCCATTCACCCACTCTCTTACAAGAGCTACGGTATACAGTACGGTCTTAGGTTAAAGACAATTGTGATCCATAGTCTGACCGAGTGGAAATTACAGACAGTCAAGGGAAAATGCAGTTGGGTGCACATTCAAATGGTTCATAAATCTTAGAAATCAAAATTAATTAGGTGTCCATTACCTCCTACCTTCACAGAAGTTACTTGCATTATTTCCATAACCACCTGACCTTTCTAAATCAGACTCCTCCCGAGTCAAAGTTATACCCATTTTTAGTAAAGTGTATGTCGGAACAGGCTATCCGATGACCGCAACGTGTGGGAGTCGACATCAAAATGAACGGACCTTCAGTCGCTGGCCGTCGTTTGGTGCCGTCCGCCTGGTCACTTTCTCAGGGGTCTTTTTTGACCTATCCCATTTGTTTAAACCTTAAGAGTCGCGTTTTGACCTAAATCATTAGATGTTAGCGCAGTTTAAAAACCTTGAAACATAACTAAAACATTCTAAGTCCAGATCATGAAATCAAACATATTTAAATTAGAGCAGAGAGGAGAAAAAGATCGGAGACCCTATTCAAGAATGTCACAAGTTCCAGCAGTTCCAACACCCGAACCCTAGAGTGTTTTTTTTTTTGCTGAATTTTTATCACCAGGTAATGTGGGATTTCACTCACTGGGATTCCCTTTTCACCCCATTGGGTCATCCTACTTTATCAGTCAGATTCTTGATTCCTATCATGATTAATCTGGGGGTTTCTAGAATTTCCTAAACAGAAGCATTATGAAATTTATTGAGTTTTGATGTTTCAAATCAGATTTATCATGTTACATTACTCAGATTATCGGGTCATGAAATTTCCAGAACCAGCTAGCTTGTTAATTCTTAGTCTGAATTACAACATGTAGGAGTCAGATATTTTAGACACTTCACGATATACCTTATTTGTGATAAATGCATAATTACAAGATTAATTTGTATCCATTCCTCATTTTCATGTTAAGTTTCGACTAATCCAGTATTTAGTAGAAACTCTGACATAATCAGTAAATTTATAGAATTCATTGTAAGTATATAAGACCGTTTGGACTAGGGTTAGCGTACCCCATAGTCTCCAGAACTACTAGCCCAAGTAGGTTGTAAGTCCCATCTTGAAAATCAGTATAGTGGATCACGCCAGTCATGCCTTTATTAACCTTTGACAGGTGTATATTTGGGTCCTCTCGATTGGGGTGTATACTCGTACTGCCACATTTAGCCTCGTGTGGTTTTTAGTATCAGTTATTAGAAGACTAAGTCTGCCACGTATAATAATATTCTCTTCATGGTACCATTTATCAATATATTCAGTATTCAGTTTGCCATGTTAAAAATGGTCATTTGCATCAGTTAGCTCAAATCAGTTTATGACGTCAGATTTTTACTTGCTTTATCTTGTTCAAATTGTTTTTATGGTTTTATTTCACGCTTTACTCATCCTCCCATCGGCTCCTTATCTTTCAAGTACTACGCATGCGTGCGCACATCTTCTCTTGATGTGATTCAGGTTTTCAGGGCATCCGATCAAGCATAGGATCGACTTCCGATCCCAGTTTCAGCAGATATTGGTGAGTCCTCATTCTCCGCGGACAACATCATTGAGGTCCTTTCATTTTTTAGTCACTTAGTTTCATTTTTTGCTAGATTTCGATTGGGACGCTTGTCTATTTAAATTTCTAGACTAGTTTATAGTTTGTTCCAGACATATTAGATTCTGCTTAGTATTGAGTTAATATTTCCTTTGTATTAAACTCATTGTTTTCCAAATACTCAGTTATAGAGTCATGGGTATTCCCCATCGTTTAAGATTTAATTAATGATTTACCTTCCTGCATCAGTTTATTCTCTTACTATGGCTGAATCTTGGGGAATCATTTGTGGTCTAAGTCCGTGCCGCGTCTCGGGGGTAGTCTTGGGTCGCGTGATATTAATGTCCTATTCTTTGCTGATATTTCTCTACCTTTCTTCTGACAAGATGGATATCTTTTGTAGTTGGTCATCCACATTAATGTTAATTGATTCTCATTTTCATGAAAATTAGTTCTAGAAAGATGACTCAATTTATTGTGTCCATCTTCTCGCTTTAATGAAGTCCTTCATGTTATGATGGCTCTCAAATATATATTAGTTACTAATATATATTTTTTTTAAAAAAAATTAAATATCACATCTTGCACAATAATATTTAGTTATTCAATTTGACTATTTATTGGCATTATAATTCTTTTTGTTTTTAATTACAATGTTTCTTATTCATTTTATTTTGAAATGTTTTATTTGAGTTGAAGATTTATTGGGAATATCGCTCTAGCGGTAATAGATCTAATACATTTACTATGAGTCTATTAAATCTAGCCTTATGCGGTTATATTAGATATGCATATGTTGGATCATCTTCAATATAAATTTAATGAAATTCAAGGAAAGCTATTGTAATTTCAACTTGCCATTCTTTTATTAGGGAAAATGCTACAAGTACCCATACCGCCGCCCCCTCACCTATGCCCCTAAAATCCAGAGACCAAGCACACTTATCCTATCCTAAGGTCCTATACTCCCCCCCCCTGAACTTATTTAATAGTAATTTTCTACCCCTTTTTAGTCTATGTGCACTAGTTGAAAAAAAAAGTCAACATCGTTGGCCCACAATATAGTAGTGCCACGTAGGCTAAAAGAGGTAAAAAATTATTAATAAAATAATTCAGGGGAGTACTTGACCTTATAGAGTATAAGTTGTCTCTAAGTATTCGGGCATAGATTGAGATGGTAATTTGGGATTATCCCATTTTATTTATAGTATATCTTTACATATTCCTTCAAGTGTAATAATACATTATGAGTTTCTAGAATTGATTCGTGACGTCACACGAGTCATAATTATTTTGTAAAATGGCAGTCATGTAATATGCATTATATAATTGATCCATTAAATATTGATAAGAAGCAAGAGTGATTCTAGATTACGGGTTGTAATTTAGTGATCAATTCAAATAAATTACGATCTTGAAGTTTTTAATAAAATAGATAAAATCTACTCATCTCCCTTTATAATCTTATGAGTTAAGCAGAACCAAGGTAAGTTCATTCTTATTCCATTTCAAGTTTTATAGTTGTGTTTAGAATTCCGACTCGCATACTCGTACATTCCATATATTGATGTCAGTTGGCCTGCATCGTTTTATGATGCAGACGCAGGTAACCAGGATCAGCACGCAACGCTTCGTTGATCCAGATCGTGCTCCAGAGTCAGTGGTGAGCCTCCTTGCATTCTGGAGGACATGATTTTCATTTGTTGTAATAGTCTAGTGTGTTTAGGATGTTGTGGGGTATGCCTCACTTCAGTCCTGTTAGTTAGGGAGGCTTCGTAACAGTTCTTAGTTTAGTTTGGAGTGCATTTGTCTGTTGACTTAAGTGTCATTTTGGATAGATTGCTATATGAAGTGTTTCTTTGAACATGCGTCATTTGTTGACTAAGTTAAGTTGAGTCTTCCACAAAGTGGAGTAAGTCAGGCCAAGGATTCTCTTGGGAACCATCAAAGGTCTTCAAGTACCGTCCACGTCTAAGGTGTAGGCTCCGGGCGTGACAAAATCACTGGTCCTTGAGTACTTTTTTTCTTTCTTCTCTCTTCTAAGTCTTTCATATGTATACTATTTCTTGTTTTTAGCAAATCACCTGTCCTTGACTACTTTTTTCTTTTTACTCTCTTCTATCTCTATTCATTTCTCCATTCTAATTCTTCCATGTCTCAGTAATCTTCACTCAAAATAGAGGGAGTGAGGAGTATTTTCGGAATGGAGGCAATCTAGAGATGAATTTTTCGTGTACGTAATTAGCATCTAGCTTTCCAAGCTCCTTCTCCAATTGTATCTGCAATTTTCGGGCATATATATGTTGGTTAAACGTTTTGATTTGCATTCAATTTTTTATTTTACTCTTTTTGATATTTCAAGGTTTTGATTAAGATTTATATATAGAGTTGTGCATGATTTACAATGTTTTGATCTTTGATTGTGTTTGCGAATTGTTGTGACCAAAGGGGTAAAAGGAAGACAAATATTTTTTTTTAACACTCATTCTCAGTTTTTGATGTTGAAGTAGAGTGATTTAAATTTCTAATAAAACAATCATTTTTATATTTCTTGTTTGTTTTTTTTGTTTTATGTGTGAATAGGTAAATCAATCTGCTACAAATGAAATCAAATGAGGTAATACTGGGAAAATAATATACCTAATGTTGAAGAAGAAGGAAACTGACGATTGAAATATGTCAAAGGAACAGGTCCAACACAGTTGACTGACCTATCTGCAAGAAGTGTTGGTGAGGAAGAAAGCTGATGATTGGAACATGTCAAAGGAATAGGTCCAACGAAACTGACCGACGAGTTTACATCAATGCTCTAGAATTAGAGTTGCACTAGGATTAGACTACTTATGTTCATTTGAATTATATTTTGTCTATAATTATATTATTATTATAATTATATTACAATGAATTAGATTACTATCATAAATATAGTAAAATTAGAATTTAATATTAGGTATTGTTATAGACTCAAATATATTAACTTAGACTCTACAAGTCTCGCCTACAAAGGAGCTCTAAAACTCAACATTATATTCATCAATTTATCAATATTGATCAACCTATCAATATATCAATACAATCATTGATCTCTCTAATCTTAGATATGAGATTTCTACACCTAAAACATTAATTTTATTATTTTGTTGTCATATCATGTTAAGGCAATTCTAGATATTGTACCGATAGTGTTTTTATTGGGTGGATATATGAATTCATTTTGTCATTTTTACTTCATTATCTTTGTTCTTGTTGTCAAAAAATTATCGAAGAGCTCGATCCTTTAATGGGTAAATTAAGAATAGTAGAAAGAGACTATTAGAGAGTTCAATTTATTTAGACTTTCTGTTGAATTAGCGCCAATATAGGTTTAAGAGATGATCCAACACTCGCCAAAAAACTTCAAATAAAAAGAAGAAAAATCCAACAAAAATGGACTCACTAAAAAGGACCTTCTCGCAGTAAGAAGAAAATGTATATCAAAATTCTTATCAAATGGGATTGAAAGGAATGTGAAATTTAGGCATGTTGTCCTTTTAACAAATATCCTCAGTCTTTGTCTGTGATAATTCTTGCATACATTCTAATATATTTTGATACATTTTTAATTTGGATTGAAAAATGTGAGTTATTCCTAAAAAAGAAACAATGTGATTGATTACTGCATATTAAGTTTACTCCTACACAATATTAATTAAAATCAACTGAATGTTTATTACTAGGTAACTTTTATCTCTTAGATTCGCTGATGATGACACATTTTATGTTGGTTGTTAACATTCTACACAATAAATAGATTATGATTGATATTAAAAGCAAAAAGCATAACAAAACAACTTTATGGCGACATATTACTGAACAACTCTCTCCTCAAAAAACCAATATACAATACTCCCTTATCCAAATAATACCTTAATCTTCTACCCCTAATATATGACATACCGTCCTATATAAGAGTATGTCATCGATAATATGAAGTTGCATCATGTTTTGACTTATCACCTCTCTCTAAAGCATTTTCAGACTGCCTCTATCTCTTTATATTACTCTTATATCCAACCTCTTGCACCTCTTTATTGGGCATCTATGCATCTCCTCTTGGCATCTCCAAACCATTTCAATCCTATTTTTTTTCTTCATCTTGTCCATCCTGATGGCCACCCTACCCTAACGGGAATATCATTCCTAGATAATTTTATCGTTCCAACTATACCCACACATTCATCTCATTATCATCATTATTGCAATATGCATATTCTGAACATGGAAGTTCTTGATTGGTATAAAAAAAGAACCTCGACTATTACCACCTACCGTCAGTCTAGTACCGTTCCATAGAATTCATCTTTTAAGTTTGGTGATACTATCTTATCACATAAGATTCAAAGGAAACTACGGTCCTTTATCCAAAACCACCAATACATGTTACATCATTGTCGACTACCACTTCTTTAAACTACTAAGATAGGGATCCTTGAAATTTGTCTTTCTTGTTAGTTCAGGTGTCAATCCCATTTCTATCTACGCCTTATCATCGATTCATTGCATCAATGAATTTGTACTCCAAGTGGTTTAGTCCTACTCAACTTGAACCCTTAGTACTCCGGAGTTTTTCTCCACACCTCTACCCTAGCATTAATTCTTCTTGTGGGTCTCATTAATTAATATTATTTAATCCACAAATATAATACAGCGAGAATTCTTGTCTTTAGTATGCAATGTCAATTCATCCGTCACCATTGAAAATAAGAATGGACTAGGAATCGACCGCTTGTGCAACCTTATCTCAAGTTTGAAGTGATTGAGTCTCCTCCCATTGTTCTAATTAAGGTTTAAGATCCATCATACATGTCATTTATCGATAGGTACACCTCTAGCCTTCAGGCTTCTTTAGAGAACTTACATCGAGGCTTTGTTGTATTTTTTTTCAAGGTCAATGAACATCATATGTAAGTACCTATTCTTTGTTGATATTTCTTTATCTTTCTTATGACAAGATGGATGGGTTTTTTATTCTATCATCCAACATAAATGTGAACTGATTCTCATTTTAATGACAATAAATTCTATAAAGATGACGCGCCCATCTTTCGAGTTTAATGAAGTCCTTCATGTTATGATGGCTCTCAAATATATATTAGTTACTAATAAATATTAATTTATTTTTCAAAATTTTAAATATCACATCTTGCATAATAATATTTAGTTATTCAATTTGACTATTTATTGACATTATGATTCTTTTTGTTTTTAATAATTATGTTTCTTATTCATTGTTTTTTCAAAATGTTTATTTGAGTTGAAGATTTATTAGGATAATCTCTCTAGCTTATGATAAGATAGTTACTTCTTTCTAAAATCTGCTTATGAGTTATATTATATATGCAATTCTTGTTGGATCCACTTTACATATAGGTAAGAAATCAAGGAAAGCTATGGTATTTCAACTTGCATTATTTTATTATATTATATCTTTGCATTATTCTTAAAAGGTAATAATACATTAGTAGTTTATAATAATAATTCGTAAATCACCGAGTCATAAATTATTTTTGTGAATGGCACATGTATATCATTATAAATTATCCATTCAATATGTAAAGTAATAAGAATGATCTATCTAGATTTAAGGGTGTAATCTAGTGATCAATCAAATAAATTAAATCATGAAGGGTTAATAAAATAAAATAAAAATCTACTCCATCTCATCTACCTCTCTGGTCATAATTTATTTTTATTTTTCTCATTTTGTGTTAAATATGTATATATGTTTTTAGAAATTTTTTTCTACTAACATATCATCATATCTATCATATCATATATCATATATATCATATCATCATCGTATATATTATTAAAAGTGGGAACGACCTAAGTGCAAATTTGGATTACCATTTTGTTCCTATACCAATATGGATTTTAAGTATTTACAGTTTTCTAAGCATCAAAATATGTACAGTTCTCGAAGCATCAAGAGAGTTTCAGTTTTCTATAGCGTATATTAAAATAAATTAAATTATATTTGATTGGAACAATAGATGCATGGAATCTATTTGGTTAGGAATATTAATAACTAACTTCATTATATCTATATATATTGTAATCTATTATCATTTTTCCTTTACTTTTTATCCACTCTATATAATTCTCTCATATTTCTTGTATTGTTTTATTTAATAATACTTTTTTTTCGATTTGTTTTTAGTATATAAAATGAATAGATCTTTGAGAGAGATTATATATACAAAAATTTGTATGTTCTTGAGTGATACTTTTTTTGAAGGATGTACAAAACACCCGCTACCTTGATATATGATATTTTAAATATTTCAGGACAGGCCCATTTTTACAAATCGAAGTTTGGATGTCTTCGTGAGTATATCATCGATCAGATAATCTTATTTTATTTCACAATAGCGTCATTTTTTGTTCTTTAAATTTACATATGAATAGACTCATAATATTGGATCAAAACAAAGACTATGGTAACGTGAATTTGACTTTTATATGTGCTAATAATTTTAATGTCACTATTTTAACTATCATTATCATCTATCAAACACTTTGTTTTACAGTATATGCTAGAAATGACGGCCGCTAAAGTCTCATATACTCTATAGCCAACATTGGAGTCTGCAACTATAGTTGGATGGCAAAAAGGTCGACAAACCACGTGCTAGCAGCACGAAAGACATGGAGGGGGGGGGCGAGAACCAACTCGGAAGATACACATAAGGGCTGCACATGTGGTTGTGGTAAAAGTAAATAGTTGAATGGCCTGTTTGCAAAGCTTCGACACAAGGAAATAACAAAACTGTTCAGGATAAGTGGGACACAAAGAACATGCACAAACTAATCAAAGCGAATCGGTCGAATACCACAAGCTGACAAGGTTGTAAAACGAGTAGTTGTGGAAATAAAATGCATTAAAATAGAATGATTAAAAGGGTTTATAAGGGAGCTTCAGAGCAGGAGAATAGATCGTCATGTGCACAGCTCGACGATCGACATCAGATAATAAAAAATAATGAAAAAAAGCGGATACAAGAGAGAGATGATGCAATCAGAGAGGAGGAAAAGTATAAGAGTGGGAGGAAGAGGGGGAGAGGGGAGCGGAAGAAGGGGAGGGAGGGAGCAAGAAGTAAAAGGAGGAAAAAAAAGGAACTCGAGAAGGGGGGGGGGAGGAGCGGGAGAAGGAAGTAGGGAAAGGGTAAGAACATCACGTAAAAAGTGTGGTGGAAGGTGATGGAAGGGGGGGGAAAAAGAGGAAGAAAGAAGTGAATAGGGGGGGATGTTAAAACAGGTGTAGGGAAAAAGGTGCGCCAAACGGGAAGGAGAGAGAGGTGGGAGAAGGGGGCAAGCTGTGGCACGGAAGGGGATAGGGGAGAGGGTCACCGCCTCATGAGTGGGGGGTGAATGTAAACGAAAACCGGGGATGGTCGAGGGACATACTGAATCTCACACATAAAACATCACCACCTTTCTTAATGATTAGCGTGTAACGACCCAAATAATCAAACTTGGTTTACTCATCGTACGTCAAATAACAAGTTAATCTGTACGAAACCCGTGTTTCCTGTCTGTCGTGTACTAATTGCCCAAACAAAAGTCCCAACAACGTAGCACACACGTGTCTAGAACGACAGCCTAGTATTAATTAAACATGAATAAAAACGGGAGCAAAGTAGATACCATGTTGGCACTCATACTGCAAGCATCGAATCGCTCCGGTATTAAGGTCTGGCGCAGCAAGTAACTATCATACTACTCTAAGGATTAATGATTTTATTAGTAATAGATTCATGAATGCTAAAACCCTCCGATGTTGGGGGGGGGGGGGTATATGTATGTATTACTATTATTGATTAGTAGCCTGATTATGTTATGAGGAATAAATTACAGCTAATTCTAAAAGCTGAAAGGGGTTGGTACGAAAATTAAAATAGAAAGGGGAGGACATGTGAGTCCGTTAAACTCTGTCTGTGGCGAGAAGGTCCTGGTAGTAAAAACAAGAACTTCGTTTTCACGTGGTTCTGACCGGCAATGTAGCTGGAGAGAAAATCAAATACGTAATGCGATCTAATATTACTGACGTGCCAATAAGGATTGCAACTAATATAAACATAGCTGAAGTGTACACATTCACGACCATTACATAAATCATGCTCAACCCACGAATAATAGCCTCGTGAATTACACGTGTGGAGGTTGGGGGAGGGTGGCGGGGGGCCTATAGTCTGATCAGAGGTACATGGCTGAACGGTACCAGCCGGGCGCGATTGAGTTGATGATTAGCAAACAGCTTGAGTCTAAAACGAACCGCGTACCCCATCAGTAAAAAGCAACAATTGATAGAACCCTCCAGCACCTCGGTCTCGGACTAAGAAGTACCGGGTAGCACCCGACTCTAAAATGAAGGTGAAGCAAAGAAGGGGGAGCGACTATCAATTGGGGGATGAAAAAGACCGTTTCCACGAAGAAAAATTGCTCTTGGTCAAGGGGGTATAATGAACAAGCAAACTTTAGGATTCCATACTTGAAAAATATAGTGGCTCCAGTACGGAATTTGGATTGGGGAGAAGAGAGGGAGACGAGCATAGCAAGCTGTAAGAATACCAAAGGTCAGAACAAAGTGATAGCACAATAATTCTCCATCGTGCTAACGTCGTGGGTGCGGGAGCTACGTGCAACGGGGACATAAAGGGGCAGAATAATACGGCGCGGCAGAATACATCATACTGTTCGGCACAAAGTTGTGAGAGCACCTACCTAGCGAATGCCTTAAATCAAAACACAAAAACACTTCGGCCGGGGGGGGTCCTACGGTATGCTACTCAACCATCTGAGGGGGGGCTAGGGGGGCGAGGGCAGGAAAAACGCGGGCGGCGGACAGACCGGGATGAAAACAAATGGCGGAGGGGGGGGGGCAAAAAAAGCAAGAGTCCACATCGGGAGAACGGCGAAGGCGCAGGGGGGGGGGACGTGCTCCTAAGCGCAAGGCACGGATCGGTCTGAAGGACATGGGGCCGCAACCGATGCCGGCAAGATGTTCCGCGAAGGTCAAGGAGCAAAGTTTCGCGGCGAACACAAGAAAGCAGAAGGGGCGAGAAGTATTCGTAAAGAAAAGGGCATAGCGGAGGAGAGGGGGTAAAGTTAAGCAGCACGCTAACGTGATGCGGTTTCGCCAAGTTGTGCGGCAAGGGTCGGGCATATAGAATATGTGTTACAAATTGTTTTGGGGATTTGCATTCAATTTTTGCGCTTTCTGCGCGCGGTGGTCGGTATTGTAAAAATTGGATTAAGATTTATTGTAAGATGTGGTCGGTGATATATTCACGAAGGGTGTACTTCCACTTTTTTTGAAAAAAAACCAAAAAAAAAAAAAAAAAAAAAAAAATTGTGGGGGGGGGGGGGTTTTTTTGAATTTCATAACCAAAGGGATAAAGATGATAGTTGATTCCCTCCTTATGCCCCTCCCCCCCCTTTTTTTTTTGTGTAATACTCGTTCCGATTTATGATGTTGATTGGATTGATTTAAATATCTAAATCAATCTTTTTTGTTTTTTTTAGTTTTATGGTGAAGATTGAATCATCTGCAACAAACAACTAAATAAATAAGGGGGTAAACACTAAGAAGATGATATACCTAAAACATTATTTGTTACTTTTTTTCATATCATTTTAACGAAAATTCAAATCTTTTCCATAGTCTTCTTCTAGGTGTAGTATATGAGTTTCTATTTGTCATTTTCATTTCATCATCTTTGTTCTTTTTGGTCATAAAATTATTGAAAAACTCGATTTCTAATGGGTAAATTAGGAATATAGAAAGGAAACAAGTAGAGAGTTCGCTTATTTTTATGCTTTCGTTGAAGTAGCGTCAATATAAATACAGTAGAACCTGTTGCACCCAATTTTGAACCCTCCTCGATTTGATTAATTTTTCAACTTCGTAATTTGAACAATTGGAAGTAATAGTTTTTTTGAAATCAAAAAAAATTCAGATTATATTCTAAAGAAAAAACAATTTTTGTCATTTTTTCATATAGATGATATATCTTTATACTTAAAATATATCGAGTTTATGTAATTTTTCAATTTGAATAATAGTTAGAAATCATTTTTACCAAAAAATGGAGGTTCATTCAATTAAAGTACCTCAACTTATTTTCTTTAAACTTCATTTAATTAAGATCTTTCGGTGGGGTGAAATAATTATTTTTATGTTTTTACAGTTGAAGAAAGCTCTGAGTAATTAGTTAACTTTATAATCGCGCGATTTCCCTTTGAAACTCCCTTAAAGGACTTCACTTATTTCTATTTGGACCATCACTAACCTTACCCAAATTTTGCCTCGCGAATCTTTACACTCATTTCACTTAAGAGAACCTCATAGAGCCAATTTAGGATTTGAAAATTTCCAAGTCCCACACAATCGTTCCCTTCATTTCAACCTTAGTTGTCCTATATAACCCCTCACCTCTAATGTTCAGGGAGGAGTTTTTTGGAGGCGATAAAAAGACATCACGTTAAGTTAAGTTGTTTAGGAGTTTCTTATTTTTCGTCACTCTGCAATTTTGTTTATTCGGGACTATTTAATTTTGAGACGAAGTGGTGTTGGAATTCGTCAGCATCCAGGCGCGAGTTCTAGTCGTTGCTCCAGAACTAGGTACACTCTCTATACGTCCTCATTTTAATGTGAAGTGTTGGTTTAGTGTTTTTTTTAGAGATATTTTACCTATTTTAGTTAACTACATAAGGTGTTTATATTAATTCGTTGTTTAGCACTCTTTGGATAATTTTCAATTCAATCTTGTCTCTGTTTTGATCTCTAATTGTCATGGAGGTTATTTAAGGTTAACATTTTGTGAATTAGGCGGTGTTTAATTAACTAATTACATCAAGTTGTGTTGTTTAGCTTTTTCACTCGCTTTTTTCGTTTTAAAGATAGTTGTTGATAATTAGTATTTAAATTTGTTTGAAATTCTTGATAGTATTCAGATTTAAGTACCTTATTGAAATACTTATTTTCAATCATGTTGAGTTATTTTTATGACTCAATTTGAGTGTGAATCTATTAAGCTCTTCCTTAAATTGTTTATGTTAGTTCCTTGTCTCTTAGTCGCTACCTTATTTCACTCATCTCTGATAGACGTTGCATTGATAATTAAGATGAAAACTAGTTGCTGATTTACTTCTTTACGTTTTCATAAAAAAAAAGGGAGAAGGGTCACAATTGCTCCAAACTATTTGAAAAGTTTAGATTATACCTCGCGTTGTAAATTTTGGTCTAGGTTATACCTCGCCGTCCAACTTTGGTCTACATCTGCCCTTTTGTACTTATTTGGCCAACGCGAAATATCCAAACTCATTTTACTTTTTATTTAATGCAAATGATTTTCACGTCATTTTTTATTATATATTATCACTTGAACCATTTATATTTGAGAAAAAGGGTCAAATAATGCCCTAAACTATTCGAAAGGTCTAGATATACCCCCTGTTTAAAGTTTGGTCAATTTATACCCTCGTCCAAATTTTTGGTTCTACTATGCTCTTTTGGGTTTAGTTGTCATTCGACAATCCAACTCATTTTACTTTTCTTTAAATGGCCGAATGGATTTTTCACACATTTTTTTTTATATCTTTATTACTTTGACATTTATATTTAAAGAGAAAGGGGTCCTTTAATGGCCCCTAACGATCCGACCTACATTTAAAACACATATACAGTCCCGTCTTTAAATCAATCTTACACACCGACCCTTTTTTAAATACCCTATATGGGGTCGGATTAGGGGCATAATACCATTTAAATGGCGAACACTATCGTGCTCTGATGGACGCCATGAATCAATGGCACGACAACTAAGGACAAGTAAGTCGAGCTTTGAAAAGCGTTTTGGCGGTCACACAGTAGCTGGAGGCGCAAACTGGCAGGCCAGGGCTGATAGAGAGGAATTCACCGCAACAAAAACGTTATGACACAAAACTGCAAGCTGCACCACGATGATGATGTAAATACAAAATAATTCACACTATATGATTCGGATTAGGGGTCTAATTGAACCATTTACAAAATGGTCGTATATGTGTTTTAAAATTGGGTTGGATAGTTAGGCGTCCTAGTTACCCCGTTTCTCTTTTATCTAAATGTTCATGATCTATATATAAATGATGTGAAATCCATTTGACATTTAAAGAAACGTAAAATGAGTTGGCTCTTTCGAGTTGACCAACTAACACTTATACGGCATTGTAACCAAAAGTTGGAACGGCGAGGGTCTAAAGGACCAAACTTGAAACAGGGGTATATCTAGACCTTTCGAACATTTAGGGCATTTTGACCATTTCCCGTTCCCTTGAATATAAGTCCAGGTAATACATACATAAAAATGCGTGGAAATCCATTTGGCATTTGAATAAAAGTACAATGAGTTTGATATTTCCGAGTTGGGCCACTAAACGTCGCAAAGGGCATTGTAACCAAACGTTGGATCGGCAGGGTATAAATGGACCAAACTTTAAACGGAGGGTATATCTAAGTCTTTTCAAATAGTTTATGGTCAATTGACCCTTCCTCCCCTTTTCCATTGATGCTACTTTGTTAACCTTTATTGATTTAGATGAATCCTTAGAAGATACTTTTATTCAAGTTTTAAAATTTTGATACTCATTTTAAGTTAGCTAATTTAATCTTTATAGAATGACTTGAGAACCTTTTATGTTCTTTCCTAGTTATTGAAAAGTTGTAAATCCGTGTTTATGAGTTTGAACTAACAATTTAGTTCAAACTTTTTATTAGGATAAAATTGTTAAGTTTCTTAAAATAAAATAGTTATCTTTCGATTCAACTTAGAACTTTGAATGAATAACTTGAGGATTTTTTTATATTCTTTCATAGTTGTTAAACAAGGTTCTTGACTCCATTTTTATGAGTTTGAATTAATTGTATGATTCAGAACTTGACTATGAATAAAAATTTAAAGTTAGGATTATCTTGAGAATTTGAAAACTATCAGATTGATATTTAAGTTCACACGAGATGTTTTTATATGTAACCGACCCTTTTATCACAGTTAGCTCTAATTTCAAATCATCGGTCAACTGTATGTTAGGGCGGATTCTCTAAAATGTCCTAAACCCTTCCTTACAGAATTAATTGAACTCTATTCAATTCTGAATTCTATTTAAATAATTTTCTTTCACAACCCTTTCTTTTAAATGATTTTCTTAATGTTTTTAAAAATTCAGTGGCGACTTCAAATTGTATAATATTTTCACAAAAAACTTAATAACAAAAATTGCCATTGCGAAATCGGCTTCGAATCCTTTAAATTTTCGAATCGGATCGTACATCCAACATCGTCCCTCGAAGGAAGAAACCAACAATCTCGACTCACTAAATAATGACCTTCTAGCAGTATAAAGGTAACTTGAACCAAATTCCATCAAATGGATTGAAAGGAATGTTTAAATTTAGTCAGTTCACTACAAGCAAAAACACTTTTTTAGCGGCATTAGATATTGACAATAATAAAGTACTACGTTTTTAAACCGCATTTAGTTCAGTATCAGATTAGAACCAATGTCGCTAAGGCTTTAAGGAACCATAACACAAGAGTGTCAATTGGCCCGCTAAAATACATATTTAGCGGTTCAATTATGAATTTCTTGCCGGTTATAAATACTTTTATTTATTATTTTGTTTTTTATTATTACTAATAATTTGCATATTAAATTTATTTACTACTACACAATAAATTAAAAACCGATTGAATGTTTACATACTAGTATTTGTAATCTCTCAGATTAGCTAATGATGACACATTTTATGTTGGTGTTAATGTTTTTAGCTTGTATATAGCTCCTTTAGATTTCGTTTTGTCTATATTAACACTGTTTGGAAACTTTCTTTCTTGGTCTTCTTTTTTTACTTGATTTGTGTGATATTTTTGTGAAACTTAATACAGTACATTAAACTCGACCAAGCTATGAATTAGAAGAAATTTGAGAAACTTTCTGTTAATGAGAATTGACGGGAAGGCCCTTGGAATTTGTTATTGCATACTCATCTCTAAAGCATCCCATTGACGGGAATTGACAGGATGGCCTTGGAAATTTTTACATCTTTTCTTAATACTCATCTCTAAATAAATGTCGTTGCTCCCTATTTTTCTGTTGTAGGGTAACAAGAGTTGATTTGTGAACATATTTTCTTTTAATCAATATAGGCATCTATTCTCTCTCTCAACTCTCATCCTTTTAATCAATATTTTCTTTGCATGCATTTGAAAATATGATGGCTTCTCGGTTCCTCTTTTCTTTTTTGGTCATACTAGCACAGTTAAGTTCTATTGTAATTTGTAAGGCCCTATCCACTCAGTTTTTTTCACTCGTGGGTTTTAAGGGTTTCCTAAAGAGTTTCTAGAAAATTTGATTGTACAGAATGTGTAGACTTTGAATCCCGTATGATATGCAAATCAGAACTTCTAGTGTTGACACTGTCTCTACTCTTATAACCTATTCTCAGAATCTTTCCTTCTCTTTTTCTTTTAGAATTGTTCACTCTCGTGTATAAAGCTTTATCAAAGATGAAAGAAAATTACAAATAATTTCAAGTGAAGTTGTATGCTTCACACTAACGGCCGAGGATGTTATATAAGATGTGCTCTTATCAGAAACCCAAGGGTGTTTTAATCAAGGATCATTCATCTTATCATTGATTCATTCGTAATTGATTTACTGAGTCATGTCCATATCAGATATGTGCATGAAAAAATAATTCTTTCCTTGTTGGATGATCTTGAGTCTTGGCTTGATCTTCATCACTTGTTTAAATTTCTCTGTTGTGATCTTGACTGATGGCCCGATATTTTTTCCTTGAATGTACCTTGATTTAATTATCTTGTCCTTCTTATTTTACTTGAGAGATTTTCGTTGTGTGTCTTCCTTTAATTTGTGCAAGCTGTGAAATATTTTCCTTGTGTGTCGTCCTTCAGTTCTTGCAAGCTGTGAAATTTGATCTGGTTGATCAAATATTCACTTTCTTTACTTGACTAAATTTGCTCATGATTAACTTGATTCCTGCAATCATCTAGATTGAGAGTATGTGCTTTGATGATGTATCTCGTTCCTTTCCTACATCAAGTGACAAGTAGGTATATGGATTTGTCATTATTAAAACATTCGATTATGAGGTTAACACATGTTGTGTGCATTACGAGATTCCGTGTATGAGCTATTACATTGTCTTTTCCTCTCTTTTATGACTTTTCTTATTTATGACGTCTCAATTTCCTCTTTGTTTTTTGTGTCTTTCTACTACTGTGTTGTTTCTGCTGACTAATTGTTTTTGCTTACACTTTGTATTTTGTTGTTTTTGCTAATTAAAATCAGTTATTCTTTCATCAACTTTTGTTGAATTTCTCATAAATATCATCGTAAGACTCTACAAGATGAAACGGAAAAAAAAACTAGGACTCTACATGACATTTTCAATTTTAAAGCTTGCTGTAAAAGTTAGAAATGTTTCCTTATATTCCTAGCTTTTAATGGTGCAATGTGAAGCAAGGGTAATCAATAATCACTGGAGAAATGTGTGTTTCAACAGATATAAGAAATATTGGAAATGCAGTGTGGAGTGATACCTTAGCAATCATGTGCATCTAAGAGACGAATAAACTCTAGAATAATACTGAAAAACTTCTCAAAATATTTGTATGAATGCAGTGATAGTACCAAACAAGTGTCATAATAAGAAAGCTAATTCCTGGAAGTCAAATAAGTTATTGCCTTTGGTTTCCTTTTCCAGAAGAGGGAACTCTTCCAGAATTTGATCCCCTTATTGTGGTACTCATTTGATACTATAACTTCATGAAGACATGTATTTTGAAAAGTATTCCATTACAATTGTAGATTTTATCCTCTCTGAAATACAAATCAATCGGAAAGTGGACAAACAAGTTTTTAGAATCTAACTACAAGGGGGCTATGAGGAGGTATTCCATTCCTCTCACTCCTTATTCTCATGCTATGAATTTCAAACAAATTTGATAAACATGTTTATTGTACATTAATGTGCAGGTGAAGAAATTTTTTCTGAAAGCCCCACCCATTATACGTGGTATAGCATGCAGCAAAAATGCTTTAACGTCATTAGTCTAAAGGATGTCTCTCAATGCTTTCTTTTCACATTAACTTTCAGAGTTTCTTCTTGAATTGTTCCTGCAATTTTCAGGTATACGTTGGTTAATTGTTATGATTTACATTCAATTTTCTTTTACCCGTTTGGGTTTTAAAGATATCTATTTTGTATTTATTGTTTGAGGTATTTAAATCTTTTGATTAAGGTTTATATGTTGCGGATGGTTGCCAAAATTTTGATCTTTGATTGGGTTTGCGAATAAAGTGTTCAAATGGGTCAAAGAAGATAGTTGTTTTTTTCCATTTGCTTGTGAAACTTAATTCTGGTCTCCGATGTTAAAGTGGACTGACTTAAATTTCTAAAACAAATATTTTCTTTTATATTTTAGCATCAATAAATATTATAGTGATAATACCAACATCTGACACATAAGAAAGAAATCAACAAAATTGACTCACTTAAAAGGGACTTTCTGGTCGTAAGAAGAAATCTTAAATCAAAATTCCTATTAAATGAGATTGAAAGGAACTTAATACTTTTTGCAGTCTTTTTAACAAATATTTTTGCAGTCTTTATCTCTTATAATTATTTCATGTATTTTTGTTAGAACAAAAATACTCAAGAAACTGATTTGAAAAAATAAAAATAGAGTGAACTTATGAAATTCCTTGTGTATAATAATCTGCAGAAAGTCTGGATTTATACAAAGACAAAACATAAACATTAAAATTATCATAAGAACGTGTGTCACTAACTACCATAAAAGGGGACACTAACAGTCATAATGGGGCCACTAACTTCAGAAAGTTCAGCAACTAAAGTTGACTAAATCTAGCTAGAAAATAAGAAGCACTAAATTGAAATAAGTAAAAAACAGTTAAAAATATAATAAGCTGAAAAAAATGTCAATGGTCTACATCTCCTCCTTGGCATTTGTGGCAACACACCAATTCTTCCCTCAGATCTCAAGCAACACTTCATAAGATGTTGGACTTTCCCTAATAAAATGAAAACTTGATCTTGATTGTTTAGTTCGCCATGAAACACTGGATTTTTTTAGATTGAAACTGAAAAAATGTTGTCACACATGATCTTGGAATCTTCTGTTGTTCATGGCCTAAGTCTCATCATCCTTCCCTTAGCCAGATAACGTGATTCACAACAGATTGCAAAGCTATGTACTCACCGTCTGCTGTGATTGAGCTGTAGTTTTTTTTTTCTAGAGCCCCCAACTAAAACAACTGTCCCCAACAACAGAAAAGATATCCATATGTTCTTGGAAAATCATCAAAATCCACCACCCCAATCCAATATTAAAGTAGCCGATCAGGTTCATCGTTTACTCGGCAGATGTTGAGAAAAAAATTCCAAACTTGCTAGTTCCTTTAATATACCTTTAAACACTCTTCTTTTAGCAGATTGAGGTTGTGTGTCTTAGGGAATGCATGAACCTAGAGAGCAAAACTAACAACAAATATTAATGTCAGGCCTGTTTGCTTGCGGTTTTTAGATGTAGAGACATGCCAATTAAGATTCTAACATACTATCATCAACTTTTGGAATCCTCATCCTTGCCAAGCTTCACTCCAGTAGTAATGGCGTAAGCACAGGTTGGCATTCTTGAATTTTGAACCTGTTAAAATATCCGAAATGTATTTTCTGCTGGCATATGAAAATTCCATCACTGGAATGCAACACTTCCATCCGAAAAAAGTACGTCAGACTCGAAGATCAGTTCATTTCTAAGAGTTTATCCATTTAATCCTTGAACCTTTTGGATTACTTCAATTTGTTCATGTCACAAGCATGTTCAGCACATGAATTGAGGCAATTAAGGACTCACCAATGAAACATTTGGACTTTCACATTACAAGTAAGCTTCACGTTGACTTCACTAAAGCCAAAGTTGGATGAGATGATTGTCCATCCGTCTCATACCATGCCATTGGGGCTTATTTTAGGCCATTACAAGCCTTTGTTAAGAGATAAGTTGATGATTCCACAATTTCAGGAGTTGAGAAAACCCTCAGGTTGCTCTACACTAGATATCTTCAGCAAAGCAAACATTCAAGAAAGCCGAGCTGAATCAGTTGATGAATCGGCCAGGAACTATGAGATGCCCAAATGAAAGAATAAGATTGAACTGTTTCTCTGGTAATCAAACCATAGTGTTGTGCGTATCCCTTTCACCACCAATATAGCCTTATGTTTTGCAAATTGTTCCATCAGGATTGAGTTTTGTCTTGAAAACCATGTTACAACCAATTACCTTGCGATTTCTAAGGTCTTGTCAAAAAGGCTGTACAGGGTCCATTCGTCTCGATCATTTCTGTGCTTCTTGCATAGCTCTCCATCCACCCTGCCTGAGAGTCTGTGCTTTAGCGTTTTGTGTGGGGTTCAGACTAACCAAGTTACCAACGACTGTTAGACATTCTTTGAAAGATAGAGTTCCCTCACTGTTACATCATCCACTAGTTCACTTCTTGAAAGTTGAGGCTTGCTCTATGAAGAATCAGAATAAGAGGTCGTTCTAATTTTTTCCAATCACATCTAGCTGCTCATCAAAACTTCACTTCTCGACTGAGAATTGTTTTGTCTGGATTTTAAACAGAAAATCCATATAACCTTGATGAAATATAGCCCTAAATATGTCCTTATGAGACTTAGTATCCAGCTTACTCCTTTTTTGTTTCTGGAACTCGATAATTACATTGTACACCAAAGATTCTGCGATGGCTCTGTTTGAGGTTTGTCCCACCAAGCTTCATATGAGTTACTTGTCCTGCAAGGCATTAAGGCAATATGTTCAGCAAATATAACAGAGGTATTGACTGGCCGCAGCCCAAAAAACTGATTTGGGATCTTTCTTCGATGGAAAAGAAATTTTGGCCATCTCCCATTACTTGTTCTTGTTTTCCTTTCAAACACGCCATTTTGTTGGGAGTGTTGGTAATGTCAATTGGCGTCAAAAGACCTAGTGCTATTACAAAACTCCCACAAAATTTAGAAGAAGTGTTATGTCTCCTCCACTATCAGGACCTTAAAGCCTTGAATACTAAGATACATTGATTTTTACTAAAGCTTTAAAATTGTTTTAAAAACACAAGACTTCCACTCTTCAATCTTATGAAATAAATCCAACACATTTCTGGTGTAGTCAGCAATAAAAGAGGATAAAAGTATTGTTACCACTCAGCGAATCTGTTTTCATTGGACGCAACAACCGTAGAATGGCGAAAGTTATGGTAGCTTCTTCGTATTGATATTTGCTTGTTGCAATGGAAATTTTGTTTGCTTTCCCTGTTGGGCAAGTTTCACAAAATTGAGAATTAGAAAGAAATTAGGCATATTTTCCACTAGCTCTTGTGTTCATCTCGGCGATGTTCCAGATTGAAGTGATCAAACTTTTGTACCATAGGTTGTACCTGTTGGAAGTAATATTGTAAGTCTGCTCAGTTATTTCTTCCAATCAACTGAAAACATTCTGTTGCTTCATATTGACATAAAAGAACTCACTCGGAAGGGTCAGCAGAAACAACACATTCACGATTCTTACAATGCAAGAGAATAATTATTTTCAAGCTTTTTCTAACACTCACAAAATTTTGACTCATATCAGGTGTGTTTAAAAAAATCAACAAATAGTTTTTGATACCTGAGATTATTGAGATAGACACTGTAATGTACCTCTCCTTTTGGCTTCTACGCCTCACCGTTCCCCCCCCCCCCCCCCCCCCCCCCCACCTTACTTTAGATTTGTAAGTATCATCTAGGAATTTGAACAGTTCAACATTATTGCACAACTGATGTGTGCAACCACTGTCAAGAGCCATGAATTAGAGGAGTCAAGTGATTGAAAAAGTATGAAAACTGCAAATAATTTCTTCATGTGCATCTCAGCTTATGTGCTTGTGCTTGAAAGACCAGAGATGCCTTTGCTCTTGATTTGATGAGACCTTGGATACGTGTCCCGTCATGCTTACAGTTGCCACATTATAGCATCGATATCCACCAACAATACTTCTCCAGATGGTCGCTTATTTCTTTTAACAATGTTGCAAGGAGGGAACTTCTGCTTACATCTTACTCATGTTTCATCCATCATGCTTGCCCTGGATCTTTTGGTGAACGTGGCTTTCCTTTTTGGCTTTTTACAGAGAAAATTCTACTTCAATGAACATTTCCCATCTCATAGTCTCTTTGCTCTTGTTCATGAAGAGCACTCATAGTTCACCTAATTAAAAACTTTTCTCAAGCCTCTTGGATTCTTACAAAGGAGGAAAAATCTAGATTCAAAAATCTCAGGAAGAGTCACAAGAATTTTTTTCCAATTGTTTATGTAATTCTTCACTAAGAAGTATAATGGTATTAACAAATAAGGCATATTAGATAGCATCACTACTGATAGTTTCACCTTTTCGCTATTCAGGACTCAAACTCTCTTTTTAGGTTTCAACACTTGCATGTGACGTGTTCTATGCTGCCTTTGATATTCTTCTTTCAACCGATCCCAAGCTCTTTTGAAGTTTTGCAAGACATGATTCTGTAAAACACAGTATATGCCACAGCCATTCTACATAAGCGAGTGGCATTTAGAGTCTTTGCCTTTTCTTCGTTGTTAGGATTTGATCGGAGCACAAAGTAGGATTTGTGGTAGAGCAGCCAAGCAAGTGGTTTATCTTCCAGTCACAGGTTCGCAACGTTCAAGCTCCAAAAAAGCTTGCATCTTCAACATACCATATTTGGTAATTTTCACCTGTGAAACTGAATGGGGAGATTAAAGGAGGTTGTTGGTACATATGTCTTGTAGGTTGGTTAAAACTTTTTTGTCCTGTAAGATCAACTAGAGGTCTGATTCCAACGTTCGAACCAAAATACTCAAAAACTGTTTGAAAAATAAAAATAGAGTGACTTATGAAATCCTGTGTAATTAATTGCAAAAAAAAGTATGAATTTATACAAAGAAAAAAACATAAAACATTAAAACTAAAATAAGCAAAATGGGCAACTAATCACCATAAAAGGGTTTGTAACTAACAGCCATAATGAGGGCCAACTAACTTACAGAAAGTTGAGCAACTAAGTTGATAAGTCTAGCTAGAAAATAGGTAGCATACAATTGAATAAGTAAAAAACAGTTAAAAATAATAATAAGCTAAAAAAAATGTCAATTGTTTAACAAATTTATTATGTTTTAAATATGTTGTTCAAATGGTACTACTAACAACCTTGAGTATTTCTGAAAAAAAGAACATCTGATAGGTAACTTCATATTAAATTTACTACAACACAATATTAATTAAACCAATTGGATGTTTTATACTAGGTAGTTTTTATCTCTCGAATTAGATAGTGTTGAAACTTAGTACAATTCATGACACTCAACGCTCCCAAAAGAAGTGACGTTGTTGGAGAGGCGCCTAAATGATTGGCAGGCAACGACCACTTGACTTCTTTCTAACACACATTGTGACAAATGAAGTGGAACAATATCTCAGATACAACCACTACCTCATTAAATGTGTTTAAAAAAAATATTATTCCTTCTTCTTTTTTTTTGGGTAAATAAAGGATTTTCATTATTCAAACTATAAAGTCATTATATAGGGAGACTAATCTAAACTTAATTAAGTTGATACTCACATGCTATCCTATTTTTTGTTATTTATATAGAACATTTGTTGATCTTAAATGACTAGACATTGAGAATTAGATAGCAAGAGATAATCTACATGACATTTAGGTTGGGACTTGGTTCTGTGCTAAATATTTATATTGAGACAAAATGTTGGTCTATGCCAGAGTAGAGGCAAAATGTAACGCACATTCAAGGGAATCTGTTCTAGAATACAAGTTGATTTATGGGATGGTTACTGAACCCCTATATACAAAAAATCTCCGATAAGGCACATATTGTACAAAGACTATTTTTATTAAGGTTAGTCCAGTATGAATAAATGTTTGATTCTACCTTGCTGCAGATTGCAAACATGATCATATGTAACGTGTCTTTTTTCCGAAGACCTCTGATATTCATGTGCATAGCTTCTTTTATTTTTATATATATCTCTCGTTAGTATTCTTATACATGTGTAGAATGTTAAATCTGTCTCTTTTATCCCCATTGTATGCGTTCTGATAATAGTCTTTGCTGTCATATTTCATTGTCCACACCCTTTTCGTGGACCATGTCATAGTGTATTTTCTGTTGTTGTCCCACGTGTCCTGTCTAAAAGTTTCCGATATACATATTATTGTACATCAAAAAACCAGGTATGCTATTCGTGGGTCTTGTGCTTCAGCATGGGCCATGACCAATATAGTGTATAGATAAAATTTTGTAGGTTTCCATAAATCCTTTCTATATAATCCTGGTTAGGTTAAAAAGGTGAATTTGTTGTTGCACTTTTTTCTGATACAACTAACCTTTTCCCCCCGAAGTATCGATTTAACAACACGAAGCTTGTAGAAGAAGCTCTTACTCACTCTTTCTATCCTAATTCAACTTCTAATTACATGTGGATTGTGTTCATCAGCAACACCGCTCTCGGCTTAGCTATTTCCAGTTATTTCTCCGTGACTTACCTTGATGTTGAGTGTGGTAAGATGACCGACCTCGGCGCTGCCTATGTAAGTGAAAGGCCATAAAGAAGTTTCCTTAATAGCTTTTCAATAAAAGGTCACTTAGATACTTCATTTTATTCTTAGTTTTTCTGTAACATCTCGTCCTTCGCTTGGTCTCCTCAACTCGTCCCTGATAACTCCGTCCGACTTACTTCCACTCACTACTCACCATTTTAATGGTTGTAGTTGGCAATGCATGGTATCAGTAAACCTAAGAAATTTTGGAATTACAGTGCAGAGTGGTACTTTAACATTCATGTGCACTTGAGAGATGAATAAACTCTAAAATCATACAAAAACACTTCTCAAAATACATGTAAGAACACATCTATAGCACAAAATGAGTGCCACAATAAGGGGGTAAATCTTGGAAAAGTTCCTATTCTCAAAAAGTATTAAAAAAAAAGCAATAATAACTTTTTAGGAAAGGAAAATCTTAATACATGTAGTTGAACATCAAAATTGATACCACCCAAAAGGCAAATTAGTTTGGTTTCACAAAAACACAACCCCAATAGTACCATATTGCTGAAGAGGAGTCAAAAAAAACAAAAGGAAGCATTACTAAGGGAGACCCCACCAGATGTTCAATCATTGGTGAAAATGAAGAGAAATTATAATTATGATTCCGAGGGAAGATGCCAGATTTAAAAAAGTTTCATTAATGCAGTTTTTCAAGTATAATACTCATGTTGTTTTAGTTAATTCAGTTATGCAACCTTAGGTAGGGAACACTGAATTGAAAACAAGAACTAACTGTAGTCCGATAGACATCAAACACAGTAGGGTGCAAAGAAAGAATAATGTTAGTAAGCCCGCATGTGCAACTATTTAACTATAAGTGGGATGTTAGACATTCATAGTTTATTTACTATACAACAGTCATAAATTTTCTACTTGCTAATTATGAATCTATAGCATCTACATTAATTTTTATTCTTTTCAAGAATCGAAGCTTCTTCATAATATAATACATCAATCGTAGATGAGATAACTTGAGCCATTCATATTATCGTTGCTTTATCACAAATATTTTGAGTATTATTTCACTATTATTCTAGAATATATTCGTCTCTCAAATGCACATGAATTCTATCCTCTCAAATATTTCTTGAAATTCTATTATAGAAATTCTCTATCCAACTATTTGATTTTTATTTGTGTAGTGTGGAAGCCAGTAGCTGTTTCTATAAGTTTGTAAATGTTAGTCATTTTCACATTTGCATGAGATGGTTTCTATCTACTAAACCTGAATCCTACACAATCTAACAGAGATTTTAATGTACTAGCATTTCTTCAGGTATATTAACTTTTTAATTTCCTTGTAGACTTTTTCTTAGCAATTTTTGATTCTACATCTATTATTCAGTATTGTTGTAATGAGTTATCAAGAGAGGATTATCTTGTCCATAAAGAGGAAGAAATGAAGATAACACACATGTTTGTGACCTTAGATTCATAGGTTAACAAAATAATGTTAGATAACTATCCCAGCCCCATATTCTACATGAAAATAGCTTTGTAACCTTGCAAAAACCAATAAAGTAGTCAGCTTTCTTAAAAGAAAAAGAACCAAATAAATGGATTTAATAATCAATGGTGTAAAAAAAAAGACCAATGATGGTTCTCACTGGATGAGTACTTTTGTGTGATGATATTATAATTGCTGATTCATCAAGTGTGATATTTGATTTCCCTGGAATTAAATCGTTTTGACAGTTTTCTTACTTTGCAGAATATATTAATTATTTGTACACTTTCTTCATATAACAAATAAGTCAACACATCTCGAATATTTGATGAGGCTTACAAGCTTAGGTATCATTGGTGCCGTCGTGAAGGCAATATGCCTGAAAATATAGTAGACATATTACCTTCACGAGGGTACCAAATACACCTAAGCTTTTAGTTTCAAAAGGTATCTGCTTTCTTGTTGTATTAAGAAGGGGGGGGGGGGGGACAAATACAAAGGAGTATCTGCTGGAAATTAGAAAACTATCATAAAGATCAATTCAACGAAAACCAAGTATTACAACTATTGTCCAAAAAAAGTCTATTCAGATCTCGAGGACACATCATGATTATAGAGTCCAGATATCTTATTACTTTTTTGTTAAGAGATGTACTTAAAAGTTTTTAAAGGCCACAAAGCATTTTACATGAATAAGATTGTGATAGGAAGTATGATAGATAAACATCTTAATGTGTGCCACCGGCCAACTCTTCAATGAAAGTAAGACAACAAACATGTAATCTTCATTTCTTACACTTTATGTACAGTACTATAAGATCACCAATAAAAGTGAATAATAGTAAAAATATCAAGAATGCACTAAGAAAACGTCCACAAGAAAAAGAAAAATAATTTTATATATTGAAGAGTGCTAGTGCATTAAAAAAAATCATGGGATAGGCAAGGATGGAGTAACAGTTTGGCGCAGGGCCCAACAAACGGTTAGTTAGGGTAGGGTAGTTAGAGATCATTATCCTGCAAAATGTGAACATAACAATTACAAATTAAGAAAGAGTATATTGACGATAAACCAATAATGTATAGTGGTTACGGAAAAAAAAAAATACAACCAACCTACATATAGTAACTTGTGTAGTTCCATCTATGGTTAGGCCAAGACGTCAAAAACACGTTTTTAAATGCGAATAGATGTAAATGATAGAAGAGTTTTTCCTCCTGTGTGTAATATTTGCAATGTAACCTTGTTTGTCCTACTTGATGAAGGGATTCATTTCAAGGAAGCTTGATTGATTTATAGAGAACGTATTTTTCAAAAAATATTGAGAAACAAAACATAAAAAAACATATGTAAAAAATATTTTCATATCAAACAAACTTGGCCTTTAACAAACTTTTCTGAGGTAGATATTAATGCAATCCTTATTATTTATTTAAACTATGATATTTTTTGGAGGCCAAAGAGGTTGTTCTCAAAAGGTCTTAGACGCTCATTGTGCAGCAGGTTAGTGACGGGAAAGAAGAGAAATCATAACAAAACTAAATAAGAGAAAGCATTGTCAAGATAAACAACGGACTAACAACCACAACAAATAATGGGGTGTAAACTCAAACACAATTAAATAGATATGATTGATATCAAAAAGCAAAAAGCACAGAAAACAAGCTTGTACAACGACATATTCTAACAAACCTGAATCTCAAAAATCAATACAAATCCACGTATCTAATAACTTTCGACCCTAATAGTGACATACCCTCCGATCTAAGGACTATGTCATCTATAATATGAAGTTACATCATTGTCTGACTTATCACCTCTCTCTAAGGCATTTTCGGACTGCACCTCTATCTCTTTATATGCCTCTAATCAAAATCTTGTGGGAATATACGCATCTCCTCTTCGCAGGTCTAAACAATTGTAGTCCTATTTTTTCATCTGTCCATTCATGATGGCCACCCGACTTATTGGTAATATCATCATAATTTTATCACTTCAACTATACCCACACATCCATCTCCTTATCATCATTACTTACAATATGCAATATTCTGATTCTTCTTGATTGGTCAGTACTACACTATATAACGACGCCAGTCAATTGCCACTCCATTAGAAATTATATTTCAAGAATTTTGAGTGATGCTATCCTACATATAAGACTCAAAAGGGAAAGCTTTCACTTTTCCAGTCCACCAATGACGGATGTGTAATATCATTGTCGACGTGCCCACTTTCCTATATTATAAATATAAGATACTTGAAATTATCCTTTTTGGGATAGGTTCATTTGTCAATCCCCACTTCCACGCCTTTCTCATTCAATTCATCAATGAATTTGTACTCCAAGTGGTTTAGTCCTACTCAACTTGAACCCTTTGTACTCAAGAGTTCTCCTCCACACCTCTACCCTAGCATTAATTCTTCTTGTGGATCTCATTAATTCATCCATCGCCACTGAAAACAAGAATGGACTAGGAATCGACCTCTAGTGAAACCTTATCTCAACTATGAAGTGATTTGAGTCTCCTCCTATTGTCTGATCGAGGTTCAAGATCCATCATACGTGTCATTTATCTTCCTAACATAAGTGATAGATACACCTCTAGCCTTCAGGCTTCTTTAGAGCACTTACATCGAGACTTTGTTGTAATTTTTTCAAGGTCAATGAACATCATAGTGTAATGTACCGATTTTTCGATATTGCGTCTACCTTTTCTTTGACAAGGATGGATGAACTGGTAGTGGTCAATCCAACATTAAGCTAAACTGGGATTCTCATGTGAAGGACAACAAATTCTAGAAAGGAGACTGAATTTATTGTGTAAATTTGACTGAATTTATTGTGTAATTTTTTCCCAGTTTAATGAAGTCCTTCAATGTTATGACGGCTCGCAATTTATATTAGTTACGAAATAAATATTAAATTTTGTTTAAATCAATAATATCCACAATCTTGCATGATAATATTTAGTTATTCAATTGGACTATTTGTTGACACTATGATTCTTTTTGTTTTTAATTACGATGTTTCTTATTAAATTTATTTTGAAATATTTTATTTGAGTTGAAGATTTATTAGGAATAATCTCTCTAGCTTAATAAGAAAAGAGTAAATTTACATATGATTGTTCTCAAATGTAACTTATGAGATTATGTTAGATACACAATTATTGTTGGATCATCTTCACACATAAATGTAAGAAATCAAAGGAAAGTTATGATAATTTCAACTTGTCATTGTTTTATTATATTATAATCTTTGCATCATTCTTTAGATTTAATGATGCATTAGTAGTTTATATCGTTGATTCGTAAATCACGTGAGTCATAAATTATTTGTGTGAAATGGCATATGTAAAATCATTATATAATTATCTATTAAATATTGATAAAGAAGAAGAGTGATTCTAAATTTCAGGGTGTATTCTAGTGATTAATAAAATAAATTAAATCATGATGCTTTAGTAAAATAAAATAAAAAAATCTACTCCATCTCATCTAACTCTCTGGTCATAATTTATATTTATTTTATTTTATATTTTTCTTTTTTGTGTTAAATGTATACACATGTTTTTAGAATTATTTTTCTACTTACATATCATCATATATCATATCAAATACCATAATATCATATCATCATCATATATATTATTAAAAGTGAGAACGACCTAAGTGCAAATTTGGATTACCATTTTATTCCTACACTAATTAAAATGTTTTTTGAAGAGTCTTATATTAATTTAATTATCACTACTATCCAATACAAAAGGAATTTTTTTTATTCTATTAGTTTTGAGTCCTCACCTCCTCCCGGCCTCCTCCCATCTGGCATTTTTAAGTATTTTTCAATTTTTTAAAGCATCGGAAGATAGTTTCAGAGTTTTTCTATGGCTATTATTAAAATAATCAAATTTAGATTTGAGTGGTACAAAGAATGCAATGGAATCTATTTGTGTTTTAGGAATATTAGTAAAGAAGTTCATTAAATATTATATATAATATATTAGTGATAGGTAGTCTATATATATATAATATATATTTATTGTAATATATTATCATTTTTTCTTTACTTTTTATAGCACTGCTATATAGCTCTCGATATTTCTTGTATTTGTTCTTATTTAATATATATCTTTTTTTATTTATTTTTAGCAATATAAACGATATAGACTTTAGATTCATACAAAATTAGTATTTTTTTGAGTGGATAATTTTTTTAAGATGTACACCCAGTATCTTTATATAAGATATTTTAAATATTTTCAGCCATTTATAGTAAGTTCCCTATTCATGAGTATAGATCGATTATATAATATGATTTTTTTTATTTTTTTTTTATTTGTGATGTCTAATGCAAAGAAACTTCGTGGTGCTGGTTAGCAAATACATGTCATAACTTTTTGTAGTACTTCTCATTGTATTTTGCACTCACTTGCCTAGGAAAGTATCTAGTACTCTTTTTAGAGCTTTGTTTTGTAAACTCAACAGTTGATTGGCAAATTCTTTAGTTGCTTAACCTACAACTTGCCATCGGTAGCAAAAGTTTCAAATTGTACTCTTTTTCTGTTGTTATTGACAAATTTTAAAAAAAATTGGACCATTTCTCAATTTGTGTGTGTCATTCTTTGCGGCATGGGGGCCATATTATCTTCCTGTATCGTGTCCATTTTACTCGGAGATTATATTTAAAATATTTAATATTACTTATGCTAAATTTTCATAGAATGGACTCTTATAGTGGTCAAGCAAAGAAATAAAAATTGTAAAGTGCCATATAAAAAGGAGATTTTTAATAATAAAAAAAAAAATACGATTAAATTTCTACTGGTCACTAATTAAATACCTATCCAGAATACTACCACAAATAAAACTATTTTACAAGTGTAAAATCCATGAAAAATGACAATGATTACTGTTAATCCACCTTAAAGAAACATATGTTGATCCAAATTTCTACACCGAAAGGATAAATTTTAGTATAACATAAAAAAAAATCTGAAAAACAAATCCACAACTTCTTAATATGCACGTAATAAAAAAATGATGGATGTTACAATTTCTTAAGCAAGATACAAACTTAAGATAAGTAGAAACACTTGCAAAAAATATCAATGTTTATATACGTATGGTCACATAGTAACTAATTAAGTTGTTGATTATGAAAATAATAAGTAAGTAAGTATTAAATATAAGATATATTAGAACTGTATAAGAACAATATCACATATAGAAATTGAATTGATTGAGTGTAACTACAAACAATTATATAAAATTTGGTTAATCAAGCTTACTTGCAAGTTTTAATAGCATCTATATCATTTAAATTTTTTGTATTAATTATACAACACACACGTGCAATATATGTGCCTAGAGACTAGCTTGTATTATTAAAAGTGGAAAGAAAAAAGGTTCAAGGTTGAAATACCATTTTATCCCTATACTACATCAAACACTATTATGTAATAGCTCATCATTATATTCATTAAATATAATATATGAATACTAATAATAATAATAAGTAATAATATAATAATATAATAATATTATTATTATTATTATTATTATATTATTATTATTATTCTAAACTGTAAAGGTGTTGAGTCTTCAAAAGTTCAAATAAAATTGTTTGGACATTTTATCCTTTTAAAAAAATTAAATTAGTTCCATTTTTTAAAAAAACATGTTTTGTTATTCTTTTACTTTCTTCCTTCCAATTTACGTAAAATTAATTTTATATATAATATACATGACTTAATTTATTAAATATAATATATTAATTACTAATGATCTCCGTATGGAAGAGTTCCGCCGGGCTGTAAGCCCAACTCATATTTGACTTTTTAATTCCTTATGTTATCACATTGTAATTATAAGTTTTAATTAGATTAATTGATTTAACTAAAGTAGAAGAAGAAGAAAATTGTATAACTCTTTCAATTCACCAACTCTTTGAATTTTGAAATCACAGATAAATTTATGTGTCATGATTCAATTATGTGTTGAAATTCTTCCAATTTGATGACTCTTTGAATTTTATAATCAAACATAAAATTTATTTGTCATGATTCAATGTATCTCTTTACTGAATTTTTGAAGGTGAAAAGAAAGTTAAATATCATTGTGAATACCAATAAATTGGTTAAATGTAGCTACTCTTCTACTTGATTTCCGAATTCTCGTCTAACTGTCGAATTGCAAGGTTTCACCGTGGCAAGTTTTCTGCTTTTCTACTTCTTTCAGGGCTTTGTCTCCCTTGTCTTTACTTCAGGTTCCTAGTTGTCTAGTTTTGTCTATTTGATGCCTAAAAAAACTAAACTTTCCTGCTTACTCTCTCTACTCCTCCTTTCTAAAAACAACTTAATATATAGGTTGCTTGACGAAAAAGTAATACTTCCACAACTTTATAACTTCTAATTCGTGTGGTTGACGTTATCCTTATCTCAATTGTATTCGGTCTGAAAATTACATGTTGGAGCAACTGATTCCTTTCATCTGTTCCTCTATTTATCAATTATCAAAATCTTTCTCGTTCTAAGACACTCAAAATTAGAGGGGGCGAGGAAGTATTCAGAAAGGAACAATACTTTAGACGAGGAGTGCAACTTGAATTATCACTCTAATTTTTTCGGGAAGAATTTTCTTTCTTGTTCCTCAATTGTTGCTACATTTTCGTTTCGGCATATATAGGTTTGTTAATTGTTTTGATTTTCATTCACCTTTTTCCTTTTTATTCTTTTTTAAACCCTTTTCAGTATTAAACTTTTTGATTTATAATTTGAATATGTAGTTATGATGATTTTCCAAAGTTTGTTATCTTTGAATTGGGTTTTGATTGCCGTGGACCAAAGAGGTAATAAGAAAGATAATTTAATTTTTTTCCTCTCTTGTGAAACTCCGTTCTCACGTTCTCGTTCTCTCGATTTTCTCATGTTTAAGTGGAGTGATTTAAATTTCTAAAATCAATCTTTTTATTTTTTTATTTTTTTTTTAGGTTATATGTGTTTGAATAGGTAAATCAATCGGCTACGAACTAAAATAAATAAGGGGGGTAACAAACGACTACGAAGATATATAATATAATCCCCCTAAAACAATTAATTTTATTACTTTATTTGTCATATCATGTTAAGACAATTCTAAATCTTGTAATGGTAGTCTTTTTGTTAGGTGGATATATGGTTCAATTTTGTCATTTTCATTTCATCATCTTTGTTCTTTTTGTCATAAAATTATTGAAGACCTTGATTTCTTGATGGTAAATTAAGAATAGTTGAAGCAGGACCGACTCTATGCTACGTAAAACAAGGCCATAGCCTTAGGCCCCAAATTTTGGGGACCCCAAATTTTTGTCAAGAATAAATTTATGTGTTAAATATTTATAGGAAAATGATTATTTATGATAAAGTATAATTTTTTTAAATATATTATTTTATTCTTAATATCTTTTTTATTTTGTAAAAAATAATAATTAATAGTGAAAGTGTTGAACAAAGTGAATTACAATTTTTTTAATTTCTTTTTAAATTTTTTAGTCCAAGCAATTACTTCAAAGCATAATTAAAAATGATTATCCAGTCATCAATTCTTTGTATCAATTTGCTCTGGTTTTCAAACTCTTTATCTTATTTAAATTGTCAAGTTATGACCTTAATAGCATTATGTTACCAATTCATATAATATTTGCCCACTGAAATGATGTTTTTCCACATTAAGTTTGATAAAATCTTAACTTAAAACTAATAACTAAAAAACACAATAATTAGTACTTAGCAATTGGCCATTTAAATAGTTGTAAGAAAATAAAATTTGACTAAAAACTGTTTTATGAGTTTATTTATATTTTAGAGCGCGAATTAAAAAGTTCGCCTTGGCCCGCCCAGTTTACGTTGAGCCGCCCCTGAGTAGAAGGAGACTACATGAGAAGTTTCATTTATTTAGGTTTTCTTTTTAAGTCAAGCGCCAATATATGGTTTCTATTGATGATACATTTACCCCTATTTTGCATTCCTTCATGATTTGATCGTTAATGTTTAAGCTTCTCAAATATTGAAAAATTGGAAATAATTGTTTTTTAAAATAAAAAATACTTTCAAGATTATCTTCCAAACATTTTTTTTCCATTTTTTCATATGGATTATATATCTTTATACTTAAAATATATAGATTTATATAATATTTCAATTTGAATAAATAGTTAGTAAATTGTTTTGTCAAAAACAGACTTTCAATTAAGAACACAATTTTTTTCTTTATAACTGACAATTTAACTTAAGATCTTTCATTTTGAAATAATTATTTTTATGTTGCTAAAGTTAAGAATCTTGAGTAATTAGTTGACTTTATAATCCATGTCATTTCCCTTTGAAACTCTTTTAACAGACTTTATTTAGTCCATATTTGGACTATCAAATAACCTTTAACCCAAAATTTTGGCCCAAATTCTGTAAACTCATTTCACATTAAAAGATCCAAGACCCAAGTTTTGAAAATTTCCAGAGTCCCACATCGTTTTCCCCTTTATTTATACCCAGAGTTATTCCTATATAAACCTCCTCACTCTTACTTTTTAGGGGAGGAGTTTTTGGAGGCGAGAAAAAGAACACTCCGCTATGTTTTTCGGAGTTCTTATTTTCGCCACTAGAATTTTTTTGATTCGCGACTATTTTGGAATTCTTCATGTCTAGGATTGAGTTCCAGTCGCTGCCCAGAACCAGGTAACACTCATATTCCGTCCTCATTTGATGTGAAGTGTTGGATTTAGTTTTTTTAGCGATTATGTATACCTATTTTAGTTAACTAAATAAAGCTGTTTAGATTCAACTTCGTTGTTTAACACGCTTTGTTAGTTTTATATCTTGTCTCTTGTTTTGATCCCAATGCTCAAGAATGGAGGTTTATTTTAGCTTAACATTTTGTGAATTAGGTGGTCATGTTTAACTAATTACATCAAGTTGTCTTGTTTAGTCCTTTTACTCCCTTTTTCGTTTTAAAGATGGTTATCGATAATCAGTATTTAAATTTGTTTGAATCCTTGATAGTATTCATATTTAAGTACCTTATTCAAATATTATGCAAATTTAATGTTCGTTTTCAGTTGTCTTGAGTATTTCATTTTCTATGTGAAGATAGCTAGATTTATGTTTGGTATTCTTGCCTCTCTTAGAGTGTTAGCTTAACTCTTTCTAAAGTTGTTTATATCTTGGTATATTTATTCATGTTTGACCAAATGTCCCATATGTTAACTAAATTATGTTTCCCATCACCATTCTAATCTTTCTTTACCACTGTAACTCTTAAGTGCAACTTTTAGGATTTTGATAAAATATTTGTCGTCTTTCCTCACTTATTTTTTTGATTTTCTCTCGATGAGTGAAATTAATTATTGTTTTGGTTTGTCTTAATTTGAATATAAATGAAAGGTTTTAGGATCAAATTTTGTCATGTTTAAGTCATTTAAGTTGTTGATTATGTTCAAATTACACATGTTGCAAGAGCCCCTGTAACTTTCATGTTAGAGCATATTTTATAACTTAGAAAGATTTTTTAAAATTTTTTTTACTGTTGTCTAGATCTGCTCAAAGACATCCCATTATGAGGTTAACACAATGTTATGTGCACCTCTTTATTTCTCTAGTGTGGAAGTCAGTAGCGGTTTCTATAAGTTTGTAAATGTTAGTCATTTCACATTTGTATGAGATGGTTTCTATCTAGTAAACCTTAATCCTACGCAATCTAACAGAGATTGTAATGTACTAGCACTTATTCAAGAATATTTACTTTTTAATTTCCTTGTATACTTTTTCTTAGCGATTTTTGATTCTGCTTCTTTTATTCATTCTTGTTATAATTAGTTATCAAGAGAGGATTATGTTGTCCATATAGAGGAAGAAATGAAGATAACATACATGTTTGTGACCTTAGGTTCATAGGTGCAGCCCAAGAATGTTGTCTTAGATAACTATCCTAGCCCCATATTATACATGTAAATAGTTTTGTAACCTTCAAAAACTTGTAAGTACATCTTTCATAAAAAAAATAAAAGAACCAAATAAATCGACTCAATAGTCAATGATGTAAAGAAAACAATAATTACTGATGTGTTCTCCTTGATAGACTTTTGTGTGATGATAATTGTAATTGTGATTGACCATAGTTGTGATATTTGGTTTCCCTAGAATAAATATTTTTGTCAGCTTTCTACTTTGCAGAATATATTTCATTGTATTTGTACCCCTTTCTTAATACAACAAACAAGTCAACACCTCTCGAATATTTGATGAGGCTTACAAGCTTAGGTGTTATTGGTGCCTTCATGAAGGCAATATGCATGAAAATATAGTAGACATATTACCTTCATGAGGTTACCAAAGACACCTACGCTTTTAGTCTCAAATATTCAAAAGGGGTCTGCTTTCTTGTTGTATTAAGAGGGGGGGACAAATACAAAGAAGTTTTTGTTGCAAATTAGAAAACTATCATAAGGATCAATTCAAGGGAAACTAAGTATTACAACTATCGTCCCAAAAAAGTCTACTCAGATCTCGAGAACAGATCATAATTATGAAATTCAGATATCTTATTCCTTTTTTGTTAAGAGATGTACTTATAAGTTTTTGAAGCACGAGAATTTTTTTTAGCATGACTAATATGTATTGGGATAAGTTTCTGCGATAACATCTTATGTTGCATCGGCCAGACTCTTCAAATGAAACCTAGACACAGCATGTAAGCCTTTATTTCCTTACTCTTTGTGGACATTATCTACAGATCAACCAACAAAAAGTAATAATAGAAACAATATCACAATCACTTACTGAAAAAGTCCACAAGGAAATAAGTAATATACTTGAGAAAGGGCTAGTGCATTTACAACTCATCCGGATGGCAGGAGTAAATGTGCTCAACAAAACAGTGTAGATAAAAATATCTCCTGCAAATGTGAAATTAACAATTACAAACTTAAAGAAAGAGTTAATTTCACAGAACCAGTAATAAATATCGGTTCCATTAAAGAATACAACCACCTACATATAGTAACTTTTGTATTCCATCTATGTTAGGCCAAGACACAAAAATAGTTAAATTGGGATAAGATTTAAATGATAGAATAGTTTTTCCTCTTAGTATGATATTTGCAATGTGACTTGTTGTCCTGCTATGATGAAGGGACTCATTTTCCACATTTTCAAGAAGCTTGATTGATTTCTTAGAGAACATATTTTTAAAAAATATTGACCAACCAAACATGAAAAATTGTAAAACATTTTTCATACCAAACAAATTTGGGCTTTTAACAAACTTTTCTGAGGTAGATATTAATTCAATCCTCATAATTTATTTTAACTATGAATATTTTGTGGAGGCAAAGAGGTTGTTCTCAAAAGATCTTCGACGCTTATGTGCAACAAGTTTAGGTACTATAAGGAAGAAGAAAACTTAACAACTAACAAGAGAAGCATTGCAAAGTCTACAAGAAAGGATTAACAACCACAACAAAATAATGTGGTAACTCAAATACAATAAATAGATTATGATTGATATCAAAAGCAAAAAGCAAAAAAAAAAAACAGCTTGTACAACGACATACTCTAACAAACCTGAATTCTCAAAAATCTATACAATACTCAACTATCTAATAACCTTCTACCTTAATATGTGACAAACCCTCCTATCTAAGACCATGTAATCGATAATATGAAGTTGCATCATGCACTACTAAAAAAACAACGTTTAGCGACGGATATTAGCGACGAACAATATTCCGTCACTATATAATAACGGATTTGCGACAGAATAATCATTTTGTTGCAAAATTAACAAATAATTTCTTTGTTTATAATATAGAAACGAATTTGCAATGGAATATTTAAATAGTCGCTAAATATTAGCGCAAAAAATTGGCGCATATTTTTGTTACGGATTTAGTAACAAAATAGTGGTGACAAATTTAATTAATATTGAGTGACGGAATCAGTGATGGAAAAAAGGTCGCTAAACTATTAAATATATTTTTATAATAATTATATTATATAGTGACGAAAATATCCATTAATGTAATTTTTTTCAAATATATATATTTATTTATAAGCGACGGATGTTGGAACCCGTAACTATTTCCGTTGCAATTCACTCAAATTTAAGATTTCAACCCAACCCCTATCTTTTGATCATGACCGTTGATCTCATCCTTTCAATCTTAGCCTTTCATTACAAAATAATTCTACGGTCAAGATCTAATTCTCTAGCTTTTCCTATTTTAATCTACCAAAAGACCCAAACCTAATTCCTCGTTCTTTTTTTCTTTAGATTCGCCTCACCCCACCCTCTTCTCTTCCTCATCTTCTCTTCGCTGTCCGCCATCTCCGGCGAGAACAAGTGAAGACTGACGTCTTCTCTCCTCTCTTCCCCTCTTCCGCCTCTCTTCCATCGTCCTTCTCTGTTCTCTCTCCGCCAGCAGCAGCATTTGCTCTTCCTCTACTCTTTAGCGCTGCTACTCTGGTGAACAGCAGCTCCTCCCGGCAAGACACCATGAATAAAGCAACTCTGAACAGTGACACCAAACACTGCTCCGACAAGTGAAGGAAGCAGCACACTTTGATCAATGGCTGCGAGAACAACAACAACCATGGCTACCAACACACTAATCAGAATTCTCAAAATAAAATAGTTCTTATTCAATTTTGTTAAAGGCTTAGATCCAGGTATCTCATCCTATTACTTATTTGCTATCTATTAAATTCTTTGATTTTTTTAGAACAAACTCTTAGATTTGAAGTGTGATTGTTGTTTGCTTATACTATGTGTGAATGTCTCAATTCAAATTTCAGCTTGCTGCTGTCTTCGTTATTTCTCGTTTTCAACTATTATTGTTTCAGCTATGGCGATTTCTTACAAATTGGTTTTTATGCTTTTGATGTTTTAAGGTTATTAAGAAAAGTTTATTTTCCAGCTACTCATGCCGGCTATCGGCCTGATTATTATCACTATGGATGTGCTTCCTTTCATGTTAGTACTGTATAATCCATTTTTCATCTCTATGCATTTTATTTTTCATGTATTTACATGTTATTGGAGTAACTATTGATTCTTTGTCTCCTATACTGTGAGATTTTGAGATCTCATAAAAGGTTTGTTATTTTTTTACTACCATTTGCTCATTTCATTGGCTTAATAAATTATGTTGGAGGCTGCATGTTTCGACTTTTACCTTATAATGGGCTCATAAATAGAGTTGTATGACAATAACGTTCTTATTTCTCATGACTTCTGCTAAACAAGAATTTCATATAGGTTAAGAATTGATTCCCATGGCTGCCTATAGTTTAAGAAAGACCAATTTATGAAATTGTTGTGGAGAATTGCATTTGGTGAATTGGTATTAGCTCTTAACAGAACAATCCAATGAATACCATGTTAGATTATTTTAACTTACTTTTAGTTTACACTAGTTGCAATGAATTTACATGTGAATAGCTGAGAACTATGAGCTCTCTTTTCATTTTGCGAGAAATAATAGCAAAGCAAACAATATTTGGGACATCAAATCCCAATCAACTTATTTTTTCTAATTTACTTCTAGCATTTTACATCCACGCATTAATATATCACTCATTCATTACCACAAAATGTCATATAATATCATATCTTTTATACTTTATTACTCACATGCTATACTTTATTACTCACAATTAAAAAAAAACTACATAGGGTGGGCTTCTAATAGGAGAGGCGCCAGTAATATCTTCTCACATCAAGGTCGTCTCTTTCAAGTCGGTAAGAATTTTCATATTTTTTTAGTTTTTTCTAATATTTCTTATAACTTGATTTGAATTTTGGAACTAATAAGTGAATTTTCTTCAGTTGAATTTTTTTTGTTCAATTTTGTGTCATTTGTGAAAAGTTTATGGTTTTTTGTTACATTTTTTGTATGAACAGAACATGCGTTTAAGGGTGTGCAGGCAACTGAGATATATCAACTGGTGTCTGTGTAAAGTCCTTTGTTTGTGTTGTTACTCAGAAGGAAGTCCATGTAAGTTTCTATATTTGGTGCATTTTGTAAATAATTTGTGTTTTTGTTCTTTTTGAGAGGGTTGCAGGTCAGTAAGGAAAAGTGAGAGGTTTAGGGATTTGTAAATAATTTTAGGGATGTTTTTGTTCTTTTTTGGAGGGTTGAGCAGGTCAGTAGGAAAAGTGAGAGGTTTTAGAGACCTCTATGTGTTTGTCATTCCTGATTTTGCGATCAGTGACAAGATTTTTAGTATTCTAGTGAAATTAGCTTAAATAAAGTAGAATAAATAGAGGAGCCATAAATTGATAGAATTTTATATGTTTGATTCTATTCCTATTGTTACTCAGAAGGAAGTCCTAGTAATTTTAATTTTTGTGGGCAATTTATAATCAAAGTTTGTTTTTGTTTTGTTAAGAAACTTGACCTCGTGTAAGGGAAAAATGAGGAGATTCATGAACCTCTATTTCTAGCTTCGTAAGTTGCAATCAAAAAGACTATGTTTTCCAATGATTGGGATCGAATAACGAAAAATAGATGTGGAGAATTCGTGAAATCAGTCCATCTAAATATGATTTAAAACAAAATAGAAGCATAGTTGATCGATATACATAAATAATTTTTCCCCTGATCTAGGATTCCTCATATATCAAAAGTTGGGGGATTGTTGAGAAAAAGGACACAATTGTTTTGAAACATATATTGATCAGAATAGTGTTTGTAAGTTCTGTTTCTAAGTATATACCTTTTATTTTTGACTAATGTTCCTAAAAGTAGAAACCCGTAGTAAGTGGACTTTTTTGGAGTGTAATGGAGTTTTGCAAGTTGGTATTTTGACCTGCAGTCCAGGACAAGCTATTGGATAAGACCAATTATCACATTTGTTTCCCATTAACCACGTATCTGGATATTGGTTGGGCATGGTAGTTTTTGCACTCTTTTATGAACGGGAAAAAACTACCAAGCTCTCATGAAGCATATTATCAAACTGTCGGGAGATAAAAGAATAGAAGAGTATACAATCTTTGATCTAAAGCAAAACAATACTACGGAAAGCAAATGTTTTTCTTAAGAATAGTTGATATAATGTCTTTCCTATTTTGCATAGTAAGTATGTGATCTTTTTTCTATCTACACAATTTGAACCTTCTAACTATTGTTTTATATCAATGTTTGTTATTTTAGAAGTATTTAGTAATTTTTATTTAATTTATTTCAGCACTGTATATTTAAAACAAATAAATGAATGATGTTTACAGAAATGTTTAGGCAACAATTTTATGACGATTTGTGTCGTTACTATAAAAAATGTTAGCGATGGATTCCAAAAACGAACATTTGTGATGGAAATGTGGTGGCTCAATTAACATAATATTTTGTGACGGATTAGTGAAAGAAATTTGTCGCGACTTTATTTTAAATGATGAAATTAATTATGAAATTAGCAATCAGCTTTATAAGTATAACGACGGACCAATTTGTGACTAACAAGTTGCGACAAAAATCATTTGTCTCTATTACGTCGCTAAATTTGCGACGGAACTCATATTTTCGTCGCAAAGAGATTACTACAAGCGAAATAGAAACAACAAGCAATCCGTCGCAAATCCATCACTAATTCGATTTAGCGACGGAATAACATAGATTAATGATGGATTTTGTCAGTCGCTAAATGCTGATTTTTTTGTAGTGATATCTTGACTTATCACCTCTCTCTAATGCATTTTTAGACTGCCTCTATTTCTTTATATATCTCTAATATCCAACCTATTGTGGGCATCTACGCATCTCCTCTTCGCATGTCCAAACCATTTTAGCCCAGTTTTATTCATCTTGTCCATCATGATGCCCCCTAACCTTATCGGAACTATCATTCTCATTTTATTAAATCGATTCAACCTATAACCCACACATCCATCTCAGTATCATCATTCTTTACTGCAATCTGCATATCTGATCTTCTTGATTGGTCAGCACACCGACTATACAACAAACGAGGAAGTCTAATTTCCACTCAAAAAATCATCTTTTAAGTTTTGGTGTCCTTCCTATAACATAGACTCAAAAGGAAGCTTTTCGTTGTAATTTGTCCCTTTGCAACCAAGACGATGTGTACATCATTTGTTGCGATCCCCACTTCCCTAAATTAAAAAAATATAAGATACTTGAAAATTTATTTTCTGGCATAGTTACATGTGTCAATATCCCCACTTCCTCCACGCCTTTCTCATTCATTCATCAATGAATGTACTCAAAGTGGTTAGTCCTACTCAACTTTGAACTCATTGTACTCCTCCAGAGTTTTTCTCACACCCTCTACCCTAGAATTAATTCTTCTTGTGGATCTCATTAATTAGTATTATGTCATCCACAAATATAATACACCCAAAAATCTTGTCTTAAATATGCAATCTCAATTCATCCATCACTATTGAAAACAAGAATGGACTAGGAATCGACCCCAAGTGAAACCTTATCTCAAGTATGAAGTGATTTGAGTCTCCTCCTATTGTTCTAATCGAGGTTTAAGATCCATCATACGTGTCAGTTATCTCCCTAACTTAAGTAATAGGTACACCTCTAGCATTCAGGCTTCTTTAGAGAACTTATGTCGAGACTTTGTTGTAATTTTTTTCAAGATCAATGAACATTATATGTGTAAATTCTTATTCTTTGTTGATATTTCTCTACCTTTCTTTTGACAAGATGGATGGCTTTTGTAGTTGGGCATCAAACATTAATGTAAACTGATTCTCATTTTAATGACAATAAATTCTAGAAACATGACTGAATTTGTTGTGTCCATCTTCCCAATTTAATGAATTCCTTCATGTTATGATAACTCTCAAATTTATATTAGTTACTTATAAATATGATTATTTTTTTTAAATCTTAAATATCACACCTTTCATGATAATATTTGGTTACTCAATTTGACTATTTATTGACATTATGATGCTTTTTGTTTTTAATCACAACGTTTCTTCTTAGTTTTATTTTTGAAATGTTTTATTTGAGTTGAAGATTTAATTAGGATAATCTCTCTATCTTACATAAGATAAGAGTAAATTGCCGATGATTCTTCTCAAATCTAGCCTTATGAATATTTAGAGCGCAAGTATTGTTGGGAATCATCTTCACCATATAAACGTAAGAAACAAAAGGAAATCTATGGTAATTTTAACTTGTAATTATTTTATTATATCATAATTTTTGCATTATTTTATCAGGTTTAATGATACATTAGTAGTTTATATAATTGGTTCGTAAATCACACGAGTCATAAATTATTTTTATGAAATGGCACGTGTAATATCATTATATAATTATCCATTAAATGTTGATAAAGAAGAAGAGTAAGTCTAGATTTAGGGGTGCAATCTAGTGATTAATAAAATAAATTAAATTATGAAGGTTTCGTAAAATAAAATAAAAATATACTCCATCTCATCTAACTATCTGGTGATAATTTATTTTTATTTTTTCTCATTTTGTGTTAAATATGTATATATGTTTTTACAATTTCTTTTTCTACTTAAATATCATCATATATCATAATATCATATCATCATCTATCATCTATATTATTAAAAGTGGGAACGACCTAAGTGCAAATTTGGATAACCATTTTGTCTCTACACTAAATTAAAATGTTGAAGAGTATTTATATTAATTAATTATTAACTACTAGTCCAATACAAAAGTTAATTTTTTATTCATTAGTTTTGAGTTTCACCTCCTCCAGTATGAATTTTAAGCATTTTCAGTTTTCTAAGAATCAAGATAGTTTCAGTTTTCTATGTCGTATATTAAAATAAATCAATTATTTTGGTGTACTACAGACTACAGATGCATGAATCGATTGTTGATTTTTTTAAGGAATATAATATTAACTTCATTAATATATGGAAATGCACAAGTCTCCCCTCAACCTATGCCCCGAAATTCCAGAGACCCACTTATAACTATACTAAGGTCCCATTACCCCAACCAAACCACACCTACTCACCCCACCCCCTGAACTTCTTTTATAAGATTTTTCTACCCCCTTTTTAGGCTTACGTGGCACTATGGGGTTGAAAGAAAAAGTCCAACCACGTTGGGACCCCCAAATAGTGTCATGTAAGCTAACAAGGGGTAAAAAATTATTAATAAACTAAGTTCAGGGGGGTACGAGTGACTTGTATACTATAAGTGGTTCCTCTGAATTTTTGGCATAAGGTTGAGGGGTACTTGGCATTATCCTTTAATCTCCTATAATATATGTATCTATTTTTATTTTTTCCTTTATTAATTCCACTCCTGTCATATAGTTCTCGATTTCCTTGTATTTGTTTGGTTATTAAATATATATCTTTATTCTTGACATCTATTTTTTAGCAGTAAACGTCATCTTCATACAAAATTAATTATTTTCTTTGGGTGGGATACTTTTTTAGAAGATGTTACATACCCGTTCTTATATAAGATATTTTAAATATTTCAGCCATTTAAATAAAGTTCCTTATTCGTGAGTATAGATCGATTATATAATATTATTATATTTAAATAATTAAATTGTATTTTCTGCTAAATTTACATATGTATGGAGTCATGATATTGGATCAAACAAAGACAATTGTACGTGCAATTGAATTTTTATATATCGATTAAAATTTATAATGTTACTAATTATTAACTATCTCTATCATAAATAAACACTATTTTACAAGTGTATTCCATGAAATTGACAATGATAATTTATCCACCTAAAGAAATATAAGTTGATCAAAATTTCTACAGCACGAAAGACTATTTTATTCGGTAACAACTTCTTGATATGCACGTGTTATAAAAATGATGATGTTACAATTTCTTACACAAGATACAAACTTTAAGACAAGTAAAATACTTGAAAACATAATCAATGTTATATATGTATGTCACATATAAACTATTTGTTATTGAAATATTAAAAAAATAAATACGCTAAGTGTTGTACTGAATATATAAGATATATTAGAAATGTATAAGAACGATATCACATATAGCAATTGAATTGATTGAGTGTAACTACAAACAATTATATAAAATTTGGTTACTCAATATTACTTGCAAGTTTTAATAACATTTATATCATTTAGTTTTTTTTGTACTAATTAACACAAGACACACGTGCAACACACGTGCCTAGAGACTAGCTAGTATTAATAAAAGTGAGAAGAAAAAAGGTTCAAGGTTGAACAAAATTTTATCCCTATACTAAATAAAAATTATTATGAAATAGCTCATGCGATTAAATCTTTAAATAATAATTATATATATTTTTCTTATTATTTTATTATTATTATTATATATTATTGATTATATTATTATTATTATTATTTTATTATTATTATTATTACTATTATTAATTATATTATATTATTATTATATTACACTATATTCTAAAATAGAAGGTGTTGGGTCCAAAATTCATAGAAAATTGTGGACATTTTATCATTTTAAAAAATAAACTAGTTTCCATTTATAAAATAAAATTGTTTTATGTTTAATTTTTCTCCTCAATTCACTTAAAATAATCTATTTCTATATTACTTAATTTATAAATATTAATAGTTTAGTTACATACTGATATATATGAAGCCCAAAGAATCTTAAAATTCTTAGTTTATAAGATTGTAATGAGAATTTAATTAGCTTATTAATTTAACTTAACGTAGAAGACAAAAAAATGTATATAACTCTTTCAATTCACCAACTCTTTGAATTTGAAATGAGATATAAATTTACGTGTCATGATTCAATGTGTTGAAATTCTTTCAATTCGGTGACTCTTTGAATTTTGTAATCAAAAATTAAATCTATGTGTCATGATTCAATGCGTCTCATTACTGAATTTTTGTAGGTGAAAAGACAGTTAAATATCACTGTACATACCAGTAAATTGTTAACCACTAACTCATTCTTCTACTTCATTTCGACTTCCTCGTCTACATCGAATTTACAAATTCTCGTGGCAAGATTCTGCTTTTCTACTTCTTTTAGGCTTTTGTCTCCTTCTTTACTTCAGCTTCCTAGTTTGCCTAGCTTTCCTATTTAATTAAGAAAGCTATATTGTACTCCTTTATAAAAGAAAACTTTTTATACTGGTTGTTTGTCGAAAATACAATACTTCCACAACTTTATAACTACTAATTCGCGTGGTTGACATTGTCCTTATCCCAGTTGGATTTGATCTGAAAAGTACATGTTGGTGCAACTGATTCCTTTTATCTGTTCCTCTATTTGTCAATTATCAAAATCTTTCTCGTTCTAACACACTCATAATCAGAGGAGGCGAGGAAGTATTCAGAAATGAACAATTCTTTAGACGAGGTGTGCAACTTTAATTATCACTCTAATTTTTGAAGCATTTTTTGCAATTTTTGCTACAATTTTCGGGCATATATATGTTTGTTAATTGTTTTGATTTTCATTTAATTTTTTGTTTTACTCTTTTCGGTATTTAAAATTTTTTACTAAGATTTGTATTTAGAGATGTGGATGATTTTTAAAAATTTTGATCTTTGATTGGGTTTTTTAATTGTAGTGACCAAAGGGGTAAAAACAAGATAGTTGATTTCTTTTCCTTTTTTTGTGAAACTTGTTCTCAATTTCTAATGTTGAAGTGGACCGATTTAAATTTCTACAATCAATCTTTTTTTGGTTTTTTAATTTTTTAGTTATATGTGTGAATGTGTAAATTAATCTGCTACAATTAAAATCAAATAAGGGGGTAACACTAAGAAAATGATATACTTCAACATTAATTTTATTACTTTATTGTAATATCATGTTAAGACAATTCTAAATCTTGTACTGATACTTTTTGTTAGGTGGATATATGAGTTCATTTTGTCATTTTCATTTCATCATCTTTGGTCTTTTGTCATAAGATTATTGAAGACATTGATTTCTTAATGGGTAAATTAAGAATAGTAGAAGCAGAGTCGACTCTATGCTATGCAAAACAAGGCCTTATAGCCTTAGGCCCCAAATTTTGGGGGCCCCAAATTTTGGTAAGAATAAATTATGTGTTAAAAATTTATTGAAAAAATGATTATTTATGATTAAAAGTACAATTTTTTGTAAATATATTATTTTATTCTTAACATCTTTTGTACTTTGTAAAAATTAAGAATTAACAATGAAAAGTGTTGAAAAAAGTGAATTACAAGTTATTTTTTATTTCTTTTTGTGATTTTAGTTTCACGCATTCTACAAACATATTACAATGAGTTTATACCAAGTCATTAACTTTGGATCAAATTCTATGGTTCCCTCAACTTTTAATCTTTATTACAAGAAGGGAAAAAACGCAGAACAGTAGCAAGTGGTGAGAAGGAGGCTGGAGAGAAAGTAATATGTATGACGTAGGTGGGGAGCTGACGTAGCGCGGCTCTTTTTTCCTATGTTCTTCCTTCTGCGCATTATGTTACATACATATAATTGCCTCACTGAAATGAATTTTTTCAATGTTGAGTTGATACAATCTTTTACCATAAAACTCATACTTGAAAAAAACCATATTAAATACTAGCAATTTTCCATCTAATAGTGGTGAGAAATAAATTTTGACTAAATATAGAAGTTATTTATAGTTTTCGAACCGCCAATTGAAATTTCTCTTTAGATGAGGAAGCCCCCAATTATGTTGAGGCCAATCTCTGAGTATAAAGGAGAACTATTAGTTAGTTCTATTTAGTTAGAGTTTTCTTTGAAGTAGGTTCAAGATAATAATGTATAGTGACTGTTACCATACGATCCCGGGTATTTACACCCAATTTTGATCCTTCGATTTGATTAATTTTCAGCTTCTTAAATAATTGAAAAATTGGAAATTTTTATTTTTTTGCAAATAAACAATTACTTTCCACACTTTCAAGTTATCTTTTCCAAAACTTTTCTTTTTTCTTCGTTTTTCCAATTTTTTCATATGTATTATATATCTGTATCTTAAAATATATAGATTTATTAATTTTCATGTGAATAAATATTTCGTAAGGTCGTTTTGTCGAAAACACTTTCCAATTACGAACACAATTTTTTCTTTTTCTTTAAAAACTGACAATTTAATTAAGATCTTTCATTTTGAATTTATTTGTTGTTGTTAAGTTAGAATCTTTGAGTTATTAGTGTGACTTTATAATTCCATATGAATCCCTTGGAACTCTTTTTACCTACTTCATTTGAGTCGCATACTTTGGACCAGCAGATAACCTTAACCCACAATTTTGGCGCCCCAAATCTTTTAACACAAAAAAAAAAAAAACCCAGTTCATCACTCAAGAGACGCGACCCAAGATTTAAAAAATTTCAGAGTCCCACATCGATTTACCCTTTGTTTAGACCTAGAGTTTGTCCTATATAAACCCCCTTACTCTTACTGTTCAGGGGAGGAGTTTTTGGAGGCGAGAAAAAGAACACCCCGCTAATTTTTTTGGGAGTTCTTATTTTCATCACCAGAATTTTGTTGATTCGCAACTATTTTGGAATTATTCATGTCCAGGCTTGAGTTCCAAGGCTACCCAGACTCAGGTACACACTCCGTTACTACACCTCATTATGATGTGGAATGTTTGGATTTAGTTTTTTTTTAGCTATTATGTATACATATTTTAGTTAACTAAATAAAGGTGTTTAGATTTAACTTCGTTGTCTAGCACTCTTTGTTGATTATAGATCTTGTCTCTTGTTTTGATCTCAATGCTCAAGAATGAAGGTTTATTTTAGCTTAACATTTTGTGAATTAGGTGGTCATGTTTAACTAATTACATCAAATTGTGTTTTTTAGTCTTTTTATTCCCTTTTTTATTTTAAAGATGGTTATCGATAATCAGTATTTAAATTTGTTTGAAATCCTTGATAGTATTCATATTTAAGTACCTTATTCAAATATGATGCAAATTTATTCTTCCTTTTCAGTTTTCTTGAGTATTTCATTTTCTATGTGAAGATAGCTAGATTTATGTTTGGTATTCTTGCCTCTCTAAGAGTGTTAGCTTAACTCTTTCTAAAGTTGTTTATATCTTGGTATATCTATTGATGTTTAACCAAATGTCCCATATGTTAACTAGATTATGTTTCCCAGCACCATTCTAATCTTTCTTTACCTCTGTAACTCTTAATTGCAACTTTTAGGATTTTGACAAAATATTTGTTGTCTTTCGTTCACTTCTTTATTCTAATTTTTTTTCCTCGATGGTGAAATTAGTTTGTTTTGGTTTGTCTTAATTTGAATATAAATGAAAGATTTTTTGGATCAATTTTGTCCTGTTTAAGCATTAAGTAGTTGATATCACGAACAAACATTTTGTTTGAGGTTTTAACACAATGTTATGTGCACCTCTTTATGAGAGTTGGTTATGAAGCTATTCCATTCTCTTGTTCTCTCTTTTATTATGCTTTTCTTAGTGTCTGGACGTCAAAGTTCCAGTTCCTCCTTCCCTCCTTTCCCGCTTTATTTTTTTGGTTTTTGTATAGCAGGTGTTGATTCTACTTACAAATTATTTTTGCTTTTAACACTTTGTATTGTGTTGTTTTTGCTTATCAAAATCAATAATTGATTCATCAGCATTTGTTGAATTTCACATAAATATCATCCTAAGACTTTACAAGATGAAATGGAAAAAAAGTAGGACTCTACAGGTTATTTTCAATTTAACAATATGAATTCCTTGCTAACCCTAATTAATGCGTCATTCAGATGTTTCTTTAATAGCTTGTCGTAAAAGGTAGAAATGTTTCGTTATATTCCTAGCTTTTAATTGTGCAGTGTGAAACAATGATAATCAATTATCACTGAAGAAATGTGTGTTTGAACAGATACTAGAAAGATTGGAATTGCAGCGTGGAGTGATACCTTAGCAATCATGTGCATCAGAGAAACGAATAAACTCTAGAATATTATTGAAACATTTCTAAAAATATTTGTATGAATGCAGTAGTAGTACCAAACGAGTGTCATCATAAGGGAGCTAATTCCTTATTATGAGAATCTAACTACAAGGGGCCTATGAGAAGGTATTCCATTCCTCTCACTCTTTATTCTCATGCTATGAATTTCAGGCAAATTGGATAAACACATTTATTGTACACTAATGTGCAGGTGAAGAAATTTTTTCTGAAAGCCCCACCCATTTATGGCAGCAAAAACGCTTTAACGCCATTAATCTAAAGGATCTCTCTCAATGCTTTCTTTTCACATTAACTTTCCAAGCTTCATCTCGAACTGTTCCTGCAATTTTCAGGTATACGTTGGTTAATTATTATGAACGCATTCAATTTTCCTTTACTCTTTTGGGTTTGAAACGATATCTGTTTTGCATTTATTGTTTGAGGTATTTAAAGCTTTTGATTAAGTTTTATATATTTGTGGATGATTGTCAAAATTTTGGTCTTTGATTGAGTTTGCGAATGCCGTACAAAGGGGTTCAAAGAAAATAGTTGTTTTTTTCCATTTCTTTCTTTTGTGAACCTAATCTGTTTCGATGTTGCAAGGCGGATTGACTTAATTTCTTAAATCAATATTTTCTTTGATTCTTAGTCTTAACATGGTGAATCTGCACATCAATCTTCTATAACCACCATTAAAAACTACATCAGAAGGGGGTAGTACTGAGAAGATGATATACCTAAACTATTAATTTATTACTTTGTTGGCATATCACCTCTCTCTAATCTATTTTCAGACGCCTCTGTCTCTTAATATGCCTACTATATCCCACCTCTTGCACGTCTTTATTGGGCATCTACACATCTCTTCTTCGTATGTCCTAAACATTTTAGTCCTGTTTTTTTCATCTTATCTATCCCGATGGCTACTGTTATGGATAATATCATTCCAAATTCTATCGCTCCTACTATTTTCACACATCCATCTCAACAACATCATTACTGCAATATGCATATTCTGCATGGAAGTTCTTGATTGGTCAGCTCTCCAACTACAAAACAATGTTAGTCTAATTACCACTCCATAGAACTCATCTTTTAAGTTTGGTGATACTATTTTATCACAAGACTCAAAATGCAAGCTTTCACTTTGACCACGTTGCACCAATACGAAGTGTAATATCATTGTTCGACGTCCCTACTTCCCTAAATTACAAAGATGAGATATTTGGAATTATCTTTCTTAGGGATAGGTTCATGAGTCAGTCCTCACTTCCACGTCTTTCTCATTCATTGCATCACTAAATTTGCACTCCAAGTGGTTTTGTCCTACTTAACTTGATCCTTTGGAACTCCGGGGTTTTTCTCCACACCTCCAGCCTAATATTAATTCTTCTTGTGTGTCTCATTAATTAGTATTACGTCATCTACAAATAAAATACACTGAGAGATCTCATCTTAAATATGCACTGTCAATTCATCCATCACCATGGACAACAAGAATGGGCGAGGAACCAACCCCTTGTGCAACCTTATCTCAACTATGAAGTGATTTGGGTCTGCTCCCATTGTTCTAAGCTAGGTTTGGATGCATCATACATGACATTTGTCTCCCAAATGTAAGCGCTAGATACACCTCTAGCCTTCTGGCATCTTTAGAGAACTTTCTTTGAGAGTTTGTTGTAATATTTTTCAAGGTCATCCAACATGAATGTGAACTCATTCTCATTTTAATGGCAATAAAGTCTAGAAAGATGACTAAATTTATTGTGTCCATCTTCCTGGTTTAACGAAGTCCTTCATGTATCAGGCTCTCAAATTAATATTAGTTTCTAATTAATATAATTTTCTTAATTTTAAATATCACACCTTGTATAATAATATTCAGTTATTCAATTGGACTATTATTGACATTATGATTTTTTTTCTATATACACATGTTTCTTTATCATTTTATTTTGAAATGTTTTTATTGTGTCACTATTTTCCTAGGAAAAATCTCTCTAACATTAATAAGATAAGGATAACTTTTTACTATGAATTATCCTAAATTCTAGCTTATGAGATTATATGCGATGAACTTCATTCGTTATCTTGGATCATGCTTCACATTCAATGTAGAAGCAGGAAAGATAATGGCATTTCACTAATTAAATCAGAGGTTTAATAAAATAAATAATCCTATTCGCACCTCCTCTAATTCTCCCTGCGCATAAATTTATTTTTTATTTTAATTTAATTCTTATCTTGTGTAAATATGTCAGAATTTTAGAATTTTTTTTCTACATGCGTATAGAATATAAAAGAAATAAAACTATTACTCAAAAAAGTTTTGCTGCAAGTAAATCACTTGTCCTTACTAAATTTTTTCTTTCTACTCTGTTCTAGGTTTTTCCATTTCTCCATTATCATTCCCTCATGTCCCAGTAATCTTCACTCAAAATCAGAGGGGGTGAGGAAATATTCGGAAAGGGGCAATTTGTGTATGAACAAACATAAGAAATGTTGGCATTACAGTGTAGAGTGGTATTTTAAAATTCATGTGCATTCGAGGGATGAATAAACTCTAAAATCATACAAAAACACTTCTCAAAATACTTGTAGGAATGTAGGGATAGTACCAAACGAGTGCCAAAATAGAGGAGTAAATCTTGAAAAAGTTTCCTCTTCTCAAAAAGTTTTTTTTTTTAAAAAAAGGCAATAAGTGGTTTTAGGAAAATCTTAATACTATTTAGTTGAACGTCAAATTGATATCCAACACAAAATGCCAAATTAGTTTGTGTTTCACATAAACACAAATAGGACCACACTGCTCAAGAGGAGTCAAAAACAAAATAGGAGTGCTAAGACAGACACCAAATGTTCAATCATTGTTGAAAACGAAGAAATTATAGTTTTGATTCCCGAAGGAGATGCCAGAGTTAAAAAGTTTCATTAGTTCAGTTTTATCAACTAGAATACTAATGTTATTTTAGCTAATCAGTTATGCAACCTTCGGTAGAATGTTGGATCAAAAATCAAGAACTAATATAGTCCGATAGGATTCATCAACACATAAGAGTTGCAAAGAAAGAATTGTGTTTGTTAGCATGCTTGTGTAACTATTAACTAGAAGTGGGATGTGAGAAGTAAGATGACATTCATAGTTTATTTACTATACAACAATCATAAATTTTCCACTTTCTAATTATGAATCTATAGATTCCACATTGATTTTTTTCTTTTCATGAATGAAGCTTCTTCATAATGAAATAGATCGATCAGAGATGAGATAACTTGAACCTTTCATATTATTATAGGCATATGGAATTGAACCTCTTAACTTCTTTTTTGTCCTACTATTCTCAACAAGCATCTAATTGGTAAATTCGACATTCGACCACAACATTTCTGTCTGAATTTTAGGTGAGTCCAATTGCAATTCAACTCTCTCAAGTGACTAGCATATATTCATCAAAACCCTAAATTTTATCTAACTTTACCATATTCCATAATTGAAATTATAGAAAATTATGTCTTGGCGAATCAAAAGATATCATAAAGTTATATGAAAGTAAACGAAACATGAAGGTAATGAGAAGAATAAACCTTCGAAAGTTCTAGAAAAGTGTTTTTATGAAGATTAGGGTTGCGGGATCAAGTATAAGTTGTTCAGCAAATTGCATTTTGTGATCCATATTAGCCGGTGCTCCAGGACTTGAAGACGACGACAATTTACCTCCTACTCCTCTGAAACTGCTGACACCTACGGAGAGAGATTGACGTAATTTGTCATTTTAAAATCTCAATCGAATGCTTTTATAATTTTCTTTCTTTTACTTTCCCTAATTTATTTTCTCTCCTCTTTCTTCTATTTTCGAACTGAATAAAGACAAATTTCATAATTTGATTTAAACCCGCAACCAGATCAATGAAGATGATCTTCATGAATCTATTAACTTGACAGAATACTTTTCTATTGATGGTGGCCTACCGGGACAATTGTTTTAAATTAAAATGTGAATTTTGTCTTTTATCAGTTTAGGAATAGAAGAAAGAAGAGAAATATAAACTAGGGAAAGAGAAAGGAAGAAAATGATAAAATTGAGTATTTAGAATGACAAACCTAACTCGCAATGGGTGTCGGCATTTTCATAATAGTAGCATGTAAGTAATCTTCTTCTACCAGTGTTGGAGCAACGACCAATAAGGATTGTGAAATTTGATTAACTGAACACTTTGTACTTGATCTCCATAACCCTACTCTTCGTGAGAACATCCTTCTTGAACTTTCCAAGTGTTATTCTTCTTGTTTAGATACATATTTACTTTCATTTTTTGTTTAATGTCGTATTGTTTATGCTTTCTATCAATTCCTCGGGGATGATTTCAATTCTTCATTATCGTGTAGTTCTATAAACTTGAGGGTTTTGATGACTATTAAACTTCTTATCATTTGATAGAATTGAAATGTAATTGGATTAACAAAAAATTAAGATGGAAAATGATTCTATCAACTGTCCAATTTATCTATTAGATTCTTGTTGAGAATAGTAGAAGGAAAAAGAGGTTCAAAGTACCACCATATTATAATCTGGATGGTTCATCTGGGATCGATCTGTTTCATTATGAAAAGCTTTAATTCTTGGAGAGAGAAAATTTAAAACAATCAATGTCGAAACTATAGAAATATAATTATCAAGTAGAAAATGTTATAACTACTGTGTAGTAAATAAACTATGAATGTCATCTTACTTCTACGATCCCACTTCTAGTTAATAGTTTCACATATGTGCTTACTAAGACAATAATATGATCTAGTTAATAGTTTCACATATGTGCTTACAAAGACAATATTATATCTTTACTATTGCTATGTGTTGCCAGCATGTCCCTCGGCATGCTTAATTATAATTTTTTCTTGTTGACCAAAGGTTGATCAATTGGCGTCTGCCTTAGTACTCCTATTTTCTATTAACCCCTCTTTATTAATGTGCTTATATTTGTGTTTATGTGAAACACCAAATATTGGCCGAGTATCATTTCTGTTTAATAGTATTAAGATTTTCCTATACACACTTATTGCCTTTGTTTTTCTTTTACAGAAGAGGAAACTTTTCTAGGAGTTGGACCCCTTATATTGTGGCTCTCATTTTGTATTATCAGTGTGTTATTAAAAATACTTTGAGTAGTGTTGCACTACAATTCTAGAGTTTATTTGTCTCTCAAATGCACATGAATTTTATTCTCTCAAATATTTCTTGAACTTCTATTGTAAACAATTTTTGTCCAACTATTTCATTTTTATTTCTATAGTATGGAAGTCAATAGTTGTTTCTATATGTTTGAAAATGTTAGTAATTAACACATTGCATGTTATGGTTTCTATCTATTAAACAATCTAACAGAGATTGTGATGTACTAGTACTTCTTCAGGCATATTAACTTTTCAATTTCCTTGTAGACTTTTTCTTAGCGATTTTTTATTTTGCTTCTATTATTCATTGTTGTTGTAATGAGTTATCAAGAGAGGATTATCTTGTCAATAAATATGAAGAAATGAATATCATAACATGCATGTTTGTGACCTTAGGTTCATTGGTGCAACACAATAATGTTGCCTTAGATAACTATCCCAGCCCCATATTATACATGAAAATAGCTTTGTAACCTTCAAAAACTTATAAATACATCTTTCATAAAATAAAATAAAAAGAACCAAATAAATGGACTTAATAATCAACGATGTAAAAAAAACAATAATCATTTATTTATTCTCCGGGATAGACTTTTGTGTGATGAAAATTGAAATTGTGATTCATCAAAGTTGTAATATTTGGTTTCCCTTGAATAAATCTTTTTGACAGTTTTCTACTTTGCAAAATATATTCCATTGTATTTGTACAAGTTTCTTAATACAACAAATTAAACAAGTCAACACCTTTCGAATATTTGAGGCTTACATGCTTAGGTATCATTGGTGCCTTCGTGAAGGCATATGCCTGAAAAATATATAGTAGACATATTACCTTCATGAGGGTACCAAAGACAACTACGCTTGTAAGTCTCAAATATTAAAAAGTTGTTGACTTGCTTATTGTATTTAGAAAGTGGTACAAATACAAACGAATTTTTGCTACAAAGTAGAAAACTGTCATAAGGATCGATTCAAGGGAAATCAAGTATCACAACTATGATGGATCACAATTACAACTATCATCCCAAAAAAGTCTTTCCAGATCTCGAGAACAGATCATGATTATGAAGTTCAGATATCTTATTCCTTCTTTGTTATGAGATGTACTTATAAGTTTTTGAAGGCCACAAAGCATTTTACATGAATAATATGTGACTGGGATAGTTATCTACAACAACATTCTTATGTTGCACCGGCCAACTCTTCAATGAACCTAAGGCAACAAATATATAATCTTCATTTCTTACTCTTTAAGATCATTACTTTAATATCACCAACAAAAATGAATAATAGAAACAATACCAAGAATCACTGAGAAAAAGTCCACAAGGAAAATTAGTTAATATACTTGAAGAAGTGCTAGTGCATTACAAACTCTATTGGATTGGGCACTACACCTTTGTAATTTTTTTCAGTCCCGATGACAGTTCTTTCGCTTTATTTTATCTGGGGATCCAACGACGAGGAGGTGGCTGCAGCAATTGCTCCATAACATTAATGGGAATCGGGTGGCTCTGGAGGCTGGAGGATTCAATCATATTTTGTGAACTAAATTCTTACAAATAGTTCTTACATTAAGATTTCCTTTAATCTTTTTTTGGTGCATATTTTGGAACACATTTCTGCTCTCTACTCATATTTATTTATGAAGTGCAATATGTGAATCATAATGAAGATTATTATTGAAAGATTATGGATATTATTGGACCTTTAGTAAGCCTTTTTCTTTTTTCTGGTTTCAACTTCTTCGGTATCCATATCGACCTCGACTAAATTTGAATCGTTTTATATATCCTCTTTATCAAACAACAAAAACAATATATTCAGTAAAATTTCACAAGTATTGTTTGGAGTGGATAAATTGTACGTAGGCCTTACCACTATTTTGTATAGACAAAGAGGTTGTTCTCGAAAGGTCTTCGACACTCGTGTGCAGCAAGTTCAGGTATTATAAAGAAGAAGAAAACATAATAACTAATATGAGAAGCATTGAAAAGTCTATAAGAAAGGACTAACAATCACAACAAAATAATGTGGTAACTCAAACACATAAATATATTATGATTGATATCAAAAGCAAAAGGCACAAGAAAACAACTTGTACAATGACATAATCTAACAAATCTGTGTTGGAATTAATGCATTAACACCTAAATGTTTAGTATTTAAATATTGTCTCTTAGTTATTCAAGAAAGTCTTTTAAAATTTCGTAATACATGTATCTAGTAATTTGTGATACATATACCTAGTTAATTATATGAGACTTTTTTTCTATTTTGAATAGTATAATTAGTAATGTACTTGATGATTGTAATCATCACAAGTGTACTTAAGTAACCTATATAAAACTTGCGCATTCTCTAAATATATTATTCTCCTTCTATATTTCCTACAAATTGGTATCAGAGCAGGTTTTGTTCTTAATCTGAAGAAAAAAAATATGGCATCAAAAATAAATGAAGGTGGTGATTCTTCAATTGTTCTTACTTCGTTTTTTATTGGACGGATTTTGAATACTATAAGATAAGAATGAGAACACATCTAAATGTTGAAGGTTTGTAGACTATTTTTGTAAATGGCTTTGAAGAAACAGAAAGTGATGGTGAACTTTCAGTAGCAGAGATGAAAAATATTGAGGCTAAGTATCGTCAAGATGCAAAAGCCTTGAGCAAAATTTAAATGGGAGTCTCAAGAATATATTTTGCAAAAATTTGTACTTGTGAGACTACAAAGGAAGCTTGGGATTCTCTGAAACTGAGATGTATGCTGACAAAAAAGTACGCACTATTAATCTTCAAACTCTTAGAAGAGACTTTCAAAATTTAAAGATGATAGAATCTGAAAAATAGATGAATATTGCACAAGAGTCATGAATATTGTTAATGAAATGAGAAATCACGATGATACAATTTCTGACCAACAAGTTATGGAAAAGATTCTAATTAGTGTTACAGTAAAATATGAGTACATAGTTGCTATCTCTGAGAAGACGAAAGATCTTTCAAAGCTTTCCATCAAAGAAATAGTTGGATCTTCTCGTGCACATAAGAAACAAAGATTTTTTGGTAAAGATCAATTTAAAGAGATGACTTTCAAGTCTAGAACAAATAAGAGTTTTCAAAATTTCTCAAAGAACCAACAAAAGAATAATTACAATCCAAAAAAAGAAGCAAAATCATAATAATTCTTCTAAGAAGGTTGAATAAAAAGGTGAGAAAATTACTAGTCTTTTTTGTAAAATTTACAAAAGGACTAATCACAATGTATAGAAAATGTTGGCACAAAGGCAAACCCCAATATAATTGTTGTAAAAAATTTGGCCACAATGAGAATGATTGTTGGAACAAGCAAAAAGAGCGAACAAGTTTCTGTGAAGAACAGGAGGAAGAAATGGAAGAAAATATTTTCTTTGCTTATCAATGTGATCTTTCAGCAAAAAGCAATAAATGGTATATTGATAGTGGTTGTAGTAATCACATGACTGGAGATGAGAAAGTTTTCCTAGCAATTGATAGTAGCATCACTACTAAAGTGAGAATGGGGAACGGAGGCTTAGTTGATGCAAAAGGTAAAGGTATCCTTTCAATCAACATAAAAGGGAGCAGTAAACAAATTCATGATGTGTTTTATGTTCCTGAATTGGAACAAAATTTGCTTACTATTGGTCAATTCATGAAATATGATTATTCACTTATGTTTAGAGATAATATTGCAAGATTTATGATAAAATTGAGTCAAATCAAGTCATTGTTGAAGAAGAGATGATAAAAAGAAAATTTTCTTTAGAATGCATTCAAAAATGAAGTTGTAGATAACTCATTGCTTTGACACAAAAGATTGTCATTTGAATTTTTCATGGTTTGAAGCTTCTCAAACAAAAGGACATGGTGCAAGACCTTTTCTGAGATACATACTAAGAATAAAGTAGATAATATTTCTAACATATCTTTAGATGAGTCAAAAAAGAAAAGGACGAGAAAGAGGAAGATGTCCCTCAAGGAGGAGAAATCTCAGATTCAAATGATGAAGAGACATCTCCAAGTGGAACAAAAATGTTGAATGACATTTATCGGAGATGCAACTTTGTCGGTGTTAAGAAAGAATGTTATGAGGAGGTAATAAAGCATGATGTTTGGAAGAAAGCAGTTGGCAGAAAAAATTTGAAAGATTGAGAAAAATAATAATTGGGAGTGTATGAGTATACCCAACGAAAGAGAAGTTGTGAAGCTAAAGTGGATTTGCAAAACCAAACTCAATCAAAAAGGAGATACTCAAAAACACAAAATAAAGGAGAAATTCAGTTGCAATTATTGTTAGACTAGAGAACAACTTGTCGACATCTTCACCACAACATTTCCAAGTGAACAGTTTTGCCATCTTTAAGAAGGCATTGGACTTTTCAAGCAAATCCATTAAGGAGAGTGTTGGAATTAATGCATTCACACCTTGATGTTTACTATTTCAATATTGTATCTTAGTTTTTCAAGAAGTCTTTTAGAATTATGTTTAATATTTCAATATTGTATCTAATAATTTGTGATACATGTATCTAGTTAATTGTGTTAGACTTTTTATTTTCTATTTTGAATAGCATAAATAGTGATGTAGTTGATGATTGTAATCATCTCAAGTGATATTAAATAGCATATATAAAATTTGAGTATTCTCTAAAGATAGTATTCTCCTTCTATATTTCTTACAACCTTAATACTCCACTATCTAATAACCTTCTACCCTAATATGTGACATACCATATTATCTAAGACCATGTCATCGATAATATGAAATTGCATATTGTCTTGACTTATCACCTCTCTCTAATGCATTTTCGGACTGCCGCTATCTCTTTATATGCCTCTAATATCCAATCTCTTGTGGGCATCTACGCATCTTCTCTTCGCATGTCCAAACCATTTTAGTCCTATTTTTTTCATCTTGTCCATTGTGATGGCCACCCTACCTTATCAAAAATATCATTCCTAATTTTATCTCTACAAATATACCCACACATCCATCTCCTCATCATCATTACTACAATATGCATATTTTCTGATCTTCGTGATTGGTCAACACCTCGACTATACAACAGCGTCAGTCTAATTACGACTCCGTAGAAATCATCTTCAAGTTTTGGTGATACTATCCTATCACATAAGACTCAAAAGGAAAGCTTTCACTTTGTCCACGTCGCACCAATACGATGTGTAATATCATTGTCGACGTCCCCACTTTCCTAACTTACAAAGATAAGGTACTTGGAATTATCTTTCTTGGGATAGATTCATGTGTCAATCCCCACTCCCACGCCTTTCTCATTCATTGCATCAATGAGTTTGTACTCCAAATGGTATAGTCCTACTCAACTTGAACCCTTTGTAATCAAGAATTTTTCTCCACAACTCTACTTTTAGTTCTTCTTGTGGATCTCATTAATTAGTAGTATGTCATCAAATATAATACACCGAGAGATCTTGTCTTAAATATTCAATGTCTATTCATCCATCACCAATGAAAACAAGAATGAACTAGGAATCGACCTCTTGTGCAACCTTATCTCAAGTATGAAGCGATTTGAGTCTCGTCTCATTATTATAATCGAGTTTTAAGATCCATCATGTGTGTCATTTATCTCCTTAACGTAAGTGATAGGTACACCTCTAGTCTTCAGTCTTCTTTAGAGAACTTACATCGAGACTTTGTTGTAATTTTTTTTCAAGGTCAACGAACATCATATGTAATACGTCCCTATTCTTTGCTGATATTTCTCTACCTTTCTTCTGACAAGATGGATGTATTTTGTAGTCGGTCATCCAACATTAATGTAAATTGATTCTCATTTTAATGGCAATAAATTCTAGAAAGATGACTGAATTTATTGGGTCCATCTTCCCGGTTTAATGAAGTCCTTCATGTTATGCTGGGGTCTCAAATTTATATTAGTTACTAATAAATATGATTTTTTTTTAAATTTTAAATATCACATCTTGCATAATAATATTCAGTTATTCAACTGGACTTTTTATTGACATTATGATTCTTTTTTTAAATAATGTGTTTCTGTTTTCATTTTATTTTGAAATGTTTTATTTGAGTTGAATATTTAATAGGAATAATCTCTCTAGCTTAATAAGATGAGAGTAAATTTACCTTTGATTATTCGCAAATCTTGCTTATGAGATTATGTTAGATACGCAATTATGTTGGATCATCTTCACGTATAAATGTAAGAAATCAAAAGAAAGCTATGGTAATTTGAATTAGTCATTATTTTATTATATTATAATCTTTGCGTTATTCTTCAAGTGTACTGATGTATTAGTAGTTTATATAGTTGATTCGTAAATCATAGGAGTCATAAATTATTTTTGTGAAATGGCACATGTAATATCATTATATAATTATCCATTAAATGTTGATAAAGAAGAATTGTGATTCTAGATTTAATGGTGTAGACAAGTGATCAATCAAATAAATTAAATCATGAAGGTTTAATAAAATAAAATAAAAATCTACTCCATTTCATCTAACTCTCTGGTAATAATTTGTTTTTATTTTATTTTTATATTTTTCTCATTTTGTATCAAATATGTACATATGTTTTTAGAAAAAAAAAATCTACTTACATATCATCATATATATCATTTCATATCATATATCATAATATCATATCATCATCATATCATATCATATCATATCATATCATATCATATCATCATATATTATTAAAGTGGGAAGCTCCAACCTTTAAAGTTTGATTACCATTTTGCCCCTCCACTATGAAGTCTATTTATATTTTAGGTCGCGAATTGAAATTTCGCTTTGTTGCCCCCAATTACTTTGAGCCGCCCCTGAGTAGATGGGACTATTAGAGAGTTTGATTTATTTAGGTTTTTATTTAAAGTAGCATCGATATATGTTATAGTGATGATACATGTTGACACCCAATTTTAATCCTTCACGATTTGATTAATTTTTAAGCTTCTTAATATTGAAAATTGGAAATAATTGTTTTTGAAAATAAAAAATACTTTCAAGCTTATCTTCCAAACACTTTTTACCATTTTTTCAGATGGATTATATATCTTTATACTTAAAATATATAGATTTATATAATATTTCAATTTGAATAACTAGTTAGTAAGTCGTTTTGTCAAAAACAAAGTTTCAATTAAGAACACAATTTATTCTCTTTAAAACTGACAATTTAATTAAGATATTTCATCTTGAAATAATTATTTTTATGTTGTCAAAGATAAGAAGCTCGAGTAATTAGGTGACTTTATAATCCATGTCATTTCCCTTTGAAACTCTTTTAACAGATTTTATTTAGTCCATATTTGGACCATCAGATAACCTTTAACCCAAATTTTGGCCCAAATTCATTAAACCCATTTCACATAAACAGACCCAAGACCCAAGATTTGAAAATTTCCAGAGTCCCACATCGTTTTCTCCTTTATTTTGACACAGAGTTTGTCATATATAAACCCCCTCACTCTTAATGTTCAAGTGAGGAGTTTTTGGAAGCGAGAAAAGAACACCCCGCTAAGCTTTTGGGAGTTCTTTTTTTCGTCACTAGAATTTTGTTGATTCGCGACTATTTTGGAATTCTTCATATCAAGATTTTGGCATTAAAACTATATCAAGATTTGAAGTTTGGTTAGAAATATGAGTGAGTTTTAGGGTCTATGATAGACATATAATAATTTGAATGTCTACAAACTCTCTTACTTACGAATATTGCATCATTGGTAGATCGTGAACATTCTGAAACTTTGCGAAAAGGGAAGGAACTATCTTGAGGATTCGTGACACGAGCTCGGCACTTGAGGTATGTTAAGACTTTTTAGATTTGTTGAAGGACGTTTTCCTAATTAAAGATTAAAAAAATGAAATAGACAAGGGGTAAGGGAGAAAGATGGGGGTCTCGTATCAATAGTGTGACGGGAATTGGTACGAGTACCGGTGTTATAAAAAGGAAAATTGCCACTATAGAAGTGGATTGAAATTGGAGACAATTACATGGTGTCATATTGCATTGCATTTCATCACATCATTCATTTATGATGATATGTGTTTTGTTTGGTGTTTGGAAAGTACTTGATGTTTGATTACCTTTATTGATGAAATTCAAATAGTGAGTGTAATATATATGTACTTATATAATTTAAGAATTTATTTATTTTTATATAAATTCTCGTCACTACTTCTTCGTTGTCGGTCAATGAGACATACTGGGTACACGTGGTTTCGTACTCATACTACACTTGTTGCACTCTTTGTAGTGCAAATTCGATTCCGAGTAGGAGCACATCTCGTGGAGCAAATTGAGTCCGAGCTTGAAGTTCTTAGAGTTGTGGTGAGCTGCTTGGCTTATCCGTGGACCACACCTCCCTCTATCTTTTATTTATTCTGTTATTAGTATTCGGGCAGGATATCCCTTATGTTAGATTTGTCATTTAGTTTCAGACTTGCATTGGAGTTTAGAAGCTCTTGTACATGTGACACCAATTCTTGGGTGGTATTTTTTTTTTCAGTTTTCCGCATTCGAACTTATAAGGAACTCAGTATTGGAGATTTGACTTATTGTTGTCTTTTCTCTCATTAGTTAGTCAAGTTTGATAAAATATGTTAGTTGACTTACCTATTGGTTGGGAACATAGGTGCCATCACGACTCGTGATTTTGGATCGTGACATTATTCCTCTCTCAAATGCAAATCAATCACAAAGTGCACAAAGAAGTTTTTAGAATCTAACGACAACACACATGGGGCTATGGGAAGGTATTTCATTCCTCTCATTCTTTATTCTCATGCTATGAAGTTCAGAAAAATTTAATAAACACGTTTATTGTAGGCTAATGTGAAGGTGACGAAATTTATTTTTCTGAAAGGCCACAGTCATTTTTACGTGCTATTGTAGGCAGCAAAAACGCCTTAACATCGTTAGTCTAAAGGATCTCCCTCAATGCTTTCTTTTCACATTAACTTTCCAAGATTCTTCTCCAGTTTTTCCTGCAATTTTCAGGTATATGTTGGTTAATTGTTTTTATTTGCATTCAATTTTCTTTTACCCTTTTGGGTTTGAAACGATGTCTATTTTGTATTTATTGCTTGAGGTATTTAAAGCTTTTGATTAAGTTCTATATATTGTGGATGATTATCAAAGTTTTGATCTTTGATTGGGTTTGCGAATTGCAGTAACTAAAGAGGTCAAAGAAAATTGTTGATTTTTTTCCTTTCTTTGTGAAACTTGATTCTGGATTTTCGATGTTAAAGTGGACTGACTTAAAAATTTTAAATCAATATTTTCTTTTATTTTTTTAGTCTTGTGTGTGAATATGCAAATCAATTTGCTAAAGCACCATTGCAATGAATAAGGGTATAGTACTGTGAAGATGATATATCTAAAATATTAATTTATTAATTTGTTGGCATGTCATGTTAAGGCACTTCTAATCTAGTATGGAGAGAGTATTTTAGTTGGATGGATATATATGCGTTTATTTTGTCTTTTTCATTTTATTATATTTGTTCTTGCTGATGATTTTGATTTGTGTTCTTTTTATCTTTAAAATTATTGCAGAGCTCGATTTCTTAATGGGCAAATTAAGAATAGTAGTATGACAATAAAGAATATGCAAAAAGAGGCTATTAGTGTTGATATATGTTACAGTGATGATACCAACATCTGGTACATAAGTAAGAAACCTACAAAATTGACTCGCTAAAAAGGGACATTCTGACAGTAAAAACACTGAAATTAATATTTCTATTAAATGAGATTGAAAGGAACGTAAAATTTACGTTTGTTGTCTTTTTATCAAATATTCTCGCAATCTTTGTTTCTTGTAATTCTTTCATGCATTCTTATATGTTTTAATATGTTGTTATTTTGGACCAAAAATTGTGAGTTATTTCGGGAAAAAAAACATATAGATAACTGCATATTAAATACTACTACAAAATATTAACTAAACCAACTAATGTTTTATACAAGGTAGTTTTTATCTCTGGAATTAGGTAATGATGAAACTTAGTACATTTCAGGACACTCAACTCTACTATTAATAAGAGGAAATGTGTGGAACAATATCTCAAATACATCACGATCTTACTACTCCGGTGTCTTCATCTATTTCAACATCATGTAAGGACAGCAAGACATCTCTATGATTTTGCAACTACCTGTGTTTGACAAAAATGTTGTTCCTTTTGTCTTTTACTTTTTTGGTAAATCAAGAATTTTCATTAATCAAACTAAAGAGTCATTACATAGGGAGACTAGTCTAAAGTTAAATAAGTTGATATTCGCATGCTATATCCTCCTTTTTGTTATTTATATAGAGAATGTGTTGATGTTATGCGACTAGGCGATGGGAATCAGATAGGAAGACATAATCTACATGACATTTAGATTGGGACTTGGGGTCTGTGCTGAAGATTTATGTTGAGACAAAATGTTGGTCTATGTCAGAGTAGAGGCAATATGTAAAGCACATTCGGTGATATGTTGTTTAGATATTATAAGTTTGATTCATGGGATGATCTTATACACTTATAATAACAAAAATCTTCAATTAGGCACATATTGTACATAGGCTATTTATTATTGTTAGTTCAGTATGAATCAATGTTTGATTCTACCTTGATACAGTGTTAGAAAGATGTCACGGAAACCACTAAAACTCTATACAGACAGTTTCACATTCCCATCATTTGAATTCTCATTACCTAAGTGAAAAGGCATTTAGAAGTGTCACATCAATAGCTTTGTGAAGGTACTCAAATACTTCCTTTTATCCCTACCTTTTAATGGTGCACGAGTAATAAGTAATCACTAAAGAAATGAGTGTATGAAGAAATGTTGGAATTACAATGTGGAGTGCTACTTTAACATTCATTTGCATTTGAGAGACTAATTAACTCTAGAATTATGAAGAATCTTCGATTCTTGGAGAGTATAAAAACAATCAATGTCGAAATTATATAAATATTTGCACATCTGACTCTCGGCATGTCATTATATTGTGAGTTGTATTAATGTGTGGAGGTGGATGGGTTATTAATAACTGGAGGTGTCAAGTTTATTAATTTTTTATTTTTGTTTTCCTGTAAATACCTTTTCGTAGATGCAATAAGGTTTCAGTTTTAGGTTTTTTTCTTTTCTTAAGCAGGTCACGTATTACTTTTGCATATTTTTTGCTTATCCCCACCATAGTAATAGAGGGCTTTATATGTATGTTTCTTACATATACCTTTGTTTTTTAAATTTTTTTTGTTGTTCAGGGAAATCTTCTATCCTTTCTAAAGAAATAGCTTTCATTGCTTTCTAGGAAGGATAGAAAATAACCTTCACCAAACCAAAAACAATAACACAGGCATGTAGAATACTTCCATCGTACACGTTTATACTATGGTAACACAAATATTGGAAAGTGAGTCGTTGTCATCTCCACGAATAAATAAAATATAAAACTACTTTACTACTATCAAGTACATCTTTTCAAGAAAAATAAAAATTTAACACCTTCCGATCTGTTGCATTCCTATAACACAATCATAAATATATCGAATTATCCATACCTCGTGACAATAACTCATTACTTTAAGATCACTACGAAGAAAACAATATATCACATAGTTAAAAAAAATCATTTAGGAAAAATTCACTAGAAAAAAGAATTTTAATATACTGAAAAGTGCTAGCTCAATTCTAATCTACTGATTTTTTGATGTGAAATATCGAGGAGAAGACTTTATTTGTAGATTAATTCCGTTTTATATAGGTTAATTAGGTTCCTATTGAATGATAAATCAATCACTATCTATTTTTATAATATTAAAATATAAAATCAAACTCGCTTGCCACAAATACTAAATACTTTTACAACTACTTACGATCATAGCGTTTCAAACCTCCTAAAGGGACTTCTTGAAAAATTAATAGACGATTTTGGGATGACTAACCATTATATTGGATGCTTAATTCCAACACTCCCCAGTAATGACTTTCTTGACACCTCCAATTTTTCTCAGAAGATAGCAATTGTTCTTCTCCAATGTGCTTGCTGAGATTCAGCAAGTTGTTCTCCTTTCCAGGCATACTAAAACTGAAATTTCGCCTTTCTCTTGACCTTCTCGTTATAAAATGAATACTTGATCGAAAAAATTCTTTGTCCCTTAATGTGACTGAGATTCCTGGCATGGCCAATTTGCCCCCGTTTGTTCTCTAATACAAAATAGTTCCCTCTTTTTTATTTTTCATTCAAACCAATGTCTTCAATATTTCCTACAATAGTTTGAGACGAGCCTTAGATGTTAAGTAGATGCTTCTTTCGGATTGAGCAAACACACTTTTTTGCCCTTTAATAACCAGACAATAAAAATCCAAATCGAAATTAATACCAACGTACTCTTCATTTCACTATACTGTCCACCTCATCCCCGTAGCCAACATACGCAAAAACGCTTAACAGACAAAAATCATAAGGTTCAACCAAGGGGGGGGAGGGGCAAGTGTATGACTGGACCGTCAGTCTGACCCACGGTCCCGCCTATACACCTCCGATCGGAATCAGAACCTCAAAAAATTTCACACCCAGAAAATTGGTTAAGTCTGGACACGGATGTTCTTATATGTCACTAGGCTCATACGCGGTCCCCTTATCCGTACCGTCATCAATAATCCCTTCACCCACTCGGTGACAAGAGCTACGTATGCCATCCAAACGGGGTCCCATAGATCCTCACAAAATCCCTATTCCTGACCGTCGAGCATACCCCTTCCCCACTCCTGACAAGACCTATCGGATGACCACACTGTCCTTAAGTCCTGACATATGTAGAAAATTTGCAGCAGCTAAGGGGAAATGCATCCCTTTCAAATTTCAATTGTCATTAACTTCCTAAACTGAAATTGGTTCGCCATTACCTCATCTACAGATATATAATTAAATGTATATTTCTTACCACCGACCTTGTTAAAATCAGACCTCCAGTAAAAGCTTATGTCCATTTTAGTAAAGGGTCTGATCGACATGACGCATCGACGACCAACGCTGGGTGCGTTCATCTCAGACGACAGATCATTATCCTCGGCCGTCTTTGGTCCGACAAGCAACTTAACAGAAGGTCGTTTGTCTTTTACCACTCCACTTACCCACTCTCGTTTAATCTACGTATACGTCCTTTTGGCCCTAAATACTTAGCTTTTAGTCATTTTAAAAGACCTAGAAACATATGAAACAGAGTTAAGGTCTGAATCCATTCATCAAAGTTAGAAATTAGAACAGAGGAGGAAAAACAAAAGGTCCACACCCTAGTTCCGACCAACAAGCTCCCAGTTCAAGAGCCCGAACACTAGTATTTTTTCGTTGATTTCATCAACCCAGGTATGTGGGATTTCACTATGGTTCACTTTCTACCCTGGTCTCTATTTTCCAGTCCCAGATTCTTGATTCTCTTTCATATTAAACCTAGGGTTTCTAGAACTTTTGATAAACTTCATTAATTATTAGAACTCTTATGTTCCCACGAGTATCAGTTATCATCGCTTATTGCATGAATTCGAACCTTAGGCTTAGGTAATTTCTTAGTTATTGAATTCACATGCCCCTGACGTCATATTTCAGATCTTCAGATATACATGCCGCCACATACTGCCTATTACCAGATTCTTGTTGCATTCCTCAGTTTGCATGTTTCTCTCTTTGCACGTATCCAGTATTAAGAACACCTCATTCATAATAGTCAATTTCATAAAGAATTCATTAGGAGTAGCACTACTACCCCCAGTTGGACTGGGTTTTAGCGTCGCCAAGTTATCCAAACTCCTAGGCAAGTAATGGTTTGTCAGTCCCCTCTGTGGCTATCATTTAGTGATCACGCCAGCATGTTTTTTATAACCGTTGGAGGGTATATGGTCCTCTGATAGGGTGTATACATCGGACCTCCATGATTAGCTCATTGTTTTATTATCAGTTATTAGTAGCCTCCCGCATACAGCTACAGACTCGCGCCATTGACATTATATCACTATATTCAGGATTCCATTTTTTTTTTTTTAGCATGTTTTATATTGGTCATTGACGCTTCAGTGAGCTCGAAGTCACTTTATCATTCAGCATAATTGACGTGATTTTATCTTTTTCAATATGTCTTGTAGTATTATCCTACATCTCAGTCCCTTGCAAGTACTGACGCTATACGCGCTAGAATCTTCTCATATGTATGGTTCAGTTCTCAGCATCCAGACACCATAGAAAAATTTCCATCTACCAGTTCAGCAGATTCAGTGGAAGTGATCCATATTTTCGAGTACAACAATCTATGAGTGTCATTTCAGTCTTTAGTCATTTCACGTTTCAGTTTTGCTAGGTTTAGTTGGGGGCTGTCCCAGTATATCTGTCCAGTTTTAGAGGCTATTTTAAGATAGCGTTATCCATCTAGTTTTGATGTAATATATTTCTTGCATTACTCATATGATTCATTTATCTCAGTTATAGACTATAAGGTTTCCCCATCTTTTCATTATAAATATGCATTTAGCTTCTGCACAGTTTTATATCTTTAATATGCCTCATGCCATGCCACAGGGTGCTTTGGATCCCTTGTGGTCCTAGGTTTTTTGCCTGCGTCTCCGTGGTACTCGGGGGCGGTACATAACTATGGTACTCAAGAGCACGGTTTAAGTGTCATTAGATGTATACCAATGTCCACTAAGTAAAAAGTCCTTGTCAATGGGGCGTGGAATTGCACCACATATAGGGGAGAGCGCGCTATGAGTGATTTTTAAGGAAACCTGACACCTTCTAATGACTCTGTATCGTGTGTAATGGTATGATCTAAATTCCAAGTTCTCAACTCGATGTGAGAGACACTTAAGATCATGCCTTCTCGTAGAACTTAGGCATGAATGCGAATGCCACCGCATGCTACACATTTTTCCCAACTAGATACAAGTTAAGACAAGTTCAATCCGATGTTAGATGTCAATTCATCTTTTGACCTCAAGAGGACAACGAATATTCCAGCAAGTTCTAGTTCCGACTAATCGAATGCCAAATTCAGTGTCAAGCCCGAGTTGGTGAATTTTTTAGTCGATGAATCCGCCTACGTTTTATAGGTTGAAGTTGGTAATGGGCCATAGAAGGTCATTGCTACGTCACCGAAATATTTGATGTTTGTCCGCTAGCTCTGTAGTGATAGGTGAGGTTGGCAGCCTACACACTCATGATGTAACTCACATAGGTTTCACTCATTGAAAGACAACGACATGACTGTCTTTTATAAAACTTCCTATTTTTAGCACTACAATTCATTGTCAGTCCAAGAAAACTTTCCCTCTCAGAACCTTTCTCAGCTCTCTACTCCCAAGTTGGTGATTCTAGGGTTTAATCTCTATATCTCAGTTCGGGGTTGGAAGGATTCTCGCATGAAACCCCACTCTTACGTCAGTTCCAGTAGTCTGTGAATTTCACAAGTATTTCCACCAGAAGATCTTCCCAGATCCGCCCAAAAGGGATCACAACTTTGGAATCTGATCTCCTTCAGTTACCCCAGCCTATTTCTAATTCTCCTTACAAAATGGCCCACGATTTAAGGAATTAAAGAGCAGATTTAAAAACTTCTAGAAAGGCTGCATCAGACCTATATTTCACCATTGTGCACAGTGTTGTTCGTAGGAAGAATGATGGTCTCTCTCAGAATGTCATTGACAGGACAGTTGAAACATGTCACAATCATCAACAAGTATCCCCCTAACCCCCTGGATTGATACTTGTTTGACAACTTGTGCTAAGCGCATTTCTCAGAATATACCTCAATCGGGTTATCATCACTCAGAAAGTTAGAGATGTACATTTCGAAAACGGCCTTCACAACTTGGTCAGGGTCTTATGATTTGTTATGTTACTGTCTTTTGGGACTACTAATTCCCTGCAGCTTGCACTGGATTGATGAAACAGAGTTTTCAAACAGTCGAGACTTGTTTGTTCTCGTCTTTATTGTAGATGCCCTCATTTACCTCTAAGTGGGGAATAGCTGGCAAACCGTCCCCATTGGAGATTGTTCTTCGACTCTCAGGTTGCCAAGTTATTCGCTAATTTTTAGTCAATTTGAGGTTTTGGTTGCAATTCATTGCTTTCTCGGCTTTTCGTTGTTCCCCTTTGTTATCTAAGCGACGGGATCCAGTGATTCGCAAGATAGAAAACGTGAACAGGCGGCACATCCGAACGCTGCTAACAGATATAGAATTTTCATAGTTGGTAGCAGGTTATTCACAAAGTTTGTGGAAGATTTCTCCTACACCCACCATCTACTGAGTTGACTCAAATGTTTTAATAGTTTCCCATGGTCATGATTGGGAGTAAACTTCACATGAATTGAAAACACAACTTGACTACATCTCCTGTCTTGACTCTACGCAGGGGTTTCAAATGGTTTATATAGTTATCTATTGTATCCCCCCGAAGTTGTCCTAGGTTATTTTTGATGCACGCGAGGTAAGTGATAGCTTATGCCTCTGACACTTACAAGGTTCAGAAGAACTTCTCACTCAGTACCGTCGCCTTGCAGCAGTCGGTCTTTACACTCCATCGATCCTGGAGAACACTACTTGTATGGTGTTTATACGTGATATGTGTTCACTTGCACCCACTAAGAGCCTTCGATGATGTTTCACCTACCAGAGTTGAATCTTCGCTAGAGAAAATGGCTTGAATTCCTTAGGATATGATAATGAGTATGCTCTATCAGTCCGATTAAAGCAATGTAGTAGCAGAGCTCTATATAGATTAATCTAATGGGTAGTCTGGCCCATGTTGAGAGAAAGAAAGGAGCCTAGTGAAGGATGCTCACCGGCTTTCTCGCTTGGAGTTTGCTGTTATGATCATATCATATAGTGGGTAATAGTTGTCAATGGGTGCAGAAATCTTCTTTGTAGTGGAGGTTAAGGAAAATCAAAACGGGCCCAATTTTGCTTAACTGAAGAATGCGAGCACCAATCGAGAAGCTGGAGGTTTCTCCAGAGGAAGATGTGGTACATGCTACCTACCTGGGTAATTGTGTGTTCCTGTATGTAGGTTGAGTTTGAGACACTATTTTTCTTCCAGGAAGCCCGATCAACTCTCGTATGCTATTCATACCATGTGGCCACTAAGATGTACCGCCCGCGATCTTGGGACGTCTCTTGGTGGATGCATGACGAGGAATAGCAGACTTTGTAGTAAGTGCCTTAAATTGCCACACGTCAAGGTATAAATGACATCAATCAAAAATCGGGGTTTTGACTCAAGATAATCATATTCCTACCTTGTAAGTGGGATGTGATCAAGTCTGGTCCCTTCATCACCGGATCCGCGACTCGCGACAGCAGCCGCCATTTGGGTGCTGTTTTATAGGAATATTTCCTAGTCTTCTCTGCTTTTTGGCGGTCAAAACTAGCATATTCGGCAGAAGACTATGCAAAGGCTTTACATTATGAATATGTGGGTTTACATGGGGTTTCCTTTGTCTATCATCCTCCCTAAGGCCTCAGTCTCCGCATCATATTCTGAAGTACATTTTGATAAGGTCTTGGTACTCAGTTCACCTTAGTATAGCTGTCATACCACAACCGGATGGCATGCAAGCTACCATTCAGCCTTTAGAGGATATGTTTCTACTTTTGTGATCGATTTCCAAAGGCGTATTTGGTGATTATCACCTTCCCTTCTTGAGTTCTTGCCTACAATAATACTACATGTCCAGCATTTAGATTGCCCTTGTGAGGCTTGTATAGTGGGTGTAGATCGTGAGATCTCCTGTTGTTGATTGAATTCAGGTGAATTAGGCTTCGATAAGGACCAGATTCAGTCCTTGATGCTATGGAGAAAGGTTACCTCATTAGAATAGACTTAGACACCCAGTCGTCATAAATTATGCAGGTGTCAAGATAAGGGAACTAGAGTCTCCAGTGATTGATGGGGTTTTTTCTCAGGTCCTCACTAATGAAAGGGCGTGATAGATTTGGAAAGAGAGGGAAGTTCAGTCGCTGAATTGTAGCACTTACAAGTCTTGAAAAGGGTTGGTCAATGGTTGGCTTAGGAGTTAGATTGCCACAGCATTAGGCAGTGTGCATCCGATTTCCACCTCTCCTCTTAAAGAGTGTGTGGTGACCCAACCTCTATACTGGCCCTAACGTGTGGCCCGGGTTAAAGATAGTCTTCTTATGAGATGTACCAGTTTATACATTATTGACTGTCAAGTTAGAAGGTTTTATAAATAAGAAATTGGCTTCATTCCAGGTGTTGTGGGGGAGCCATACGGAGAGGGAGCACTTGGGAGAGCAGAAGAAGCATGAAGCCAGTATCCTCACCCTCTTTCCTTCCGATTCCAACTCCAACTTGGGTAATCTTTCCAGCTAAGATTTCCAATCATTCATGCGTGAAAGTCAGTTTCGATAATGTTCCCCCACTCAGTTTTACTTGCCTTTGGCAGCATATTTGCATGTTGATCACAACTCACTTCAGTCAAAAATCAGGCTCGTGTTTAGTAATAGGGTTTGTCCGTCTCTCCCCCTCTATTCCTAGTTTAGTCTTCATTCGAGATACTGTTCCCAGGGGAGATCATGTAACCCCCGTAGCAAAACAACAAAAATCACCTGAACAGAAAAAAATTGCTGTGCATACCACCGTGGCATCAAGGACCTGTAGCCTGACCCAGGTTCCATCCTACCTACACCAAACTATCTATACTCACAGAAATTCCTCAAAAGTTTATCTTAAAAAATTGTTACTTCTTGACCACGGAACGGACTACGGTCCATAGTCAAAGACGGGCTTAGTCCGTGACCAGTCGATCAGTACCTCCCTCGACTCAGACCACTCTCTGACCAGCGTACGTATGACCATACCTCCGTTAGGTTCAGCGCGGTCCGATTCCATGACATCGACTCATACTCCCTTCATCGACCTCAACAAGAGCTTACAACGCGGATGACCACCAAAGCACGGCCTTAGTCACCGTGTTGGAAAACTGAAGAAAGTAAGGGAAAATGCAGTTGGCTTCGACTTCAAATTGGTCTAACCTTTTATCACAAATGAATTAGGTGTCCCTGACCTACCCACAGATAATATATTGAATTTCTTCCATACCACTAGCCCTCGCTAAAATCAACCCTCCGAGTAAAAAAGTTATGCCGCATTTTAAGTAAACGGTCTGTCGAACATGCCCAGTCGACTGCTCCCATTGACGGTGTCGTCAGTCGACGACGGACCGTCAGTCTTGCCATCGTATTGGTCCGTACAACTCTCATACAGGGTCTTTTAGAGGTCTTTTTTCCACTTCATTTAAAACCTTAAGTTACTTCGTTTTGATCCAATAATCAAGATTTTAGTCAGTTTAAGAAGCCTAGAAACATAACTTTAAACATATTTAAGTCAAACTCATTAAAATCAAAAGTTAGAAAAATAGAAGTCAGAAGGCAGCAAAAAAGCTTAAGAACACTAGTAAAGACGCACACTCTCCAGCGTTCTCATCCCAGCCCCGAAACCTAAAGATATTGTGCATGGATTTCATCACCAGGATAAATGTGGGATTTCACTATGGGATTCCTTTCCATCACCACATTGGGTCCCTATTTTTATCAGATTCTGAATTCTCTTATCATGATTAAACCAGTGTTTTTCTAGCAACTCTTGTTAAACTTCATGATTAAATTATATGTGACAGGCCCAGATCCATTTCCATTTATTATTCCAGATTTATCGCAGGAATTTCAAACCCTAAGCTTTGTATTCCTTTAGTTCCTTAATTACACATGGCAGGGCGTAGTCCCTAGTTAAGGCCGGCCGCCGCCCTTAGTCGAACAAGGGTGGTTGGCGCCGAGAAGATCACCTCAGCTATTTTACTATATTTTAGAATTACATGCCTCAATCATACTGCATAATTACCATCAGCATTATTTGTTGCATTCTCAGCTTTCGTATGTTCAGCTTCGAGCTATCCAGTCTTTCCATAAAACCTCAGTCATCATGCTTTAAATTTTTATAGATTCATTGGAGTAGCGCTATACCAGAGTTGGACTAGAGGGTGTAGCGTACCCAGTAGTCCCAGAACTACTAGCCAAGTACGTGTTTGAACGTCCCCTTGTTGGGCTAATCAGTGTAGTGCGCTCCAGCATAGTTCCTTTATACCTTTACGGTATATTAGTCCGTGCGAGTGGGGCCTATACAGCGGACGCCACTGTCGATCATGGTGGTTTTATGATCGTTATTAGAGCGCCCACAGAGTCAGGCAGAGCTCGGCGGGACCAAGGGATCATGATACGGCAATATTTATTTCAGGCAGTTATAATGGGCAGGGCAGCGAGGTAGCTCCGAAGTCAATGTATCAGGTAAGTTGGATAGGTGCTGGGAGGCTTGGGGAGGATGTTTGTGGTTAGCGGGACGCTATCCTACAAGCTCAGGACCTTTCAAGAGTCCTGGACTCATGCCGGAGCGCTTATCATTCTCATATGTCGGTTCATGGTTCGCAGCATCCGATCACACATAGATCAATTTCCAATCTCCATTCGCAGATTCATGGTGACTCCATATTTTTTCAGGACACCGTCATGAGTTGTCCTTTCATCGTTTAGTCATTAGTTTCATTTTTTTCTCAGATTGTTGGGGGCCATGTCCAAGTAATCTAGTCCAGTTTAGCGTCTATTTTCAACATAGTTTAGATTCCTAGTATTAAGCTTAAATTTTCTTTGTATTAACCATGATTTCATTATCTCAGTTATAGAAATGTTATTCCCCCTATTTTCATTATAAATTAGATTTAGTCTTCGCACATTTTATATTCTTTAGTATAGCTCATGCATGCATCATGCCAGCATTTTAAGCTATGGGATCCACTTGTGTCCTAGGTTTCCGTGTTCCCGCCGTCTCGAGGGTAGCTCTATGCATGATTATACTCCCAGACCATTCACTATCAGAAAAATCCATTAATTCAAATCTATCTCCATCAAATTAATTTATACATTATCCCCCTATCCAATTGTTCTTGGAGTAGGTAGAACAGCGCTTTGCACTCCAAATGTTTCTTGACTTGGTTCTGTACACTGAATCTGGATAATACTACAAGGCAAATGTAATAGTGACTAATATATACAACTTCTATCAATCTATACAGTGACGATTATTAAGCGTTCTGTTCCTCGTATCATCTGTTTTCGTAACTTCTCATCTTCTGGCCCCTATGGTATGTACACTTAACCTGCAATCCACTCATTTAAATTTTTGTAGAATACATTTTAGTATACTGCTTCTTGAGATATGAAATTTCTTCTTTCACTTGAGAAACTGTTGATGCCATGCCCAAAACTAATTTAGCGACCCAGATCTTCAATTCATATCGTTGCACTACGGATCTTGCTTTAATTTTGCATCATCTTCCACTCACTTCGATAAAACAATCATCCACTAAAGACCATATGATATGTTGTCATGTTCTTTCTTCACATACAAAATGACTTTGCTTTTACTTCTCTGAGAATTATTTATCAGAAAATATGTATCAATTTGATCGTATCAGACTCTTAGAATTACAATAAATTTAAAATGTCACCTACGTAACTTGTATTCCCTGCTTTGACTAAGGGTTTCATTTTCAAGAAGCTTGTTTTCTTAGACAGTGTACTTTTCAAAAAAATTTAAACCCGTCAACATAAAAAAATTACGGGTACACTATAATAATTCCATACTTTAGCACTAATACTATGGATTCTGATATTTGAATCTCCTCTTCTATTCCATCCCTGCGCGATACGTAGTCGTTTTAAAAATGAGGCGACTTATTACTTTGGATTAAAGGAGTGTAAATTTTTTCCTTAATTAAAGGATTAATTGGTGAATAAATAACAACCTAAATGGATTTAGAGGATCCTTGTGTATCAACTTTAATAAGTTTTTCTAAAATAACGAAATCATAAATCATAGTAATTTTGTAATTGTAAACTTCATCTTCTTCATCAATTCCTTCATTTGTATCTTGAAGTTTTAAATATTTCGGCCTTGAAATACATGTAACATTACTCGTCAAATACATGTATCCATCAATTTTAAAAGTTGAGATACACAATTTCTTTTTTTGAAATAAATGGGTGTAATTTATTCCCGTAATTAAATAATTAGTTGATGAATAATAAACAACCCAAAAGGATTTATAGGATCATTTTCATATCTAACTCCATCAAGTTCTCCTAAAATAATGAAATTATAAACCATAGTAATTTTCTATCTGTAAGCTCCATCTTCTTCATCATTCATTTCTTTGTATTTTTAAGTTTCAAATATTTCGGTTGTGAGATACATGCATGCATCATTACTTACGAGATACATGGTATCCGTCGATTTTAAAAATTGAAATACACAATTTATTATTTTGAATTAAATGGGTGTAACTTATTTCCTTAATTAAATAATTAATTGATGAATAAATTAACAATCCACACAAATTTTACACGATCAATCCTTGTGTATCAACTCTATAACAAGTTTTACAGGATCGTCGCATGTCAACTCTAACAAGTTTTCCTAAAATAACGAAATCATAAATCACAATAGTTCAATAATTGTAAACCCCATCTTCTTGATCAATTTCTTTCATTTTATCTTAAAGTTTCGGCTTATAATTAGACTGATCTTCCTCAAAGTTAAATGAGTTCATAGATCCTATTTGTGGATTGAAATTCCTTTTTGACCTACTCAAGTTTAGCATGATCTGTTTCAACTAATCTCCAAACAAAATTGAAAAAACTAATTTGTAGAAGTCTATAAAATCAAACCATACAATAATATGAACTTTATCTCGGATACATAATTGGAATACATGAAAATAACTAAAAAATAATTAATTTATCTCTTTGTATAATGTTGATTATTATCAAAATTACTGCACCTGCAGATGAACTTGCAGGTGACCTAATCTAAGAAGCCATTAGAGAGCATGAGAAGTTTTTAGAATAAGAAAAATGATTTGGGAATGAATTCAACTAATTCATTTAGCTGAACCGTTTCCTTTTTTATACACGAATACAATGCACCTAATTCTATCTAACTAATCAGACTTACACGTGCACTAGACTGAATTATAAATTCCATCTAAACTACTCATTAACCGACTTAGCTAACTATCGATATGACCAACCTGATCTTCTTACTATACCAGATTACTATTTACAACTCACTCTCAATACTCCCCCCCTCAACGGGAGGGTCAAGTATATTAAACACTCCAAGCTTGCAAGTAAATGGAATTGTTTTAATGCTAGTGACAAAACAGCCTTAGTTAATAGTCACTTGTTCTTTTTTGTGTGATATAAACAGCTTTAAAACAATCACCTTCTTTTATCTGGCTCTCAACGAAATGGCGTCAATTTCGATGGTTTGTTCTCTCCTTAAAAATCGAGTTTCAACAATATGTATGTCAGACTACTATCAAATAAAAAAGTGATTGTTATTTAAAAACATGCATATTCGAACTCCTGAAATATCCTCTCAACCAAGTTAATTCTGCCCCGCTGTCAACCAACTTCTATACTCAGCTTGTGTCTTCGAAGCCTGCAAGACACTGTTTGTTTTTTTTTATTTCCAAGAAATTAATGAATCCTCGAATTTAACTACGAAACCTGTAACCGATCTTCTGGTGTTTGGGCAAGAAGCCCAATCATAATCACACCAGCATGGATTTGTGCGGTTATGTTCCAACTTTTAGTAACTATGCCTTGACCTGGTGCAGTTCCTTCAATTCTAAGCAATTCTCAAAGCAGCTTCCCAATGTGACTTCTTGGGCTTTTGCATGAATTGGCTTAACGTCTGTACTGAATATCTAATGTCAGGTCTTGTTCTAGTCACATGACAAGTTTCCCACAATTTTTGAATAGGAATTAGCATACTCATAACTCCATCATCATGTCATTTTGTACTGGCGTCATAAATTCCATTGTGGTGATTTTCTATTGTCAGTCAGAGGTGTACATGCTGGTTTTGATCCACTCAGTCCCATTTCAGAGATAAGCTCCAACACATATTTCCTTTGATTCAACAAAACACCTTTTGTAGACCTCAAAACCTCAATTTCAAGAAAAAATTTCAGCTCTCCCAAGTCTTTCATTTTGAACTTGTGATTGAGAACACGTTTGGCCCTTTCAATCAATGTGGTACAGCTGCCCGTAATAAGTAGATCATCGACATACACCAATACAATTACAATGTCATCTTGTTCCTTCAAGGTGAATAATGAGTAATCATGATTACTTTATGAAAATCCTGCATTCACTAACGCATCAGTCATTTTGATATTCCACTGCCTCGAGGCTTGTTTCAAGCCATACAAATACTTCAATAGTCTGCATACTCTTGTCTCTCCCTGTCTTCTGAAACCCTCTGGCATTTCCATAAAAACCTCTTCTTCAAGGTCTCCTTGCAAAAAGGCATTATACACATCCATTTTAATCAATCCATCCCCTAAGCAACAAGTGCTATGACTGGATCCCTTACTGGACCATTTTCACTACACGGGAGAAAGTGGTCATGTGTATCCAAACCTTCCTGTTACACTTAGCCTTTACCAAAATCTTGCTTTTAAATCTCCCACTTCTCCACTTGCTTTATATTTGAAATTTTGTGCTATTAGCATAACTACTTGGAGATGTTTTTCATATAAGAACTATAGTTGCAATAGGATACAGACTAGTGTTGGCTTTTGTTTTATTGACGCATAACATTCATCCATACTAGGTTCCTTTCATTTGCCTGTGTGAATTTCTTATATAGTTGTCTTCATTTTGTTGTACCAGTGTTCCCTTGGCCATATCATTCCCTACTGCATGTTTCCATCCACTGTGTAATTATCAGCCACAACTTTCCCAACCACAATCTTCTTGTATTTCACCAGAATTTTTCAGTTACATATTCACTACCTGAAACATTGACAAAATCTCCAGAACGCTCATATATCATATGTTTGTATCAATCAAAGGAAAAGTCTTCACAGCATCTGTTCTCATGTGTGTATAACTCTCTAGTGTTTTTATCAATAACAGATAATTTCTCTTCCTAAATGTGGAAGACCTGCTCGCTGAATTTGTACATCCCCTTGCTGACAAGAAATTGGTTAGAGGTGATATCCAACATAAGTAGCCCTTTGGTGTCCTCAGAATATCCCCTAAGGACGACTCTCTACTCTTTCTGGCAAATTTTTCACTCTTGACCCACATTGATCGCATAGCATAGCACCCCAACACTCGTAGGTGATCAATATGGTTCCTCGCTTGTAATGATCTCATAAGGAGTCTTCCCCTGTCACCACTTGATGGTAACCTGTTGATGAGATATACACATCTTCACACATAGCCCCATACGGAATTTGAATGTCTGCCTGCAATCTCAAAGCCCTGTTGTCAATGTGTCTGTGTTTTCTTTCAACCCTTCCATTTTGGTTGTGGGTGTATTACACACTACTTTGTATAACATTCATGTTGAATTCAATAGATCATTCACTATACACTGAGCATTGAAAAACTCAATTACCATTATCTGATCTCATGATCTTGATCATTGCGAAATTGATTTTCCCATGCACAAAAACAATTTTATAAGGCAATATTAACACAGTACTTAAATTGCCATAGGTACACCCCAGTAAACATATGGTCATCAATAATTGGTACGAAAATAGATTTCATATCAATGATAGTTTTATAGGCCCCCCAAGCCTGTGAACAATTTTGGAATGGACAAACACTTCTTGAATTAGCTAATGGGAAACTTCAGTCTAATTGTTTAGCTTTGGGACATACAGAGCAATTTTCAATGTACCCTAGCATTACATGTGTCCTTAGCTACTCTATTTTTATTCATGACTGACATGGAAGGGACTCGTCCTATCTCTTGACATACAATAGCACACAATAAACTGTTAGACGTTCCTCACTGTTCCTCTTGTACAACTGGTTGCTGCCATCCCCACTTTGTAATGACACTGTTTTATTGACTTCTGTTGATTGTCATGTTTTCCTCCTGAACCTAAAATGTACAAGTCCAAATTTTCCTTTATCAATCCCTCACCGTGCCACTGATAGGGTCCTGAAACACACAGAAGTCAGGAAGAAGATACCCACAGAGAGATCCTTCTGTTATCCTAGAAACCTGACATACAGATTGAATCTAGTCACACATCTAACACATTTTGCATGAGTAGATTCGCATACTTGATCTCTCCTATATGTGGTGAGGTCTACATATCCCAGTTGGAAGGGTACACTTTATCATTACGGAATTGTGCCAGTGACACCTACTCAAAAAAGATAAAGTATCATAAGAAGAAATTAAAGTTAGACTAGGCATAACATTATGAGGTTGCACCAGAATCAACTATCCATTCACTATGTGGAATGTGTGAATGAAAAGAAGTAATGGTACCTGATGAATTCACAGCTTGTTGTCCTTCATTTGCATCCTTGCTCAACAATGTGAGGATTTGTTGATCCTGAATTCAGGCAAGTAATGTCCTCTTTCCATCTGCTTGCGATTGAGTTTCCATATGTGATATCATGATTGTTTCCCCCTCCAGTTTATACGCCAGCACCCGGACACATTGTTGACACTAAGCAGAAAATATGGTCCACCATTTTTTTCCATTGCAAAAAGTGTGGAGGCGAGAGTGGAGTCTGATCGATTGAGAGTATTCCTGCATTTGTATTACCAGTTCCACCACCGGATTTTCCTTTGAATTTGTAGGCATCAGGATAACCTAATGAGCTCCAAAATTGTTTTCTTTGATTGTCCTCTTCACATGACAGGAATCAAAACACACCTCCTGAAAGTTTTTTTCCTCTACTATGTGTTTGTCTCTACCAGCTTGCAAATTGTAGGAATCATAAATCTCATCATGGCCTGTAACTACATGAGAACATCTGATCTTCTTTCACTTTTCATCCTCCGGATATCATAGCAATAACCTGGTCTTCCAGTAGGAACTACTGATTTCATAAGGATTTGTCTTCTAGTTTGATCATAGGAGTCATTCAAAAATTGTAACAGACACTGTTCTTACAAGTGATCAGAGTATTCTTTGGACTTGGGACATTCACATTAAGGTATTGAAATGATAGTAGTATACTCATCCCATAATTCCTTGAGTTTAGAATAATAGACAAAAACAGAGTTGGTACCTTGTGTGTGGTTTGCGATTTCACGTTGCAGTTGAAACACTCTCACACGATTGATTTTGTTGAAGCGTTCTTCCAAATCCTCCCAAACGGCAGTTGCACTAGATCCATACACTATTCCATTCAATAATGATTTCGAAACTGAATTCATGATCCATGAATGTACGATCGCATCACATTTCTCCCATACATCGAGCAAATTTTTCTCGTATATCTCCTTCCTGCAAGTTCCATTGACAAAGCCCAGTTTTCCTTTTCCAAGGAGAGCAATCTCAGAGATCTACTCATAGGCCATAGTTCTCCAACTGCCTGTAGCTGTATCGGATACGCATGGACCAGAGTATCCTATGCTGCAGAAACACATGGGTGTTTTGAATTCGTATTGTACTTCAAAGCGGTTTCCACCATTTTATGTCAAATGACAGCGAATCATATTGCAGTAAATGGGATTGAATCAGAAACAATTAGCTCAGACAAAATTGTGTGCTCTGATACCATACTCAAAATTACTGCACCTCATATGACTTGCATGAAACTAATCTAATAAGCATTGAGAGAGCATGAGAAGTTTTTAGAATAAGAAAAATGATTTGGGAATGAATTCAACTGATTCATTTAGATGAAACGTGTCCTATTTATACACAATACAATTGCACCTAATCTATCTAACTAATCAACAATTAACACGTGCACTAACTGAATTAATAAATTCATCTAACTAACTCATTAACCGACTTAGCTAACTAATCGATATGACAAACGTGATCTGACTAACTATACAAGAATTAACAAACTCACATCTCAATAATTATCAAGATTTAGTTTTGAGTTTGAGACACGTAAACATGTAGTGAGAGAATTAAGGAAGAGAGGTAGACTAGAATTCTAATGTGAGAAAATAATGTGAATTGTTAATGTATCATTAATTTAGGAGTTTAAATTTTAACATAATTATTTAATATCATATTTAACTGATTTCTATATGTGATTAAATCTTTTAAAATATATGGTGTAAATATTAAAAGTGATATTCTGTGTAACTTTTTTGGTAAAATAATTATATATTATAGTGAAGTAGGTTTAGTAAGGTAGTTTTTTCCATATTAAAAAACATTTACACGCTTCGTACCAACCAACCCCGCTATCTTTGACTGTCTCAGGTCACTTGATGATGGAAACACATCGTTTAAAGAAACGTAAACATGGCAACTTTCACATATAGCAAATAAAAATTTCATATTTATATGCTTATCAAACTTTGCATAATTGCGCCCATAGCAAACTAAATGTATAATTCGCTAACATATCAATTGTATAATTCGCTGGCCTAAATTGATAATTCGCTAGCCTATTTCTGGCAATTGTAATAATTCGCTAGCCTATTTCGCTGCAATTTGTAATATTCGCTACCTATTCACTGCCTTGTATAATGCACCGATTGGAATTCACTCTGCCTATTTCGGCAATAGTTAGAGTGTATAGCAAGAAGATATGTGTTTTTCTCTCGCTTTATACAAAAACAGAAACACTAATTATACCCATTCTGTTTGTATAAGCAAGAGAAAATATTTTTCACTGCAATTGTAATAAGTCGCAATTGTATAATTCTTACCTTTTTTCTCTGCAATATTTGAAGTACAATGTTTAGTAAAATTGTATAATTAGTGTATAACCCGAAGATATATATTTCTGCATGTGTATACTCCCATTTTCTCTCGTTAAATACAAAACCGAACAATTATACACTCTGTGTATCAGCGAGAGAGGCAAGGAGAATGGAGAGTGGCGAATCGGAGATTTCCTGGCTAAGAGACGCTGCAATTTTTAGCTAACTTTGCTATGGAACACATTAAATCAAACCCTAGCTTCCATTGATTTTAAGGGTATAGTTTGCTATTAATACTTTTCCCTAAAACATTATTGGTCGGTGACGTTTGTTAGTTTGTTTACGGCCATCAATTGTTTGTCCTTTTGTCATTTATTTTTTTAATAAAATAATGTCTTTTACATTACTGTCAAGTACGTTTATACTAATTTAATAAAGAAAATCAAAAAGCATATTTTAGTGAATTGATTTAAATATTGACTTATTTCGTCAAAAATTTGTTGATATGCAACTACATAATTAGTGAAAAACTATGAGAGAAGTGAACCCTATAGCACACATTGTATACTCACGAATTTACTGCAGGAAAGCTCCTTGTTCTTATATCACATTAATAAATTCAACTTTACTATGATACTTACATACATCAAAATATAAAGACAGGTGAACCTCATTTAAACCTTATTATTTTATTTTATTTTATTTTTGTGTTTTGAATTTATGATTTGGGCAATCTGCTTTAATAACTATTGTAAATTTGTAACTAATATAAATATGAAAATAATGAATTTACAAATAATTGGAGATCCAAAAGGGAATTTGTCCCTTTAGTCCCTTAGCATATTGAATTGTTTGTAAATTTATGTTTTATTCAATCTTATTTAGATAGTATATTTAGCAACATCTAAAAAAAAAAAACTACCAAATAAAATGAGTTGGTTGCCACAAGCACCATGCTGACACCTAACTAAACAATGTCAAGAATATGAAGGAAATTATTTTTATCTAAACATTATTCAAAATTGAAGAAAAAGAAATAACTCTAATTTGGCTTATTTTTGTCAATAATATTATTAGCATTCTCACAAGGAAAGAAGCTTCTCCATGTGTTTGGCCAGAGATTAATAATTTTGCTATATATAATTTGCCCAATTCCATTTTCATTTTCCTTTGGAGCATTTTTTTCCCTCACTGTTTGTACAACTTTCTGGAAAAAAAAAGAGAAGGAATTAAAACATATTATAAACTAGGGGAAAGTGAATAATATATATATATAGCAATAAAAGTAATTATTCTTCAATTTATGTGACACGTTTTAAATCTCGAGAGTCAAATAACTTTTTTCATTGATCATAATTTCTCATGTCTTTTAAGTATTTTGAATTATTAATACTGTGATTTATATTACCTTCGTAATTTTCAAATATGTAATTTTTGTGAAATTTTAATAGTTGAAGTTAATTAAGTATATGAACATTCACCTTGATGATTAGCGAGATTTGATCCTCCACCTTGCAATTTTCTCACCCATTTTTCTTACCTCAACTTTTTTTAAAAGAATATATATATTATATAAAATTTATTTCAAAAACTTAAAAATTTTATATTGAAATTTATGATAAAAATTAAAAAAAAAATGACACTTGAAATTAAATTGTGGCACAGAATTTGAGGCAAGAATAGTAGTATACCAAATTTAATTAAATATACATACATTACTAGGAGTGAATCTGAGTCCAACTTTTATTTGGCCTTTGTATGTGTCATCTTCAAGTACCACATTATAAGCAACTGGTATCACTTCAATAAATCTCTTTTCATTCCCCTCCATAATTATTCCTTTCAGATTAATTCTGAAGAAAAAAATAATCAATTAATTTCTTTATTTATCTAATTTTAACTTGACGTAAAATTTAAAAAATCAAACAAAATCTTTGAATTTCGTTATCTTAACTAAAAATAGATAAAATATGTCGAAATATTATGGAAATTTGTGATTTTAAAACTATTATTTAAAAGTTTAAAATTAAAAAATTAATCTAAAATAATACTATTAATTTTGTGAAACAGACTAAAACAAAGTACTTACATGGTTTCACCAGCAAATCCACCAGCTGTGAAGAATTCTTCATCCATAATTTTTAATTTAAGGTGCTCATATTCTTCTATTTTGTTAGTTGCCAATTCAAACTTAAATTTTTCATTCCACAAAATTTCCTTATGATTACCTGCTGCATTATTACAATTAAATCATATTACAATTAAATCATATTACCATTTGTACAAAGATTATTCAATTTCCCTAAGTTTACCCAAATCCCCTTTATATATACACTTTTTGACCCCATTAAACTATCTAGACACCAAACTTTTTAATGTCATGAGTATGTTTGTAATTTAGATACTTATTTTCTTAATTTTTTTTACTAATGTTATTTTTTATGTATGACATAAATTGTGTTTTTCCTCAAAGTGGTAAAACACAAAAAAATAGCGGATAAAAGCTTACACTTAAAACAAATTCAAGTGTGTAAGATGTTTTTTAAATAATATAAGTGGGGAAGTAATCTTTGTATTAAGCTTTGTATCAAGGGTTGGCAAATTTGTTTGATATCACATGAATAAATTTGATATTTACAAGTTCTAAAAGTTACATAAAATTGTCAAAACATTTTGTAAATCATCCAAAAGAGAAAAGATGCAATACATGTTGAAATAGAGGAGAACTAATTTACACGCACTTAATTTATTTTACAAGATATTCCTCGTATACTTTCCATCAGCACAACAGTATTATCATCAAAAGATGTGGTGCAGTAAATGAGGTGGTTCCTCTCTTAACTAAAAGTTTCACGTTTGAACTTTGAATATGAAAAGTCTTTGGCAAGGAGTTGGTACTAGCCCAAATAACCCCTATCCAACGAGAATTTGAATTAATCGGACTCTAATATGAATATCAGATATTATTTAAAAAATAATAATAATTATAAGAAAAATTATACTACAAGAACGGGAGTATTTAGACAAAAAAAACAAACCTGAGGAAACTTTTGTTGTGTAGGACTGAGATCCACATTCAACAATCACATAGTACGATGGATTTCCTATACAAATATAAGTAAGAAAACGTAAAGGCGTAAACATAAAAAATTACTTCAAAATAGTTTTTGAGCATCCAATTTTAATTTTTCAAATAGTGACTGATTGTAGCTTTTCAATTAAATTAATTAATGAACAAGAGGAAATTGTCAAACTCCCCTAATCTTACCGGATTCTTAACTACACATTCATATTTTACGGGGTCCTATCACCGCTGAATTTTATAAAACTAAAATTATTATCTCCCTGAACGCTTAGTGCAAAGTGCTGTATTTTACGCTCTTTGTAGAGAGTGAGCACAAAAATTTAATATTAAAATTTCTATTTTTATATATTTATTTTTAAGAATGGTTTCTTTTTATTATTATTTTCTTCCTCTCATAGCAATAAAGATCACATTCCCCCACCATTCACCATCTCTAAAGAACCATCAGTGTCACCACCATCATTTCACCGGATTCACCATGGTTGATTTTCACACCCCTTTTAAATCATCAGTAATAATTTTTTAATAATCATTCAAAATCATTAAAAGTAAAATGAATCTATCTATTTTTTTCACCTAAAAATGGATTCGGATCAGGTATTTGTAAAAAATCAATTTAGTTAACATCACACCCAATTGAACGCTCAAAAATATTTTTTTTTTTATTTTATAGATCCTTTAATTTCAATCTCAAATCCTCACAACCAATTACAAGGTGCTTCTCTTTTTGACCGGAGAGAATTTGCACTTGTTCTTCCTCTCTAGTTCACTGTCCCTCAACTTTTTTTAGTTTTCTCTCTCCATTGCTACCATGAAAAGCTACCATTGTTGTTTCCTTCACGATGAAACTCACCCATTTGTGGCTGCCTCCGACGAAACATCACATATGCCTACTGGCCCACTTACTGAGTCATTGCTACTATTTCCGTGAAACACCCTCTGCCTACGGTAAACGCCACCATTTGTTTGCCGGCGAAACTCAAAACACTAGCAAAAACCCTCCTACACCTCCTCTCATCTCGCTCTTGTTCCTCATTAATTCGATTTGATGGCTTTGGTGTTCACATTAATTCGTCAGGTTACTTTAGAACTTGAAGGAATTGTGAAAGAAATGCTTTAGAGTTTGAAAAAATTGGAAGAGTTTAGGGAAAAATATATGAATTATAAAAAATTGAAAAAAAAATTAAATTTCTCCACGTGTCGACGCGTGAAATTCACAGATCAATATAAGCTTGAGTTGTGACATTGTCAGGGAGATAGACTTTCAGTTTAATAAATTAGGATGATAGAATCCCGTAAAGTCTGAGTTGTTGTATTCAAAACCCCTATAATTAGGTGGCTTTGACCATTTTCTCATAATCAAATTAACTCAAAAAAAAAAAAAAGGAAACACCTTTGAGATGAAAGTAATACAAGTAAAAGTTTGGCTACTATAACATATTACTCCATGTCTAACCTGTCATATCCCTTAAAAACAATTTTTAAGAAAATGTACTTTAATTATAACTTTATAAGTTATTTAAATATTGAAAAATGAATAGTACTTAAGTGAAGATAAAGTAAACAAAAAAACGTATATTTCAAGTATAATAAAAAAGTAAAAATTAATAGATCAAAAAATTAGAATATACTCAATATAATAAAAAATAATCTTTTGAATTGCCGATATATATAAATAAACTACTTACCAATAATGTTGGAGTGGCTAATGCCTCGAGCACTTACAACATAAACTTCAAGGAGTCCTCCCTTCATTATATCACAAGAATTTATTTTATTTTTGTCATCTCTAATTCCCTTTTTATAAATTTAAGGATTATGAAAGTTTTTAATCTTCTAAATAATTAATGCAATACAGAAACATCTATTAAATAATACGTTACTAGTGCATGTATACATATACATTATATACATATACACTATAAATAAATGACAATAGACATTTATCAAGAATTAAATTATGCACTTAATTAACTTCTTTAAATTAAAGGGGAAACAATTAATAATGAACAAAGTTATGTTACTCTATTGTTTTACTTATGGAAATCCAAATCTAAACTCTTCCAATAATATCAAATTTATCGAAAAAAATATTTATTGAAAATTTAAGAAAATATTAATTATCCACAAATGAAAGGGAAAGAAAAAATATTTGAGAATTTTATGCTAATTATTTACTAGCACCTCTGATTTGTCAAATAACTTGATTTATGGGCAACTATTACAACAATACTAAAATTCAAAATGATGACTAAAAGTGAACTGACCAAAGATTGATTTTGTTAAAGAGGTAAATTCAGAATTTTGAGATTTTCAGTTCAATAGAGTATCTGTTTAAATTATTATTTTCTTTATTTAGATAAATTGATTGTCACACTATTTTGAATTTCAGTTGAATTTATTTTCAGTTTCGATTCGAAGTTATTCATCTTTCAATTAATATTGACAAACTGGATATGCCATAAAGTGGCTTGGGTGTGTGGGGCTTTACGTAAGTTTATTTGGGGAGTTCCAATCAAATTATTTATTTTTTCAATTTATATAAAATAAATCGCTTAAAGAAAATAGTTCAATAATTATGATATTCTGAATAAAGACAAAACAATTCAAATATTATTTCTAATATCAAAATAAATATATCATTTAACTATAACTATCCTCAACGAATTCCCTAGTCTTAAAACTATTTTATTGACTATAAAAAGAATCACTAGAACCGAACACTCCGGTACCGATTTCGATATTTAAACAAAACTTAATGAACCTATTAATATCAAGTCTAAGCATAGCAAGATTAATATAATTTAAAAGCCAATAATAATTCATAAGGAAAACAAATAACAAAGATGAGTTTGAAATGGAACTTTTATATGGCCAAGAACTTGAAATGAAAATAGAATTGAGTTGAGTTACTTTATGGGATTAATGTGTTGAAATAATTATGGGATTAATGTGTTGAAATAATTATTAATTTGGGGTTGGTGTTGCACACTTGCACATTATGCATTGTATTTTATTGGTATAAGTAGTTGCATACCTGTAACAACTATTATTATAGCCATCTATGGATCGACAGTTACAGCTGTATCACCAGATTATGTATATTGGAGATTACCCAGTCACAATAAAAATAATCATTAGCGGTAATTAATTCTTAATTATTGTTAAATATTTTTTTTAGCGGTAATTGTCACTTTTTGAATATGTCTCTAAAGTCTTTAGCGACATTGGTTCTAATAACACTTAACTAATATTGATAAAGACTTTAGCACTTTTTATTAATATCAATATTTAATATCGTTAAAAATCCTTTTTGTTGTAATGACGTATGTTTAAGTTATGATTTAGATTTTAGAATTTTCAATTGTTACTTAAGTTTTTGTAGAATTTCGCTTTTCTCTCATCTTAATGGTTGATCACTGAGTTCACCAAAATGATAGGTGGCCTCACGGCCTAGAATTTTTTTATCATATGATAAAATAGAGAAAAAATTGCTATAAAAGCTTAACTATAGTTATATTTGGTAGGTATTTTAAAATTATAGCTATATCTAAGCAGCTAGGTAAGGTTTAGTTAGCTTTTATATATCTATACGGCACTAAAAATATTAATGGTGATCTGTTCATTTCTTTTTCTTTGAGAAGCTTATAAAATTAAATTTTTTTTGTTTGATGTTCGATATTTATATCAGAATCTTACTAATTTGGACGATCACGTAGAAGACACTTCTACTTAAAATCAAGACCTCTAATTAGAAAAAAAACGACTCACGTCCTTTGATAGTAGTTGTCCTAATTACTATGCCATATCCCTTTAATATATAAAGGATATTAGAATGGGGGAGGAAACTGGTATAAGCTTGTTAACTGGGTCGGATAAATACTTATTCATACACTATATCAAGCCGGACCCGATTCCCCAATAATGGACCGTACTCGACGAAAGTTTTCTACCGAGTGCGGTGGGTCGGACTGTATCAATCTCTATTTAAAAAAAGAAAAATCATCGTTTATTAATTATCAATTTATAATGTAGACTAGATATACTACGTTATATCATATATGTATATATACCTCTATATATACCAAAATATTACTTCTTTAATAATAATAGAATACTTATATATATATATCTATAGATATATATATATATATTGATATATATAGATATATACTAAATATCCACATACTTTCACATATAACAAATCTAAAATCATATTTGTATGTGTATACCTAGAGTTTTTGCAGAAGTGCGCTATATACAAATATACAGGATGTATATTATACTGTACATACAAAAAAAGCAGATGTATAAACGCTATACAATGAAAATAGTTGTATAATCGCTAGACATAACAAAGAAAACAGATTGTATACACAAGACAATGTATAATATGTGTATGGATAAAATGAGAAGAGAAAAGACAAAAAGAAAATTTATAGGCAAATATTTTGTATTGTATATTATAAGTGTATTGACGAAGCTTAGATTGCCTTTACATGTGGTATATAATTTTTTCTCTCTTTATACAAACAGAAATGCAATTCATACATTTCGTTTCTATTTGTATAAACAAGAGAGGCGAGGATGGCGAGCGAGAAATGGGAGAGTGACGAGCGAAATCTTGGAGAGGAGAGAGAATCAAAAGAAAATATATGTATATATACAATTTTCTCTCGCTTTATACAAACACAAACACGTTTTATACATTTGTGTTTGTATAAAAGCGAGAGGCGAGCGAGACTGCCACCAAACGAGAGTGGCGAGCGAGATCCCACCACGAAGAGAGGCAAAAATAGCAGTAGTTTGCTATAAGGTACAATTAAATCAAAATATATTCATAACATTTAATTTGAATTAATAGTTTGCTATTATATACAATTTTTTTCATGAACTATTATGTAAATACATCTACTTATAGCTCTTACATGTCATTATATATATTACGTACCTATAATACTGTGGAAAGATTACATAAATTATTACATTTAATAAATAATTATTGCTTTTAACAATACTTTTTATTTATTACGCATTTGATAACAATACTGTGGTTATGAGGTATATGAATTAAAAAGTAATTAAGTCGCAATAATATAATGACTTATAATGTTTTTTGAAATATTTATTTTTGTTTGGTAACAATTTTGACACATTTCTTATAAATTTATTAAATGTATTGATGAATGCATTATCCATACATAAAACCTGTATTTATCACTATGAATATAATTGTTTTTTTTTTAATATTTATTAAAACTATCTTATAATGAATTAAAAGTGATCAAATAGAAAAAAATATTATCACTATGAAATAAATTAGTTATATTTTAATTTTGATGTAAGTTTCTCAAATCCTTTCTTACTCACTAGGTGTCAACTAGTGGCCCGTACTAGACGGAGGTCCAAAATAAATTTGAACCGACTCGATCTATGTTCAAGGCTTACCTAATGCGGGTCGTTACCAGGCTGACCTTAGTGGACCGAAATCGGATGGACAGACATATAGCGCCGAAAGAGAAGATTTTAAATTTTTTCTTGTTTGCGGGGAGTATTAATAGTGGACATAGTAAGACAATGAGTGCTTTAGAGGAATCAAACAGTTGTGTAAAGGGCATTATGACAAACACCTTATGCCCAAATTCCAAAACCATTTGCGTCTCCATCGATCAGCCTAGACGAAGAACACTATGTATCCATTAATTTTTCCCTCGTCATCTCCGTCTTCGATGATGACCTTGTTCCCTAAATTAACTGCATCATCGTCACCATGAAATCTCTATATAAGCTCCTCTGTTTCCTTTCCACACTTCTCAGCTACTTTGAAACAATTTTTTTATTTAATTTCTGATTCTAGGGTTCTTCAACCATGGACGATAACGAACTTCATTTGTCTCCTCCAGCTGTAAGTAATGTATTTTGGACTGCAGACGTATTGTTTAACTAAATGCATTTTTGTTCAATTTCACATAGTTCAAAGGACATTTTTTATTTTCTCTATTTTGATACGGTGCAAGTTAAAAATTAGACAAACAAGTTGAAATGGTGCGAGTAAATTTTGTTCAGTTTTTGCTTGGGATTGTTGTGAGATTTTGTTTTACGTTTTGATTGTTTTGTTCTGTTTTGATTGGATTACAATCTCTACCATTGTAATGCAAAGATTATTAACGCAGAGATTGAATGTGGGGATTAATCGAGAAGTTTTAGTATCCAAGGAAAATGAATAATATGAGTTTGAAAAGATGACCACATTTTTGTCATTTGAGTTGTTCCAATCCATGTTTTTTCAATACTCACTTCCTTATTCTGCATGTAATCTCGTAATAAAATAATACATATATTTTCGTGTAGCTTATGTGCATAATGAGAAAAGGGGAAATGGTAACCAAATAAGGTAAGAACTTCATGGTTACCTTTATTCATTCACTGACTTTGGTAGGAAGACCTCTAGGACATGGAATAGTGCTTTATCCCTTTCCAAATGAATTTTATATGTTGATTAATTGTTCTTACAAACGAACCAAATTTTATATGTTGAATCAAACGTTTAAGTTGTCAACATTTTATAGATCCTTCACAAATATTGATTTTATACGTTGAAAAAGGATTTTATTTGCAACTTGCAAGTAAGTAAATTAAACTATATTGAAGTAAATATAATGAGCTTTAAAAGTCATGTATGGTTCAATGACCATATGAATTAATTAGTCAAAACTATGCTATAATCATATGAATCAAATAATCAACTTCTCAAGTTTTCATCAAACTTCAGTATGCATAGCCTGCTTTGCAATTTTTCCATGTCTATCTTGCTTAGCATGTAATGATAAGGTGATTTTGTGGAGATATTAAGAGCCTCCAGCCACTCAATGCTCCATTGTGTTTGAGGCAAAAATGGAAAAACAGATCACCATCCCATATACCGGACTGTAAGTTTGCTAAGACTATCTAGGTAGCAAGTTATTAGTTGCATGTTAGAGTGGTTGAAAGTCCCACATTGGTTGGGGAATGATTGACGGTTTGTTTGTATGGACTTGAGTTGAGCAATCCTCTCCTCATGACTTAGCTTTTCGGGTTGAGTTATGTGCTAGATTTTTACATGGGTATCAAAACCTGGTTCATCCCCGTTTGGGCTCCATGGACCCATTTGGGATCCCGGTCCACGCTTTAGTTAAACTTAGGCATGAATGTAAAAGTCCCACATTGGTTGGGATATGGACTGACGGTCTGCTTAGATAGACTTGGACAATCCTCCCCACATGAACTAACTTTTGGGGTTGAGTTTTAGGCTCATATGTCATCTTTACAATGCAAATAGAACCGTTTTTTATGAAACACTTGTCTAGGGGCATACACAAGAATTTCTGAATAGTATGAACTTATTGTCACAATTCGTCTTGTTCCAAGGCTTTACTTTCAATTCATATTGTTATTGACTTGCATTATTTTTTTTAAAGTAGTGTAATGTACATATGATTCTAACAAAAAATATATTTAACCTTATATATTTAATTTAATTTCTTGGTGAAGTCATCCAGTATGTTTCCCGCTGCTTGCCATACCAGGATGTTGTCTCCATGTCCGCTGTTCTTTTTCGTTAGTCATGTTAGATTTTTGGTCTGACACTACAGACTAACTTTGGTTAGTGGTACGTTTTAAGCAGCAGATGCTACCTCAAAGAATGGAATCAGGAGGTCCTTATCGTCTTCTGCACTGTTCAGGTCTTGGTGACAAAGAGGGAGTGATGCAAGAGCTTGAGAAAGGAGTGGAGCCCAATCTGGTTGACTATGATAAGAGAACAGCACTTCATTTAGCTGCCTCTGAAGGTTGTGAAGAGATTGTTGTTCTACTTCTTGAGAAAGGAGCTGATGTGAACTCCACAGATCGTTGGGGTCGAACTGTAAGTTGCACTTATTGATGTATAAAATGAATTACGTACCTTTACTGCCTGATTGGATTATTCTTTCTAGCGTTTTTATTGTACTGTACTTTATAGTTGAAATGATATTTATGTAAACTATATTGCTTTTTGCTATTCAAAAACATTTTTCATATTTGATTCGACTCTATTATACTTCTATACAACAACTAATGAGCTGTAGATATTGGTTTTATAAGCAATTCAAAACTCGAAAAAAGATGATTACAGATGAGATAGTATGGTGGCTAGAAGGAGGAGTACCTGAATCTAGTGGCATGGAGTAGTAGTATTGATTGCCTCCATGCTATAACTAAAATTTACTTGAAGACATATGGTTCCCTTTTGCTTCTCTTTTATTCCAACAATCTTATTAAGGTTATAGTGTAGGACACTATAGCTTGTTTCTCAACAAATTGATTAGTGTATGCTTTGATCGAAATCTGTGCAGCCACTCTCCGATGCCCGTAACTTTGGTCACGAGAATGTCTGCAAGATTCTAGAGGCCCATGATGGTTATGATCCGGTATATGTCTTAACCTTTTTTCTCATTTATATGATCGCGGCTGTAGTATACTCTGAATGGTAATATTGTCGCACAACATTACTCTGAAACATAATGGTAGTTTGCATTTCTTGCTATACACGATTCAAAAAGAAACTATCGTATTAAGATTGACTTGAAAGCTGATGCAAGAGTAACATATTTATATTTTAACTTTTATATTGGACAGTCACTCAGAGTCTCAGCATCTTCGGTCTTTTTCAGGACAGAATACTTATTAGTAGTGACTTTACTGGTTTAAGTAAACAAGAATATGTAGAATTTCCCTATAGTCCTATTGCAAGTATAAGAGGGTTTTTGTTTTCATAAGTCAATGTATTATTGATAATAACTCTCAACATAAGTACGGGGCGAAGTACCACAAACTCGTATGAATCCCCTCAAGGTATGTAGGAATCCATAAAATCTAGCATTACTTCAAGATCATTCGAGAATAACATTACACCAGCTTTTGAAACTATGAATGCATCTATACTTCAACAGCGAAGAATTCCTCTTCTTTCTCCTCAAAACATCTTTTGTTTCCCCTCGAGCCAAACAATTCCAGATATGAATACTGGAGTGCTCCTCCAAATCTTTTCTTCACTTGATTTGTGGCATTGTGTAGCACTGCCTAATTATCGCAACAGAGTTTTGCTGGTGACTAGGGCTTCAAAACCAATTTCAGCTAAAATGTGATGTGTCCATACTATTTCACATGTGAACTGAACCATAGCTACTTTGGTTCTGCGCAGAATTGAATACAATACTTTGTCCACCTACAAAGACACAATAGCCTTTGGTGAATCTTCTGTCAATGCTAGATCCAATAACAAACAACATCTACAAAACACTTAACACAAGTATGCCTATGGTTGTTATATAATATGCCAAGGCCAAGGGCTCCTTTAATGAAACACGAGATATGTTTCAAGGTTGCCTTAGTGTTTGAATCTAGGTGATTTTATGAGTATTTTTCTGAACCATGCGATTCTATGACCATCCTTTGTCTGTGAAAATGATTGTAGTTTGAATTCCAACTCATTTAAACTAATTCACGTGACATAATCTTGTGATCAGCTAGCTTGTAAGTTTGAGCAAAAAATAAAGGAAGCTAAGTAACAATAATCCCCAGCAGGGAAAGAGGATAGGCTAAGTCATAAGTATGCTTTCTGGATGAGTTGTAGATAGGATCCTTGTCAGAACTTCATGTTCTTTACCACAATATTATCTTTATTTTGGTGGCAGTGTTATATAATATGAATTTCGGCGAAATGTTATATCATATGAACATTTCTTTTTACCTTCAATTCCTTTTGATTGACGTAGTTGGGTGACTCTGATACACCATGTTTTATGATTGGTCATGGAGAAGTGGACATGAAGGATGCAACTCTTATTGGAGAAGTAATTTTTCTTACCCAGAAGCCAAGGCAAATATCAACTTGACTATGTTCTTTTAATGTTTCAATTCACTTTATATTTGTTTTGGCTATTAATGACTGTGAGTACAATTCGCAGGGTGCATACGGTGAAGTTTATTTGGTAAAGTGGCGCGGTACAGAAGTTGCCGCAAAAACCATTCGTGCTTCCATTGCATCAAACCCAACGGTGAAGTAAGTTAACTGATTTTTTGCAGAGCTGTAATTTTAAAATCACATAAGCAATATTTTTTTCTTCCAGATTTTGGATTAATATGATGTAGAGTAACAATAACATAACTCGGTCAACTTGTATTTTTAAAAAAAAGGAAACATAACTCGGTCAACTTGCTTTAATATTTGGACTCATAACATCCATAATTGAGAGCTTCACAGGAATGCTTTTATGAAGGAATTAGCATTGTGGCAAAAGTTGCGCCATCCCAATATTGTGCAGTTTCTCGGGGTTCTAAAGCAATCTGATCGATTGATATTTCTCACCGAGTATCTTCGAAATGTAAGTCTATGTTCAGGAGCACTCTGATGCTGTGACATCCTACTCAGCTTTGAGATATAGGTGTTATTATACGAGTACCTGAGCTTTATTTAGTCACAGCTGCACTGATATTTCTACAAATTGGAAATCTAGGGAAGCTTGTATGACCAATTGAGAAAGAAAGGAAGACTTGATCCACTGACAGCAGTTGCTTATGCACTAGATATTGCAAGGTATAAGGTTCAATGATAAGTTAGCCTCCAATTCAAGTGTTACATGACACTTTTTGGCACAATTTACCAGCATTTCTGTTTCTTTATTTTTCACTCAACTTTGCACCTTTTTTCAGTTTATTATTTTGTAATTTCTTTCCCATAAATGCAAAACATTTAAGTTTCCATCTACTATGTGCAATTATTAAGCTGGAAAAGCACTCTTTCATGCATTAATGTGCTTTTAACCTTACTATGCATCTTATGTCAAGATATGTTTGATATGGATCAGATTTTTTATAGTCCGAGTTCTAAATTGATAATTGTAATATGTGCTTACTATAGAGTTTGTACTATATCTGAGCAGAACCAAGCAACGACCAAATTTAAATTATTCGGCCATGACCAGAGTTAGAAAGTTGCTCTGATGTTGAATTGTGTAGACAACTAAGTTCAATCCTCAAAGTTCTTAATGCTAGTATCAACTGCCAAAAAGATGGATAGAAGGATGAAAATTTGTAGACATCCTTGCTGATTTATTTACTTAATGGAGGAAGTAATTCTTGGTGATTTATTTTCAGCTTGTGGCTTTTCACTATGAAAATATCTTTCTTAAAAATTGAAAGCAGCAATTTGTGGTTATGCCATAATATATATACTCTTTAAAGCAGCTATATCCTAAGTTCTTTGTTTGCATTTGCAGAGGAATGAATTATCTACATCAGCACAAACCTCATGCTATCATCCATAGGGATTTGACTCCTAGGTATTGCCAGTTTCACTAGCTACATTTAACTCAGCTCATTCCATCGAACCAATCGGTACTTGTTAATCCAGGGAGTTCAAAATACCTATGTTGCTCGGACTCTTCAAAAATGTCGACGGTTGCGTGCCGAATCCTCAAAAACAGTGTATATTTGAAGGATCCGATATGGGTGCGGAAACGTTTTTGGAGAGTCCAAGCAACTTAACAAAATACTTGTATCATTCAGATTTAGTATTTCTGTGCAGCTATCATATCAACTTTCTACTCCTGCAGAAATGTATTGCAGGATGAAGCGGGGCATCTTAAAGTCACAGACTTTGGACTCAGTAAAATTGCACAACAGAAGGATTCTTATGGTTACAAAATGACTGGAGGGACTGGATCATGTACAGAGTATTATTAAGCTAATCTGTATTTTCCTTTTCCTCCGTCAGTCGACTCCTGAAACGTAATTATATCCATGTTTATTTAGATCGATATATGGCTCCAGAAGTTTACCGTCGAGAATCATATGGGAAGAGTGTTGATGTTTTTTCATTCGCTCTAATCGTCCATGAGGTGAGTTGAACTTACGTGCTTACATTTACTCAAATACAGGACTACACAGCTTTCCCCTACCTATCATCATAGTTTATTTTGAAAAAAATTCCCTTGCACTTATTAGATGCTGACTTGGTACTGTGTTCTCAAATATTGCCGTGGAATTTAGGCCCTGAATCAAAAGAGTATATATCGAGGAACAATACACCCATCATTGTGTCATCTTGATATTAGCATCTGTCGTGGTACTTGCAACATTAATTTTCTTTCATATAAAAGTATGCGCATATGACTTCTGCATTGTAGATGTTCCTAGGAGGACCATCAAATAGGGAGGAAGCTGCAGAGAAAGTGGCAGATAAGACAGCATACGAAGATTATCGGCCACATCTCGCGTCATACATCTTTCCTGAGCAAATCAAGACGTACGTTATTCAATTATTGCTGTATTTCCAATCCTTATCATTTTTCCTTTTCTGCGAACAAGAACTATGCCTATGTGGTGATCATCAAAGTCTTAACTGTTATAGTTTGTATTCCATGTGTGTCTAAATTATGCAGGGTACATTTCGAGTTTGAAGGTTTGGGGAAAGTAAAAATATAGTATATTTTGTGTGGTTTTTACTGAAATTTGTGTGTTTTTTAGTACTTGCTGCCAAAATGTGTGCTAATATTGAACTAGTTTGCATCGCAAAATCTTGGAAATGTTACCTGATTTTGAAAGGTGAAAGAGTCCATTTTGTGAGCAGAATCAAATTTCACCTTCAGCATATCGAAAATTGAGCTCAAGTTATATGCACTGACACAGGCTGAATCATCGAAAACTAGAAACATGCATAGAAACATAGCGAAAACTGACAGTGACATTGTGTGCAGGTTGCTTCGTGAATGCTGGCACAAGAACCCTGATCGTAGACCCTCGTTTCAAGAAATAATTGATCGTCTTGAGAAAATCCATGTGACTTTGCAAGAAAAGATAGTCTTGGGAACATGTTGTAGCTGTATGATATTATAAGTTGAATCATCTGAAGCTGATCTCATGTTATCACATATTTCATTTCATTTCATTTCTCTGAATACAAAGGAGCTTTTTCATATAGCCCTTTCAGATTTGAAAAGCATAAAGTGATTTTGGCAAATTTGTTAAGTTAACTTGTATTACCCGTCATTGCTCACAATTGAAAACAAATAATATAATTTTAACTTTAAGATAACTTATTTACCATGTTTTGCCGGTTACCAACCCATGCTTGATATGAAAAGTTACATGTAAATTATTTTTAACTGATCTAGTAGTTACAACTAAGATTATCTTGTTATGTCATAAGATTATGAAATAGTTTAACTTCAAAATCTCCATTTTATCTTAAATGAAATTATTTACAATCATAAAAATATCTAAGAATTATTTTAGAATATAAATTTTAAAAGTTGTGACTTTGGTTTATCAGACTCTACTCCTCACTTTACGTTAGCGGACTTACAAGTCGGGTCGGGGCTCTACGGTCTTTCTTTCCATATCGGGGAGAGAAGGAAATGTGTCAAGGAGGTGAGCAAGACAACTACATATTTTGGATTTTACCTTCACGAGGTGAGCCCAGTGCATTGTACCAATGGATAAGAGAACTGAAGTGGCCTAAAAAGAGTGTGGCCATATCTTTTTTCTAAAAGCAGGTGCAACATAAAATTAGAAAAAATAATAGTATGTTAAAATAACATTAAAGCGACAAGTAAGTCTGGGTGGTGTAGTCGGTTATCACGCTAGTCTCACACACTAGAGGTCCCCGGTTCGAACCCGGGCTCAGACATCATTTTTCTATTTTCCACTCAAAATTGATTTTCTGCAAATTTTTATACTTTGTTCTGGCCTTCAACATATTCTTTAACACAGTAACATATTTGACATATTTTGTAGTATATTCATGTTTTTTGCCACAAAATGTATTTGTTGATCAAATGAACATTTTGGTTTAAACACTGTATTTGTTTTAAGAACTCATTAGTTTTACATTTTGACTCCGTCTTTAAGCTTTAAACATCCCCACCCAAAGTTGGTCAAATTCGATTTTTGCATGAGTTGCAAAGCATTGAAGAACATTGGAGAGGAAGTTGTAGTGAATTTAAGATTGTTATACGCATATTTGCTTCCCCAACTCCATGTTTAGACAAACTAACTTGAACTTAAGCCGTTTAAAATCCATATTTAAGGTTTAAACTTGATATTTTTACAAGAATATATTCTCAAACAACTACACAATATACGCCTGAGTTTTTGGTTGTTCTAGAAATAATTCTTCACTTTGATTTTCTTAGCCTTGGCAAGAGTTTCTTGCGTATCGCTTTTCAAGTTGCAAAACGAAAAACAATGTTGAAAAAGTGACATTTATATGAGACAGCCCCTTTCCCTTACACTCATGCCATTGGTTGGAAAATTCTACTTTCTCTGCGCGGTTGAACGGTTTACCAACTTTCTGTACTTCCGAGCTGGCAGTCACTAGCTGTTCATGTTGAGAACCTGGACCTTCACAAGTGTCCCCGAGTTTTGTTACATTCATCAAAACTACAAATCATTTTCCCCCTTTTTTGAGGATGACAAACAACTCGGACACCACTTTAAGCTTCATGACAAGTTCCCCCCCCCTGAGATTACTTGTCCCGCACCATCCTGGCCATAAGATCATATTCATTGCACAAATATTTATCCCCTTACTGATATTCCCCTCTCACAAACATGTCCAGCTCAACTTATCAGTTAACTTCCCCTTTTGGCATCATAAAAAAGAGATACAGTAAACATAGTATCAACACATATCAAGAGATACAAAGCTTAGAGCCTCAAACCCAAAGGAAGCATTCACAGAGATAGTACTAGAACACCAGGGGATAATATAAATGCATTTCAAGATAAACCTTTAATACATTAACATCAAACTGAAATCCATACAGACGAAAGATATCCACAACAAGGAGGACACATAAAAAAAGATTGGAACAGACTATAAGGGGGAGGCTAATGAGAAAAGGACTGGATAATGAGAGTGGAGTTGATCATTTGCAGCATCATTATCCGTTATTATTGCTTGTTTCCTTGCAAAGCAATAACCTTGGCCCTCACTCTGGCACTTTTTCCTTTCCAGGGCTTGAACCACATCAGTAACGAATTCCCTCTGGCTGTGCAGTACGCAGCTCGGTTTTGAAAAAGCAATTTCAGCATCCTTTACACTCAGTCGCATAGTTAATATCCTTCAACTCATGCTGAAAAAAAAGGGGTTTGGTCCTTGTCTTCTATTACTGAGCATTTTTCTCTTGGGATTGCCTTTCCTTCAATGCATTCCATTCAACCAAATATTCTCTGAAAAACTTGTTTCGCTGTAACCAACCTTTCCACGCACTAAGTGGAATGTTTAAAGTATTTGAAATATTCAGTGAGAAATATTCATATCCATTTCATGTATCCTTCCGCTCAGACAGTCTTGTACATATGGTTTCAGCATGATTCACGGAAGATTCAAGGGTCAAATTTTCACCCAAAAACATTCCATCCCATAAATCATCAGAATTAGCTAGGTCCTCTTTTCAGTTCGAGGAAGTAGAGTTTTGTTGCACAAACTCAAGACTACGATACTCACTTTTCATCACCTTTTTTAAACACCCTCCACACTTTTTTTGTGGGAAAGCTCGAGACCATGCCACAACTCGATTCGCTGAACCTGTTTTCCCATCACAGACCTGGTAACCATCTCGAGTACCTTTAAATTTTCCCCACTGAAATTCATCCAGATGACGGCATTCATGCACTTTGGCATGGACACTTCGTATCTTTCTAAAATTGAATGGTATAGTCAAATTCACAAAATTCCAGCACCCCTTCCTCTTCATAAGAATGGAGATTTTTTTGAAGAATGCATCCATGACTGATCTCCACCATATCTGAAGTGGGTCCATTCAGGAAAATTAATTATCCCCATGTCAAAAACCCTCCCAGCCAGTACAGACTGCTTTCTCAAATTGTCAACAGTTTCTTGTTTGTTGACCTGCTCTTCAATTTTTCTTTGTGTACCAGGTCCCTGTGACCTTTTCCTTTTTCCTTTAGAACTATCCTTTGTGGATTTTGTTTGCTCAGCCTTTTTAGGGTCTCTTGATTTTATCTTTCCTGATTTCTTCTTCCTGTGCCCCTTTTCTGTCTCTTCAGCAGACACCTCTATGATACCAGACTCAGGCATTTTAAAATTTGACACATTGAATGTTCTAGCACTCCTGATTTCTGTTGTAGACATTGCACTGGCTTTCAAAGCATCAACCATCAACTTTTTGGCATCAGATCTAGTAGTAGGTCTCCTTCTAGGCACTTCTTCCACCACTTTCTCTTTTCCCTTTTTTGATACACTGACATCTCTCCTTTCAACCTTCCACTGAATGGATTCTTCATCACTTGTTGAATCAGAGGAATTAGAAGATGGATATCTCCCAAAGTCTGGATTTTTATCAAAAATAGGTTGGGTCTCTCTGATATATTCACCTTGAAAAGGTTCATTTTGTTCGACCCTGACTTCCTCACTTATCATAGCAAGACTCTGAATCACCAACTCTTCACTTGCAGCAAGAATGTTTGACTCAGAAGATTTGTTCCTTGGAAAATCTCCTTCAAACAGAGCATTTGAAAGCATTTCATGATGAGGACCAGGTCCAGTAGGAACACTTGAGTTGTTCGGATCTATGGAGTGAAAAGGATTTTAGGGAATATCTTGGGAAGAACTTGTCGGAATATTAGACCTAGACCCTACTACTGAAGGAGAATAGAAAGCAATTGGTTCAATCTCACTAAGGGTCGTAAGCATTTGCTTAGAGGCAGATGAAGGATTAGACATTTTGTCAAGAAGAAGAAAAGAGTAACAGTTTTGAAGAAAAGAAAAATAGAGATAAAAACAAATTTAGTCTTTTACCTTCTCCCCTTTTCTTATATACTGAAGGAATATTGCAAGACGGATTAAGAATTAAAAAGGAGAGAAGAAGGGTTTAAAAAGAACTGAAACGGTGATAGGACTAACGGTCAGAATAACGATGAATGACACGTGGCTTTATCAACGGTCACTTTATCTCAGTTTGAAATTAATGTACAAATGCTGACCTCGACTGGGACCAGGTCCCATAACACAACTTTATCATCATTCCTCAACTGTTCTAGCCATGTCTTTTCTTTGCTAGTCCTTCATGAATGTATATATACAATAGGTACCAAAAATGATTTAACTCTAATAATATACTATTGACACCGAGGATACCTGCACTGCAAGTTTAGCCATCAAAGGGATTCAACTATTGAATATCTGGAAATCAGTGTAAAGTCATCATGCCCAGCTTCAACCTATTACTTTCAAATTGATCTTTGCTAAGAGCCTTGGTGAAGATATCTGCAATTTGTTCCTCCGTTGGACAATATGTAAGCACAATATTTCCCTTTTCAACATTGTCTCTCAGAAAATGATGTCTAACATCAATGTGCTTGGTTCTCTTGTGTTGAACTGGATTCTTTGCCATACTAACTGCACTAGTATTGTCACACATAAGGTGTATAGCCTTGATGATTACACCAAAATCCTCTAAATGTTGCTTGATCCATAACAATTGTGAACAACATGCAGCAGCTGCTACATATTCAGCTTCAGCTTTTGAAAGAGCTACGGAATTCTGTTTCTTAGTTCCCCAAGAAATAAGTGAAGATCCAAGGAAATGGTCCATTTCAGAAGTACTCTTTCTGTCAACTTGATAACCAGCAAAATCAGCATCTGTAAAACCAACAAGATCGAAAGTGTCACCTGTTGGATAGAAAAGGACCAGGTCCCCTGTCTTCTTCAAATATCTTAGAATCCATTTTGCAGCCTTCAAATGTGAATCACGGGGACATGCTTGGAATCTAGCACACATTCCAACACTATATACAATATCAGGTCTGCTAGCAGTCAGATATAATAAGGATCCAATTATTCCCCTATAAATTGTTTAATTCAGCAGATAATCAGATTCATCTGCTATAAGCTTGGAGTTTGTTCCTATAGGAATATCAATAGGTTTAGAATCAAACATATTGAATTTCTTCAACAACTCCTTAATGTACTTCTCCTGACTGATTGAGATTTCATTTGATGATTTCTTGATTTGTAGCCCCAGAAAGAAAGTCAATTCACCCATCATGCTCATCTCAAACTCCTTTCCTATTAATGATGAAAATTCTTCACAAAAATACTTAGATGTAGCTCCAAAGATTATGTCATCCACATATACCTGAATAATAAGCAATTCCTGTTCTCTTTTTAATAAGAACAAGGTATTGTCTATTTTCCCTCCTTTGAACCCATTTTTCAACAGAAACTTTGACAATCTCTCTGGGGCTTGTTTTAAACCATATAGAGCCTTATTCAATTTGAATACATGATCTGGTAACTCAGCATCCTCAAACCCAGGAGGTTGTTTAACAAATACCTCCTCTTTTAAGTCTCCATTTAGAAAAGCACTCTTGACATCCATTTGATATAGCTTGAATCCCATGAATGCTGCAAAAGCTATTAGAATTCTAATAGCCTCCATCCTTGCAACAGGAGCGAAAGTTTCATCATAGTCTATTCCTTCCTCCTGATTGTATCCTTGAACAACTAATCTGGATTTGTTTCTAGTAAGCACACCATTTTCATCAAGCTTGTTTCTGAAAACCCATCTGGTTCTTATCACTGTTCTGCCAACAGGTCGAGGAACCAGGTACCACTTCTTACTTATTTCAAACTGATGAAGTTCTTCTTGCATTGAATTGATCCAATTTGCATCACCTAATGCCTCTTTCACATCCTTAGGCTCAATAGATGATATCAACGCTGAGAATGCAACTAGATTCCTTGTTTTTGATATAGTGTGAATTCCAGAACTCAAGGGTGAGATAAGATTATCAAGTGGATGTGATGAACTATGTTTTCATCCTGGTCTCAAAGTCAACTGGTTCAGCTGATCAGTATGCTCTTCTTTTTCAAGGAACTCATCATTTTCTGGAGTGTTTGAGGTATTCTGACTGGAGTTCAGAATGGTACCAGGTCCCTCTTCACATTTTTCAACTTCATCAGCCTTTTCAGATAGGCTATGATTATCGTTATCATTGTCATTCCTCAACTGATCATTTACAACAGCTTCACTTCCTTCAATTTTCTGTGAATTAAACAGCTCAATCAAGTCATCTTCATCATTTGATGCATCACCTTTCAAACTTCCATCTTTATCAAACACAACATGAATACTTTCTTTAATACATTGAGTTCTTTTGTTGAAAACTCTGTATGCTTTACTTGATGAAGAATATACTACAAACACTCCTTCATCACTTCTAGGATCAAACTTTCCTAGATTATCCTTTCCATTGTTCAACACAAAACATTTACAACCAAATGCCCTAAGATAACTCAACATAGATTTTCTGTTGTTAAGCAACTCATAGGGAGTCTTATTCAATAAAGACCTTATCAGACATCTGTTAGTAACATGACATGTTGTGTTGACTGCTTCAGCCCAGAAACTTTGTGGAAGATTTGACTCAATAATCATGGCCCTTGCAATGTTTACCAAGGTTCTGTTTTTCCTTTGCAATACTCCATTTTGTTGAGGAGTTCTTGGTGTAGAAAATTTTTGAATAATGCCATTTTCCATGCATAATTGATCAATTTTTCAGTTTTAAAACTCAGTTCCATAATCAGACCTAATTCCAGCAATCACTTGATTCAACTTTGTTTGAATCATTTTGAAAAACACTAACAATTCTTCAGGTGTTTCTACTTTTGATCTTAGGAATCTTGTCCAGGTGTACCTTGAGTAGTCATCAACTATCACCAGAATGTATTTCTTTCCATTTTTACTTTGAACCTTCAAAGGTCCACATAAATCCATGTGTAGCAGCTCCAATACTCTTGATGATGTTACTTGCTTCTTTGACTTGAAGATGATCTGATTTGTTTTCCTATAACGCAGGCTTCACAAATTTTGCTTTCACAAAATTTCAACTTTAGCAAACCTAGGACCAGGTCCTTAGAAATCAGTTTATTCAATAGAGATAAGCTTATATGCCTTAGTCTTCGATGCCACAGATCAACATTTTCATTTTGAGCACTAAGACATGTCAGATCATCTCCATGAGATGTTTCTAAGTTAGCCACATACATGTTTTTACTTAAAATCAGTAAGAATCACTTTCTTTGTAGTTAGATTAACTACAGTGCACTTCTCAGAAGTAAACTTCAATTCATTTCCCTCATCACATATTTGAGATACACTCGAAAGACTATACTTCAATCCACTGACATGATACACATTATCAATTAATTCTCCAAGCGATTTTCCCACTTTACCAACTCCCAAAATATACCCCTTCTTTCCATCACCAAAAAAAAAACACCTCCTCCCTGAAGTGCCTTGAGTGAGAGGAAATTTTTTTTATATCACCAGTCATATGTTTTGAGCATCCACTGTCCATGTACCAACATTGACTGTTGCTCCTCTCACTCACCTGCAGCAAGAATCACTTGTTAGGCTTAGGAACCCATTCTAATTTGAGTTCCCAGAAAGCAGACAAAGGTGAGATCAGATTGTTTCTAGTCCAATGAGGTAGTTTCGGATTCTTTTTGACAAATGATTTTGGAGAAGAATCAGGTTCTTTCTTTGAAAACCTTTTTGTTGAGAATTGCTTCTCTGTATACTTTGAGAGTCTTTCATGTGACTTTCTCCAGGCAGTACACTCTTCCTTTAAATACCCATTTTACCACAATGAAGGCAAAACAAATTGTCAGACACAAAAACATATTTGCTCTGAGGATTAAAAGGAGGAGTAATATTCAAACTTCCTAGACCCTTCTTATTGAAATTACTTTGATTTGTTACATTTGACAGCAACTTAGAAGATTTTGTCCACTTAAGAGATTTTTCAAGTTCATCTTTAAGTTCGACAATATCTCTTTCTAAGTTGTTGCTCTTCTTCAAAGCCAAACCAAGATTAGTCTCAGAGGTTTTCAGTTTTTCTTGAAGTTCAACTTGTAAACCATTAGACTTTCCCTTTTGCTTTTCAACTTCTTCATTTATTAGATGCAACTGTTTTTTAAGTTCTGTCTTGTCAGATTCTAGAGAAGCCATTTTGTCTTCAATTTTCAGCATTTTCTCATCCATTTTAACTCTATTTTCATTTAAACTTTCAAGCTCAGCATTCATAATATCTCTTTCAAAAGTTAACTCAATTACTGAATCAATCATAACATTTGCTAATGTTCTCAATTTTTTAAAAGAATAAGTATTCAGATCATGTTTCATATCAAGAAGAGTTACCTTGTCCTCATCTTCTTCATTTTCTGAATGAGCCATGAAAGCAAATATCTCATTGAATATGGTTTCCTCATCATGAACCACCACCATTGACACATAATTTGTTTAATCAAGATCTTCTGAGTCACTTGAAGAGTCTCCCCATGCAGCAAGAGCCTTTTTGACCACATAATCAGCAGCAACTTTTCAATCATTTTTATTTAGTACCAGGTCCTTTCTCTTCACTTTATCACTTCTTGATTTTTGATATTCTTTGTTTTCAGCTTTGAGTAATGGCCAATCTTTTATAAAGTGCCCATCTTTTCCACACTTATAACATGTATCATTTTGAGTGGCAGTTCGAGGAAGATTTGCTCCTTTTTAAAACCTTTGTTTTTTCTCAAAATCTTCTGAAATCTCTTGATGAGATAAGCCATATCATCATCATCACTGGAGTCCTCTTCAGATTTGTATTTCAGCATCAAGGACTTATCTTTCTTGACTTCCTTCTTTGACTGATCATGACTTCGATTCATCTCATGAGTCTTTAGATTTCAAATTAGAGCATCCATTGTTAACACTTTCAGGTCTTTTGCTTCAGTTTTAGCATCAACCTTACTTTCCCAAGACTTGGGAAGGATTCGGAGCACTTTCCTAACTTACTTGCTCATACTGATAGGTTCTCCAAGACTTCTCAACTCATTTGTGATGGATGACAATTTAGTGAACATTTCATGAATAGTTTCACCTTCTCTCATTTTGAAATTTTCATACAGAGATGTGAGCATATCGATCTTTGACTCTTTTACTTGTCAGTTCCCTCATGAGCTGTTTTCAAGCAATCGCAGATCTCTTTTGCAGACTCACAGGATGAGACACGATTGAACTCGTCAGGTCCTATACCACAAACAAGAAGTTTCTTTACTTTGTACCTCTTTTCAATCTTCTTCCTATCAGCTTCATCATATTTTTGTCTAGGCTTAGGAACAAGCCTAGTTTTTTCTCCATCTTTCTCTTTAATCATAGGAATAAATGGTCCATCTAGGACAATGTCCCATAGCTCATTGTCCTCAGCCATAAGGAAATCATGCATTCTGACTTTCCACCAACTTTAAAAGTGTCCATTGAAACGAGGAGGTCTAGTTGAAGACTGACCCTCTTCTAGATTAAGTGGAGCATTCCTTCTAGAACAAAGATCACTCTCTTGGTGTTAACCAGATAGAAAGTGTTTGCTATACCACTTTTTAGAATCTATGCATCCACTATCAGTCAATGGACCAGGTCCCTTGACACACAAACAAGAATATAACAGAAAGTAAATGCAGTTTAACAACACAGGAATTTTACGTGGAAACCTCCTTGCTCAAGGGAGTAAAACCATGATCTCTGTCACAAGATTTTCACAACTGTTTCACTAATCTTCGCAATCAAAAGTAAAATCAGTTACACAAATGTGAGAAAAAGTTTTTAATCTCACCAACAAGTAATAACTCTATTGCTTGATGAGCCTAAGTAGAAGTTATTCTACCCACTAAGCTATCACTCTAGACAACTTAGAATTTCAACACTCACCACACTGATTCCTTTATAGATTTAGGATCAGTTTACAATGTAAGACCAAAAGAATATATTCTCAAACAACTACACAATATACGCCTGGGTTTTTTGGTTGTTCTAGAATAATTCTTCACTTTGATTTTCTATAGCCTTTGCAAGAGTTCTTGAGTATGCTTTTTCATGTTGCAAAAACTAAAAAACAATGTTAATAAAAGTGACATTGTATAGACAAGTACCTTTCCTTAAACTCATGCCATTGGTTGGAAAGGTCTAACTTTTCTGACGTGGTTGGGAACTGTGCACCAACTTTCTGTACCTTCTCCAGCTGGCAGTCAACTAGTTGTTCATGTTAAGAACTTGGTACCTTCACAAGGTCCCTGAGTTTGTTACATCATCAAAACTATAAATAACACAACTTTATCTCATAAGCTCTTCTTACGACGTAATTACCCTTGTTCAAGGCATGAATAATCTTGTGGTTGAGCTTGATAATATGGCAAAATTAGGAGAAAAATGTCATATTCAAGTGCCAATGGGCGTTATGAACTTTATCAACCAATGATGGAAAAAATCTAGATCAATATACAAGAGATATGTTGAATAATTGTGTACAAAAGGAAAAAACAAATGCATTGAAGGATTTATGAGCTCATCTCCTCGATGAGCTCGAACAGGCTTTTCCTAACGAGGTGAAAGTCTATAGGCTAGTAAAACATTTGCTTTAGGCCCTAAGATATTTTAATAGTGAATTATGATTTTACTAGTCAATTTGTATGGAAAGAATAAAGATTATAGTGAATCTACTGTGTTGTTGTTATAAATTTAGTTCAGAACATAGATATATAAAATACAATATTTAGATATATAGTATTTTCTATCTATCTTATTCAAGAACTACAAAAATGGAGCCTGGAAAACATGTTCATCAAACAATAGATAATTGTAATATCTATCTATCTGCTTCAAGAACTACAAAAATAGAGCCTCGACATTAGATGCCAGTTTAAGAGATGAACGAGTTTTGGACCAGCAAAATTAGAAATGGCTAATATAGCTTGAAGAAAAATAGAAGCATCAGTAATTACAATTGTAATAGACATTGTTGTGTAATAAAGAAAAGTAATAGAAATTGATATGAAGATAAATTGTTTAGGGATTTCTTTAAAATAAAACAAATATTTAACGACCATTTCAAAGAGATAAAAACTTAAATAAATTAAATAAACTTGTTATAATTTGTTTATTAAAAGAGATTAACAGATGTTATTTTTTATTTTACCACAATCAAATATCTGGCGGTTGTCGCTAGTAAGAAAAAGATTGGTGGTGTTCCGCAACTTGATCTCAATCTCATTGATAAAAAGGAGAGACAGGATGATCGGAGATCTGATTCCTAAATAGAAAATGGCTTGAGTAGCGATCTTAGAATTAGATTTGGGTTCTATCGGGAATTAGAGGACACACGAGGTTTGGGTTCCTCTAGGAGAAGATGAGGGATATGGGAATAGAGGTCTACTACGATGCTAGGTTTAGGTGGTTTAGACTGACTAAAGTCCAAAATTTTGTATAAATAGATAATTTGTATTTATATAGAGATATGTTATAACACCTGGGTCTTAGAAAGAGTTAAATCACGACTTCCAAATTTCAAATTCATCCATGAAATTTAGTATATATTGAGTTCTTGTTTGAGCTCTTAGAGATTTGTGATAATGGGATTTTCTGAGTTTTTAAGATATCTTGCGAATGAGGGTTGTTCTTGAGGGATATTTTTACTTAATTTTGGTTTACTTGTTGGGTTAATTAATCTAAGGGAGTTTGAAAGAAATCAATTGATTCTAGGCGAGTTAGGGCAAAAAATTGAAGAAGTAAATTAGTCAAATTCTGGGTTTGGGCTGGTGTGGCGTGCCCATATAGTGCCAGGGTTCCTAGCGCAACGCGCCATCCGTGTTCTCAATTAGACCTAGCAAATGGGGGTCTGTTCCTGTCACGCCCCGAGCATACATCCTATGCGAGATTGGCACTCGAGAACAAAAGTTGATCCCAAGCGAACCCTGGCCCGACTTAATTCCTACCAGAAGATTTACTTAACATAAAATGTACATAAAGACAATCTTAAATAAAATGTCTGAATTGTTAAGTTGAGAATATCTTAAAATAACATTCAACTTAGCCAAAGTGTCAACTCAAGTCTCAACATAAAGGGATGAGAATGAAAAGACTAATGAACTAATAATATATGACTTACTAGGAAGCCTCTAGAGGGATGCCAGGAAAAGACCCCTGATCATCCTAACAACAAAAATTATAAAACATGATAAAAGGGATCCTCCGAAAAGCAAGGAGGCTCACCAAATGACTCAGAATACTTAGTTGGATCAACGAAGCGCTGGATGTTATCCTGTTTACCTATATCTGTATCATAAAATGATGTGAGTACATTGAATGTACGAGCATGCAAGGGAAATTCTAAAACAAGACATAAGTCTGAAAATGAACTAAAAAAACTTACTTCGCCTCACCTCAACTCTAGTCATTTCAATATAAAACAGAAATAAGGATACAATATAAAGAAAAGCTTAAAAACATGAAGATAATAGCTCAATGTAGAACAAAAATACAATAGTGTTTAGTTTGTATATAAAAACACAAGTAACTCTGTGGGAGATTCTCTAACCGACAACCATCACTATGAGCTATGTGATGATACAATTGCTTCACGTTGTTGGGGCTATCCTATACCTTGTCGAGGGTATAAAATCTAATACTAAGTGGATCCACTAGTTTATGCTAAATGCATTAAGGAATCATCTTAAATGTATGACCTTTCTCCACCCATGTTGGCTACACATTTTATGAAGACTTTGAATTATCTATATTCAAACTCGTCCCCATATTGTTGCTCAATAATACTTCCAAAATTTAACTAAATCATATGTTTAAAAAACATAACTATTTCTATGGTTTGATATTATTACTCAAAAACTAGCTCAAAAGCTTTGTTGGAACTCGGTGTTTCCTCTCTTGTTTAATGTGAAAATATTTACTCTTTGGGAATACTTAGTTCCAAAATCTTATGAAGAATATGAACTTCACTCTTACTCTTACTCAACTTGATGCTCAAGTCTTAAAACAAATTTTAAACATTTGTAAAAGACTTTTCAAAAGACTCTAATAACTCTTTAGACCTGACTCTTAACTTTCCTTGAATTTGATTTTATAGATTCAAGATTATGATTCATGTTTATGGATACTTTTTAGACGTATAGAAGTCATTTAGAGTAGTTAAAATCAATAGGAAGTGATAAGACACTAAGAGAACTTAGACGGGCTAAACGACAAAAATCAGGAGGGGGCAAACGTCCTGGGCGCATTGCTGGTGGAGGACACCAACCCCAAAGTTCAGGGACTGAATTATGGCGTACCTCTAGGGAGCCGCCCCAGCCATTCCCTAGGCAAATTTTTCAACTCTTTTTTTGTCTTAATTCGACTAAATTCAATTTATTTTCTCAATTTCTCTTTAGATTCAGATACCCAAAATATGTACACAAGAATATAATCAAACACAACTCTAAAATCGATATGATTTCCTCAAAAACTCATCAATTACATCTTAACTCAAGAATGAAAGTCAATTTCAAGAACACATTTTAGAACATCAAAAACCTTCAACATTGTAACACCCCGAAAATCTAATGACCTAAGTTAGAGTCTAACATGTACTTTAGTAGCCTAAATGGAGCTAACCGTAAAGATTATAATTCTTAAATAACTTCCGTAAGTTAATACTAATGGTTTAGTCCCTAAACGTCAAGGCATAGCCCTCCCAAGGATCCCACAAGGGTCCTTGAAGAGGACCAAGAGACTGCCCAAAAAGATGTCAAAGACAACATGACTCACGAAAGGGGCACTCACGCCCCTTCGGTTAGACCTCTCCCCATCATTGGGGTCTAGTGAGTGAGGCCTGAACCTTGACCAAGATTACCAGCCTCAGACCCAACCCACGAGTGAACAGTACGGTCGGTGGGTCCATGCACGCCTCGTGGGTGGGGGTCGTGGATGGGGTTTGTCAAACTACCAAGATCTCGGCTAAAGGTGCAGTGTGGGGACAATTTATATTAGTTATTTATACATATATAAGTAGTTATTAACTATTAACCATTTCTTTAACACCTCATAACTCACAAAAATCAAACTAGAAACTACCTTCCTTTTCCAAAGTTTCTCTCTCTAAGACTCGATTGAAGAGCAAGGTCAAGGTCAAGATAGGTGTTCAAGAAACAAACTTTCTTCTCCAGTTTCTCGTGTGAAATCAACCTAAAGTATGGATATTTTTCATCTTTGGTTGCTATCACCCAAAAAGCCCCTTTAAACTATGTTTTAAGACTTCCAATTCCCCAAAAAACCTAGAGTTTCAATCTATCATGGTGATTCTTCCAAAACGATTTCAGTTGTTTAATTATGATTTATTATGGTCGATTATGATGATTTATGATTGGAATAATGGAGTATTGTTGGATTATGATGAAAATCTCTCTTGGACCCATGATTCCCCATCTTTCTAAATTGAGAACTATGGTGTGGCTTGATTAACTATGGAGCTTGAAATTTTGATTATGTTTACATTTATTATGTTGTTGAATCATGATATCCCTATGTCTAATTTGGTATTTCTAAAAGTTATGGTTTATCTTCACTCATATCCTTGAAGGGAAACTTACTAATTAGAGTTTATACACGATTGATGAGGATTGCATATGAACTCATGATTCACTTAAATAATGATGATCCTATGACTATTGTGTAGTTGTGGTATTGATTGCATGATCCATCTCCCCTTACCCTTACACATGTCTATGTATGATATATTTAAGAGTATGATAGTATCGTGGTGTTGAATGAAAGGCTATTCTCATGAACACACTATTTAAAAAAAGTAAAAGGTTTACTCACATGTTGATAATTCTAAGGTTCAGAGGACATTCTCACCTAATCAATCCATGAGCTATTAGGATACCGTGTTGGTTTAAGTGCCTAGTGTATTCTTACTTGAACATGAACTTAAGTAAAAACTTAATATAAATCTTAAAGGGAATTATGTTTAGCCCCGAGTGGATATGAATATTAGATGAAAGCTTTTACGTTAGAAAGCCCAGCTTCCTAAAATAAGTTATCTCATGAGATGGAAACCTTTTACGTTAGAAAGTCCAGATTTCTAGGTTTCTAGTAGCAATCTTCTTATCTCATAACTATGTGCCCACATATGTCTTTAGCTAGTGAATCCACCTAAAAGCTAATTACGTTAGTTCTACCTTAGACAAGTAGGACACCTCTTTTCGGTGTGGGGGTAAAACATCAGATTCCATGTAGCTCACATGGTCTATGTTGGTTAAGGCTAAATTTCCTTATATGATAAGAATATGAATTATGTTAATTACATGGACTTAACTATGACTTCTTAAGGGGTACCATTGACATCCAATTTTGGTCGTCCACAATATCAATTAATCATCAAGCTTCTTCAATTTCAATTAATTTAAAATAATCAATTTTATAAGAATTTCACAAAAATAATAATAAATAAATACAGTTTGCAAGTTATTTTGAATAGTTTCGTCACTTTTTATAATTTTTAAATAATATATATGTTTTATATAATTATGTATATAATCACTATTTTATAAATATTCGAAAACCATCACAAAGATTTTACATTTTATATTTCGCAAATTAGTTTAAATTATGGTTATAATTTTAAATTATTTAATTTATAATGTCAATTAATTGCTTATAACTAAGTTGATTATTTTATTTCATTGACATTAAGAAGCTCATTAATTAATTTATATTAATTCGTCTTATTTAGTTTTTGGCCGAATCACCAATTAAACTCAATTTTGGCTAACTTCTTAATTCCCATTGGCAATAATTGCAATTTATGTGGTCATTTTTCAATTACAATTTTAGCCATTTCTTTTGCCTCTTTTCAACCCCATTAAGATACCTTAGTATTGGGTCTTTTTTCCATTTCCTTCAGCTGACCCAATTCCATCAGCCCAGTTTACAATTCCAACTCATTTTTCCCATTCCAAAGTTTGAGCCCAATTTACTTAAACCCTTATCAGCCCATCAAAGACAAATTCATTACCAAAAGAAACCCAATTACTAGTATCCCATTAGGTTTTCATATTACTTCTTATTCTTTTAAGCGTAAAATATTTTAATGAATTCTTTTATGTTCTATCAATAATTTGTTATATATGTTATGACATTAAATAGAGTTATGTTGTAAATATTGAATTGTGAATGTGATGTAGCAAATTCACACTTCATGACTTTTACAGATTTAAGCATGACTTTAAAAGATTTCTTTCATGACTTTGAAAGATTACAAACATACTCCTACCTTATACATATTCTACTTATCGTATGAAGTTGTATACATGCATTGAAAGATTGGAAGAAAAACAATACTGCTCTTTCTCTACATTTCTTTGTTATTTAATTTCTTATACTGTATTTATAACACACAATCAACATGAAGACTCTTATAAGGTATATTTCAACAATATAACTATTTTTATTTTCATATTCTAAGCACAAATATCCATTAATAATTTTTTTCTTACATCACCTCATCCTCTACCCAGGTACCCCAAACCTACCACCCACCCCTACCCAGTCACACCTCAAGTTTTTAAAAAAGTTTTCTTTTTCAATTTTTTTTTATACAATACCACCGTGTATCCCGACACCCTCCCTAAAAAGTTACTTTTAAAATAAAATATTTTTTTTTTATCTCAATCCTCTTTACGTCCAAAAAAAGGTTTAATAAATTTTTTTTACTGAGTGAGTGGGTAGTGAAGTGTGAGGCTCTAGGTACACGATAGAGGATAAAGTAGGGTGATAAGAAAAAATATGTATTTAAAAAGGAAAAATAAAATTCTTTTATCTTCTTAAATTGCTAAATTCTTAACATTTAATTATTTTAATGTTCTTAAAAAAAAACTCTATTACATTTATCTATGTGTACGCACCACGTCAATGAAAAATTCTACATAAAAGAAGTGTTTTTAAATTCACTTTATCAAGTAGAGAGATGTTTTTAAGGTTATTAATAGTTGGAGGACTAAATTAATAATTTACTACAAGCTTAAGAGTGTTTTTAATATTTATCTCATTTATATATGTATACAAGTGACTAAAGTTGAACTTCTATATGTAGTGTATTCTTATGAATACAAGATATAGGAGCTTGTGGCTACACATACCCAAATATATGTTATTTTCGTGTCCTAATTTATGTAATATCGATAAAATTTGGAGAGCCAATCAATTTTTGCCAATTATTAATTATTGTTAATTATAATATTTTTATAATTTTAAATAATATACTATTTCCTTTATCTCAGTTATGTGACACACATAAAGATTGGAAAGTTAATCAAGTTTTATATGACTTTCAAATATTTAAATTGTTGCTTATAGTATCTTATGTATTTTTTAGAAAAGATTTTCATATTTATTACTCAATCCATTTGAGAAATAATACATTAAAACCAATAATTATTTATTACTTCTCAAATAATATGGCAAGTTAATACTCCATTTGTCCAACAATACTTGTCCACTATTGAGTTTGTATATTTCTTAAGAATCTATAAATAGAAGGGTAATTTTACTATATCATCCTTTAATTATAATAAATATAATGTATTAAAAAATGTAGTATAGAAATTACTATAATTTTAATAAGGGTAAATTAGGAACTAAGTATAAAATTATCCATTAATTTCATAAAGTGGACGAATATTGTTGGACATAACAAAATAGTATAATTGACAGAGAGGGAGTACAAATAGCTTAAATATATTGGAAGTTTGACCGAAATTGTTGTAACAATCCCAAACTTCGACAAGACCTATTACCCCTCATGCACTATTTAATAGTGTATTTTAAAGATATATAAGTGTCCAGTTGGACAAGTTACTATTTATAATGATGCAATATTTATGATGTCCATATGACACCTATATATCTTTAAAATACACTATTAAATAAAGTTTGAGATTGTTCAACAATTTCGATCAAAGTTTGGATATATTTTGAACCCTTTCCTCTTTTGTTATTTGTTTATTTGTTTCTTCGTATAAGCTTTTTATAACTCATATCTTGTTTTATTTCGTCTTTCTAGTGCTAAAGTATTAAGAATCATTAAGAAACTGACTTATCAGTTTGATCGTTTAAGATTTGACACAAAATAAATGATTGAAAATCACTTAGAAACATGGTGACAAACCAGATTAACCATGCACATGAGTTGATAGATTGTATCTTGATGATAAACAACAGTAAACATTGTAGAATAATCCAAAATTTGAGACTGACATAAATAAAAATATGAAACTAATGATAAGTCAAGAAATTTATATACCGAATGATATAAATTTATTAATTACTATTGGATTATCAGTTAACCTTAAAAACTTAAAGCGTTAAGAAAGATAATTCGATTATAAAAAAAAAACCGTTATCAAAATTATCAAACCAATAATTAATTACCGATGAACCAATAATTTTTTTCAATTTAAATTATCTATTTAAATTCAATTTTGAATAGCCCCAATTTATTTAAAATAGCATAAAAATTATAACCCCGACAAATTATTAAAATCAAATATAAATTTGTTACTTTATTATTTTTGTCTTTATCTTTACAATATGACAATGTTTAATTATTTTATTTTAGTAGAAAGGGGCCTCCATGATAATTATTGCTACAGATATAACAAATGTTTTTTTATTTTGCAATTCGAACATACTCTATCGTTATCACATTTCCAAATAATAAAATATGACTAGTATTTGCTAACATTGAGTAATGTGATAACCAATATTAGAATCTTTCATCATTCATTGCTTTGGGAAGGATGAGGGGGAGAGCATATGACCCATCATCATGTTTGATAACATTGTTAGAAATGTATAAATAAGGGTAACAATTGAGCGGATTAAGTTATATTTAGGCGAGTTAAAATAGATCGAGACTCAATCCAACTTAATATAATTCAAATCTATTTGGATCAAAATAGATTGAGTCAAAACGGGTTAGAAAAACTCATGTTCAATTTTTACTAAATTTCAATAATTTTATTTGTGATTTTGTAAGCTTTTAGTACCTAATATAAAATAATTTTTTAATTATAACTGTATATAACATATAAACTCAAAAAAAGGTTATTTTTAAAAATATTTTAAATATTTGATAGAATCAATTGACAGAATACAAATATAAAAATACAGTTGTAGAAACTATGGTTATGTATGGTAAATGCATATCACATGTCTTATTATGTTCAAGACATCTCCAGACATGATCCTGTGCTATAGAGCATGACTGAAGTATTATATTGATATAAAGATAATTAATGGTTACCGAAGATTATAAGTATTTAAGAATTTTGAAGGAGGTAAGTCCAAACCTGTCTGGATTGATCAATTTGATACTCTCATCAAGATAAAGGAATAGAGATCTGCACTAACAATCTCAATGATGATAACAATAACAACTTGCACACTAGAGAACAAGAAATTGAGATATTATTTAATTCTTGAAACTTTTCTATAAAGCTTAACATTGTAAAAGTTGTATTCAGATAACTAAATGGAGCTTCTATTCTCCCAATTCTCTATATTTCTTAGCTTTCTACTCTGTCTACTCATAGCTATTAAGCTTATGAGTGAATCCAAGAGAGGAAAAGGGCCAAATTTACCCCCCGGTCCACGAAAACTTCCTCTTATTGGGAACTTGCATCAGTTAATGGGATCACTCCCTCATCATACTTTGAGAGACATGGCTAATGAATATGGACCGATTATGCACCTAAGATTTGGTGAAGTTCCTACTGTTATTGTATCCTCAGCTGAAGCAGCGAAAGAAGTTATGAAAACACATGATCTTGTTTTTGCAGATAGGCCGAAAATACTTGTTGCAGATATAATTGGATACAATAGCACTCAGATTACATTTTCTCCTTATGGTGATCATTGGAGACAACTTAGAAAAATATGTGTTGCAGAGCTACTAAATGTCAAACGCGTACAGTCATTTGAGTCGATAAGACAAGAGGAAGTGGAGGATCTCATCAAGACGATTTCCTCGAATCCTTCTGGTACTACCATCAATCTAAGTCAAATGATATTTACTTTGACAAACAACATAATTGCCAGAGCGGCATTTGGTAGGAAACTCGAGAATCAAGATGAATTTATCGGTACCTTGAGGAAAATAGTTGATCTTGCAGGTGGATTTGACTTGCCAGACACATTCCCTTCACTCAAATTTCTCCATCCTCTAACTGGTGCAAAGGCTGCAATGGAGAAAATACATCACCAAATCGACAAGATTTTAGAAAGCGTTCTCCAAGAGCATAAAGCTGCAAGGAAAGTATCAATCAATCATAAGGACAAGATGCACAAGGAAGATCTTGTAGATGTACTATTGAGAGTTCAAGAAAGTAGTGACCTTGAAGTTCCTATCACAACTGACACAATCAAAGCTGTCATTCTGGTATGTTTTAGAAAGCTTAGGACTTGAGTTTAACTACTGTTTACCGATCAACTACTCTAACTATAATTGCATTGTCAGGAAACATTTATTGCGGGGACTGACACATCATCGACAGCCTTAGAGTGGGCAATGGCAGAACTGATGAAGAATCCACATGTAATGGAGCAAGCGCAGGCCGAAGTGAGAAAAGCATTCAAAGGAAAAAGTATGATGACAGAGTCTGAAGTGCAGCAACTGGACTACTTGAAATTAGTTATCAAAGAAACATTGAGATTGCACGCGCCTGTGCCTTTGTTAGTACCAAGAGTAGCTAGAGAAAGATGTGAACTTGGCGGATATGAGATACAGGCCAATACAAGGTTAATGGTTAATGCATGGGCAATATGCAGGGATCCGAAATACTGGGAAAATGCTGAATGCTTTGAACCAGAAAGACATCGGAATTCAACACTCGATTTCAAAGGGAATAACTTTGAGTTCATACCATTTGGTGCTGGAAGGAGAGCATGTCCTGGTATTTTGTTTGGAATTTCAAATCTTGAACTTCCACTTGCTCAGCTTTTGTTGCATTTTGATTGGAAACTACCAAATGGAATTGAACCAAATAACCTTGATATGACAGAGGCTTTTGGTGAAACAGTAAGGAAGAAGACCAACTTGCATGTAATTGGAATTCCTTGTGGGACTACGAGTGATTATCAGAATATGAATTGAATCATTTTCTAGTCTAGGAAAAGAAGGAACTGCTATAATAACTTGTATGTGCGTTATATTTTCCTTCATCTTCTCTTGATTGCCCTTTTACCGTCAATGGACTTCGGGTGCTATCTCCACCCAATTTTTTGGGAATTTTTACTAATAAAGGGGTGATCACTACCTACTGTTTCTCCCTAATGTTCTTTGCCAAATACCTCTAGTTTTTGTTTAATTGTTAGTGTATCATATATTCAAATGGTAAAAATTGATCTAATTAATATCTATGCGGAGGATATATTTCAAAATCTTGATTTATTTCATAAAAATGAGAAAATGTTACCCCAAATGTTACTCATGAATGTTGCTAGGTTGGACGAGCCAGGAAGTCAAGGTAAGGTTTCATAGTGGTAACTTTTCAATCTTAAGTTTCGATTCTTCAGTTATTTAATTCAGTTAAGTCAAACAGGCTCATTATTTGTTAGAAAAATGACATATAGTCCTTTTTTAATTATTTTTTTAACGAAAGGACAGAGAATTACTAAGTTTGAACTAACCTAGCTAACTACCTAAAATGGATTAAATTACAATGTTGTAACAAAGGGAAAGATTCAAAGAATGGTCCTAATTTCACTCAAATTCAAGAGAATGAGAGGTAAATTGTATCTCCTAATATTTTGATCTCCCAATCACGTGTCCGAAAATTATCGGTTGATATAGAAAAATTCAACTAATTATTTTCCATTGGAAAAGTTAATGAATTTCTCTATTACACAAGCTTTCTTTCTTGTTTGTTTAATCTCAATAACCAAAAAACATTGTGCAGAAGAGCATTTTTTGTGGAATTTATTTTTCCCTCTGCCATTTCTAACTCTGAAAAGAAAAAAAGTTATTGAGATTGAAACAAAAGCAAAGAAGACAATAAAAGAAAATTTTTAAAAAAATGTCATTCACAGGAACATTGGATAAATGCAAAGCTTGTGATAAGACTGTTTACTTTGTTGATTTGTTGTCTGCTGATGGAATAACTTATCATAAATCTTGCTTCAAATGTACACATTGCAAAGGAACTCTTGTGGTTGGTTCATCTTTTGTTGTCCTTTCTTTTATTATGTAATTGTTGCAACATGGATAGTGAGAATTCATTAAAGTAAGTCGTAATTTACTTGAAATTGAGGCGTGGTTATTGTTGTAACATGCCACATCCACTTTTCAAGTAAAAGAAGTTTGTCCTTTTCATCTCAAGAAACCACCAAATGGTTTACCAGATATCGTTCTTCTTCATATCAAATCAACAATAACAAATTCCACGCCTCAATTTCATAACTAAATATCAGAATTAATTATACGAATCTTTACTATCTATGACACTCCATGTCACACTTATGAGTAGTTTTATATTAGGGGTCAATGTACCTCAATCCTCCTTGTCTATTCAGACTTTCGTTAGATAATTCAAATTGTTATTTAATAGATCATGAGATTATCAATATTTTTTTTAATTTTATATTATGATCATGGGATAATAATATGACATTTAATATAATATGATGTAGATGAGCAACTACTCCTCCATGGATGGAGTCCTCTACTGCAAGACACATTTTGAACAACTTTTTAAGGAATGTGGAAATTTTAGCAAGAACTTTCAGACTTGTGAGACATACTTTTCATATTACAACTTATATAATACATACCAATTAATTTTTTAAATTCATTTTTACTAATTATTTTGTCCTCTTAATTAACATTTCAGCACCTAAGCCTGACAAGGAAAATGCATTGGTACGTTATGCTTGTAATTAAGTACATTTTCATCAAGTTTTATATATTCTTTAGTGAAATTTGAAAATTCAAAAAATTATATTTTATGTTTCTTTAGTTTATCCTAATTAGTATGTAAAATTTTGTGCAGGCAAGGACTCCAAGCAAACTCTCTGCCATGTTTTCTGGAACCCAAGATAAATGTGCAGCATGCACCAAAACTGTCTATCCACTTGAAAAGGTTAGATTAATTATTTTTTTAAAAAAAAATAATAAGCCCCTTCACTAGTTATCCATGTGTTTGGTATGACGGAAATCATTTTATGTGAAGACGTTTTTTTGTAAAATATATTTTGGTATTTTGTTGGTGAGTAAAGAATATTATCCGTCATTAAAAGTCGATGATAGTGTAAATTGAAGAATGTTTTTATGAAATTTTTGAGTAACTAAGATTAATAAAAATGTCTAAGTGTTAGTTTGGATAGATAGTATAAAGTTATGTGTTAAATAATTGTAGGAAAAATAATTCTTCCTATAAATAAGGGCAAGAGATTCAGAATTTAAATTTTATAGATTGTAGATTTATAGGATAGTAACCTCATGTATTAATTTTGAATTTTATTTTTGTATATACACCTGGTTGAATTTTAAGCTATAGGAATAGGGCAAAAGATATTGAGTCCTATTAAGCCCATATTATAAAGCTTGTATTTAACGTCAAAAAAGTCATTTTTCCCATTTTGATGAAAATTATTTTCCTTCGAAAATATGTTTTGGTGACTAAACACCAAAAAAATGACCTCAACATAAAAAATAGTTTTTTGACTTTCATCGTACCAGACACCAATGGTCCAAGATTATGGGGGGGGGGGAGGGGAGGAATGTATAGTGTGATAAGATGGATATTGAAATTTATGTTATAGGTGACAATGGAGGGAGAATCATTCCACAAGTCATGTTTCAAATGTGCTCATGGAGGATGTCCACTTACACATGCAACATATGCATCACTTGATGGAATCCTCTATTGCAAACATCATTTTGCACAACTTTTCATGGAGAAAGGCACTTATCAACATGTTCTTGAAGCTGCAAATAATAAGAAGAATGCTGATCAAGCAGCAGCTATTGAAGTAGTTGAAGATGAGGCTACAACAACAGATGAGCAACCAGAAAAGGAACCTCATGAGGAAGAGTCACAAGAATAGCCCTAAGATATTGGATTAATGATCAATTAATTTTTTTATTATAATTAAAAATAATCCAAATTTGTTTGTATGTTTCTGGTCAGTAAATAAAGCTTTTCCTTTTCTTTTTGTGATTAATAGATAAACCCTCTTAATTGTAATCAAATTACTTTCCTGGATCTTTTATTCTTCACTTTACCTTTCTTTTAATTTTGAGCTTGTAAACACGTTAAAGAGAAATATGCACTATAAAAATTTGATCATATTAGATAATACCAATTTCAACTTATGTTTATACATCCTTCTATCTTTGAGTTTAACTTTTATATATTGATAGTACAAAAAGTCGATTACACTGCTAAAAATGATAGATAAAGAGTGTAAAAGGATGGCTGCAATAAAAAGGCAAGTAAAAAAAACTATGTGCAAGTTGGGAGAGTTAAGTATGCATTAACTTTTGAATAAAGAGGGGGCAAAGATATTGTATAGGGATTCGAAACACTTAGAGAGGTGTCATAATGATTGGTACCATAGGCGTACAAACGTGGGGAGGTTAGATGTGCTCTTCATAGGTTGTGAAGGGGTAGAGTACATAGAGAAAAGCTTAGGTGGGGGAAAATATAGAGTGGTTGACTGAGTTGTTTAATATTGTTTTCAAGACAACAAAGTTGCTTGAAGCATAAACATGGAGTATGATGATTCCAATGTACAAGAACAAGATGACATTCAAATCTGCAATAACTATAGGGTATCAAGTTGTTAAGCCACACATGTGGTTAAGGGGTGCTGACCGACACCCCTTCATCGAGAAATTACATTGTGTAACTGAAATAAAAATATTATATATATATATATATTACGTATTGATACTTCTTAGCTTCTACACGATTTTACTTCTTTATATTGTGACACCTCTTAGATAAAACTCTAGCTCCGCCACTGACTATGAAGGCATGAGAGAGAGTGGTGTAGAAGATGGAGCAATTTAGATTTATGCCGGTACGCTTGACTATAAAGGTCATTCATTTTGTAAGGAGATTAACACAGAAAAATAGAGAAAGGAATAGAGACTTACATATGATATTCATTGAGCTAGAAAAGGTTTATGACAAAGGAGCTAGGTTTTATGGAAGTGTTTGAAGGTTGTAGGTAAACCTGTGGCATACTTGGTCAATTAAAGACATGTACAATGAAGTCAACGCCCAATTAAAGATAGTGATAGAATACTTAGAGAACTTATCGGGTTGATAGAGTTGTCCTTTTTATTTTCTTGATGATGAATGTATTGACACGAAAAATTCAAGGTGAGATTCCATGGTGTATGTTATTTGCAGATGACATAATTTTGATAGATGAAACTCGCAACGAATAAAATGCTAAGTTTGGAGGTTTGGAGATAAACTATGGAGTCCAAAGGGTTCAGGTTGAGTATAAAAAGAGTCTTGAAGTGCAAATTCAGTGATATGATGCATGAGATTAACATGGAAGTAAGACTTAATACACATGTCATCCAAAAGATGGTTTGTTTTAAGTATTTGGGTCTTATTATATCAAGGGAAATAGGAAAATTGATGAGGATGTTACTCACCATATATAGGTGCATGATGGATGAAATGGAGGCTCGTATCCAGAATTTCGTGTGATTAAAAAGTGCCCTTAAGCTTACAGTCAAGTTCTACAAATTGATGATTAGACCAACTATGTTGTATGAAACAAAATATTGGTCATTCAAGAATTCTCACATTCAGAAAATGAAAGTGGTGGATATGAGAATATCACAATGTCTATGTGGATATATTAGAAAAGATATGATTAAAATGAGCATATTTGAGACAAAGTGAGAGTGACTTCGGTGAAAGACAAAATGCGAAAAGCGCGACATAGTTCAAGCATGTGATGTGATGAATGAACTTTTGGGACCTCAGACACATTTTGAAAAGCTTAAGGGAGCATTCAGTAATATACCCAAATACTTTTTACACACTTCGAATCTCTTTCATTACTTTTTTCTTCTTGTTCTTCATTTCTACCCTCAACAGTTTCACTCAGAATCTGCAAAGAAGAATGGACCCGAGAATCGATAAACTGGTGAGAAGGACAACCATGGTGGCTACTGTTACTGCTTCTTATTTCCTTCTAACTGCAGATTATGGCACTGAACCAAGTGTTCTCGATCCGATAAATCTCTAGTCATTCATTTTGTGTCTGAGTAGTTGATCGTGAAATGTAATATTTGGTTTTTGAATGTATAAAATTAGGTACGCTGGTGTGTAAGATTTAGTAATCAAAAACTTTTAACAAATAATGGATTAATTTGGTTTGATACTGCAACAAAACTACATACCCAGCGTAATCTTACGAGTGGGATCTGGGGAGGTATGGTGTACACAAACCTAATCTCTACCTAGTAGAGATACAAATGATGTTTTTCATAGGACGTCCATTTGAATAAAACATTTCAAAGTAGTTTAAAAAAGATAATACTAAAATGAAAACAGTAATAATAATGAAATAAAGCTAATTGGATAGTGGTAGAGAACAATACTGACAACCAAATAATGTGATAACCGAAGCACAAAAAACACTGGTGATAACCAAAATTGAAGAACGAGAAACTATGAGAATAGTGTTAATGGTACTGGTAAGTAAGTAGGTACAAGTATGACCATTGAACCTATCAATTTGGCTCGATAAATAAAAAAGGCATAATACATAAATAGATACTTAAACTTGTCCTCGCAAGTTAGCACTCCAACTTTGAGTATGCATATCTAGAAACCTCACCTCGTCTACATTATGTTAGTTGAATACTCCAACTTATATAATGATCATCCAGACACCCCAAAATTTATGTGTTACTTCAGCGTCGGGTTTCAACAAGACATAGTAGGGACGAGTTGGAGGGTTTAGTTGTCAGTTGAGACCAAGTTGAGATGACTCGATGTGTACTTCCAAAGTTGAAGTGCTTATTTGCTAGTTGAGGCTAAGTTTGAGTGTTTATTTGTGTATTATGCGGAAAAAAATTACATTTTGTGAAAATTGGAATCATCAAGTGTTAATAATCATATGTCTCCCAATAAGGTGACTCCGCGTAGACCTACTTTCCTATTGGTGAAGACTTTAGCCTTACAGGTTTCATTTGATCCTTGCCAATTTTGGTGTTTTAAAGAATTATTTTCCTGCTCTTACCCTCTAAATCCTCTTTTCTTCTTTGGCTCTTAAAGCATGTTGCCAATTGTAGTGGAGTGAGCCTGCTATTACCCTTTAAATTCCCTTTTCTTCTTTAAGCATGTTAGAACAGAAAACTGTAGTGGAGTGAGCAAATAAGTTGGTTTACTCTGGAACATACTGTAGGAAATAGATAATTATAATATTGTTGTAGTACTACAACAACTACGTTTCAATCCTAAGCAAGTCAGGGTGGATATATGAATCCTCACTAGTCATGTCATTCCATTTAGGCTTATATCAGTCCTATAATATAGAAAATAAAAGTTACTGCAAGTAATCAATATTTTTTAGTAGCAGGTAAATTTCTAACACGGCTAAAGAACTCCTAGAAAGCATAAAGAAAACATACTAACGCGACTAAAACTTAATTCCAACTAATTAATACTACAAGTCAGGGAAAAGAGGTTTCTTAAACAAATATGATCTTAGGATGTAAGAGGACTTGCCCACGTAACCTGGAAGGGTATTTTACCCGAGGTCACTATAAGTAGCCTGAGAAATGCATCGAAAGCTTGACAATTGCACTTGAGAAAAGACAGAACTATATGCATCTTACGACTTACTTTAACCAAACAATTATAGGTGTTTTAATGGATTTTCTAATTCAGAAAATTGAATTATACTTTTTACGAAACTGAACCAGCAATTTCTCAAAATCTTTATAGGATATGCCTTATAACTTCGTCCCTCTCATTCGATATTATCTGAACCTTCATTTTTGTTTCGATGGAGTTGTCCCCTATCAATCTTCAACAACCGTATGCACCTTTGCACTTGTATCCACTACTCGGGTTATGCGGACATGCATGAAACCCTGTTGGGAGAAGTGGAGTTTTACAGTTGGAAGTCTATTATTGTAAATTATTTTAGTCCGTCTAGGTATAGCTCTGGGACTACATGCCCCTGTGGAAATTGTAGGCGAAATATAGTGATAATCTTAAGGCCAACTAATTTCTTTCCTTTTGTGCCTTGTTTGTAAAAAATTAGCGTAGCCGCTTCTTTTTTAATAAAGGAATGTAAAATCTTTATATAATATATATAAAAAGAGAGAGTTAAGCTTACGGTTTACTCCACCAAGACGCTCAACAGCATACACAAAGCGGCGATGAAAATCATGAGTCCATCGGAGTCTTGGCATTGTGGATTTCCCATATGCTCTATGAAAACTCTGATATTTCTCGTTACTTTCTATATCCTAGCTCCATGGATAAAGAAGGAGATATTTCGGAGAATTCCCACTCTTTCATCATTTTGTTAAAAAGATGAAAATTAGGAGATAGCTAGCTTAGATGAAGAGAGAATTGATTTATAAGTTTATGTTTTTTTTAAGTATACAAAAAAAACAAAAAGGGAGTAAGTAATAAAGATTCTGAATTTTTGATTCTTACAAGGTTTTCTTTGTTTGGAATGTCAATATGAAATATTCTTGTAATGCCCTTACATGAGAATCATCTTCTATAGGGGCCACCTCAACCTCACAACCACCCTCACCCTCCGTAGAAGTCACCTTTTAAGTTTTCTTAATTAAACCTGAAAAAATGGTTTAAATAAAGAGATCATTATAGGTTTGAACATAGTGTCATGTATTGTGAGATTATATAAAATACAAAGCTAGGGTGGAAAACCTCTTTTGGAAATTTCTAAAGTCAGTTACAAATAATAACACACAAGCGTGTTTGTTTGACTTATCCAAGGGGGCTTTCACTAGTAGTTATGAACTTTATTAAATGAAGGGTAAATATTCTGAAAATCTCAATAATTTTTTTAAACTTTGAATTTTAATTTATTTTAAAAACTATGAAAAAAATTCATATCATTAATCTTAGTTTTCAAACCTCCAAAATCTTGAACCAAGGTGAAGAGATAGAGTTACAATTACATTTACTAAGAAATAAAGAATAACATTTATACGAAATACAAATCCTTCACAAGCACTCAATCACATCAGGCAACAACTAAATTGATGACATCAAATTAGAATTGTTAAAGTTTCCCTTTAGTTCTAACTTAATATTTTATTGTATTTGTTAGTTATCACGAAATCACACAAAATTTTACTAAGGCAAACTAAGGGTTTTGATAATAAAGGATTACACGTGACGAACTAATAAGCGATCAAGGAAAATTCAAATGCACGCACGCGGCGCAATATATATAATTTTTCGATGAAGAATTTTAATAAATCTCTTACGATAGTATGGCTCCGTCAGTTTTATGACACGATATTAATGTTGTGGGGATAATCCTAATTAAACTTAAGTTATTGAAAAAAGTCTTTACTATTTACTTACTTTGGATTTATCTTTAACAACTTTTGAGTATTTACGATGCTATTCGCACTCTTTTGAAATATAATGAATGTACGTTGAAATTTGTCAAATGTTTTGTTAATGTTTGGAAGATTGATATAGCATGACAAGATATTTTAATGTGTTGGCAAAAATAAAGTTATGAAATTTTTATTAGGGCTGGGCATAAACACCGGAAACCGAAACACCGTACCGAACCGATTTTTTGTTAATTTCGGTCTTTTGATTTTTTCATTTTTCGATTCGTATTCGGTAAGTTTTTTGTATTTTTTTCTGTATTTTCGGTCGATTTTTTGGTATGTGATTTTGTGACTTCGTAGTTTCGGTTTCCGAAATATATTATCAAGAAAAACCCTCATCTTCTCCTCCTTTCTCTTCTCTTCCTTCTTCCTCTTCCCTCTCCTCTTCTCCTTCCCCCTCCCCCCTCCCACCCTCCACGCCCTTTTTAGCTCTCCCTCTTTTTCAGCCCCTTCCCGCTGCCCCCTCCCCCCCCCCTTTGTAAATTTTTAAAAGCGACAACTAAGCAGGCCCCAGTAAAACACCGAACTCACAACGACCAGAACCAAAATAATAAAAATCAAACGAAACTACATATTTTTGGTTCGGTATTTTCCGTACAACAATTTACAAAACCTGGAAAAACAACAAAAAAAAAAAACCCAAATCGAACCGAACTAATCCGCGAATGCCCACCTCTAATTTTTATATTCTACAGGAAGCCAAGCTCGTGTAATAGACAATTAGCGGGAAACTTAAGTAAACGTTTGGAAATATGTCTTTTTTATGATATTATATAGTATAATACCAATAGATTTGAGATTTGAAGTTCATAGTTTTCATGACATATATATCATCAAAACGACAATAAAAATTTTAAAATACCTTTTCAACTATTAGATCAATAATATATTCTATTATTGAGTTTCTAACTCTTTTTTCTTATACATTTAGTGAATTTTTTTAAAATATAAATATGGATTCCGCATAAAAAGTAATGAATTATCAGAAATATATAGCTATCCGAGATAAATTTGTTTTTTTAGTAAATAATTGAATCTCATTCCATAAAGTTTGTGAATATAAATTTCTACATGTAAATTTAATGTGTATTGGGAATCTTAACTATCAAATGACTTTAAAAAAAAGAAAAGGAACACTCTTTTGATAATTTTTTTTTTTAAAAAAAGCAAACTAATTGTAGGGCTTGGATTAGAAAGCAATTTGGATAAATATTTATTATTTAACTATTAATTATATGCATTAATAAGATCAAGATTTCTACCTGGGGATTGATGGCTTGGACAGAAAAAGATGTTATATGTTGAAGCATTGCGAGAAAGTTATGAAAGATTAGAAGATTTTCACATAGATATTTCAATGCTAGAGTATGATGATGATGATGATGGTAATCAATGTGAAAATAGAAGCAATGAAGTAAATCATGGCAATGTTGTTAATGCTACTACTCCTACTATTCTTAGAGAGTTGTTCTCGTCTTCATTGAATCGTCGCAATTTTCAAAGAAGAGCATTTCCCCTCTCTTAACATGCGCAGAAGTAATGTTTGTGGCAGACTTGCTACTAAACTTTGTGTTTGGCCATTGGAGCTATAAAACTTCTGGGTGATTATAGTTGACTAAACATGATGTAGTCTGCATAATATCTCAACTTTATGTTGTTCTTGACACTCATTTCCAAGGTTTGAGATTTTTCTTGTTGTTTCTTATAGAACCCACAAAAAGTTTCATATTTCTTTTTTGCTTGAACTACTTGGCTGTTTAATTTGTAGAAATGAAGAGCCTTTGAGTCTTTTAACAGACTTCTCAATTATATAGCTCATTTCATACGAAATTGATGGTTATGTTTAACATGCCTTGTTGGACTATCTGTATCCTTTCCAATAGTCCCATCCCATGCTTTACAGTTTTGGGTAATTAATTTAGTAGTGTGGAGTCTTGTTCCCTACCCTAGTGAAGTCATTGTTAGACATCAGGGAGATCCCTTTAGTTGTAATGTGGTTGGTTGGTTTGTTAGGTTTCAAGGAAGCCTTTTATGCATCCTTATAAGAAATTGAAAAAGACCATTTGAACCACACTGAAAAGCAAAAGAATAAGCAATGAATCTTGTGCAACACTCTGAGTTGCTGCTACTTTCGAAAATTTCTAGTACTTTTTTAGAAAAATAGAGAAGGGCCAAGATTACCCCTGAACTATCTGAAATGGAGCAAAAATGCCCTCTGTTTAAAAGTACCCTCCATTTGTTTTTGTTTTGGCTCACAAATACCCTCAGTTTAACGGAGTGCCACTAAGAACGCCGCGTGGAAAAATGCCACGTGGCCAGTCCACATCAGCATCCACCATGGAAAATCACCCAATTTAATACCCATCAGTCTGCCCAGTTTAACACCCGCACCAACCTTTTATCAAATGTTAAACTAAGACCAGAACCCCTGTTCTACCAATCCTAACAGAGGGAATACACAACACCGAAGGCACACAATACAACAAATGCTGGAGGCACTCTTGATTTTTGGGGAGAGAATTTCACTGGTAAACCACCAACAAGAACCAGTCCATTTTACAATTCCACAAGAACATAACAAGAATAACCTAGCAACAACAATAAACTCAGACCTTCACCCATTTTCCTTTTCCAGTGATCAACAACAAGATCATCCTCTTCATTTTTTTCCAACACCAACAACAACACTCACACCCTTCGTTCTAATTTTCTCCATACACTTAAAAATACAAAGTTCCACCAAATTTACATATCCCAGCAACTTCCATGAACATTCCTCACATACACAATTTTCTCACCTACAACCACACACGACCTCAATACACTCAATGCACATAGTGAAATCCAAGGGAATTGGGGATTCGCGGGGTATGTTTTAAACGGGAGGGGCTGATGGGTATTGAATTGGATGATTTTTGATGGTGGGTGCTGATATGGACTGGCCATGTGGCAATTTCATTTCCACATGGCATGCTTGGTGGCACTCTATTAAAGTGAGGGACCTGGGACATTGGTAAGCATAGGACCAAGAATGGCCAACATTGTTAAATTGATGTTCAAGTATGTGGTGGAGAAACACTATAAAACAACTCTTCTTCATGGTAATGGCGTCAATGAGCTCTCAGTTTGATCGATCTTCATCAGCTCCTATCGCTCATTCCTTGGGACACATGAATCTGGAAATTTATAATACTAGTCTCATGTATTAGAAATTGTCATTTTTTATAGTAAGAGTGAAGTGCTATCTTTTTTCTGTCTTAGTGTTGGTATCAAGTAACCTTTCAAGAATTTTCTTCATTAAATGCATATTTGTTAGCTTTACAATAAGCACCACTAATGGCGTCATTTCTTCTTTTAAAATGTCAGATTAAAAATGCAATACTTGTCAGCAGAGCATTCTCTCAAAGAGTCAATCTTTGGACCAAAGAAGGGTGTTCAAGAACACGAGGCTGAGAAACCGCCCCTAGCTCTTTGGAGAGACATCAAAAGTTTGGTGGCTAACTGGTTTTCTTCGTCCAATTATGCAGTTTGTAGGACTACAACTTAATCTAACATATGGAACTTTGATTTACTTCATTTTCTGAACGCTTTTTCTTCTAAAGGTGAATGTGAATATTTAGAACAACTCTCCTTTAAGCTTGTTATTAATGTTCTAAATGTTATCTGGTACCAGAGCTTGTTTAAACTGAAAGTTTTGAAAACCACATAGCAAGATTGGAAATATTAGTTGAACTACGCCTTTCATGAAGTTTATGTACAAAAACAAGAGGCATTTGGCAAAGAACATTAGGGAGAAACAGTAGGTAGTGATCAACCATTTATTAGTAAAATTTCCCAAATGAGATAAGCCCCTAAGTCCAACAACGGATACAAAGAGCAATCAAAGAAAAGATCGAAGAAAATATAACACACGTACAAGTTATTATAGCAGTTCCTTCTTTTTCTAGACTAGAAAACGACTCAAATTCATGTTCTAATAATCTCTCGTATTCCTACAAGGAATTCCATACATGCAAGTTGGTCTTCTTCCTTACTGTTTCACCAAAAGCCTCTATCATGTCAAGGTTATTTGGTTCAATTCCATTTGGTAGTTTCCAATCAAAATGCAACAAAAGTTGAGCAAGTGGAAGTTCAAGATTTGCAATTCCAAACAAAATACCAGGACATGCTCTCCTTCTAGCTCCAAATGGTATGAACTCAAAGTTATTCCCTTTGAAATCGAGTGTTGAATTCCGATGTCCCAGTATTTCGGATCCCTGCATATTGCCCATGCATCAACCATTAACATTGTATTGGCCTGTATCTCATATCCGCCAAGTTCATATCTTTCTCAAGCTACTCTTGATACTAACAAAGGCACAGTCGAGTGCAATCTCAATGTTTATTTGATAACTAATTTCAAGTAGTCCAGTTGCTGCACTTGTCATGAAAGATAAGTGTTGGAATGTAAAGTCATTAATGGAAGGAGTTGTGTTGTAAAAAAGGTCTTTTGGGATGTTGAGTTGGAGATACCTTGTCAAGCCTGTTATGTCAGAATATGTTTTGTCATATGTTGCTCAAATCTCTACATAGGGGTAAGTTTCAATAGCGACAAAACCGAAGTTTTATGCAAAAACAACCCTAAAACTCCTATTTTTGGTTCTTTGAGTTCTTAAATGCACTTGTTTTCCACAAACTTCGCCGATAAGGGTAAGAATTGGACTCCCCACCATTGTAAATGAATTTTTAAGCCTTAGAATCTTGGTTCTTCCTATTGGGGGAGGATTTTGATAATGACTCCACGAGGGAAAATCATTAAGTTGGAGAAGTTGATCATATATTATCTGGGGCTATTCTGCATAATTGTTTTAATTATTAAGTTGAATTTATGGGGACTCGATGCTTTAGTTGTTTCTAAATTGTGTTTATATTTATCATGTTGTGATTGATTTATTGGATAAGTGATAGTTAAGTAGACAAATGATCAGGGGTATGGTGCATGGTTTAAGTATTGAGGCTGGTTATAGTTGTTTAGTGTGTAAAACATGTTTATTAAGAAAAATTGAGTTAAGATAACCTAGTTGACCTAAAACACCATTTTACGTACTAATAATGAAGAGCATGGGCAGTAGATTTGTTAATTGAATTAAGAATGGTTTTGTATTCATGAATTTTAACGTGATAGAAAGGTTATGCTATGATTTGATATTACAGTGGTTTTATATTCATGAATATTAATATGATAATAAGGTTAAGTTGATATAGTATTAAGGTGATATCACAGGTAGGCCTGGGAAGTCGTAAGGTGATATCACGGGTAGGCTTAGGAAACCTTAGGGTGATATAAAATATAAGCTACAAAAGCATCAAAATTAACAACAAAATGAGGTGGAAAGTTATACTATCTTGTTGATGAGATTTGAGGTGGTGTAACTTTCATATTACATATTTTATTTTGAATGTCTACTTTATATTATGTGGTAGGTATGAGTCAATCAATGATGTCTAACAATACATGTTGTTTGTATTGATACTATTCTTGTTATGCCACTTGATATAGTCTGGTTGCAGGGATTCAATTAAATGTCAAGACCATAATGATCTCCAACAACTTCTATTACTCTTTTGTTAAGGTGGAAGTTGTACCTTAGTCTTTTATAAATTATACTCTTAAAAGCCCTTGTACCTGTTTAGACTAGTTCCTTGTGGGCAATGCTAGTAGTCTTTTGTAAGTAGTTTGGAGGTTTTAAAACAATTAAATATGTTTTCCTATTTATATAGGATATTAGGTTATGTTGTATTTATTTTTTTCATGACCCAAATTAAGTTTGGGTTGAGGATTCTGCTATCTAGGTGTTAGAGTAAGTGTAGGCACGGTCCTATGAATTAGATCGTGATACAATTCAAGTGATTAACAACATGATTGCTAATAAATTTATAATCCCGATATGTCATATCATGTTGATTTATATACTCGTATCTCAGTAGTAGTTTAAATAATCTAGATGTAGTAATTAATTTATTTTTCTTTAGTAGTTTATAAGCAGAAATTTAAAACTTGAAGGGGGAGGGGGGTGCATTTGTGTTATTAATTGATAATAGTTGAATTAGATACACTATAACTCCAAGTCCATGTGAGATTGATATCTGCTTAGTTAGTCTATTATGTGTGACCACGTGCACTTGTTTGTACATTTGGAATAAATAGGTTTTTAGTTTTATTGAACACGACTTGAAATTAACGATATATATTATTTTTGAATATTTTTTGTTCAAGTGTTAATAATTTAATCTTAGCTATTTTTTTTAGCAAGTACCAACTAATCAAGTGTTAACTTAAAAGTAATCTCATATCTATCTCAGTATCTAAGACAACTCCCAAAAATATGTTTTATTATAAAAGAGAAAAGTGATTAAAACATCCTTAAACTTGCTGCAAATTACTAGTTTTGTCTCCAAACTATTGACACCTTAAAAACACTCTACTTGATTAACTAAACTTAGATATACCTCTAATATGCAACAAGGCATAACAAGTAATTTCAAACTCTTGTAGGGCATATACTCTTACTAAAAAGCCGGGAGGAATGTTGAAGATGTTATAAACTTGGCGATAATTTAAGGGTTTATTTTTCTCATGTTGCAAGATCAATGGTGTATTTAAGTTTATTTATTCAAGTACAGGAGTGTTTTCAAGACCGTCAATAATTCAAAGATAAAACTAATAATTCACGCCCAATTTAAAAATATTCTCGATACTTCTCTCATTATAAAATAAAAGGAAATAATAAATGCAAAGAGATTAAGACAATAACTTTCTTATTCTTTCAGATACATTTACTTATACATAGTTGCATGTTTAAATAAAAACTTCTAATTTCAAATCGTAATTATATGTCGTATATTCAAACGAGTCCTTAATTCATAATATTAAAGATGAGTAGATAATTTATTTTTAAAACGAGTCCTTAATTCATAATATTAAAGATGAGTAGATAATTTATTTTTAAAGCAATGACCATCCACACTAGCCAATTGTTTCACAACATAGTTCAATATATCCTCCTCTTTCTTTTGGAATTTCATGCAATCAGTCCATTCCTAAAAATGTTAAGCAGTGCAATTATAATAGGTGGGGTATTGTTATTGATGTATATCATTTTTATTTGATTTATTATAAGTTGCCATTATAATTATATTTTATCTAATTAAAGTGTACTTAATATGCTCAACTAGCTATCAAACACTGGTAATAATTTAATAGTAGTTCAACCATAGTCTTTTATTTTAAATAAAAATCAGCCACTATATGTTCTCTCTACTACAACCTTCCCCATCTTAGCAAAAACTAAAAATAAAAAGATTATATTATTTTATAAATAATAAGGGTCGATTTGTTTTTACTTTTAATTGGAAGGATTATTTTGCAATATAAATAGTATAGATCCTACGCGAAACACCCCAATATTCAGCCCGTTCCATAAAGTGGTATAAGTAAAGTGACCTCTCTGCAATTTAAACAAATTTGTTTTGCGCCCTAAGGCCCACCGTTTCTGCAATCATTTCTCTCATTTTCTTCACAACATCTTCAAAATTCTCTAAAATTTCTACCAAAAATTCTATACAATTTCTTCAAATTTGGTAGAACTTTTTTGTTTGTACATTTTTTGTTAGATCGAATTTTAAGCTTCAGATAATACTTTTGTGGACGGTTTTTGTTGCTCCAATTAGTATTATTCTTTAGGGTTTTTGTTTTGAGATCCGGTTTATTTATTGGTTATGAATCCCAGAGGAAGATATCCACCGCCGGGAATGGGAAGCGGCGTCGGAGGCGGCGGACGCGGGGGCGGAAACATCTACCCTAACGCTAACCCTAATTTTCAACCGAGAAATCCACAGCAGTATGTGCAGAGAGGTCCGGTGAACCAGCAGCAGCAGTTTCAGAACCAACAGGCACAGCAATGGCTCAGAAGGAACCAGTTGGCATCTGATTCTACGGTTGATGAGGTTGAGAAGACGGTACAATCTGAAGCAGTTGATCAAAGGTAGTTTTCTTTTTTTTTTGCTATAGTTCGGATTCATTCGAGATGTTTAAGCCTGTCAGTGCAGAGTACTACAGCTCTTACCCATTATACTTATGTGAAGGGTGTGGAGTTAGTAAAAAGATGTGGAGCAACTGGTACAGTTCAAGCCGTGAAACAGCCTCTTGCTGGAATGTAGGTTAAGGCTATGTACCATAGATCCTTGTGGTTCAGCCCTTCTCCGGACCTGCGCATAGCCATGCTGGAGCTTTGGTTCACCAAGCTGTCCTTTTTTATGTATAAAGTTAGGAAGCATACCTGCTCCCGCTTACCACATATGGATAATATCTGTTAGGAGTAGTTTAAATTTAGGTTGAATTTGACTTCTCTTTGAAGCACGTGGATGTCATCGTCAAGTGTAGGTAGATTAAATTTGTGTAGGATTAATATTTTTCTACCAAATTAAGTTAAGAGAAGTTGTTCATACCAAAACAGTATATGAATTTGAATTTTTATATTGTTGATAATAGCGGGAAGTTAGTTGAACTAATGATTTAGTGGCTGTCATCATTAAAATTAGTCGTGCTTAATTTTTTTTGTTTAGATTAGTTCGAGTCATTTATAAGGCTGCATTGTTGGAAATTCATAACTGCATGCTTGGAGATATTTCTGTGTTTCTATAGTTAGATAAGTGAGAACAGGTAAAGCCCAAACACGTGTTTGGAGAAGTCAAGGTGATCTATATATAATAGTGGACATGGATACTGACGTATTGAGTGTTTTGATTGACTTATTTTAAGTAGCGTTTGACTTTTACGCTCTTTTTTTTTTAATATTTGGAGCTGTTTCGGCAAGGCAAAAAGTGCCGCTGTAAAAGTATAAAACTAAGCAAAAAGCCAATAGTTGGGTATTCCCAGTTTATGACTTATAGCTTTAAGCTACTCAAAAAACCCCCAATCCAAACACGCCCATAGTATTTATGTGTGATGCATGTTGTTGGGCTTGAGCTTAGTAAATGGGTTTACGATGAATGTAAGAGCATTCTATTTCTAGGTTAAGATAAGCTTGGTCCATGAGTACATACATTCACCAAATCAATGTTGAGTGAGTTAATGTTTGATGGCTTCACTCAAGTTAGCCAGTTCTTGAGTGTTAATACATTTCTTGCCTTAAAGACTACTTCATTAGTTGACACTTTTGGATGCAAATGTGATGAGACAGGGCGGTATAAGACTAGAAATATATAAAAGTCAGTTTTAGTTTTCATGGACAAAATGCTTTAGCTATTCATATGGTGTTGGAATTGCTGTTTCGTGAATGTTGTTTCATAAAATTTTATTTAAATGCAACAAATTAAAGCATGGTAATACAAGAGATTTCAATGTTCAGATCCTCCTTAACTCCCTAATTTTATGGCCAATATGACTATGTATCTTGTGAATTCTGGGACAATCGAGGAACGTATGGTCACTATATTACAAAAATATAGAGAGATGGCCATGAATCTTGATAGAGATGTCGCAAAAAACAAGGGTGATTTTGGGGGGGGGGGGTCTTGTGCGGTCCACTCATATGATACAAGTTATTAATTCTGAGCCTTAAGGGGCAGCCTTACACCAAGGGACGTCGTTTTTTAGGGAACTTAACTTCCGTATAGTTCTGATTATTAGCTTCAACTAGAATATCTTAAGAAAGATCTTCCCTCAAAGTTTAACTATATAATACTTTAGGTTTATAGTGTTTGGAAGGTCACTTGGGGCTATATGTCTTTCATAAGTCTTGTTTATCTTATAAATTATGTTGTTGAAAATATTTAAAACGTAATTGAGAGAGCTAAATCATCTCGTTTTCCTCTTCTTTAGTTCACAAGACTGGAAGGCGAGGTTGAAGATACCACCAGCGGATACTAGATACAGGACAGAGGTAAACCTTGCATTTGTCAACTCTTTATGCAATTAGTTGAATTTATCTTGATTTATTCTCTTGATGACGGCATGTCAAGGCGAAAGTCTTTATTGTTCTTCTTAGACATCATGTTTTTTTATTTCTTCTCTTTTGTTACTCAAACTGAATGTACTTTACCTTTTTTATAAACTAGTTTAGTGCACATGCTATGCACATGTGTCTTGTGTCAACCAATAAGGTTACATACGCCAGAAGAACACGATTCTTAAAAAGTAGCAATTAACATGAAAATAAATATTATATTTTCTTGAATGTTTTAAAAAAATATTGTATATCAAAAATAGATATAACCATGTGCATTGTGCTTTTACCCAATCTCATAAACAAAATCTTAAAAAGTTACTACATTAATATTGTATTACTCTTTTGGAGTCGTAAAATAAAAGTTATACAAAGAAATAAGAAATTACATGATATATTTTTAAAAATATTTATTTGATATTTTGACTTAAATATAATGTGTTCATGTAAGAATTTTTTTTGTAAGGATAGTCATTCAAAACAGTTTTTCTAAAAAAAGGATAGTAATTCAAATCATTGGATCTTATAATTCAATAGTGGATTATAATTTTTTTTTATAAATTTATTAGATATTTTGACTTAAATATAATGTGTTCATTTAAGAATCTTTTTGTAACTAACGATATTAATTCAAATCATTGGATCTTGATAATTATATAGTGTATTGTAAAATTTTCAAATTTTCTTTCGGTGAAAGTTGTATTGTGTCTTGATAACTTTAGAGTTGCTCCACAACATGTGTTCAACCCAAGTTGAGAAGAATTGCCTCGAAAATCCAACTAACTATAGAACCAAAAAGAAAAGAAAAGAAGCATAATCTTAATCAATATACAAAGAGGCAGAAAATAACTGATACTGGATGAACCCTCATTTGATTGCACTTATCATTAAGTCTATTTGTTTTCAAGGTTTGAATCATAATCATTAAGTGCACTTGTTTTTCTTATTTTACAATCACAAAATGAATCTGCATAATTAAGATCTATAACAAAGTCTTAATAATATGAAGATGTCTAATTAAGATTTTGTACAAAGATGACGATTCACCGCTACTCCATCTACTTTCATTCATCTACTTTCCCACAACCCATTCCCCCCATCTACTTTCATTTCACCCAATCACCCCCCCCACCACCACATCCCCTAAAACCCCCAACCACCAGCAACACCCCCCCTGCACCGACCCATCACTCCTCACACCTGCATTCGCTCTCCCCCCCTCAAGCCATCATTTGCATTCATCACCGTCAATCATTATTACATCCACTAATCACTATTGATAATTACCATAATTAGTCAACATTATATATTGCTAACTGCCATTTGTTATTAGTATCATTCCACTGCTAGTTATTCAAAATCAATGCATATATCATAAAAAAAAATAACATATATAATCAAATGAATGTGAAATGTTAACATGATATACTTGCAAGAGGATGCATGTAAGAAAAGGGGCGACCTCAAGTCATAATTGCTCTCCAAAATATTATATAGTTTGTCATTAAAATGGCTCAAGATTAGGGAAGATCTGTTCATTTTTGCTGCTGCACCCGTGTCGACACGAGATGGTGCGGGGTCTGTGTGGGATTCGGTCAGCCCACATAGGATACTTTGACTTGAGTCCATGGACAAATTTTGGGGAAAATTGAATTTTGATAGAAGATAAGATAGATTTAAGACATGAGATATGGCATACCTAAATTTATAGTCCCTTTGTCTACTTTTTTAGCTTTTCTTGTTGGTCAATATTTATTTTTTCAAGCCAAACTCAGAGAAACTAAGAATTCAAGTGGTTGATATCTGACTTTTGGTAGGTAGTAGCAGCAATCTGTAAGGGGAATTGTTGGATGACCTTGAATGACTTCCTTTTTATTTTTTGAGGGGGAGAACTAGAGAGCGTGAAAGAAGAAGTTGGTGGTCTTTCAACATTTAGAATATCGCTACATTTTTATTATATAATTTTGGGGGGTTTAGCCGAATTCCAACACCTGTATCCATACCTGGATCTGTACCCCCAGATCTTAAAATTTAGATTTTGCCGAATTCAACCCTTGAAATCGCGTCCGCGTCGGGCACCATCACCCGAGTCCAAGCAACTTAGTTTTTAGTAGTAACTAACACATTCTTTTGATGAAGAAAAAGAATATATAAAGCATCGATCAGTGATGTTGTTCTAGTATATAAAGTAAAATATATTATGATTTCTTCTTCTCCAAAAAAAATATATATCAAGAGTTCTTTTCTGAGAGAACAAAAAGGTTTTGAATTTTGGGTTAGAGATAAAACTTGAAAATATCCAGGTTGAGTTTGCATAATTAATTTGAGACCTCCCAAAAAGTCATCAATTTTGATTCTATTTAGTTGGACAATTAATGTTAAGCTTACTGGAATTCTTTCTTTGTATGATATTTGACTGTTTGTGATTATTTTTCCTTATCATATATTTTAGGAGTCTCTTTTAGTTCTCCTTTTCATATATTAATTCTGACTTCCCACATCTCTAAACTTCAAACTTCAAACTTCTAACACCTTTTCTTTACTTAATTATGTGTTCCACACTACCCCTCACGTGCAGGTTTGGTTCTTTTTTTTCTCTCTGCGTCAAGCATGTGAAATTTCCTTATGGTGATGGGGGTGGTGAGACTTGAACCTAAGACCTCTCCCTGCTCTAATACCATGAGTTATGTGACGATCTAATCTCAAAATTAGTTTTAAATGAGATACTCACACTTCAATAATTTACTTACGAGTTTTTTCCTTCCTTTCTGCCGTCTTATTTTTTCAGCGTGGTGTCTTTGAACTAAACTATCTCCATCTTTCCACATTGTAATAGTGTTCCCGAAAAACTGTTAAGTGCTCTGTGCGAAGAGGCGGGATTAAGAGTTAAATGGAAACTTTTAAGTGGAATAGCAATAACAAGTTGCGTCTGTAGAGTTGTGGGAAGTCAGAAATTTGCTTTTTCGAATGTCATGCAATTTTTGCTCTTTATTGAGGTCTTATGCAAGGATTATTCATGTCATGTAATGTGTAGCAGTTAATATTTTGGGGATTATGATTCTGCAATATCAATTTTCTATGTTCTTTTAACTCTAAGGGGCCGTTTGATTCCAAGACACAAGTTATACATGAATTAGTAGTTTAAAGATTAACAATGAGAGTATTAATTTATTAGTAAAGGAAAGATACAAATTTGAAGTGACTAGGATATTTTTATTATTCTAATCCATGCATTATTAGTGCTCGTATTCTTATTTCACATTCAATCCCACATAAATATAGCTTATTTAAGTTCTATTAAAGAAGTATAATACTAACGAACATTGTAATATGCTATGTTAAATTTTATAAATAGATTAATTTCTCTGTACTGTAGCGACCAAACCATGTCTACACAATGGTGGTTGTTATGACAAGGTTGATTATTTTTTAACAGAGTCAAGTGGTCATTATGTTAATGTGAATCAGTACTACCTAACCTTGGTCTGCATGTCTTGCTTTAAATCTCATGTTCATTAGGTTGGTTGGTTTGTCAATTTTGGTTTCATTCTACGATGATGATAGTAAAAATATTTGTAGGAAAACATTTTTCATTGTTCTGCATGCATGTGCTGCATTTGTACCTTTGCTTCCTTGCCTCCTTTGGACTTAACTTGGATACTGTCTATTTTCCTGGTAGGATGTGACAGCGACCAAGGGAAATGAATTTGAAGACTATTTTCTTAAGCGTGAATTGCTTATGGGAATTTATGAAAAGGGTTTTGAAAGACCATCTCCAATCCAGGAAGAGAGTATCCCAATTGCTCTTACTGGGAGTGATATTTTGGCTAGGGCCAAAAATGGAACAGGGAAAACTGCTGCCTTCTGCATTCCGGCATTGGAAAAAATTGACCAGGACGTCAATGCCATTCAAGGTTCTGACATAGCCATATTTTGAAGCCTTCATTTGTTCTAGTACATGTCATGTTGCTTACTATGAATTCAGCCAGCAGTCGGCTCTTTTTGGCCCCTAATTTCTTATCTTTATAATGAAATTGCAATATAGCTGTGTGTAAACCTTGTGTGCATCGTCTAAAAAATAAATTATTACATTGTGCACACAATGACTTTTGTAAAAGGAACTTGCATAGCTTTAAACCCATAAACAATGATGCAGAAGTTGATCCTCTTTTAAATCGATTGTTTTGAAATAATTTACATAATGTGCCAGACATCTGATTAATCATGAAGATACTCATCTACTTTTGAAGATTTGAGTTAAACCTAGTTAAGCTCGAGTCGCTGTTGAGGTCAGTATTTATTGAGTTCAGGCTGGTTTGTTTGACGATGAAGCTGAAGTTCACAAATTGGCTTGGCATAACTTTAGAGTTTTAGATAAAATTTAGATGGCAATTTGAAATTGTCAGTTGGTTGCACATTGAATTGGCTCATGAAAGTTGTTATTTATACTGGAGCATTTTTGATGGTGTGTATACCGAAAGAAATCCACTTTATTGTTTTCCATAGAAATGAGATTTGGTTCACTCAGTTTTAGCTTGTGTTTTACTAATGTCTGTTGTCTCTTAATGCAGTTGTTATCCTTGTTCCTACGCGAGAATTGGCTCTTCAAACATCTCAAGTTTGCAAAGAACTTGGGAAGCACTTAAAAATTGAAGTCATGGTTACCACTGGGGGGACCAGCTTGAAGGATGATATAATGCGACTCTATCAACCGGTTCATTTACTAGTTGGAACCCCTGGAAGAATACTCGACCTTGCGAGAAAGGGGATATGTGTTCTGAAAGATTGTTCCATGCTTGTCATGGATGAGGTAATCCATCTCACCCATTTATTTGATCGGATCTGTATGCACTGTTTTCTTGAGAGAATACAGAGAAGACTAAAATAATGACGTGCTTATAAAATGATTGTTTGTGTGCTTTACTCAGTATAGAGTACTTTTCATGCGCGGCTACTAATATTTTAGAGAAAGGTCTTTTCAACATAAGATCTCTGGCATACAAAGTTCTCTTCCTAATTAATGTGGGAGAATGTAGCATAAGCTGGTTCAATATGTCTTTATCCAAAAATTAAAGAACTCATACGGCTATGATATATGCTTCAAATGTACAAGTTATTACCTTTTCAAAATGAACACACCTAAGGACTGTTCCCCATATGGTATCTTTCTATATATCACCTGTTCTAAAGAAAATGTAATCTTTATGTTTCGAGTGAAAACACTTTACATGACTACTAATTCTATCTGTGTGCATACTTATGTCCTTCAGGCTGATAAGCTTCTTTCTCCGGAGTTTCAACCTTCCATCGTGCAGCTGATTCGTTTCTTGCCAGCAAATCGTCAAGTTTTAATGTTCTCAGCTACATTCCCTGTCACAGTCAAGGACTTTAAAGAAAGATACTTGCAGAAGCCATATGTTATCAACCTTATGGATGAACTTACTCTCAAGGGTATAACTCAATTTTATGCCTTCGTAGAGGAAAGGCAGAAGCTTCATTGCCTTAACACTTTATTCTCAAAGGTTAGTACCTAACTCAAGTAAGCTTGGATGTTTTGAAGTTTTCTGCAATTCATAAATTCAAAAAACTCTTTTGACAGCTTCAAATCAACCAATCAATTATCTTTTGCAACTCTGTAAACCGTGTGGAATTGCTTGCCAAGAAGATCACAGAATTAGGCTATTCATGCTTCTACATCCATGCAAAGATGCTTCAAGATCATAGGAACAGAGTATTTCATGACTTCCGCAATGGTGCCTGCAGGAACCTTGTTTGTACTGGTATGATACGTGTCGTCTGCTTGAAACTACTAGTACTCATACTTGCTATTTCTTTCTGTTGTTATTGCTGGTTTTCGAGGGGCAGATTGTCATCTAAGTTGGAATTTGCTCATTGTTAATTATGGTTGTTGTATATAATGTGTGGGTGCCTCTGTATAATGGGTTACATGTGTGGGTTCCAGGGAAGTTAACTGAGAATGTTTGTCCGAGGAACTTCCATTTTTAGCTTCGCAGTTGCGTTCGTATCTTCATTATGCTTGGTGTTTTTCAATTCACTGTAATATTGTTGTCTATGTACATGTGGAATTTCTGCAATCTATCCTGACCTGTTTGGTGAAGTATTCTGATTTGACTATTGTATGATGATCTAGTCCTTCTGCCTGTTCTTAGATGATGATTCTGGCTTGGTAACAAATTATTCACACTCGATTTCCTTTGGGTCATCTCAGGGTTATCAAAGGCGCGCTTTAAGCGCGCTTAAGCCCTGAAACGAAGCTCAAAACGTGTTAAGCGCTTCGCCTTTATTTATGTGCACTTCATGTTGTCATCAAGGTTCTAAGACAAAGGTTTCCTTGCCAATGAGCCTCTTATGAAGAAATGAAACTAGTTAATTGATATTTCACTTTATCATAATTTTTTTTCAATTTCTTTGGCCATATATTTATCATTTATGTTTATAATTATTAGACTTGGACTAAAATATATATTTAATGTTCTTTTCTCCCTTTACGCCTTTTTTCATTGAAGCTTAGAGCTTTTCTGCGCTTTTAGCCTTTGATAACACTGGGTCATCTTTTTCCCATGTAGATAACTAAGTGAACTTCTTGTAATTATATTGTGTGATGTTTAATGCATTTTCTTGGTCGATTGTGCAACTTTTTATTCTTTCATGTTGGGTGCAGATCTGTTTACTAGAGGGATAGATATTCAAGCAGTCAATGTTGTTATAAATTTTGATTTCCCGAAGAACTCCGAGACATATTTACACAGGGTATACACTACAAATCTTTGCCCAGTGAATCATCTCTCTATATCTATATGTGCTATTTTCTTATTACATATATTTTGCAGGTTGGGCGATCAGGGAGATTTGGGCATCTTGGTTTAGCTGTGAACCTGATTACTTATGAGGATCGCTTCAACCTGTATGCATATAATATCTCTCTTTTGCCATAGAAGTTCATTTAGTTTATGTACTTGGTAACAATATGGGATCGTATCTAACAGGTACAGAATTGAACAAGAACTAGGAACGGAGATCAAGCAAATTCCTCCGCACATAGATCAGGCTATATATTGCCTTTGATCAGTTAGCTGCTCGGTTATGGTGCACCAATGGCGAGTCTTTTGTACAGGTATGCAGTTGTTAGAGTTCTGAGATGAGCTACCTGAGAATCTTATTTTTTTGTATGCAGATTTAAGTGCAGTCCTATAGATTGATATCTTCTCAATGTGTCAATTACTGATTATTTTCCACTTTATTTTTACTTGCATCTTGCCTGGGGGTTTATTATTTATTTCATCACCCCACCTCGTGGGTGTGAGGGAGTATGAGCAAGGGTTCCGACATTATGGACAAGTGTGGGTAAAAAGTTGTAATGCTGCCACATTAGCCCCATGTGGTGTAAAATATGGAAAGGTTTCCACATCTGATGGTTATGGGTAACAAAGCTAGCTCTGCCATATCTGTGCCTGGATGTGGTGCAAAATAAGAAAGGGTTCCTGCATCATGGACATATTTGGTAAAAAGGTTTGTCCAAGAGGGTCAAATTGAGACCGTTAATTGGAACATAGGCACTTTGACAGGAAACTCGAATTAATTAAAGGATAGATATTCTTTAAAGGAGAAGAGTTGATGTTGCATGCTTTGTGGAAACTAAATGGAAAGGGCAAAAAGGCTTAAGGAGATTGGTAACACGAGTGATAAATTATGGTATTGTTAGATAAGATAAAATTAAAAATAGAGGTATTCTGAACCAATACTTGAGCCTTGAGGATAAAATTGTAGAAGTAAAGCGCGTTGGAGATATGATTATTGTGTTAGTCTTTCTTGGGGAGGGAGACAATCAATGCCATTAGTTCCTATGCTCCCTAAAAGGGATTAGATGCAGAAGCGAAAACTAAATTTTGGGAGGGATATGAACACACCGTTCAAGGGATTTCAGGATACCAGCAAATCTTTATTGGGGGAGATCTAAATGGACTTGTAGGTAAAGATAGCGATTGTTTTGCCCGAGTATATATGGGGATATGGTTATGATCAATGCCATTAGTTCCTATGCTTCCCAAAAGGGATTAGATGCAGAAGCTAGAACTAAATTTTGGGAGGCACATGAACACACTGTTCAAGGGATTTCAGGATACCAGCAAATCTTTGTTGGGGGAGATCTAACTGAAATTGAGGGTAAAGATGGCGACCGTTTTGGCCAAGTATATGAGGAAATGGTTATGATATTAGATATGATGAATGTAAGGCTGTTCTAGAGTTCATTTTAGCTTATGATTTAGCTGTAATTTTCACATCATTTGTTTATCTTTATTTGTATTTATACTATTTATAGAAGTGAGGAACCCTAGAAGTTGAAGACCAAAATTCTTTACTAATATTTATTTTGTATTTAATATTAAATGGAAAACCGATAACATTCTTTCCTTTCTAGTTGGTCCCAAAGAGAACATCACCTTTTTATAGTTAGTAACATTTCGAAAGTCTTCCTTTTCTTTTTAAACTCCGTGCCCCGTCAAACACCTGCACATAAATTGGGACGGAAGAGTATTATATTACGTCTTCTCTGAATAGTTGTCTCCTTTATTGGCGACAATTTTTTGTATAAAACAATTTGTCTGCTAGAAAAGAACTTTCAAACCTTTTATTGAAAGGACACATCTCTTTGCTTTAGTATTTTGTAAATACGTTTTTTCTGTGTGGTTTTTATGGTTGGGATTATGAACTAACAAGTTAGTGCTAATTTTTGAAGGAATAATTCATTTGTGTCCACCAATTGGATTCAACATTGAAAATTAAACATAATGGAGAAAATAAAAATGCTACCAGAACAAGTTTTTGATAAGAAATGGACTAAATAGTTAATAGGTTTATTAAGTCATGTTTATTTTATTTTCATAAGACGAGCATATTCAATTTCATATTGCAAAAGCCACATATTCATACTCTTGAAAATTGTGACTTTTGTAATCTGTAATTTTTGCGACCCTTTGTTATTTATATGCAAGGTATCAAAAGGGTTTTGTATCTTACGACTCAACGTGAACTCTTGATAATGGATTTGAGAGATTAAGAGAAAGTGGAAGAGAACTAAAGAGGGTTTTGTATGACCTTCCAAGGATCAAATGGGTAGCTTGACTCTTGTCAAAGCTCAGGAGATTGGAGAGAAGTTGTTGGCCATGAGGGCTTGGGGGGATTAGTAGGGATGCAAGCAGTATTCAGGATAGGCCAGTGAATTGCATTATGGAGGTAGCTAGAGAGGTGTTGGGATTTCGAGGGGATTGATAGTGGAGTGGAGTGGCACAATTATTTACTATGTATGTATTCCAATTTGATATCCAAGATTATCCCCCTCTTAAAGACATGTTAGTTTAGTTAATGCGTATCATTATGTAGCTGCTTCTGATTTCCTATATTATTTAATATTTTGTTTTGACTGTTGATAATGTCTCCCTACAAATACTCTGTTTGACTTTTATCATATAATCTTTGAATAAATAATTTAGAAAATAGTGGTAAGGTTTGCATACACTCTTCCCTCCATAAACCCCACTGTGGGATTTCGCTGGAGTATGTCGTATGGAAATTCCATATTAATTTTTTTTATTTTGATTTTTGATTTGGGATTGGAGCATCATAAGAATATGAAAATATTATTTCAAATGGTGCAAAGTTTATTGACCTGTAATATTTATGGGTCCTTGCTCTACAATTACTCTTTTTTACACTGCCTTTTCTTTGTTTACTACCAATTTATTTTCAACAACATAAATTTAAAAAGAAAAAATGATCCACAAAATGTGTTAATAAGTTGTTTCAACTGAACAATCTCAATATTTGCTATTTTTCATGACAAGATTTGAGAGAATTCTTAATAATATAAATGGTGAAGGGCCAAACCTATCCCTGACCTAATGGATTTGTTTCAAGAATGTCATAAACATTTTTTGTTTTTTGAGTATCAGTCCCCAATCACCCACACTGTTCTCTTTGGGCTTAAACATGACGCTAAAAACTAACAGACCTCTCTACACTCAAATATAGTGGCTTACATGGCAGTGTGAATAAATTTTATTACCCGACCTATATATTATATATTGGTCCGATTAAAACCCATATAGCTTCCATATTAGTTTCTTCTGATTAGAGTTCTTCAATTCTTTCTTCTCAAAGTCCATGTTCATCCCTCTTCTTAACCCAATTCTTCTATTAGTTCAAAACTAGATTCAAGTGCATGATTTTGCAAGTAAATAGGTTCATTAGGCTCTTGGCTTTAAGGACATATAGGAGTTGTGATACCATCAGAACATCTTTTATTCCTCTAATTCCAGATACACCAAAAAATACAAGCCGGCATCATCTGTCTAGATATTCATGATGGATTTTCCAACTCTCATTTTCCAACTCTCCATGAACACCAACACTCATATGCTTCCTTTGCATTACTAGGCATGATCCATGCCACTCCAAAAAGTGAAAAGAACATGCTCCAGATATCAGTTGTAGCTTCCCAAAGAAGTAAGGAGATTTCTGACACACACTCTCTCAATCCAACTGATAACCTAGAAAGATATATTGTGTTAAACATGCTATTAGATATTCTTGATATGGTGTTTTACTAGGACAAGACAATCAGGATTAAGCTGGCAAATGCCTTCTTTTTTGAGGTGGCAACAGACTATATATAGCACCAATAGATGCAGTAAAAACCATGTATACAAGAGGAGATCAAAAACTTCCAAAAAGGCTAAAATGTACTACGCAATCTTACAAAGACTCCAAAATCTCCAAAATAGATTCAGTGTCTGAAGAAAATTTCTTCTTTACATAAAAATAGAACAACAAAAGTGATTTCACCTTTACTTTTCTAGATTGAGCTACTGATCTCTTCAAAGCATCTCAGATTTCTCTGTCTCGACAGTCCACCAAATACAGGTAGGTATCATTTGAGGTAATTTCTAAATTTAAAAGTTCCCAATTAATGAATTTGGCCAAAAGTTTTCCTAATATTCTGTCCATATACACATTTATTTGGTGCACTATTAAAAGTTATAAGTCTAGTAACCATAAGCATCATTAAGCTTAAACCAGTATTAAAACTCATATAATGCACTAAATTAGTGCTCTCTATATTGCAATGTTTTGAAATTTAGTTCTCTTGGCCTGATTGTTTGTAAAAGTCTCCATACTGTGAGGGACTTATTTTGAATAGCTAATCCTTAAAACACCAAATCTTTAGTTGAAGTTGCATTAGAAAGAGGTGCCTTGAACTAACGAGTAAAGTTACTGCCATGTGACCATGAGGTCATACAGTGGCGGAGCTAGAAGTTGGTCTAAGGGATGTCAAAATATAAAGAAATAAAATCGTATAGAAGCCAAGAAGTGTCAGTATCTAATATAGATATACATAAAAAAATATTTTTTATTCTAACTATACAATATAATTTTTCGACGAAGGAGTGTCGACCGGTGTGGCTCGGCCACTGATATCACGAATTCAAGCTGTGAAAGTAACATTTTATAGAAATGCAAGATAAAACCGTGATCTGTCCGACAAAATTGAGATTTGACACTTCATTCAACATGAGTAGTTTTCATATGCAGAGTAGAAAACATGGAGAACCAAATTGCACACTCATTATAGAATAGAACACACATTAAAAAACAGCAGCATGAAATTTACTATAATCAAACTTATTTTTTCACAATCTTCACATAGTTCATAACATCGTTAACAACCATAGCATCCAAGAAGCTTCTTCTTAGGGGTTTGTCCCGTAGCGCGATACCTTGCTGCTGTCTCCTCTGCTTTCAGAAATTCTTCCCCTCGTCTCGCTTCAACCTCAGCTCTCTTCTCATCTGCCTCCTTACGAATCAACGCTACTTCATTTTTTATCTTCTCTGCGTATTCTACTTTCTTATGCTCTAGTTGATCCTATCAAAACAGAAAATGCTCAAAAGTATTTTGATGCACGTATAGTCGGACTCTAAGTATAGTTACCTCAAGTTGTTTCAGTTTAGCTTCAAGCTTTGCTGTATGAGTTTTCTCCCATGTTGCAACTGCAGAGAGCTTCTTTTGTGCCCTACTCAATAATAAAAAAACGATTAAGCGTTGATTATTTATGTTACACAGATATTGAAAGTTTTGAAAATCCTACTTGTTGTTCACTTTGCTTTTTTTACTTTCTTCCCATGCCTTGATGAAAGATGACCTTTTCTCATTTTCAAGCTGTGAAAGAGCAATATCTGAATAAAAACCTTATGTTAAAACACATCTGAGATACTATCATTATACACGTTGTATGTAATACGTACCTCTGTCAAGAGATCCTTTTGAACTTTTCTTTGATGAAACATCGGTGGTATCTGTTAAAATCAGGAAACAATAACATTATATATCATGATACTGGAGAATCACAACGAGCATCCAGAGAGCGGATAGTCTCTAGAGAGAACAATCCCCTCAAGATACACGCAATGCTAATCCAGTGACTTAGTAATTCAAAAATCGCGTTGCTGTTCAGAAAAAAACGACAACTATACAGAGAGTTTGAGTTTACTAGCTGTGAAGTTATTTATCAGGCAATGAATTAGGGCAAAGTTCATTTTGGATTCTGAGAAAAACTATGCAGTAATTAGAGAAAATGACGAGCCAAGAAATTAGGACTCAGTACAAACAACTATTACGGCTCAGTTCCAAACAATTTAGCACTTCTATCATTTCAAAGAAATTGAATGGATTCGGTGTACACCCTCAAATTAGTACTCATACAAACAATTACTACGGCTCAATTCCAAACAAATTAGTACTTTTATCATTTCAAAGAAATTGAATGGATTCTGCGTACACCCTCAAATTAGTACTTGTACCAACAACAACTACGGTTCAGTTCCAAGCTAATTAGTACTTCTAAAAAATTGAAGGGATTCAGTGTACACACTCAAATTTGCTAACTTTTGGTCTCAATTAAGCCTTTGATGTATCTTAAATCATCTGGAATAGAATTTACATATTTAGAAATTGCTACTATAGTACACCACCATCGCGATGTTCTTTTAATCGAGTTTCATATCTAACCTATTCGATTGAAGTTGAAGAACAACCAAAATCGCTATTAAATATGTGCAAACTATGTAATTTAGTTTGCACATCAAAGGGCGGAGCTAGTGTAAATCAAGCTTACAGGTTTCTTCGAACTTAATAACTTTAGTTTGAAAACATTATATTTTTCGTAAAAGATCTATTAAAATATGCAAATTATCTAATTTAGAACCAAATAATTTAAAATAACTATAATCTCAAACTCATAAACTTCAAATCTTAACTTTAGCTCCATGCGTCATATTTAAACGATGGGATAAAAACTCAAGATATCAACATAATAACAAAATCAGCTGTGATATTATATAGCCCAATAATTTTAACTGAGAATTCACCATCTAAGATTAAAGATTCCATGAAAAAGAACACATTCACAAATAACTCATTTTTCGTTTGTATAAATCAAAAAAATAGTTAAAACATATATTGACGGTGTAAATAATACCATATTTGTTATTTTACCCTCTTTAATTTGTAGGTAACATACCATATTTACCATCAATAACTACACTAAATTGGTAGCTTTAAATAATATAAGAAGAAGCCGAAGTCTAAAAATCTAAAGAGACTACCGGTTGGATTGACTTATTTTAGGTGCTTTAAAGCCAAAATAATTGTTAAGCAATTTTGAAGTGTTCGAGTAAAATTAAAAAATGCTTATAAGCACTTATTTTAAAGTCAAACTAACAAAAATAAGCCAAAAGTCAATCCAAACAGACCCGTATCCTATGATGCGAGGGAAGCATTAGCGAGTTTCAACATTATTCATCCACAATTTGTACTAAATTAGTAATGAAATAAGTTATCTGATATGTATAATGAAATAATTAATTGAACTCGTAAAGTCCATAAGATACTTTTGCTTATCTCATCCCTTAAATACTACTTCTCCATCTCAATTTTTTCTCCATCTCAATTTTTGTGACACTTTTCAGATTTTGAAATTCAAATAAATCTATCTTTGACAATAAAAATTTTCATATATCTTTTAATTATTTTGAATTGTAAATTAATGTGACATATAATACTTTTTACGTAGTTTACAAACATGTAAATTTCATTTATAAAAATTTGAAGATTTCACGTATTATTTTTTGGTCAAACTTAAACTATTTGACTCTAAAAAAAATGTCACATAAATTAAGACATTGGAGTATGTAAAAACTAGAAAAGGAACCATAGTAATGTTATATACTCCCTCTGTTTCTTTTTATATGTCATCCTTATTATAAATAATTGGTCTATTTATTTTACGAATATTTATTTGTCATTTCATAAAATAAATGCATAAATTACAATACTCTTTCTATTTTATCATTGTGAGTTATCAGCCTTGAAAATATACATTTGACTAACATATAAAAACTAAATGAATAATTCATGTTCATTGATCAAATTAATTAATCAAAATAAATAATTACTTATTCATTGATTGAAAAGCTGATTTTTTTTTTAAAAGTAAGAGTAAAATAATAAATTTACTTAATTTCTTAGTGCACATGAAATAAAAAATAAAAACATATAAATAAAAACGAAGCAAATATTACTAACAATAATTATGTGTGAAATTCCAAAAATGGTCCTAATAGAGTCATCGATGGAACAGATATACATATCCTATCGAAGTATATTTATCTTAAGTAATTTCTTACGTGTATTATGTCTCATAAAACTCATATATCTAATTATTTAGCTTAGTACAGACTCAAAATATACACATATAAAATCAAAATAGATAAATTTAAATTAAAATTAAATTAAAGCACACATTTATATATTATGCGTATAAATATTGTACCTTGAGGTGTGAGAGGTTGATGAGGTATAGTAGTAGTAGTATGATGAGGTGGTGGTGGTGTGGGTGTAACGACGTCGTTTGGAGTAGTTATGGATGCAAGTGGTGGTTCTTGCTTTATTTGCGGTGCCACTTCTGCTTCCATTTCTTCCTATTTACTTTTTCATCAAACTCTCTATTACTCAATTTCTAACAACCATGTTCAATGTTTTTCTTCAATAAATAAATAGTATATAAGTAATATTTATTAGCAAATTGATAATATTTTAACAATATTTTTTGAAAGAGAGTTCCAAAAATCCCACCGCTTATTTATTTCATCACTATCTATTTATAGGGTGTATCGTTTTGATTATGAAAACATTAAAAAAAGGACCTTTCTTTTTTATAAAATATATTTTAAATATAAATTACTATAATGTCTTTTTATGTCCTTACTTTTTAAATAAAACTTTTAATTTTTGTTACATTTGATTTTAATGGTTAGAAGTCCAATATATCCCCTTTTTTGTTTTTTTTTTTTGCTTTTTCGAATTAGGGTGTTCATAAATCGGTTTAAATTAATTATCGATCAAAAATAAAAATTGACCAACTTAATCAATTTTAAAATTATCAAAATTAAATTAAATCAAATATAATATATATTTATTGATTTTTTTAAATTAATTTTTCCATTCGTTTGGTTCGATTATTCGATTATTAACTATAGACAAAAATAAAAAAAACAATTCATTATAAACAAAAATAGTTAGAATGACTAACAATATACAACTTTCACTTACTGAATTTACTATAAGTAACATTTCAAAATTCATTATTTTGATCTAGAAGAAAGATAAAATGATATTTTTAATCACATAAAAAATCGTCATAAACACTCATATACATGAAATAATAAGATAAATATTCTCACCTTACTCATTTTTACTTTTACAAGTAAATTATAAATAAAATTAATAAAAACACATATAAAATATTTAAAATTATTTATAAAAACAATATATTATGTATAAATATTATACAATTTATTGATTTAATTAAATTATTTTTTTTATAAAATCATAATCAATTCAAAATGCTATCAATTTTTAAAAATCTAAAACTAAATATAGAGGTTAGATGCTACATAAACATAGTGAGGGAATATTTATTTAATATCTAAATTCAGCAAAGCAACAAAAAATTATGTGGCTGATTTCTGATATTTGGAGTAATTAAATGTTTTTTCGAGGGTGGCTTACGATGCTGGAAAACGTGGCTTTTGTATATTATGCCACCGCCACGTAAACATGGATAGCAGCTACCAACTATAAAGTATATTACAGAAGCACTCACAATAATATATTTAATATAATTTTATAAATAAAATATTACAAGATTGATATATGCTAATTATATTTTTATATTTAGCAAAATTGTTTCTAATGAGCCTTTGATTGAAAAACTATTTATTTACAAGTTATCTTGAAAAAGGAAAAAACCGACGAAGAAAGATATGATGATAAAAAAAAAATTTACTCATATTTTTCAAACAAAAGAAAAAGAAATAATAATGATAAAATATGCTACAATCCAAATGAAATAAATATTAATGACCTTTACGTAAAACTATATTTGGAGACAAATTTGACAAATAATTTTTGTTTCCATATACTTTTGTTATTATTTAAGAAGAACTTAGAAGCAAATATTTTTGATATTCCCAAATTCTAAATACTAGTTTTTTCCTAGTATTTGTTCCAAATCTCATTATTTGGATTCTGTTATTTCAGTTGATGGATTTGACTATTTTAAGACCTTGTAAAGGTAGCCCAGATGTTTCGTTCTTGAGTGTTTGAAGATGAACGACTGCAGGACCTCGTAAGTCCAGACTCTCATGTGACCAGCCGGGTTGACTGCCAGCTGAGCAGGTACAGACAAAGTGGGACTTCTCCAACCAATGGCAGAAGAGTGTAAGGAAAGTGGACTTGTCCATATAAAATCACTTTCCTAAACAGCACTTTGTATTTTTTTGCAACTTTGACAAAGACTTTTTCAGAACTCTTGCAAAAGGCTATGACAAAACAAAGCGGCAGAATTATTCTAACAATAGCAGAATCCCTGGAAGCATTCAGGGTAGTTTGTAAGATATAATTCTCTGGTCTTACTATTGTAAACTATTCCTTAACTATAAAGGAATCAGTGGGTAGTGTTAAATTCTTAAGTTGGTCTAAGTGGGGATGCTTAGTGTGTAGATTCCATTTCTACTTAGTCTTGTTAAGCAATAGAGACTATTCTTGAACGTGAGATCACAAACTTCTTCTCATATTTGGTTGTAATAATCGTGTTTTTACTTTGCTTTGAAACTAGTGAAAACGATTGAAAATCCTATGAGACAGTCGTGGTTTTACTTCCCTTAAGCAAGGAGGTTTCCACGTAAAATCGTGTTTTGGTTTATTACTGCTTTTTAACTTTCGTTTAATACTTATTAGTGGGTAATTGACCTGTCTCATTTTGTCTGTTTAAGGAAGAACACATATTCCTATCAAGTGATATCAGAGTTGCACTCTCTATTTGGTTACCCCAATGAATGATATCTTTCTACAATGGCTGCTCCACTTAATCTAGAAGAAGTTTCAGTCTTCAACAAGAACTCCTGGTTTCAATGTATCGTTCTAACAGTTTTGTGGAAAGTTAGAAGCATAATTTTCTCATGGCTGAAGACATGAGCTATGGGGATATTGTACTTGATTGACCGTTATATTCTCAATGATAGAAGACAAGGATGGAGAAAAACCATTCTTGTCCAAAGCCTAGATAGACCTAGACAAAAATACGTATGAAGCTGATAGTAAAAACGAATAGAATAGGGCTACAAGGCAAAAACCTTCTTGTCCTGTGGATAGGACCATGATTTGCATCGTGTTTTTCAGCTTGTGAGGCTGCTAACGAAATTTGGGATTGCTTAAGGGACATCTGCAGGGGAACTGAACAAGTCAAAGATCAAAGATAGATATGCTTACCTCACGGTATGAAAACTTCAAATGAAGAAGGAGAAACCATTCATGATGTTTCACAAAATTGTCCTCCATTACGTAGATAGCTGCGAAGTCTTGTGAACTAATCAACATGATCAAACAAGTTAAAAGTGCTTCGAATTCTTCCAAAGTCGCTGGGAGAGCAAAGTTGATGCCATCCTGAAGCGAAAGATCTGAAGGTGCTGACACTGGATGCTCGCATTGGAAATCTGAGACCCATGAGATGAGCTCGACATCATGGTATTTATCAAAGAAAGGAAGTCAGAAAAGGGAGAAGTCATGATGCTTAAGTACAAAGTCCGAAATTAAAAGATTCCCAGGAGGATGATATGACATACTCATCAACGGATTTCATTCAAAATTGTGAGAAAGACAGGTTTTAAAAGAGGAACAAATGGTCCTCTTAATGCTACGCTAAATTATACCTTCTATTTACAAGTGGTGGGCACAAGCTGGACAACCTATTAGATAGTGTCCTCTGCTCAAAACGAAAACAAGGAACAATCAAAATCAAGCAAGAAGTGACAAAGAGGGAATAGACGGGACCTGGTAACTCTGTAAAAAATGATGAAAGGCTGCTGCTTACTATTGTGGTCAAAAGCTTTTACTGCATTGGGGAATTCTTCAAGTGATTCAGAAAATCCCGATGAACCCAATGATGTGTCTAGGTGTTTGTTCATGAAAGGAAACCATTTTTCAATGAAATGTTTTGCTGTTCATGGCTTCATACAAAAATGAAGAAGAGGATGACAAGGTAACTCTTCTCAATCTGAACAATGATCTGACATATTATTCTCTTTAAAAAAATGAGAAAATGGGCAAAAGTTTTATGAGGATTATGTAATTAAGTTACCCTCCGAAAGAGGACATCATGAATGCTGAACTTGAAACAGTTTACTGAAATAAAGTTAACTGGAGGAGAAATGTCAAAAAATTGTGTCTCAGAGGTTCCTGATAACAACCTGAACTTTAAAACCAGTTGAATCAGATAACTGAAGAAGCTGAAAAGCTAAATGGCATGTCACATGGTTTATGCAATGAACTGAATACAATTGAAAACTCTGATAAAAACTTGGGATTTCCTTAGAGAAGAGCAACGAACTAGAAAAGTGAATTGTCAAAACTTAAGGAAAAACTTGAAAAATCTATTAAGTGGACAAAATCCTCTAAGTTGTTGTCAAATGCAACAAACCAGAGTATTTTCAATAATAACTGACTAGGAAGTTTGAATATCACTCCTCCTTATAATCCTCCACAGTAAGTATTGGTTTTGTGTCCTGACAATCTTTTTTTTTCTTCACACTGTGTAAAAAGGGGCACTTAAAGGATAGGTGTGCTGGTGAGAAAATTCCCATGAAGACTCTCTATTATTCTGAAAGGCAAAATTCATTCATCAAAAGAGAGACCGTCCCTCCAAAATCTTTTCAACTAATGATTTTCAAAGAAAATCTGTCACTGCTTCGATGTCCTTTGTTAGAAATTTCAAAAACTGCCCTATTTGACTAAATACAATCTGATCACTCCTCTGTACTGCCTCTCTGGGAACTCAAATTGAAATGGGTTCCCATGCTAAAAAAGTAATGTCTTGGTGAAGGTAGTGAGAGGAGCAGCAGTCAATGTTGGTATAATGGACAGTGCGCTCTAACTATAACTGGTACATCAAAAAAATTTCCTCCACGCAGACAACTTCAGGGAGGAGGTGTCTCTTTTGGTGGATGGAAGAAGGGTACATTTTGGGGATTTGGTAAATTGGTGAGGTTATCTTGAAGAATAATTGAAACTGGTTATCATGTTTTTGGATGGGATTGAAGTACAGTCTGCTCTTTGAGTATGTCTCAATTGTTACAAGGAAATGAAGTCAGTTCATTCTTAGAAGTCCAACTTTGGTCGTCTAATTACAAAGAAAGTGATTTCTCACTGCTTTCAAAAGTGAAAAACATGTATGTGGCAAACTTAGAAACGTCTCATGGAGATGATGTTGACATGTCTTAGATAGCGCTCAAACATGAACATGCTTTATCTTTGGATCTCGAGGCTTGGTCCTGTGAGCTTCATCTTTGTTAATACCTGATTTCTAAGGACCGGGTCCCGAGGTATCCAAATTGAAGTTTGCTGAAAATAAAATTTGAAGCTTGTGTCAAAGGAAACAAATCAGAAGATCATCCCTTAAACCAAAGAACAAGTGACCGTCATCAAGATATCTGGAGTTGTTACGACATGGACTTATGTGGCCTCGTTAAGGTTCAGCAGAAAACGGGCAAGAATAGATGCTGGTGATAGTTGATGATTATTCAAGAATACATGACAAGATGCCTAAGATCAAAAGCAGGAAACACTGAAATTGGCGGTATTCTTCAAAATGTATGTCAAAACCAATTGAACTCAAGTGATTTGTGTGAGTAGATCCGATCATGGAACTGATTTGAGAACCAAAAACTTGAGCATTTTTTGCATTGAGAATGGTACTAGCCATAAATTCTCTGCTCCAATAACTCTCAACAATCACGGAGTGGTGGAAAAAAAAATATAACCTTGTTAAACATTGCCAGAACTATATTGTTTGAGTCAAATCTTCCTCAAAATTTCTGGGGTGAAGCTGTCACAACCACTCATCCTTCATGTTACCTAACACCGGTTTGAATAAGAAGCGGTTTTTGAATAAGACCCCCGATGAGCTGTCACAACCTAAAGCCTATGCTGAGCTATCTTATGTCATTTGGGTGAAATGTTTTGTGCTGAACAATGGAACGGTGATCTTGAATTTAATTTGATCCTAGAAGTTATGCCATAGTGGTTTGTTGATATTCTTCATCGAGTAAATCATACAGAATATTCAACAAAAGAACTCAGTGCATTAAGAAGCATTCATGTTGTTTTGAGAAGATGGAAACTTACAAAAATGATCAAATATGAGATGATGGATCAAGCTTTCAATTCACATAAAATTGAAGAAGTAAAGCGATGCAAACAACCATTGAAAAATGACTTTGATGATCCAAATCATAGTTTACCTGAAAAGGCTGATGAAGTGGAACAGTGGTTATGAGGTACCCCTGGTACGACTCTGAATTCCAGTCAGATTACCTCAAACCCCCAGAAACTGATGACAAACAAACCCCTTAATGCAAGAAGAACATGCTGATCACTCAATCCATCCTGCTCTAAGACCAGAATGAAACATAGTTCGATCACTCCTCTTGATAATCTTATCTCTCCTTGAACTCTGGAATTCATACGAGATGTCAAAAACAAGAAATCTAGATTGCATTTTCAGCCTTCTATCATCTATTGAGCCAAGAAATGTGAAAGAGGCATTTAAGTGATGCAGATTGGATCAACCAATGCAAGAAAACTTCATCAGTTTGAAGAAGGAAAGTATGGTACCTGTTCCTCGACCTGTATGCAGAACATTATGGCATCGATGGGTTTTCATAACCAACGTCATTAAAATGAAGTCGATTTCTAGAACAATCAGGTTGGTGGTTCAAGGATACAATCAGAATAAGGAATAGCTAGGATGAGACTTTTGCACCTGTTGTCGGATGGAGCCCTATCAGAATTGTAATAGCCTTTGCTGCATTCATGGGTTTCACGCGTATCACATGGAATGTCAAAAGGGCATTTCTGAATGGAGAATCAAAGGAAAGGTAATTTGTCAAACACTCTGATGGTTTTTAAATGCTGAGCTAACCAGATCATTTGTTCAGATTGAATAAGGCTTTGTATGGTCTGAAGCAAACTACAGAGCATGGGATTGTAAGGCGGTCAAAGGTTCTTCCTCTGAAAAAATGGTTTCAAAAGAGGAAAGATTGACAATACTCTGTTCTTATTACAAGAGAACAACAATTGCTTAGTATTCAAGTATATGATGTTGATGATATAAGTTTTTTGATTTTGGGAGCTACTTCAGAACATTGTGTGAAGAATTCTTATCAGTAATGGGAAAGGGACTTTGGAAATAGCATACTGGGTGAATTGGACATTCTTCCTTGAGTTACAAATCAAGCATCATCAAATGGGATTTTCAATCTGTCATAGAAGTCCATCAAGGAGCCTTCTGAATAAATTCAATATGTTCGACTCCAAACCTATTGATACTTCCATGTAGTAGAGGAATCTATCCCTATTGTGAAATCAACAATATAGAGGTGATAATTGGATCCTTTGCTATTCTGACTGCTAGTAAGCCTGTTTTGTCTATAAGTTGGAATGTGTGCCGATTTCAAGCATGTCCTCGTGACTCACCTTGAAGCTACCAAATGTATTCTTAGATACTTGAAAGAAAACAGGGGACCTGTTTCTCTTCTATCTACAGGTGACGACTTTGAATCTAGTTGGCTTTGCAAGATGCTGATTCTTCCGGTTATCCAAGTTAACACTAAGATACTTCTGGAATGTCCATTTCCTTGGAGATCCTCACTTCATTCTGGGGAACCAAGAAACAGATTTAGTGGCACTTTCACAGCTGAAGCTGAGTATGAAGCAATCAAGCTTGCTTGTTGCTCCCAATTGTTATGGATAAAGCAACACTTGGAAGATTTTGGCATAACATCAAGCTATTCCTATTATGTTTGACATACTATGCTGTTAGTTATGGTAAAAATCCCGTCCACCATAAAGAACATAAGCATAATTGATGTTAGCACATCACTTTCGAGAGAACAATGTTGAGAAGGGGAATATTTTGCTCACATATTGGTCGCAACGAATAGCAAATTGTACATCTTCACTGAGGATCTTCATAAAAAGATCAATTTGAGAGAATCGGCTGAATTGGGCATGATGAGTACTCTAGTGAGTGCCCTTAGCTGCCAACCATTTGAATTCCCTGATGCTAAAAGTTGCAGTGCGGTATCCTTTGTTGTGATAGAAATATCTAGATTAAGATCTTTTTACCTTTTGTAGTATACTTACAGGAAGGATTGGCTTAGCCCAGACATGAACATCCAACATTGTGGAATGAGATAAATCTGTGTCATGGTACCTGTGCCTGTCCCAGGTTAGCATTAACAGTAATTTAAACTAAAAATTATGACAGAGGGATCATGCCCACTTGTCGTCATCGGTCATTCTGACCGTTAGTCCCATTCTTATCCCCAGCGACACGTCAATGAATCATGACTGACTGATACGCTAAACTTACTCTCAAATAAGAAGTAAAGCGGTCGAGTCAAGTAAATACCCCAACTATTGAGGTCCGGGATTGTTCCCTACAGGAAATAGTTTAGACCTTAACTTCATCCCTATATTACTATTGTTTAAGTCAATTACTTCCTTAGAGAGCATAAATGATAAAAAGGGGGGTTTCTATTCTAAATAATGAAAATCACTAGCGAAATAAAAGGAGACACTAACACAGCTTCGAATGTTGGAGTTTAATCAATTAACAAAGAACTATGGTTTTACGTGTTCCCCACAGGTTATAACTTATAATTCTAACTATAACAAGTCTTTCCTATTATCTTGCATTCAAAGTGATAAGTTATGTTATTTCTAAATCCTTGGTCCGACATCTAAAAATTTTCACTCCGCACCTTGTCCTGTAGACTTGGGTTGCTATTCTAACCCTTTATCTTTACCGTTCATATTAAGCATCGTATTCGATATTTGACTAAGCTATTACCTGGTCGTACCAATCATACTACCTATTAGATATTATCACTAAATTATTGGATAATTCTTTTCCCTATTAATCTACCGTCCTTGGGTCCGGCATTAGCATTAAGGCGAATTCTAACGTTCGCCATCCGTTAAAAAGACTTCATTGCGAACGAATTATCATACATGCAATCCACTTTCTAGAATTGTTATTTTTAGTTTGGTTTTACCTATTATTTGCCTAGGTTCCCACAACACCCTAGTTATGGAGTTTAGTTTACCCATAGTCATTATTACAAATATTCAAACATGTTTATAAGAATTCATGCACTTACTTCATGAGAACAAGTAAAAGCCGAAAGTTTCACTGATAAGCAGTAAAGGTGACCAACAATCAATGATTAAAGTCTGCAAGATATCACTAAATCTCTCAAAGACTGCACAATAATCAGCGTCTAAAAATATTCAAAGTTCTACAATGGATCCATAGTCTAACCTCAAAAACGAGTTTTTTTCAAACTATTTAGAGAAAATAAAAACCGGAATTAAACAAGGACTCTATTTGACGGAAATTGTCAAACGTTTGCGGATGGACGGACATCGCTATTGATCGTCGTGGTCACGACGGAGACCTTGCATGGCCTTCGTCGTCCCATAACTTGATGAAATTTCTCTGCTTTGCTCTCTTCATACCCCTCGACGGCAGGTATGACGGATCGTTACGAGCCAACGGTCCTTCGAGGTCCTCCGTTCCAACAACCTTGAACTCTTTGGAATAATGGTACTGGCTACTTCTCTGATATTCCTGACGACTGCAGGACGACGCGTCTGGCTAATACGACGGTCCGTCACAATTTTCCGTAACCCCACACTTTGGTCAACTCCCTATATTTCTTCAATTCTTCACAGCTACACTACCTGCCCACCTACGGACCGGCACAACATGACGGACCGTCACAAGCTCCGTAGGTGGTATCTTCTCATTTTCTTCTTCGCTCAAAAAAAACCTCCGGCCTCTCATCTTTGGACAGATTTCCGCCCATAAGGATAAACTTATATAAAAAGTAGCAAAAACAAAAAGGCTTTGGGACACACTAAACTTAAGGAAAATATTAATAATACCGGGAAACCACGATTATCACTACAACCCACTACAACATTTCAAGTCTTTTTAAGAAACCCTCATTACTCTCCTTTTTCCGAAATTCTCATCCCGTCCTTTTAACATTATTTTTGTTTTAAGAGGAAATGAAGTAAAGTTAAAAGAAAAATTTTGTTCCTATCTTCTTCCTTCTTTTCTGTTCAAAAGTTATTTTTTATTCTCATTCCTAGTCAAAATGTGTGCTCCTCTTCTACCTCCAACAAATGCTCTCTCTGCTCTTAGTGAAATAGAGCCATTGCTTTTCTACCCTCCTCTGCTGTGGGTCAAATCCAGTGCCCCTTCAGTTCTCATATAGATTACACCTGACAATCCTTCTACTCCATAGATCTTAAAAACAAGCACTAGCTTGCTACCGGACCTGGTCCTTGCCCAGAAATGCTTCTTGATAGTCTTTTTGAAGAGAGATCTGCCTAATCATAAAGCGTCTAAAGTCTAACATCTCAATCTTCCCCACAGTGAAGAATTAAGTTATTAAAGTTCTGCTATGAATGCGGGAAGAAGGCGGGGCTGAGCAAACTTAAAGCTTTTGCAAGGGGAAGAGGTAAAGACTCTCAAACCCATTTGTGATAAAAATCCTGACATGGAAAGGTATCCTTCACACATTCCTCCTTTCAGACTCGGAAAGTGAGGAGGAAACCCTAACATGAAGGTTGAGCGAGAAGGTGGAATGTCTAGGATGGAACAGAGAAAGTTGGGGAAGAGGCCCCTAGAGAAGACCACTACTATTCTTCTGCTCAAAATTGATGGTCGATTGCCTTAAAAAGTGCAATGCACGTTCTACGGCTCCACTTAGAAGCGCCAGAACCTTTAGTATCAAACTTCAAAATGCCTGAGTCGATTTTGTTGAGTTTCTGTGAGAGTTTGAGAAGAAAGGTAAAAGAAAAGGTCAGAAACAAAAAGGCAAAGATTCGAAATAAGGTCGAAAGCAACAGTCAAAAGAAAATTCGCAGAAAAATGAAGAGATCACAGGGAACCCCTGGTGCCCAAACAGGAGTGATGGAGCGTCAACATGCAGGAAGTTGTTGACAGCCTGAGAAACAATCGTCTTGGTGGGAGAGTTTTGATATGGGAATAATCAATCTTCCCGGCGATGGACCGCTCTTCATGATATTGTAGAAATTCAATCTGGCTGCATTTGTTCAACAGAAAATCTCCTATCCTCTATAAAGAAGAAGTGAGCGAATTCTATTATAATTTCATGTTCAAGAATCTGGGAGTATCCTCACAAGGGTAATGACATTGTTGTACATCTAGATGAGGTCTGTTTGACAAATTCTCAGGATACCTAAGAGGGGACGGTCTGGCCAAAAAAACTTGGCCCCCTCTACTGAGTTGTGTCCTTGGTTTTCTAAGATACCCACAACCAGGTTGCTGGGATTTTTAAAAGGTCATGAAGATGCGATATCCAATTGGTGTCGAATTTGTCAACAAGTTCTCCTTCCTCGTACTGAACAGAACTTCAGCAACTTCTCTGACTGTTTCTAATGGAGATGTTTTGCAGATTCGAAGGCTCGATCTTCCCAGGTCTTATGTTGAGGCCATATACACAACCATAATCGGAGGAAACGGGTTCATTGAATGGAATACGGATATTTTCTCACAGAAGTTTCAAGCTTTTAAAATTCCTCTTCAGTGTTGGGCAAGGTTGGGGACGGTGAAAAAACTGTTTCTGATAGTAACCGCTGGTCAATGTGATTGTTTGACGGGAGAGGCAAACCCCAAGAGCAAGATGCTCAACTCATCGAAGATCAGGATCAACTGAAGCATGAGTTGAGGAGCTCACTGTGCGTTTGATGGTAAAGAAGCCTAAATTGCCCATACTCAAAGCAGAACTACTTACTCTGCACAACTGAGGTACCTGGTACTGCCGTGGTACAAGCTCTGGAGAGAGAGAATTTAGAGTTAAATGCTAAGATCACTGCCTTACATCAGGGAAGGCAGCTTAAAGATAATGAAGCTGTCATGCACGACTCACTCTCATCATCCAGTCCCTGTCTCATCAACCTCCTCTCCTCCTTCTCCTAGCCTGTTAAAAAAAAAACCTCCCCTGTGTCCTTTCTTTTGTGGCTTATCTTTGTGTGTTATTGTTATCATTTTGACTTTATGTACTAAATGTATTGTGAAATGCTAGTTAACTTATTCTCTGTTGTCGTAGTTATAATTATTGTGAATTCCGTTTCGTTTACTGATGATTGCTATCTAGCTTGTGATCTTATTTCAGTTCTCTGTTGACTCATTGGTGTACGGCATAGCTTTTTATGATGCCAAAAGGGGGAATAAAACGGGTAATTAGCTAAATAAATATAGTAGGGGGGACAAAGGGGAATATAGTGAGGGGGGCCAAGTGCGGGGGAATATAGGAGGGGGAACAAAGCTTTAGGTGTCTGAAATATTGTTTTGTCATCATCATCAAAAGGGGAAATGTTATTGCGTTTTTGTGATTCGACAAACTTAGGGACCTTGTAGAGATACCATGTTTCTTACTTGAGTGTGAAGATGAACCGAACTCAGGGCTTGTAAAAAGGTACCAACTCTCAATGTGACGAGCGGTTGACTGCCAGCCTGAGAAGGTACATAAAAAAAAATAAAGCAATTAGGTGCACTCTTCCCAACAACGTCAGAAAGGGGACTTCTCCCACCTAATGGCCAAGAGTTAAGGAAAGGACTTGTCCATATAAAAAGCACTTTTCCTAACATCATTTGTAAGTTTTTTTTTTGTCAACTTGACAACGAACTTTTTCAGACTCTTGCAAAGGCTAATTACAAAACAAAGCGCAGAATTATCTAACAACACAGAAATCCCTGGAGCATTCAGTGTAGTTGTTTACAATATATTCTCTATGGTCTTACATTGTAAACTATTCTGAACTTCAGGCATCATGTGGTAGTGTTGAAATTCTAAGTTTTCTAATGGGATATGCTTAGCTGGGTAGATCATTCTACTTAGCTTTGTTTAAGAAATAGAACTAATGTTGAACGTGAGATTAACAACTTCTTCTCACATTTTGTTGTAATCGTGTTTCACTTTTTGCTTTGAAGACTATTGAAAACGCTTTAAAAATCCTGTCCTGTGAACAGGTCGTGGTTTTACTCCCTTAAGCAAGGAGGTTTCACGGTAAAATCTTTGTGTTGGTTCCGTACGCTTTTAAAAACTTTCTGTTAGACTATTGTGGTGGTAGGACCTGGTCCATTGTCTTTTAAGTGAATGCATCTTTTGAAAATAATTTTACCTCCAAATTATTATCTTTTACAAAAACCACCCTCTGTAATATTGTTGTGTTGTATTACAATTCATATTTTACTTAAACATAAACTAGTGATGAATAGGATTGTGATGGAAAACTGAAAAATCAACTCAGGTATAAAATCATGTGCTTCGTTTACCTTCACGATGTAATGGAATGATCTTGTTGCACTCGCTCCAAATTACCACATTGCTCTAATGTGATGGAAACTATTTGTATTTTGTAACGAACATCCAATTGACTTGTAAATCAAATTGTAGTTAGTTTTTAATAGTTTTTTAAAACTTATGGGTAAAATCATATTTTCTAAAAAGGTGAAAATATTTTCCCAAACCCTACGTCCCAACACATTGTGAATTTCCCCTACATTTTCACATCAAATAATTTTGCCCAAAATATTGAAAATTTTATGGTCAAACGCTAGCTAAGAACAAAGTAAATGGTAAGTTATGATATATACGTGAATTTACGATCCTTTCATAAAATTAGATACTTTGTCTTTAAATTTTATCATTTGTAAAATATTATTTGCAAAAATTCATACTTTAAGAAGTTTGAATGTTGTATTTAATTGAATGTTGAGTTATTTACTTAGATAAAATTTTCACTAATATTTTTTTTCTTTTTTTTAAGAATGCATCTTTCTTCTAGAAATCCTAAAACCACTTCTGTCCACGAAGGTAAATGGTATGTTCTGTAGAACAACCATAAAATTGATAATGTTGTATGGTAATGTGAATATTGAGTTGTTGAATATATTAAAAGGAGGACATAACAGACCGTTCATATCAATTTAGATTTAGCTAAAGATAGAGATCCACATGTTATTTTTTGATATTATTTTACAAGAAGGATGTGAAATGATTTTTTCATGAAAAAATTGAGAGTCAAAAATAAAAAGCAAAAATTCAAGGAAAGAAAAGCCAATGAGGAACAAAACTCAACTAATTAATATATAAATAATATAAAGGATTTCATCACATTGTCACATGACCATGTTAATTAATAGTTTACATATCAAAAATTTCAAAAGACAACTGAAAAAACTTTAGTTAAAGAAATCACAACACAATTCCTTGAAAACTAGTAGTAACAAAGAAAGGTCCAAAAGGCAAATTAAATAAGATTCTTTTTTAATAGTTGCCCACCAAAATAATAGACAGTAAAATGTATATTTTCTGTATATTACCTATAATATACAAAAAATATACATATTTTATACATTAGTTTTATGTATATATTTTTTGTATATTGGTGAGGGAGTCTAATTATTTTTGGGCCAGCGACTAAACATGTTAAAAAAGCCCTTAATATAGTAATGAATAGAGGCCCAAAAAGTATGTAAAATTGAGAGAGATTAATGGATTCTTCCAATAAAGGTATCCAAACTCATCTCACTTGGATCAGTAGCTTGAAGTTCAACTTGGACACCATCTAATTCTCTCCTGAATCTGTCTTTTGAACTTGCATACAACATCTTACTTCTCACCCTTGCTGTCTCTGGTGACCTATATATATACACACACATTCCAACATTGTCAAATCACACATAAAAAAAATGTGAGCTTTTTAAGACATGTCTTGTTAAATATCAAAATGAAGTGTTGCGGATATGGTAAGATGAGTTGTTGACATGGCGATATTTAGTATTGCATTACTATTTTGTACATGTGGCGGCCTAAAATGTGTGACCTAAATTGTGCGGAATCTTCACTTTCAATATTGTATTTGTGTCAGATTTTTTAAAAATATATTGCTTTTGAAGAAATGGACATGCAAACATTTTTGAAGAATCTGATCAACATATGAATCCGCTTTCAATACCGCATTTGTGTCAGTTTCTTCAAAAATACACTACTTGTGAAGAATCGGACAGACAAAATTTTTTGAAGAGTAAGAGCAATATAGTTTGAGACTAGATTTGAATTGTACCACCTCCATTTCACAAAGATGGTCTAGTTTGACTAGACACGAAGTTGAAGAAAAATAAAGAAGATTTTTGATCATGTGATCCTAAATTAAATTTATGTTAAATGTACAAAATTACCCTTTAATCTTGTGGCTTTACACATGCCGCGTGGAAAATAGTTACCAAAAAAGAAAGAGATTTAAACAGACTAAAAAGAAAAGCAAATCATTCTTTTTGAAATGGAGGGAGTGGTATATAGGCATAATTGAGTCATTCCCTAGAAAGTTGAATTAGTGACCATCCAAGGTATTGCAATCTCATCAAGATTTGACTTTATTAAATATCAAGACTATATGTTCTTTGACAAGGTTTAGAGACTCACAATTCAAGAAGTAATACATATTAAATGATAGATAATTGGTAGTTATGTTGTTTAGATACTTCAAAAATATGAGTGCATCCGTGTTAGATCTTTTTAAAAATGAATTTTTTTTGAAAGATATAATGTAAAACTAACAACAATTTTGAAGGATTCGAGCAGTAAACTTAAATAGGTTGTGAAAAGAAATGATTTACCAAGCAACAAAGAAGATCCTGCTTTTCTGGACATTTTCATCAGTAGTCCAATCATAGTCAAAAACAGCATAACGACATTCACTTGGAGGCATGCTATTAGCAAAATCATCATGTGTTTCTGTTTGTCCACCAACTTTCTCAACCACAACTTGCTGAACAGATTCATCAATCTTGAAAACTAGGTACCTATGGTTCCTCTTTGCTTTCAACTCCAAGAACCTCAGCTTGCATTCATCACTCACTGCTATCCCTGATGCCGAATTCGCCTATCCAACAAAAAACAAAGAAAGATAGAAGACATACATAGATAATAAACAAACCACGTCACAGACTGTGTTATTTTTTGACAGTGACGAAGCCAGAAATTCTCATAAAGGAATGTAAGAATGTCACACTTCTGATTTGAACTTACCACCTAAACAAATTTTGAGCCACCTTTTCTACTACACTAAAAGATCCCCTTGTGTCAAAAGGGATTTAACCAAGAAAAAGGTACGCAGGAGCATGAAACATCTCACATTTATGTAGGATTATTAGGAAGGGCCACACCCAAAAGTAATGTTATGATCTATAGGTCACACAATATTAAACAATGACGGACCCAGAAAATCTCGTAAGGGAATTTCAAGAAAATGTAAGAATGTCACACTTTCTATTTAAACCTACCACCTAAAACAAATTTTGAGCCACTTTTTCTACTAAACTTAAAGATTCCCTTGTGTCAAAAGGGATTTAACCAAAAAAAAGTTAGCCAGGAGCATGAAGTGTCTCATGTTTATGTAGGATTCCAGGGAAGGGCCACACACCAAAAGTAATATTGTGATCTATAGGTTACACGACATTAGACAGTGGCTGAGCTAGAAATTCTCATAAGAGAATTCAAAAAAATGTAAGAATGTTACACTTTCTATTTGAACCTTCCACCTAAAACAAATTTTGAGCCATTGCTACTACACTAAAAGATACCCTCATGTCAAAATGGATTTAACCAAAAATAGATAGCCAGGAGCATGAAGCATCTCGTGTTTATGTAGGATTCCAAGGAAGGGCCTCACCCAATGACCCAAAAGTAATGTTGTGATCTATAGGTCACCTAACATTAGAAAGTGGCTGAGCCAGAAATTTTCTTAAGAGAATTCAAGAAAATGTAAGAATGTCACACTTTCTATTTGAACCTACCACTTAAAACAAATTTTGAGCCACCTTTGCTACTACACTAAAAGATTTCCTCGTGTCAAAAGGGATTTAACAAAAAAAAAAAGGATAGCTAGGAGCACGAAGCATCTCGCGTTACGTAGGATTCAGGGAAGGTCCGCATTCCAAAGAAATATAATATACGTGATTCATAGGTCACACGGAGATCATTTTACCATTATTTCAAGACTCCATCAAGGGAATTTAACAATATATGATAAATGTTGTTTTTTAACTTATTTGCATAGTAAAAATTTACCAACGAATAGGATTCAATTGAATTCCCTTCGAACCATATAGCTTGGCCATTAAAATTAGGGCAATTGAATATTTGGGACTTAAACTCCTTGAAATCATTGTCTCTTTTTAGGAATTCTACTATAGTTTCACTCCCCTTTGATAGTTTTCTATGATATATTATTCGTTTTTCAATAATATTGTCATACTTAGACATATCACGTAATAGAATACACCAATACATTATAACTTATGTACCATATAGTAAAGAAAAACACTCAAGATCTAGCTATGTTAAAACATAATATGATTTGTGAAGTGAAAGGAAAAAAGTACATAAAACATACCATTTTGAGTATCTAGCAATACAATTTTGGTGTTTTTCTGAAAGAAATGAAATAGAAAGTTTTTTTTTGGCAAAAAAGAAAGAGTAGGAAAGAGTAGAAAGAAAAAGATCCTTAATTTTGGGTATAAGAACAGAACAAATGTTCAATATAGAGGTTGTTTAGGACTTTTTTTGGACAAAATTAACATGGTCCATAATTTCATAATTATTATGTAACGACCATTTTGTTATATCAATATTGTCACCCACATATTATGGTTATTCATTATTTCTCCTATTATTGTGGATTACTTTTTGGGAGAATTAAGGCCAATCAATGTAATGGAAAATACATTAACATTCAGTTTAGTGGTATCGATTTGAGTTTTTGACATAATCCTTAAATGTAATTTGTAAATCATCGAGATATTTTAATACCCTTCAAATTTATAAATTATTCAACATAGTTATAGCTAGTAGACATGAAAATACAAACATTTTTGGACAATTCTCATAACTTTACATTTATGGAAATTCAACTTATTTGTACAACTCTTGAGAAATACTTGAGTGGTTTAATTAGGGGAGAATGCATATTAATTAACTGTTAGTTACTGCTAAGGATTTATGTGTAAGAATATGTCATGAATCGATAAGCTTGGTGTAAATCGGGTGTGGGTATATTCTTACCCAATTTTATATTATTTTTATTGGAATAATTGTCACATAACAAACAAAAAATTCATATTTGTATGCTATAACTATAATTTGCATAATTGCGCTCTATAGCAACATTTATTGACATTTCATATACATATCTATAAATCCGTTTGAACCACCTCTCAATTCAATTTATAATTGTGTTTGTATCTAATGTAATAAATTTGAATTTGCTCTCTCTCTCTCTCTCTCTCTCTCTCTCTCTCACTTTATACAAACATAAATATTTGTATAATCTATGTTTGTATAAAGCGAGAAAGGCAAAAAAAAATTGGATAGGAGAATATTTGTATTGTATAATTATAAGTGTATAGGACGAATATATATGTATTTGCATATGTACAATTTTCTCTCGCTTTATATAAACAGAAACGCAAGTATAAAGCTTAGAGAGGTGAGCGATAGAGGGAGTGAGCAACAGTGGGAGCGAGCGACAGAGGGAGAGTGGCGAGTGAGAGTTTGAGGGAGAGAGGCGACTGACAAATATTACAGAGCACAATTAAATCAAAGTGTGGTTGTAGCATTTAATTTGAATTAATAGTTTGTCATCATATACAATTTTTCCTTTTGATTGAGGCACAATACATAAATGTGTTGCTTAACTTGTTTACTAATAATGACATCTATTCTCTTCGACTTTAATTGTACACAAAGATACATAGGCACGTATAAGATTGAACAAATAAATATTTGTCCTATCTTTGTTACAAATAAAATAGAAGATAGATTTCTATTAGCCTATTAAAATCTAATAAATAATTTAGAATTAGCCTAACGCCTCATTTGTTTTCATCAAGATTAAGATGTTTGAATCTGAATGCACATCTAGATGATTAATTGTCTTTTCAACATCTGAATATCATAGTCTATTTATATGTACACAATAAATATACAATTCAATTTTTTAAAATTAAATATCTAAAAATAATTAATAAAATGAAATCATTATTTGACCAAAATAGGCTTAAGTCATTTGCGGCCCCTTAAAGTTGTCCACATAATTCACGTAGACACTTGAACTAGGACTTATATCTATTGAACACCTAAATTGTTCAAGACACGTGTCTATTAAAAACAAAGCACTGATGTGACAAAACAAGTGTATCTCACCGCTGCTGAGCGTGTGAATGTATTTTTTTTTTTAAAAAAAAATATTTATACTTGCTTTATTGACACTTGACATGCATCAACTAAATAGAGAAAAAATTAATTTATTAAACATTAATCTTTTAAACATTAAAAAAAAAAAAAACCCTCCACACTCATCTCTTCTCAACCCACCATTTTGAAAACTTCAAATTTCATGCCTTTTGTTATTATTCATTTTTTTTTCATTTCCTGTAAACAAAGTCGTGATGAATTTTTCAAGAAGAAGAACCAATGACCATGTGGAGTTTCAAAAATGATTGACCAAGATAATGTGCCAGTTTTTATTTTCATAACTCCAATAGAGAAACTATCACCATTCATAATCTTATTAGAAATGCTATAAAAATTTGATATAATTTTAATCTCTCTTCGTTGTAGATTTCAAAATAATTTATCAAGATCGATTATATTTACAAAATTGGAATAGTTGTCAGAGGAATATAATATAACAAAGAAAAAAGAAAGAGCAAAAGATTTGGTGGGTGAATTCGGAATGAGATGGGGTTAGACATTTTTTTTTGTTATCCCCGAGGAATCAGTGGTGAATGACGATTGGGGAACAACAGAGAAGAAGATGAAGAAGAAAGGGGCAATACATTAGATGGGCTGGGGGTTAGGCGGGGGTGGGGGAAAGATTATTTTTATCAATTTAATTTTTTTCTATATTATTAAAGGCTAAAAAATATTTTTTATTTTTCAAAATTAAAATTATGGTCCATGTTCCACGTGTTGTAATTGTATTCGTAATTTTGTCAAGATAATGTGTTTGCATTACACGCACAATATTTGTAAAGCTAGTTATCATTTTATGTTCAATAGATAAATATTCGTTAATATTAAAGTGTCTTTTAGGTAAGAGTCTCAATTGAGGTGTCTAAATGAATCATGCGGACAACTTTAAGGGGCTATCGATGACTTAAGCCAATAAAATATGAAATAATTATACTTGCTAGTTGCTAGTGATGGTGGAGATAGTTTGTATTGATAATGGTGATGATAATTATTATTTAGTGATAAGTAATGATGGTGGTGATAGTTATGACGATGGAGAACTTTAGTGTTGAGGCAATTGATAGTGGTGTTGGTGGTCGTAATGATAAGGTTAGTTGATGTTAATCTATAGTTGGTGGTGGCGGAAGAATGTGTGATAGTTGGTGATGTATTTGTGATAGGTGGTGGTGGAGCTAGTTATGATGATTGAGGTGACTGGTGGTAAAGATTGACTTTATGGTCCTTTGTTGGGAAAGACAAGGCACTAACAAAGAATGCCTGACAGGATAACAGCGGAAGAATACCCAAGTCTATACTTTCCCTCTGCGTTTGAACAAGAGAAGCCACACAACCACAGCAATATGATAGTCAGGCAACAATAATATCACCAAACAAATAATAACAGAACAATAATCAAACAATCCGACAAGCCAACGCAGATTTACGTGGCGAAACCCTTCAGATGTAAGATAAAAAACACGGAACCAAAAAGCTTCCACTATAATGCACCAAGGTACAATATTGGTTCTCCAAATGGCCACAAAACAAGTGCCAAACAACGCACAAGAAAATAAGAATTGCAAAATGCAGCACAATCTAAGAATTATATGAGCAAAATCACCCCAATTTCACAGCTAATGTTCACGGACACGCAAAACTTAAGCTGCGACCACCAATCCACCTCTGTCTTTCCCAATCAAAGATTGAGATGAATTTAATATGCTGTCAAATTAGCTCAATCGTCAAGACACTAAGCTGAATCGTCAATTTGAAGTTGGCTGTTAGGGCTGAATTTTGACGGCGAAAAACGGCTCTCTTTCTCTCTTTTTGTCTGCTGAAAAACTCTTTGTATAGATGAAAATAAGACCTAAATAGACTTATATTTTGCGTCTAAGACTGGCTTATGGTAAAATGGGTTGGTCCAAAATTGGGCTTTTTATTTAATCCACATGGAAGGGGAAAAAGACCCATAACCCAACAATTCTCCCCCCCCCCCCTCACAACACTATTTGGAGGAGACCGCCATCCCGAGCGACCATCACAATCTTCAAACTTCCCTCTAGCAAAGCTTTAGTCAATCATATCAGGAACCATTGTCTTTGTTTATGAATCTTTTCAAGCTCAAGCCCTTAGAATCCACACCTCTTGAATCAATGGTACTCACATCATGGTTAGACCGAACCATGGAACTAGAATTCTTGCCAGATGTATAGCACTTTACTGTCACAATAGCACCTAACCTCTCTTTGAGCAACAACCAAGTTCCCCCAAGAATCCTCTTCATCAAAAGCAATTCTTTACAGCTGCAACGACAGCAATCAGCTCAGCTTCCTTGTAGTAGATAGAGCAACACATTTTGCAACCTATATTGCCAAGACACACCTCCCCCTGCAAAAGAACCAGTACCCCGAAGTAGACTTGCGAGTATCAAACCTCACCAGCCATTCTGTGAATCAGTAATAACCACAAAGAATAGCCTTCCCTGTCCAAAACACAACTACGCGACTAGAAGTGCCACAGAGATATCTCATAACCACTTCCAGCATTCCAATGTCTCTTCTTCCCGATTAGAAAGAAAAAGGCTAACAACTCCAACCGCGTGATCATATCCGAGTCTTGTACAAAATCATCCGCATACTCAAATTACCAATAGCTGAAGCATAAGAACTTTCTTCATATTTTCCTTCTCATCATCACTAAGGAAAGGACACTGTTTCGTGTCTCATTGAAAGTGCATAGCTAAAGGTGTACTGACAACCTAGCTTTGTTCATGCTGAATCTGCGAGTACTTTTCTGAATGTACTTCTCTTTGTGATACTACCAATTTTCTGGCCTTTCTATTCAACGACAATCTGCAGCCAAGAACTTGCCTTGCTTGTCTTAAGTCTTTCATAGCAAAAGACTTACCTCAACTCTTTGCTTCAACTTTTGAAGCCCCTGCAAGTATATAACCAACAACAAGCATGTCTCAACATAAAGCAAACACAATATAAGTCACCATCAGAGAACTTTTGCACAAAAACCATGGTCTGAAGAAAGTCTTCTTGAAGCCCTGCTGACTCATAAAAGAACCAAACTTCCGTACCACTTGCCTGGGAAGCTTTGTTTCAAAATAACCATACAAGCTCTTCTTCAATTTGCAAACAGCCTTCTCTTTATACCCTTGACTTCAAAACCTCCCGGTTGCTCCATATAAATTTTCTTCATCTCAGTCCAACCATGTATGAAAGCAGTTTTTAACATCCCTTTGCTCAACCTCAAATCTAGACTTGGGCATCCTAAGCCCTAGAACCACACGAATGGATTACATCTTACGAACTGGAGAGAATCTCTCATCAAAATCACTCCCTTTTTCTGATTAAATCCTGGACAACTAATCTAGCTTTGACCGTGGAACCTGGATTACCATCTTCATGTTTCACCCCGAAAAACCCACCTGTTTGTCAAGCTTTTCTGTCTTTATAACTTACCAAACCAATCAAAGGTATGATTAATCATGCAGGATTTAATCTCATCTTCCATAGTCATCAAACCACCTTTCTTTTTCTTCACTTTCCAGGGCCTCATTCAGACTCCTCCGGTTCTCCCCCGGCATCGAGTACATCCAGTGGGAGAATTAACGGAGATGAAGGAATTCCTCTCTCTACTAGATCGTCCTGAGAGAACTCTCTAGCATCTATAATTGGTTTTGTTGGACAACCACAGGCATCTTCTTGCACTGGAGCATCAACAACATCATGCCGGTCATTCGAACATGATCACATCTTTCATTAGCAACTTGATTTTCCATCATTATGTAAGATTTTCTTTTCTTCGCGTGCGATAGTCAAAGGACTGGATTACATCAACTAACTCGCACTACCTGAAAATCCAGCCTTTTATCTTTTTCAAAATCTTCAATTGTTTGGTCGTTCAAAGAACACACATCAACGGCTCTAACATTCTTCTCAACCAGGATCCATAAAACGATAGCCAAATTCATCTGACCATACAACCCATGAAGAGTACACTGCCTATTTTAACATCCACTTTGACCTTTTCATCCTAGGAACATGTACAAGGCTTTACATTACACCCAAAACTCTAAGATGATCAAAAGCATCTTACCATCCAAACTCCTGTCAGGGGACATCACCATCTACGCAAAACAGGAGATAACTTGATAACATAAGCCAGTATTAAGTCTTCTCTGCCCAAAGAATCTGACCGCTTCACCTCAATCTGAAAGCATACCTCTAACCCTCTCAACTAGAGTTCCTGTTCATCCTCTCTCTGCTAAAACCATTTAAACTGAGGAGTCTGTGGAGGATTGCTGATGCCTAATACCCTGCTCTCCTCGCTCGTGACTATCTATCAAAAGACAATATCTTCCCCACCATTATCCTACGGATTTGCATTTCATGTCTCCCTTTTTGTCTTTCAACCAGTCACCACGGCCTGAAAACTTCCCTTGAACACATCAAGTACGTGATCCTTGGACTTGCAAGAAATACCCAGAGTTTGCGAGAATGATTCATCAATAAAAGTCACAAAGTAAAGTGCACAACCATGAAGATCTTAACCTTAAAAGGACCACCCATCCAGAATGTACCAACTCCAGCAAATCAAGCTTTCCTTAAGGCGGCTTGACGTCGAAAGAAACTCTTTTCTGTTGATACCGGCTAAGCAATGAACACATGCTTTTCAGCTTGCTTGTTTCATCACTCCATAACGCAATTTTCTTAGCCAACTATCAATCCCTTCTCGCTCAATCTATGACTCAGCCTTCTATGCCATAACTCTGATGAAGTATCATTCTCCACCACATTTACTGAGTCTCTGGAAATTGAGCCTGAAATACAATACAAGTACAACTTGTCACCACGGGCCCACCCCATCAAACTTTAGTAAGTTCCACTGGCCAACACCCCCAGTGTATTAACATACAACCCTCATCATCAAGAGTCTCCCACCAGAAATCAAATTCAAGCGAACATCTGGATCATGCTTGACATTATTGAGAACTAGTTTGGGAACCATTGTTACTTTCCAACAACTCCCAATGCCAATGAAATAAACTTCACTTCATGAATTATTGCCCATTTCAGGTTCAACGTTCCAAAATTACCTGAGTAAAGAAAAAATAATTCCTTCTTGCGTACATGAAAGTAGGCACCAGAACCCACCCAGCTAGACTTTCATCACAACAAAGATTTAATGACATTTTGCATCACAAGAAACAAAAGATCATCATTAGCAACACAGCACCATACGATTTCATTATCGCCTCTCTCTTTTGTTTGTCCTCGTAATCTGCTTGTGCTTGTAAAGATTTCATATATCCCAGTCTTGTGCCAATGTCACATGTAATATTGCTTGTATTTAGAAACTTTGGACTTGCTTCTACTTTACTCTATCATTCTGACCTCTGGACTTGTTTCTCCCCCTATCCTTCGTAACCAAAACATCGAGTGTGAACCTGAAGAAGATGAGGCTTGGATCTTCTTCTCCTTTCTTCATTCAGACCCACTCTTAGTATATTCCATGGTTACAACACCACTGAGAGCAAATTAGTCAAAGAAAACTCGAAGATTTTTCCCAAGATCTGGCAGAGTATTAGAAGCCCAAAGTCCCTTGTACCACATCAAACTTTACACCCTCCGGACAGACTGGGTCAAGAACAACACCCTGAAAATCTTAATAGATCATAAATAATAGTGTCCCTCTTTATCCCTGAATTCATTACATTGTTTCAATCTGACCAACTTGTTGTTGCAATCTTCGAAGCATATAGTGTCTCGATGCTTGCCCACAAACTTTTGGCATGTGTCTCATCTCACAATATGAATTTCGAACATTATCTTAAACCCATTGTCCTAATATAGACAAACCTGCATATGCTCAAATTCCATTCTTCTATTCCATACGAGACTTATTGAAAGCAACACAGGTAAAGGCATCTTCTTGACAAATAGAAGATTTTCATCTTGCCTTTTCCAAACTGATTAGTTACTACCATTAAACACACACAAACAACATCACCATTTGCTCATTTTGGCCTCCATCATTCAAAACAACAAGCAACAATAACAAATGCTCTGATACCACTTTGTTGGAAAGAAAGGCACTAACAAAGAATGTCCCTGACAGGATAAACATCCGTAAGAATACCAAGTCTATACTTTCCCTTCTCGATTTGGAACCAAGAGAAAATACACAACCAATCCAAGCAATATGATAGTAAGGCAACAGTAATTCACCAAACAATATAACAAGCCATAATAAACCATCACACAAGACACCAAGATTTACGTGGAAAACCCTTCCGCTGTAAGAAGTAAAAACCCACGGGACAAAAAGCTCCACTATCATCACCAAGAGGTACAATATGTTCTCTAAAATTGGCCACCAAACAGTGCCAAACAACGCGCAACACAAAATAAAGATGCACCAAATCTAGAAATTAAACAGGAGCAAAATCAACCAATTTCACAGCTACTGTTCACGACATCATAAACTGAGCTGCAGACCACCAAATCCAACTCTGTCAGTTCCTAATCAAAGATATTGAGATGAATATAATATGCTGTCCAAAAACCAGCTCATCGACAAGGAAACGAAGCGTGAATCGCAATTTGAAGTTGGTTGGTAAGGGGCTGAATTTTTGACTGTCGAAAACTGCTTGCTCCTTTTCCTCTCTTTTTGCTGCTGAAAAACTCTTTGTATATATGAAAATCAGACCTAAATAGACTTAATATTTTGCTTCATAAGAATTGCTTATGGGGAAAAATGGTTTGTCCCATTGGGGCTTATTTATCCACATAGGAAGGGAAAAAGACTCATAACCCAACAAATAGTAGTAGCAAAAGATCAGAAGGAAGGAAGATAGGTTTGAGCTCGACGGATAGTTAAGATAATGACTAGTGAAGTAATGGTGGAGGAGGTGGTGAAGGTGGTGATAACTGAAGAAATATGGTGGTGGTTGACGTCGATGTTAGTTGTGATGGTAGATTTTGTCAGTAGTAGGAATTGAATATATTAGTGAGAGTGATGGTGAAGGTGGCAACGACTACATAGGCGGTGGTGGCGGTAGCTGCCACGACGACTACAGAGATAATGATTGTAGAGGTAATGAATATAATCATAATGATGAAAGAAGTAAGTCTGGTAGCATTTGATGGTAGAAGTTTGCAATGATGGTGGTTTTGATGACAAGTTTGGTTGATGGTAAACAATGGTAATAATGATTGACAATGGTAGTGGTCATGGTGGTTGTGATGAACAAACGTGGTTAGCTATGATGGCTAGTAATTGTAGATAGAGTGATGCTGAATATTTCACACAATAATACCTCTTAATGAAAATAAAATTTTGTTCTAGATCTTAATTATTAAGACCTATTAAGTGCTTAAAATTTTAAAGAAAACAAATACACTTTATGATCTTTTTAATGACAAGCTTAGACATTCATTAGGTGAAAACGAATGAGATCAAGTCTACAACACTACCATATAGTTCATTTCCTTGAAAGTAAAAGATCGTTTATAAATAGTAAGACTTTTTCTTATACCTTTGATGAATGAGAAACACATTTTGCACTATTAATTACTTTTTGGACCCACATTATTTGATAATTTTTTATTATTCGTACATCCCAAAAAAATATACAATGCTATTTTATATTTTCTCATCAAGAAATTTTTATAATTACGGAAATACTATGAATATTTAAAATTAGAAATTTTAAAAAGTTTGCTATACATAAAATATGGTGACATATTTAAAATAAAAAAACTATGTCTTCCTGTTTTATTCATCCAAAAAAATAAAATTAATAGTCTTCTAGACTTTGCAATATATGAATATTAAAGCTTAATATATAGTCTCTCGTTCATCAACGAGAATTAACAAAAACAATGACAAAAATGATTCGGAGATTTTGAGCCTATAATTTTGCAGCGGCCTCCCATACCCATACAATTTTGCTTACATAAATTATCACATCTGGTATCATCATTAGAGCCTGGATCACAGCTTCCAATATGAGTATCACCACAACATTTCAATCCATCAACTTGGACCAAACCTGAAAATCAAATTTATTATAAATTTTTTTAGTATCAATTTACAAACTTGAGTAACATAGGGTCACATAATAAAATAAAAAGAAAAAAAATATATCAGTAAATTATTTGGTTTTATCCTACAATTAAGAAATATTTATTGGAATTATTTTATAACTTTAAATAATAACTTCGGTATTTCAATTTTCAGTAGAATATATAAATGTTTAATGATAAAAAAAAAATGTTACCAGATTAAAGAAATCAATGATTCAAGTTTGGTCTAATTTTTTTTTTCTAAAGGACAACCAAAATCAATGAAGATGGTTTCCAAATGTTGAAATTAAACTAATTAAATTGATTTTTCGTTGTCTTTGATTTTGCCAATTATTTTATTTGTTTACAATGAATAGAAAATTAAAGAATCAACTATGACGATAAATCTTGGCATGGGAGTTAATTAATCATGTAAATAAAATAGACTCCACAAGTTATTTATAACATGAAATAGATTCTAATTTGATTTGATTTTTAGGTATTCTATAATAAATAAGCACAAACAAAAAGTTAATTACCTGAAATAAGAAATGCAATGAAAAGAACACTACAAATAAATTTTGAGATGCTAAATGCCATGTTTAATATTTTGAAGTTATAAACTATGAATCTAATTAACAAAGGCTTTACTTATTTTATAAGAGAAGAATTGAAAATATTTATGGAAAATTATGTTAGTTTCTTTATTTATTTCATGACTTTTTCCTTACACCCTCTTGTAATATGTTAGTATCAATTAAATTATCATAGCACTTTTGGTGCTTTAGTTTTGGTAAATTTTATTTTGGTTATTTAAATATTCTTAAATAAGGATAACATATATTTAGAGATAAATAATGTACAAAATATTGGCTATAATATTACGAATCGTTTAAAAATGGTAGCATATTATATTTGGAGCCTCACGATTGTACTGCACCACCTAGAAAACAAATAAGGTAGTATCTACTTAGAAACATTAATATAAATATGAATATTACATACCTTAATTTAGAATATATAATATTTTATATTTTAATTTAGAATTCACATTGATAATAGAATACTTTATTTTTTAAAATTTAGTTTTCTTATGCGTAATGTTGTATCACGCCTTGAGCCTATATTTTTTACGTGATTGGCACTTGAGAACCATTATTGTCCCCAAGCTAACCAATGGCCTGACTCAAACAAAAATAAATTCAAATATAAAGTTTTAATTCAAATGTCTCAAATGCTTAACTTAGAACATTTTAAAATAGGGCATATTACACAAGTAAAACTATAATTTATCCCCTAAAAGTTTATAATTAGAAAAATATCTCAAAACAGATACAATATTATAAGCGCTGATACATTAATCTAATGTGTGAGATACATTGATAGTTAAGTAAGATACTTTACATTTTATACATGATACATTAATTTGATGTACATTTTATACATGATAAACTACTTTAATGCGTGAGATACACTAATATCATGCACGAGATACATTAATCTAATGTACGAGGTATATTTTATACATGATACACTAATCTAATGCGTGAGATACACTAATGTGATGCGCGAGATACATTAATTTGATGCGCGAGATACATTCATATGATACGCGAAAATGAGGGATTTTGAAAATTTGTAGAACTTATAGGGGATTAATGGTAATAAGTAAACTAAAAAGGTGAGATTTCTATAGTTAATCTATAAAAGTATTCAAACCAGCCACTAGGAAAACTCAAATCTAGAACACTAATAATAGAAAATAAAATAGACTGTACTATCTATGAAGCCTCTAATACTCTGAGGGATATTGTAACAAAACCCCAAATCATCCTAACAAAACTGAAATAAATTAGGGATCCTCCGGAAGCAAGGAGACTCATCAAAGCTAACTCGAATTGCTATGGCATCAACGAAGTGCCTGTTGATGACCTTGATTTTCTGTATTAGCATCATCAAACAATGCATGACAAATAGCATCAATACATTGAATGTACGAGAATGTAAGTGGAACACTGAACATAACATAAAAGCTTGAACGTGAAAATAAAGAAGCATACTCACCTCAACTCTACTCACCTCATGGATACTCAACTCAATGCAGTATAAAAACAACAACAAAAATGTAGTTTATATAGAACATTTAAAACCGTAGATAACAACTCAATGTATTTAAAAATACAATAATACTCACTATGTATGTGATGATACAAAATAACTCAATTTGGGAGATTCTCTAATCGATAACCAATCACTATAAGTTATGTGATGATACAACATCTTGTCCACGCTGTCAGAACTGTCCTATACCTTGCAAGTGTATAAGAAATCCTCAACTAAGTGGATCACTAAGTATGCTTAAAAAGCAATAAGGAATCATCTAAAAAGTATGATCCTTTCTACCCACATTGACTACACGACTTATGATAACTCTGAGTTATATAAAATCGTCCCCATATCGGTGCTCAATACTACTTTCAAAATATAACTCAACTCGTATGTTTTAAAACATTTTCTCATCCTCAAGTTTTGAGATTATTACTCAAAAGATTCTCTTGCAAGAGATTATTTCAAAAACTCCTCATAAATTCTCTCATTTTAAATGTGAAAATATTAACTCTTGGGAATGCTTAGTTCCCACATATTCATTTTCGAAAATAAAATTCAACTCTCCTCGTCCTCATACTCAAGTACTCAAGTTTTAAAACAAGTTTTAAGCAATCTTTGTATAAGCGAAAGCCTTTTTGCTTAAGAAAGTTTCACAAAAGTAAAGGGGATTTCACTTTGGTGAAGGAAACCTTTTGCGACAGTAGAGGGAGGCTTTGACCTGCCATTTTTGGGGTTTAAGCCATATTTTACATATATGATTTTGGGGGATCATAGGTGGCAATTTTCGAAAGGATTTCTTGTGCTAAGTCATTTGTATAAGCTTTCATGATCCTAAGTATTCATTTTTATTTTGTCATTTGAGAATTCTAACATAAAAAATCAAAATTTTAATTGGTAAATGAAAAGGTTTTTAAAGAACTCAACTTCTTAACTAAAATGGTAATTATGAATCGATTTTGAATCCTTTTTTTAAATGATTTTTCTCAATTGAGTTTCAAAAGCCTTGAGTACAAGTATTAACTTTCATATTCAAACCTTATTTACGTAATTAGATTTTGAGTTGATTGACCCATTTTCCAAAGTAACTGATGTATGTATTGTCATTTCTGGAAAGTGATTGTGGAATGCTTATGTCACGCCCCGAGATATCCCCGAGACACGGACACGGAACTTAGGACCACAAGTGATCCCAACCTAACCATGCTGGCATGATCATGAGCATACTAAAGAACAAGAAACTGTTGCGGAAGCTAAATCATTCATAAAATGAAAAGATGGGGAATACCCATATGCTAAATCTGAGATATATGAAAATGATGAGTTTAATACAAAGAAAATATGAACTCAACGCTAAACTGAAACTAACTATGTCTGAAATAAGCCTCTAAACTGGACTAGAAATACTGGGACAAGCCCAAGCTAAATCTAGCAAAAACTGAAACTAAATGACTGAAGACTGAAATTAAACTCATGACTGTTTTCCTCGGAGAATGAGGACTCACCACTAAATACGTTGAACTGGAGATCGGGAATCGATCTATGCGTGATCTAGATGCTAAGAACCTGAACTTACATTACAAGAAGAGGTAGCGCACATATGCGTCAGTACTTGAAAGGTACTGAGCATGTGGGATAAATTAAAACTGAAATAAAACATAACTGAACAAACATAAAAGCAAGTATAATAATTTGACATGATAAACTGAATTCTGAGCTAATTAGATACAATGACCAATTTATAACATGTTGAAAATGAATACTGAATACATTGATAAATGGTCAATGCAGAGAGTCTTATGTAACGGCGGGAGCTACTATAATCGATAATAAACCACATGAGCTTAAAATGTGGGTTCCGATGTATATCCCCGCCCCATTGAGAGAACCCCATATAACCCTATAACGCAGAGGTTAAAGGCATTCTGGCGTGATCATAAACTGATTGCCCACAAAGGAATTACAAACCTACTTGGCTGTGTTTCTGGGACTAGTTTTTGGGTGCGCTGAACCTCATTTCCAACTCATTATTAATGCTACTACTTCTCTTCCCATTGATTATGTAGTTAACTGATTATGTCTGAATTTCTGTAAAATACTGGATAGCTCAAAACTGAACATGCAACATTTAATCTGATAATGATGCATTAATAACTAAGGCATGAATATCTAAAATAACTAAAATATCTGACCTAGCATGTGTAATTCAAGAACAAAAGAAATAGAAAGCTAGGGTTTTGATATTTTAAAGGCTATGTGATGAACATGATGATGTGAATTGCCTTGTTGTGACCTTTATTAGTTGATGAAATGTTTGATAGCATGAATGTGGATTTGAATTGCATGAATTATTGTCTCTTTCGTGTGGTGTGGTATTGTTTATGTGCATTGATTATTAAACACCATGATGAGACAAGTGTTTATGACGCGAGGCCATTGCCAACGAGTGATGTAAAGTCGATAGAAAATAGTTCTGGCTAGCGATATAAAGTCGATAGAAAATGATTTCGGCTAGTGAATTGATAGGAACTAGTTTCGACTACTGAATTGATATGAAATTGATGCTAAATGGATGTAGCTAGTAATAAAGTGTCGAAGTTAATGATTCTAGCAAAAGATTGATTATTGTGATTTGATATATTTCATTATAAATAATAAGTATAAGAAAGATATGATTAATATTTTGGATTATATAACTTCTATTTAAAAAGTTACATTCGTTATTAAAAGTTGACTTTAAGTCATTAATTTAATTAAGTTATCTTTATTTTTATATCTTTCACAACTTTAATATCAAGTTCAAATTACGATAAACTTTCATTCTAAAATATCAATAATAATAATAATAATAAAATGATAAGTCAACCACTTGAACTTTTGGAAGAACTTTTCATCTTAAAATCTCGAAAATAAAATATCTCATTCAGATGAATTTTCATAAAATGAAAAATATTTTATAAATATCTAAATTGAGTATGTAGTAAAAAGAGCACCTATCACTATCTCACCAATCACCCAATCATCTATATCAACAGAAGTAACAGTAAGATTATAAATTATAATAAAAAATTTATCATTACAATTAAGAATAACCTTCCTCATTAATAATTCGATATGATTCTAAAGAGTTAAAATATGTTTAGGAAATAAGTTTACCTTAGAAAATAGAAAAAACATTTTGTAATTTTTAAAATGAAAACCACACGGCAATTTGAGACAATGTTGACAATTTTATTTTTATTCTTGCAAGGAACAATGAAAAAAAGAGAGGAAAAAAGTAACAACCACAACAGCAAAACTAAAAGAAAAATACAATCAATAAAAAAAAAATCACGAGTTAGACTTATTTTTAGTGACTAGATTTAATGGGCACAAAAGAAAAAAATAATAATAAAATAGAGAAAATAAAAATGTGCAAAAATATAATAAAGGAGAATTTCTTTTTGGGAAAATGTTTAAAAAATTATATTTTTTTGGGTCTTTTTTCTTCTCTCTCACTAGTAGTGTGTAGTGCACTTTTTCTGTCATTAGGCCTGATCAGAATAACATATTAACATTTCTTAGTAACTACTAATGGAGAATGTTTTTTTTACTCTATTTTATTTTTAGATCAGCAAAAATATTTTTCCCTTCAAAAATGAGCATTTTGACCCATCAAATGATATTGTCAAAATGTGATGAAGCAAAATGTTTTTGAGCAGAATCATTGCATATGTTATTTTCTTTTATGTTGTTGATCGATATAGTCAAATGATTTTTAAAAAAAAAAATTGTTGCATTTATAAAGACATTTTTTTTTCTATAAATTACTCTCTTCGTGTATTTTTAGTTGTCATGTTGCGCTTTTCAAAGCTCAATTCGACTAATTTTTAAAGTTAGGTTAGATTTTATCAATTTGATATTTTTTTTTGAAAAAATAGATATCCAAAAATTGTACGAAAAATACTATAAATTATAATTTTTTGCATATCACTATGATAAAAAAATACACCATAAAAATGTCAGTCAAAGTTCTTATCATTTTACTCTAAAAAAGAATAGAGAAATCATCACCCAAGTACACAAATATGTCATTGTACATGTTGATCTAAAATTATGGTTGGTATATTCAAATAATTTGGTGCGTGTTTGGATTGACTTATTTTAGGTGTTTTTAAGTCAAAATAGTTTTTAAGCAGTTTTGAAGTACTTAGATAAAGTTAAAAAGCATTTATAAGCACATTTTTTAAGTCAAAATTACAAAAATAAGTCAAAAGTCACAAGTTAAAAATCCTAAATTATGATTTTTTATCTTATAAGTCATAAGCCAAAAGTCCATTCAAACGGGCCTTATTTTAATGAAGTTCATTCAAAGACATTTGTGATTACATTATCAACAAAAGACATCCAAGCAATATATTGATATTATGAATTTCATACTCACACACCATATTTTTCAAATCGAAGAATACAAGAGATATTATTATTACGTAGATAGTGTAAATCCATTGAAATTTTTTAAAATAGAATATTACAAGTCCATGCCATGTAACTTTGACAACACATCTCTTCCATTTTCGTTTTCGTAAATGGAAGATTCGGTGAATCAATTCAGTTAAATGCCGCTTATCTAGATACGATGCTTGTCTGTTGAAGTGAAAGTAAAGACCAAGACATTGGGAATTATGAATCCGATCAAATTGCACTTTTCTTGCTTTTCAGAATGATATGGGAATGTTCTTCCTGTAAAAGAACTGACCAGAAGGCCCACCATCAGGCAAAAGGGCCAGACCTATTGGGCCTTTAGCAGCTTCTTCTGGAGTCATAAGCCCAGTATTACAAGTAATATCTGTTTTAGCAAAGCCTGGACAAATGCAGTTGACACATATAGAAGAATATTTTTGGGCCACAATTCTTGTGTGTGCATTCATGGCCACTTTTGACACTTTATAAGCTGCAAGATCAATGGGCCAACCTTTTTCTTCTAATACACCCTCTTTGAAGGCCCAAAGAAACTCATTCACTATTTCATCCACTTTTTCTGTTGTAAGACTTTTCTCATCACTTAAAGCCTTTATGGCCCATTCATTTGATACAAGCTGAAAATGTATTTCAAATAAAAAAAAGTGAGAAAACAAAAGGATGATGAAGAGACAAGAAAATAAAATAGTATTGTGAGCTGAAATCGTATGACGGAGCCAAGATTATCATTAAGGTGTTCAAAATATGAAGAAGTTAAAGAAGGGTTAACATCTATTATACAACAACAACAACAACAACATAGCGAGTGTTATCCTACAAAGTGAGGTATAGAGAGGGTAGCTGACCTTACCACTACCATAGAGGTAAAGAGGTTGTTTCCGATAGAACCTCAGTTTAAAAAAAACAATACAAAGCAATATATATGAAGAAATAATTTAAATAGAGAAAGTAATGACAATATACTATAGACAACATGACAACCCATACTAAACAGTAGTTATTACATATAATATGATAATCAAATTGTAAAAGAAAAATCATAGATAATAAACGAGCTCAAATGATAAACAACTACAAGAGTAATACCATGACCAATAGTATGAAAGAATAAGATGGACAATAATCAACTATTTAAATAACCATCTATCCTAATTTGTTGTCATCACATAAACCTAGAACCTCATAATCTAAGGTCCATAGCCTGATAAAGTTCGTCACTTACATCTACCTCGCGTAAAAATAAAACATTTATGTCATCTCTGCTCTTTCTCACTGACGTTCATGCATATATTTTACACATGTTCAATCCATCTGAATCATGTTTCTCGCATGTTGTTCTCTATTGAGGCCTATCTTGTCCCAAATATTGGTCATTCCTAATATTGTCTCTCCTTCTGTGTGTGACATCTCATCATTCTCAACTCCACATCTTTCATTTTCTAGATATGAAAACTTTTAACTAACGAACACTGTACTCCATGTAAAAGAGTCTGTCTAACCACCGCTCTATATTACTAACTTTTAAGTTCGATAGACACCTTCTTATTACACAGGAATCTTGATGTGAGCCTCTATTTTATCTACGTTGTACTTATATGTGTTGGGATATATACTATTAACCATGTGTTAAGAAATAATATTTATTAGAGATTAAATTCTGCTCAAATTCAATAGATCGAGATAGCGGTTATGTAACTATTTCCTATTATTAGATTATTTAAGTGTATAAAGTGTTATCTTATACACAAGGATTATATCATCGTTCTTATAGTAATAAAATTTTTTTGGTTCACAATCTAGGTGGAAATTGACATTGTTCTCGGTACTTTGTTAGCCATATTATATTATTTATCTTTGATTATGAAAACGGTATAGTTCCACACTTCTTGTGCTAGTACATTTGTGTATGTATTGAAACGGGAACCGATTAGAGATACTTTGTTTTGAACTGACTGACAAAAACCATATTCTCCTAAACTTTAAATGTCTTATATCTTAATCTTGATATAAACTATTATGTCTGTATATATTCAATTATTGTTTTGATTTATCAAAAGAATGATATCTGAGATGGGTCAATTGCATGGGAAGTTTCGATGATAATAATATATGTTTGGTGATAATAAGTTTTGTGTGAATCCCTGTTCGTTATAGAGATTGATTGGTATGTCATTGAGAAACTTAATAAGTTTTCTTCAATCGTGCAAAATCTTGCATGGATTTTGAATCCGACACAATGAAAATAAGTTAAGTAGTGATCTAAAGGAATTAATATTAAGTTTAAATTCTCAATATTTAATTTATTGATTAGTATCTGAAATCTTTACATGGGGAATTACAAAGTGTTTAATGGGGAATTAACGAAATAGAGGTGCATTACGAAATCTCTAGTGGATGATTGTAATTTATTATGGTAAGAATAATTCAATAATTATTTGAAATTATTTCCTTTAATAGAGCCTCGGTAATAATTTGTGGTCCATATGGTGCTCTATTTAACTTAACTTAGAATTATAATTTTTATGGAAAAGGAAGAATAATATGAGTTTTTCTGGTCTTCTAGAAAAACTAGGTTTTCTAGTCCTTTTTGGATTAGAAATAAATCTCCATAAATAGGGATTCTCCTAACCAAAAAAAAAAAAGTTTTCTATTTGATACTTGCCCATCCAAGTATTGAGAGAGTTCGGATGTGACTTGGGATCACTATAGAAGACCATAGCCACTTGTAGATTCGCTTGAAGGTCAGTCTATCTTGGAGATTTGCTTGAAAATCGCTCACGCTTCAAGAGGTAATTTTTGAATTTAATCACAACATGATATATGTTTTAGCATAAGCGATTTGGTTATCTATTATTCATATAAGTAATAAAGATCCTGTGATATACTTCCGTTATGCATATTGTTTTCCAACAATATGATGTGTCAGATCATTGTCAATCTCCCCATTTCATTAGATAATAGACCCAAGATAGTTGAAACTTCTTCTCTTTTGAATGACTTGTGTATCAAACCTCACTTCAAGGCTAACTACATACATTACATCGCTCACTTGCACTCCAAGTATTATTTTTTTTCATCGTTCAACATCTAGTTATATAAAATAAATAAGTTTAACCATGTACAACACATGATTTTCCATCGAAGAGGATTCAAAAGAACTCCCTCAGCTTTACTACATAGCTCTAACCCTGATTTTTATAGAGACAATTTTGATTATTCCGGTGTCTTAAATCGGGGGGGGGGGGGGGGGCCACGAAAGAGGCAAGACCTGTAAGCAAGGTGATGGGAGAAGTTTTATACATTATGAAGCAAGGGATAAGAATGAAACATGGGGTGTAAGTCCTATGAATTTACAAGACGTAAATCTCATATATTTTCATTTTTATAATTTTATTACTAAGAAGTCTCATATATCTTCAATTTATAAACTCTCATGTATCTTTTGATTTTATAATTTTATTCCTTATAAAATTGAAGCTATATGAGAATTTCTTAGAAAGAAAATTAAAAAAAAACTAGAGAACTTTTAAACAAACTATCAATATTAGCAAGTGGTTATAAGTAAATGAGACAAAAAAACTAAAATGGTACCTTTATCTTTCCAAGCAAAGAAGAAACATTAACAATCCTTGGTAAAGGAGACAAGAGTAGTAGGGGAATAAAGGCATCAACCATTGTTTTTGCTCCATAATAATTAGTTCTCATACATTCTTCTGCCCTTTCAAAATTCTCAATCAATTTTCCATTTGACTTTATTGATGGAAGTTCATTCTCCTACAATATAATGGTATATTTCACAATTAATCAAAAACAAAATATATGTTAATACAAAATTTCATGAGTATATTTTTTCTCACAATTGTATTGTTTTTGGCATTGTATAATTTTAAAACAAATAGATTATTTATTACTTTTTTATGGGGATGTAAATAACACTTTTGATTCCTCAATTTATGGATAAATTTTAGTTTTAATCCTAATGCACAATTAACCTTTAAGGTCTCAGAAACTTTACATTTTTTTATTTCTTTGCTAGTAAATATTTATCAAAGCGCTATATAACATTATTGGCCAATCTTAAAACGTGACATAATTTTATTTATCGACCCGATATTTAATAAATATCGAGTCAGCAGATATTGAGATTAAGTGTGTATAAACTTAGAATTAGCAACTTAATTTACTGTTCATTATTCTGTTAATTACTATCTTGTTCTGTTAGCTATTAATTAGTTAGATATTTTCAGTTAGTTAAAATCTAGATTCTTCTATTCAACAAAATAAATAAATACTACAGTGTGCTGCCATTGTATAGCATCAAAATCAGAATCATGAATGAGAACATTTCTTGTCCTCCAGATCTTTTCCTCTCGATTAAGCTTGTAAAATCATCTTCAATGGAGGCATCATCATTTCTAGGTCATTGATCTTAACATGGTATCAGAGCGAGGACGATATGTTCTCCCTCTTCAATACTAATTCCTTTCCTCAATTCTATTTAGTTTTTTTTTTCTCTTTTCACTGATTGAAAATGGTAAAAGTCACAACTGCAAACACTTCTTCTGGAGTTGATACAAGAAGCACCTCTTCTGGAATTGATATAGGAAGTCCATTCTATATTCATCCTTCAGATAGTCCAGGTTTAATACTTGCGCCGAAGTGTGCTTCGATCTCTGTCAGTGAAGAACAAGTTAGTCTTCATCAATGGCGAGTGCAAAAGACCAAATACGACTCATTCCACCTATCGTCAATGGGTATAATGCGACGATATGGTTACATTTTGGATTCTCAATTCTCTAAGTCGAGAAATTGCTGATAGTGTTGAATATGTCAATGATGCTCTGGAGCTATGGACAGAGTTGGAGGATCGATACGATCAGACAAATGGATCAAAATTGTGTCAGACTCAGAAAGAGATTAACAATCTCAGTCAGGGTATTCTCCATATCACCACATACTACACTCGTATGAAGAAACTTTGGGAAGAATTGAACAATTTATGTGTTGCTAGCCAATGTAATTGTGTTTGTATATGTGGAGCTAAGGCAAATATCCACAGGGCAGAACAAGACAGACGCTTAATCCAATTCCTCATGGTTTGAATGTGGTGTATACCACTATTAGGGGAAGTATTCTGATGATGAGTCTGTTGCCCTCTATGGCACAAGCGTTTGCACTGTTGGTACAGGAAGAAAAACAAAGAAAGTTTGTTTGCTGAAAGTAGTTCACTTATTGCGAGTTCATCAGGTTCCTCCAATGTACCAGGTGGAAGAAACTTCCAAACTAACTACTCTCCTTCCAACACTACACCTAGAGGCAGACCATTCTGTACTGTTAGTACATGAAGAAAAACAAAGAGTTTAAGCCTAACAACCAAATGTTTGCTGAAAGTAGTTCACTCATTGCGAGTTCAACAGGTTCCTCCAATGTACCAGGTGGAAGAAACTTCCAAAATAACTACTCTCCTTCCAACACTACACCTAAAGGCAGACCTTTCTGTGATTTTTGCAGAAAACCAGGTCACATTAGGGCAAAATGCTACAAGTTACATGGCTATCCAACTAGCCAACCTCAAAATAATTCAACTGGTCCAAATCCTCCAATAACACCAACCAATATCACGATTCGAGACAGAACTAAAATAATCATTCAAATCACAGATATAATAACAAGAGAAAGGATGTAACAGCCAATTCAGTGAGACTCTCATATGATGGATCTGTTGTTGGTCAGGAAGGAGAATCAAAATTTCAAGATGAAGCTCAAGGAAATAACAACATAAGTATCACCAAGGAACAATATGATCAAGTTGCTAATTTGTTGAACCAATTCAAGGGTGCAAACACTGTGGCAGATCAAAGCAATTTGCAGATGACATGTAGAGTTGTGAACTTTGCAGGTATCTTTTCCTGTTCTTCCTCTACTGATTTTGTTAAACTTTCATGTGAATGTTTCAAAACAAGGACTGATCTGTGGATTTTAGACTCAGGAGCCTCTCACAACATGACTTTTGACAAAAACCATCTTGTGAATATAATTACTCTCCCTTACCCCTTCTTAGTTAGACTACCAAATGGATATAGAGTCAAGATTACAGAAGTAAGTAGTGTGCATCTTACCTCTAAGATCACTCTGTCCGGAGTACTCTTTGCTCCCTCTTTTAAATACAATTTAATTTCCATTATTCTCTAGTGAAACATCTCAAGTGCACTGTTTCTTTTTCTAACACTTCATGTCTACTGCAGGCCCCTTCAATGAAGAGGCTTCTGGAGATTGGTAAAGTGCATGTTGGTCCTTATTTCCTTTGCTCAGATTGTTTGCATAAGACTAGCTCAACTACTCAACAACAACATCCTACATCCTATTTTCCTTTACCTAACAATAATCTACATATCTTATCAATAAACTCCCTTCATTTCCTCTCCAAAACAAGTTCCCATATGAAATACTGTACAATACTAAAACCATATACTCACATTTAAAGAGCTTTGGATGTCTCTGTTATCCTACAATTCCCAAAACCTGCAGAACCAAATTTCAACCAAAAGCTACCCCACATGTATTTGTTGGATATCCCTATTCCACAAAAGGTTACAAAGTACTAAATTTGGCCACTCAGAAAATTCATATCTCAAGGGATGTTATTTTCCCCCCATTGCCATGACCAATGATGCTACTAATTTTCCTTCTTCTCCATTCCATTCTGTCACATTCTCTGATTATCATGTGTCCATCAATATTAATGATAATTCTTTTCCCTCCAAACAACATGATCAAGGACAAGTAAATGATAGTGACCAACCTTTGTCTTCACATTCTTTACCTGTTAGTTCTTATCCAAGCGATAATGACCAACCTTTGTCTTCACATTCCTTACCTGTCAGTTCTTATCCGAGCTCTTCACATGGTAGTGATATTACTGGTAACACATCCTCTCAGCCTGTTCTTTGTATCATATCTCAACATCCTGATGCACTTGTACCTCCTCTGACATCTCTTAGAAAATCCCAAAGGCCACACAAGATGCCTTCATATCTGTCCGACTATGTGCACACATTACCATCTCCACCTACATCATCCCTTAATGCCCTTTTCTCCCTTAGAAACCATATTTCACCTAATGTTTTATCTCCAGACAGTCAATGTTTGTTATGAATATTTCTCATGATTGTGAACCAAATACATTTGAGGAGGCAGACATAGATCATGCATGGCAAAAGGCTATGACACAAGAGTTTAATGCATTACATGACAATAATACATGGACTCTTACAACCCTACCACATGGTAAGAAACATATTGGATGCAAGTGGGTTTATAAAATCAAACACAAGAAAGATGGGAGTGTGGAAAGGTATAAAGCTCGACTTGTGGTGAAGGGGTATACTCAACATCATGGCATAGACTATACAGAAACTTTTTCTCTTGTTGTCAAGATGACAACTGTAAGAGCACTCATTGTTATTGCTGCCAAGATTAAGTGGAACATATATCAACTTGATGTCAATAATGCCTTCCTTCATGGAGATCTACACGAGGAAGTGTATATGGTTGTGCCACCTGGTCTGATCACTTCTCATAAAGGTTTAGTTTGCAAACTTAACAAGTCACTCTATGGGTTAAAACAAGCTAGTAGGCAGTGGTATGAAAAACTAAATGCAGCACTTCACACAAGAGGCTATGTTTACTCCCTCCACGACTACTCTTTGTTTTATAGATAAAGAGGTACCTCTACTGTGTTCCTAGGTGTCTATGTTGATGATATTTTGCTCATAGGAACAGACACTGCTGAAATCACTGAGCTCAAACACTTCCTTGAAAATTAGTTTAAAATCAAGGATCTTGGTCGACTACACTATTTCTTGGGTTTGGAAGTTCTATACAAAGATGATGGGATCATGATCACTTAAATGAAATTTGTTTTGGATCTTCTCAAGCAATTTAATTGTGATCATCTGACTCCACTGTCTTCTCCCCTCGATCCCAATGTTAAGCTACGATCACATGAAGGAACAACCCTGGCAGATCCCACTTATTATCAAAAACTAGTTGGTAAACTGAATTTTCTTACGAATACTAGACTTGATCTTGCATATGGTGTGCAACTTATTAGTCAATTTATGCAAGATCCCAGGAAACCTCACTTACATGCTGCATTTCATATGCTCAAATATCTTAAGAAGGATCCCACTCTAGGTATTTTTATGTCCACATCTACAAGCTTTGAGGTGCAAGCCTATTGTGATTCTGACTGGGCCGGGTTCCCTGACTCAAGGAAGTCTGTTACTAGTTACATTGTTTTGTTGGGTGCTAGTCCTATTAGTTGAAAGTCAAAGAAACAAGAAACTATTTCCCTTTCCTCAACTGAAGCAGAGTATAGATCATTGAGAAAGGTGGTGGGAGAATTGACTTGGTTACAAGGTTTGTTCACGGAGTTAACTGTTCCTCAATATGGGATTTTCCCTGTGTATTGTGATAGCCAGGCAGCTATTCACATTGCAAAGAACCCTATTTTTCACGAACGTACGAAGCACATTGAAGTCGATTGCCATTTTGTGAGGACCAAGCTTGAAGAAGGGCTTATATCTTTGCATCATATCGATACCACTGCTCAGTTAGCAGACATACTCACCAAAGCACTTACGGGTATCAAGCATTCTGCTCTTTTGGACAAGTTGGCTTCAATTACCTCTCCTCGAACTTGAGGGGGGTATTGAGATTAAGTGTGTATAAACTTAGAATAAGCAACTTAATTTACTATTCATTATTCAGTTAATTACTATCTTGTTCTGTTAGCTATTAGTTAGTTAGATATTTTCAGTCAGTTAGAATCTAAATTCTTCTATTCAACAAAATGTATAAATACTACAGTGTGCTGCCATTGTATAGCATCAAAATCAGAATCATGAAATGAGAAACGGTTTCTTTCTCTCAGATCTTCTTCCTTCTTGATTAAGCTTGTAAAATCATCTTCAATGGAGGCATCATCATTTCTAGGTTATTGATCTTACCAGTATGATATGTGTATGTTCGCCATTATAAAGGGCGTACATGCGCTAATTTTTGGATGCAGAAACATCAATATCCCAAAAGTATAACATCTGATATTTGCATATTATTTATGATAGTTCATAGATATATTTATCTTTTTTTTCCTCTAAAATATATAATAAAAAAAATAGTAACCTCAGTTGTGTCACCGACACCTCGAAAAGCTTCTCGTTCTATCATCTCAGGAAGGATTGAAACATCTCCCTCTACCATTAATCCATTAACTCCTGCGTTATTTACCTGCAAATTATCCATTTTAACAATTTTTCATTATGGAAAAATAAAAATAAACTGAGTATTAAGTAATAAATATGCAAATCAATATGAATACAAATAATTTTGTTTTTAGTTCCTATAATTAATTAACCAACACATAGGAGTAACCCTTTCAATTACTTGGGTCATTTGATAGTTGATTAATGTTGCGTATAATTAGTAGTATAAAAATTAATTATGAAAAAATTGTATACTTTTTATACAGTATTTAGTTAAACATATATTAGTTAAGTCACCCTTTTTATTTTACATAAAAAAAACATAAATTTTCTCATAATTTTATATTAATTATGCAGGTTTGCAGACTAAATTATCTCGAGAACATATTCTTGAGAGTAATTTTCTTGCATGAGGGAGGTGGATAAAATAATTTCAAATTGGAGGGGATCGACAGGGTGAAAAATTCAAAAATTAAGTTTAAGATTAAATTTATATTATATTAGGGATAAATTTATATCGTTAAATAAATATAATATATAAATTTATTCTCAAATATAATTATTAGACATCTCATCTTACTATATATATCAAACGACTTCGAATAACTTATCTTCAAACCAATTACAGATTACCCTAATGTTATCTAATATGAAAGTTAAATTAAACTTGTCTTGTGTGTAAAAAATAGCAAACCACTATTCTATATTTTTCCTTTTAGAGATTTAGTGGTCACTGCTAGTTTCTTAACCTATTTGTTTCTTTCTTAGTTAGAAATTTGATTCAACTCTCAAGTATAATAAAATTTTTGGTAAGAAGTGTTTTTCTCAAATAGAATTCTATGCGGATCATGTCTTAGGTATCAATTACTCCATCACCTATGTCACTTTCTAGCCAAACTTTAGGTAGCCAATGGCCCTGAATTTTTTTTTTTTTTTTTTTAGATGAACTTCCAAAATATATGTGATCATAAAATTTTGAATTTTTCAAAAGTTTTAATAACAGCACAACGTTATTTTCACTTTAAATTATTCAAAATAACTTTAATCTTTTTTATGATCAAACATAACTATCTAATTTTCAACTAAAAATAAAATATTCTTTAAAATTTTCATGATAAAACATGTTGAATGCCCCATACAATACATTTGACATTGGTTATATGGGTTTTTTTTCATCACAAAAAAGTGAATTCAACAAATAGAGAACATTTGTTTACATATTATTCTTCTCTAAGTTCACTTTTGAAATTATACCGTATATTATTATTAATTTTTTAAAAAAAAATAGATTTACAAATTTTTAACTCAAAATAGAAAATATAGATACTTTCTCCGTCTCATTTTATGTGGGACACCTTAATTCAGCACGGAACTTAAGAAAAGAATAAAAACTTTTAAAGTTTATAATTTAAAATGAAGGACAGAGATTTATATGATTATATATTATTTCATAAAGAATAAAATAAATATTTTAAAATTAAATTATGACTTAAAATAAAATATATCATTTTTTAGACGAATAAGAAAAGTGTGAGACAATGAGTTCCAAATGGTAGGATAGTCCAACTTGACAAGCTAAGAAAATTGGTCCACTAATAAGATCACAAATTCTCTCCTCTAATCTTTTTTGACATATTTTGTTATTATAACAATATTTTTTTATTTCTTATTTTTAAAAAGAATATATTTTTTAACATATTTTATTGATGACATTAGTTATTTGTTTTTTGAAATCTAACGTTTACTTGTAATCGATAAGGATAGTATAAGAAAATAACCATGTCAATCATTATTGTTAAGTAAACTGATTTGATAAACTTTTATACTTATATGTGTTTATATTTTATTAGCTGAACTCTTAAACTTATTGAACCACAATATTTAAAACATCTCTGACCATTAGTCAAATCTATGTGGCATAATTATTGTTGAGTTTGAAAAATGGGGTTAGATGCAACACCATGCCAATGCATCAATAAACTATTTTCTATTTCAAAACATTTTTTTCTCGAAAACAATATTGTTTTTAATTAAAAACTTTTTTTTCATTAACCTTCACCAAATTCAATTTTAACGACCTATTTAGTCGTTTTGAGTACCCAAGCTTTTTATTTCATAACAAAATCTTTCGATAAATTCTAAATGTATATTTTGGACTATTCTTAACAATAATTATATAGTAAGGGGTAATTTTTATACTTTATTTAGTTGGTGGTTAAGGAAAATAACATTTGAATTAATGGTGAATCACTTTTACTACTTTTGTAATTAATATTTTAATAATTAGGATAGTAAATAATCTGTAGAAGAAAATAGTAAATAATCTGTAGAAGAAAATAGTAAATAATAGGTAGAAGAAAAGAAAATAGATAAAGAGGAGAACGAGAGAAAGCAACGTAAAACGAAATCAATTTGGAGCGATTGTGCATCAGGTAAACGTCACCAATTTCACAGTTAATTTCATGAACTTTGATTTTAGGCGAGAATTTATATTGTTGTTATTTTGTTAAGTATAAGATTGAAGGGGTGTTTGCATATTATTATTGTTGAAAAATTGGGGGACAAGCATTAAATGTGATTGAATTTAAAGGAAAATCGTTTGATAATTAAAGAATGAATTTAAGTAATATAATATTATAAATGTATTGTTGAAATTGGAGAAGAAATAGCTATTTCTACAATGCATTACGTGTATGCTACTTATATTTTGCAAACCAGTGTTTTTGATTTCTAATAGTTCTTATTTATTATAATTATTGTTGTTATGATATGTGGGGTATAGGAGGGACATGAACATATATACTTATTTACCATTTAAAAATTTAAAATTAGAAAATAAATTTCAAAAATTAATAACTACCACCTATGATTACCTATGATTACTAAACAATCTTGGTGTTCAAATGTAAGTGAAAAATTAGGATACATTAAGTTCTTCTGCATATTTCTTGTATGCATGTTGATATTCATGTGTAGTTTTGGGTTGCTTGGTCATTGTTCGTTTGTATGCTTAGTTTTTGTGTGACAATGGCTTTCATTTAATATATTAAATATTTTATTCTCACATTATAAACTATATTTTAATATATTGAGATATGTAGTTAAGTATTAGGTGTACCGAATTATTTAAATTCCATTAAAATTATGCTAATTGGAGAAATTTAGACTTATTCTTAGGTTTGAACGTTATGAAATTGATTATAGAATTAGGTGAGTTTTTTGGACTAGGCTAGACATAGAATAATATGAGTGTTCATAGGCTCGTTAACTTACAAGTTATGCACACATAATTGATAGATTGGAAAGGTTCAGAGGCATGGAGGACAGGAAAAGCATTGGAGAAGTAGTTGCTTGACTTCTGTTCTTCGGTGGAGGTAGGTTATGGTTTGTGCTACTTGATAGTAAACTCTTAATAGTGATTGATATGCGTTGAATGATATTGTGAAGTTTTCTATGTACTTGATTGTGTGTTTGTGTGGCTTGGTTATATTCTTGAATCCTCTTTATGGGAGTAATGCCTTGAATAAAAAAGGCTTGATGAAATATTATCAATGAATTGAAAGTGCTGATAATAAATGATAAACTTATGGTATAATTGGATCAAGTGTCAAGTTCCGACACAGTATTCTTGGATCGGAGTGTCACGTCCCGACATGGTCTAATGGAATCGGAGTGTCACGTTCCGACACAATATTTTTGAATCGGAGTGTCACATTGTTCCGACATGGTATTAGTGGATCGAGTGTTCACGTTCCGACACGGTATACTTGGATGAGAGTGTCACGTTCCCGACATAGTACCATTAAAGAATGGATATTGATTATTTATGTACTATAATCTCAAAGACCCATTTCCCTAACGATCATGTTGTGGAGGCATGAGTCCCCCGGTGTGTGCTTGATCTGTGATTGATTACGTACTTGTTTCAGTTGTCACTTGTTTCATGTTGTTTGTTTTGCTTTCACCTATTAAGTACTCTATTTGTTTATACTAGTAATTCTTTGTATAATTCGTTACTATTTGGGTGGCCCGATGATACTTACTCAGTACAATGTTCCCCATCGTCCTGATACCTACTTGTATTTTTTCTTTGTTTCCTTATATGGATGCACAAGTGTGCTTGACGACTTTGAATCGCCCTCATCTCTATCAAGTTTTTCCTTCGTATAATCAGGTTCAAGGACGAGTTCTTCATTCGAGCTTGGGATTGGATTCTCTCAGTCAGTCCTGATGTCCTTGAATTTTCGGACACGCATATTTTGTTTCATTTATTTTGTGTCTTTGATACTCTTAGACTTATTAATTGGAGATTAGATGTCCTTGTTGTGGATGATTTCAGGTTTGAAAAATGATAGTTGAATTAATTTTTGGAGCCTTCCGCATTATTTTGTTGTATTATAGTTAATTAATGGTATATTATATTGGGATTTGATTCGGTTCCCCACCTAAAGGTTTAAGTGTGAATGTCAATCACGACTCGATTTGGATCGTGACATCAACCCACTGCATCTCTATCCCAATTTCTCTTCTTCTCCGCCGCCCTATTCACTCATAACTCTAAATTTTCTTCTCTTCTTCTTCAATAAAATCACCGACCACATTCATTTTCTATTTTTTCTTCAAAATCACATGTCATATATTTTTTTCTTCTTCTTCAATCCACTCTCCTCTTTGCAACAAATCAAACCCCATACCTAGTTTCTTTTTTCAATCCCTTTATCTAAAATTTTAGTGATTTTTATTTTAAAAGTTGAAATCTATCATTTGTAATGAACTTTAAAGAAAAGGTATGATATGGATTAAACGTAAAGAGTGGTTGTGTGTATTGAAAGTTGAATACTCCAATGATAAGATTGAAAATATTGAAGACTAACAAATGAGCCTTATGAATTTGAAAAATTTGTGTTTATGAACTAGTTGAAATTTCAAAATAATTAAAGAAAATTTTCATTTGTTTGACATGAATTTGGTTCTCAAATTGTGAGCATATATGAAGATTGAAGAACCCAAAATTAAATATATTTTTTTTTATTATTCTAATATTTAATTTCTTATGTGTCATTGAAAAATGACAGAAAATTACAATGTAAGAGGCTGGATTACACAAAATGATATAATGAGAAAAGGGCTTAAACCATTGTGTTTTCTCAATGACAGAAAATTACAATGTAAGAGGCTGGATTACACAAAATGATATAATGAGAAAAGGGCTTAAACCATTGTGTTTTCATGAGTTTAAGATTTTAGTTGACAAAGTATTAAGTAGAAGAGTTCATAATATAAACACATATAAGTATAAACGCATATCACACCATTTCTTTTTATTAATAAGAAAAAAATATTAAAAACACTTCAAATTTAACGTGAATTGTTAGTTTCATCCCTAAACTATTATTTAAGAATATCCACTAATTATAAAATATCTCATCTTATACCGCAATATCAAACAAATATTTGTTTGTTTTTTAAAAATTGGACAAAAAGGACCTAAAAACAATCATTTTATAAGAACACAAATATATATATGTTTGGTTTCTATATTAAGTTAAAAAATTCAAAGGAGTAATAGATAATTTACCAGAATATCAAGTTTTCCATAATTAGATTTGATGAAGTTGACCAAAGAAGAAACACTTTGTGGATCCACAACATCAACTTGATGAAACACAACAAGAGATGATTGCAATTTTTCAACAGCTTCTACTCCTCTTTTTTCATCTCTAGCTGTTAAAACAACCATAACTCCTTTTTCCATTAGTTGTTTACAGATCTCATATCCTATGCCTTTGTTTCCACCAGTAACTACTGCAATTAAATTCCTAAAAAAAATTACATATTAATTAATTACTCAAAACAAGAGACATATTTAATTATTTGGAGAAAAATTAAAGAAGACTTACTTTCTTTTTCCATCTTCTGCCATTTTTTTCTATGTAGAGCAGCAAGGTATGCATATATAGTACTCCTACTTGTTATATTGGAGTCTGTGTCACTGTCTGTTTTAATCTATGATTAAATTTTTGTTTGATTCAAGATTTTTTAATAGTTTTTAGATTGTTATGTATAATGATTTCTAATGTTATTTTACATAATTTGCTACTCTTTTATCTTTCTATTTATTTATTCATTTTTTGTATGGTATGTTTATTAAGAAAATAAAAATTAATAAAGTGAGTTTATTATTTTATTTTATTAATTGATAGAATTTTAAAATTAATTTATTTGTTAAAGAGGTTTTACTTATTAAAAAATATTATATCTCTTAACAAATTGAGGATATAATTAAAAAAAATAGTATTTTCTTGACTTGTCAAAAATGACAAGTAAAAAGGGACAATATGTTATCGTTTTTGTTCCTCTTTCAAAATTGATAGCATATTTTTCTTATAAAAAGAATCTGTTTATTGTCTTTTTGGTTTGATTTAAAATTTACTTTGTATTCTTGTTTAGTAATAAAGAAAGAAGGGGTATGAATCGGAGGCTGTGTGCAGTGGCGGATTCAGGATTTTCGTTCAGGAGGTTTGAAAAATAAAAATATAAACGTGTAAATAAGTCTTTCGAAATGGGTCCTTTTGATTTTTTTTTGGATTCAAAACCACATTTTTGCCCGTTTTTAAAATAAAAAATGTTTGAAAAACAGAACTGATTTTTTAAACAAAAATAAACGGAAACTATAAAGGAAAATAATAAATGTTGTTGTAGGGATTTTGAACTTGTGACATGCAACTTAATATTCAAGGGTCTTACCATTAAATCATCTATTTTTATATGTTATTGAGAGGGTTCAAAATATATCTATCTACAGAATTATACTGAAAATTTACTCCATATATATCGTGTATTTTTTTGTCGAGGGTGTTCAAGTGAACACCCTGGACCCAACATGGGTCCGCCCCTGGGGTGTGTCTGTGCCTCCATATTTTTCGATAAAAATAAAGAATGGTGATCTCCATTTTTTCTGGCAAAAAAATTCAGATTATGCTCTTCATTTTTCTAACAAAGGAAATGTGGGTAGTTAACTACATTTCTTATTAAATTTAAGCATAAGTTCAGAAAAGTAAATATAAAAAAAAAATGTAAGATGGTAGATTTATTATTATGAATAATTGGTGGCAGCTGGTCTGCAATTTTGAAAGAAAAAGAAGAAAGAAAGATTGTTCTTTTTTTTTTAAAAAAAAGTACGATATTCAATAGGTACAAAACTCAATTAAGGTGTTTAAATGAATTATGCGGACAACTTTAAAGATTTATCGATGACTTAAGCAAAAAAAAATTAAATTCACTTATTTCCTTATTTTAAAGATTTCTTCAACCTTTTTTCGTCAAACAATTTTTTTGGTGATCCCACTTGTGAGAAGTGTGACACAAGACACAAACTAAAACTAAACTCAACATTTTTTCTTAAGAAAGTCATCCCACAATCTATCATAGAAAAACACTAATCTGGTTCTACACACAAAATAAAAAATCTAAAAAAAAATAAAATTATTCCTTGAAAAAATTGTGAAATAGAGAAAATTCTTAAAATTTATTTAATTATTAACTATTTACTAAAATAATTTACGAAAAAGGCCTAAAATACCCTTAAAGTATTGAAAATGGTACAAAAAATTACCTTCATCCACCTATTGGCTTCCATAATAATTCCTTTTCATTCCCCTAGTTGACTCCATATCCTTGTCATTCACCCTTGTTATTCAAATTGACCCTTTTTTAATTATTTTAAATTTAACGTCTTTAAAATTTTTTTTAAAATACTTGGCGTCAACTATTGGTTTTATAATTTTAATTTATTAATATAATTTATAACTCAACCCACTCCCACGTCATTACTAACTAAACCTCACCCAATTAATAAATATCAATTATAATATCAAATCGCCATAACACTACTAAAACACGATGAAATAATAGATTCCTAAAAATAATTCAAATATTCGAGTTCCACCCGAAGCCCAGCCCCAATTCATTTAGGTGATCCGCTTATTGAGGATGACATTTTTTTTCAAAATGAATGTGGTAGTACATTTATATTAAAGGTAAAGAAGTCATACCTTCGGAATTTAATTCTGCATTTTTTTTTAAAATTATAATTTATAAATATTTTGATTTGTTTAAAACCTTTATTATTATTTTGAAAAAGTTTGCTATGAAGTACCATCACATAGTTTGAGCTGTAATAATAATTAAGATGAACATATCTACAGACTTCTAAGTTACCGTGATTTTTATTTAGCACTTGAATGTATGATAATTTACTTCTGTAGATTTTTTCGCCTCAATTTTTAAAAAACTCAATTTGGCAGTAGCTTGCATTAATAATGTGACGGGTATTATTAAATTTAGAGGTGTTTAATTATAATGGGTGGGTATGATTGATTTATAAATTATACTTATAGTTAAACTATAACAAATGAATTTAGAGCGCCATATATTTTAAAAAAATATTTAAATAGTTGTAAATATAAAATCGTTAAATAAGTGGTCAATTTTGAACCAAAAGTGAATGACAAGGGTATTTTGGACTTAATAGGTGGATGGAAAGGATATTTTGGAACCAATAGGTGGGTAAAAGATAATTTTGTATCATTATTAATACTTTGAGGATATTTTAACTCTTTTACGAATAATTTATTAAATTACGCATAGAAATACTTTGAAAAAATGAAACTTCTTAAAGATATCATACGCAAATTTCATCGAAGCGAGGCGAATTGAAGACATTATGGGTCATGGCACAACCTTTGTGTTGTTCATTGTTATAGCCTAGACGTATGGCCCTTCATCATCAAACCAACCAACCAATACCCTCCATAATAATTTCTATATCTAGGTGTATATGCCAATTTAATAAATTATTGTAATTAAAAATAATAATTAATGAAATAAAAATAAAAATTAATCAATCATTAAGTCTATTTTTGTCATCATGACCTCTTTGCCTTTTATTTTTTCTCAATTGCTTTAAATTATATTATTTTTTTGTTCAAATATATTAAAAACACGTTTTCTATTTCACAAATATTTATTTTCTTCAGAGTTTCTCATTCTTCTTTTTTTTTCTTTTTGCTTTATTAGTAATTGAATTCATAAGGAATTTTTATCTTTTTTTTAGTTTTTTGTTGAATTAAATTTATAATTTTAGAATTAATAATAAGGAATGCTTATCATATAAGCAATTGTTTTTCATATATATTCATGTCTTTTTCTCAAAACGTTTGTAAAAATAATGTAACTTTTCATTTCATGTATCAAGCGTATATTTTTATTTGAAATTTTTATTATCTTCACTCTATATTAGATGGATATTTTTTATTTTATATGACAATTTAAAAATTATTAATAGGTTGATTAATTTTATTATTTTGCCTTTTGTTTATATTAATTAAATTTTGTGAAAAAATATTCTATTACTATATAATAAATAATCAAATAATAGGAGATAAATATTTTTAGTACATTGACGGAGGGAATATTTTTATTGGTACAAAGTATTAGCACTTTGCTATATTCCTCCTAATTATTCGCATCTTCTCGTTGATCCTAAGCTCTTAAATCAAATCAATAATGTCTCCATTCCATCACAATTAATTTGTTTTCCTCTAAGAAAATTCCCTAACCAGCGACTTCTTCAACCTTGTTGTTGGAGAAAATTAGGTAAAACACGCTTCTAGATTCTTCTTTGGAAACCTTGTTGATGTTGTTGCATTAATAATCCTGTTTGTCGGCTGCGTTTTTGTTTTCTAATGTTCTATTTCATGTGCCCTTTCTTTTTATGTTTGTTCAAGTTTGAATTTTACTGGGTTTTTGTTTTCTTTATGTAATGGGGTTTTCTTTGTTATTTTTGGGTATTGTGACATATTTTTGATTGAAGTTTTTTAGGTTTCATCAATTGTTTTGTGGTATGAATTCTGTTTTTCTTGTAAATGGGAAAAAGAAAGAGTCTTTAGTTTCTTTGTATGGGTGTTAGTGTATAGACACATTTCTATTTGAAAGTTCTAAACTTTCTTTAATTCTATTGTGCTAGATTGAACACATCAAATTTAAATCATGGATTTACCTTTGCTCTTCTTTTCACCTAAAGCATGCAGTAGTTTGAAAAACATAGACGAGACAAAATGTTTTCCTGAATCTCGACCACAATTTCTGTTTGCAAGTCAGTGGTGATAGAACAACTCTCCTTGGTACCTAACATATTTGACCCTTTGGCATTTGATGTAAGTTTTATAGTGTTTCTTCATTTAAATATCAAACTTTTCTTGAACTTCCCTGTTTTTGTTCATATCTTCCACTTCTCCTTTATTGAAAACCTATTTTTAGTATTTATGTATTTGGCAAAGTACTGATCAATAGCTTCAAATTCAGCTGTGCAGGAAAGTTTGTGAAATTTCCCTCTCCTGACTCAAAGTGGCATGTGAAGAAACCAGAAATAATCTGACTCTACCTCCTTAAATGGACAAAAAACATCATATCGCTATATATACTACTGCAAGCATTCCTTGGCTAACTGGAACTTCCATTAATCCTCTCTTTCGTGCTGCCTATCTTGCAAAAGATGGTGAACAAAAGGTCACCTTGGTGATTCCTTGGCTTCCATTGAAAGATCAAGAACATGTTTTTCCCAGTGGTGTCAAATTTAATTCACATTTGGAGCAGGAAAAGTGTGTCCGCCAGTGGTTGGAAGAGAGAACTGGATTTGCATCAAATTTTAGCATACGTTTTTACCCTGGAAAGGTAAATCCAGATTTATTTCAACTTATCGGAAGAAATGCAAGATTCATCTCGTCTCTTTTCTAAAGTCTGATATATGATTGAGTATGAATGTAGCTTATAATACCAAAAACACTGAGCTCTTATAATTTGAAGGCTGATTGTCATTTGCATACTTCAGCTTGTGACATATAGTGATAAATTTGTGTGTATATCTTACCATGTAGCACTAGGAATTACTGCTTCAATCTATTCAATGACGACTGCACTGATGTTTGATTAGGCATATTTTTACAAGTAAACCAGATTGTTAAACATGCCACTTTTTCTTTCTTTTGTTTATGGGCTGCTCTTTTTCTTTCCCTCATGCAGAAGATTTAAATTGGGAGGGAGGGAGGGAAGCTGCTCTAAAAGCATTCAAAATGTTATATATTCCCCTTCAGAGATTTGAAGTCTCTCAGAATTAAAATATGCCCCAAGTTAGTTTTTAGAAAATATCCTAGTGCTTCCTTTCCCTTTAAAGTTGCTCACAAGCTCTCAGATCTTCGATTGTTTTTCTTTCCTGTACTTTGGGGAATAGAGAAATTGAAATTTGTAACTTAATGAAGTCTTTTCTTTTTTAATGTTGTTTTGTATTTATTTCATCTTTTTATCTTCTGTCAATTTTCGTGATTTAATGACATCTATAGTATAAAACTACAAATTTTAACTGCTGCAAGAAAACTTAGGGACATCTATAGTAATTTCCCACATGTGCTTATATCTGGAATAGGTCAAGAGAGATTTTTTAGCTTTCAAATCATTTGGTTCTTGACAGCGACTAACAATTTTGTTATCTTCTTGCAACCTCCTATTTCATTTTCTTCTAGAACTAGTGCTATTTAATCAATGATAACATTTTGATATAAAGTTCAGGTAGATATACAAATTATCTTATTCTATTTGTTTTTGTTTATCAGTGTTTGTAATTTTGCAATGAAATCATCTGGCAAACTCATCGAGGTAAAATTGGATTTCTGAATTGCAGTTCTCTCTGGATAAAAGGAGCATTCTTGCGTTAGGGGATATCACAGTAATCATCCCAGATGATGAAGCAGATGTTGCAGTCCTTGAGGAGCCTGAGCATCTTACATGGTTTCACCATGGAAAGAGATGGAAAAAGAAATTTCGTCTGGTTGTAGGAATTGTTCACACCAATTATTTGGAATATGTTAAGAGAGAAAGGAATGCTGTGGAGGCGTTTTTCTTAAAACAGATAAATAGTTGGGTTGTCGATCTTTATTGCCACAAGGTATGATGAAAGTTCATTTTAGTTATCTAATAATTTGTTGGGTATGATGATCTAGATTTTGTGTGGGGAAGGAGGAGGGAAGGTACTCGTACATGATTTAAGATAATTTAGGTGAAATATAGTTTTTTGAGATCAGTTTAATGTGGGACTGTTTATTTTCTTTCTCTTTTAATGATCTTGAGTTCAAATACTACTGTGGAGCTCTGAGAAAACTTCCATTATCTAGAAATAGAGTTCTAAAGGTTAAGTTTCTTTCTGGAGGTATAGCTTTTAACATTTAAGGGATCAATCTAGTCCTCCTAAGGTTTCTTGTACCAGACAATGGCCAGACTTCCATGACTTAAGTGTTCCACGTAGACAGCTGCAGTGTATAAGCTAAAGAAAGAGTGGAATTTGGCTATTCAATTAAGATGTTTGAAGAAGCTAAGAAAGAGTGGAATTTGGTTATTCAACTAAGATGTTGGAAGAAGCTAAGAAAGAGTGGAATATGGTTATCCAACTAAATGTTGGAAGAAGCTAGACATGATTCAAAGGTCCTGCCTTTATTTGTCGTTTGCACATGCAACACTCTTATGCCTTGGTTACACTTGAAATATGGTCTCATCCAGGAATAGGCCACTTAACTGTTAGAAGTGCTGGTTAAGCTGAATGCCACCAAAGTGTATCAGTACCTGTCATGCTTTAAAAGTTCCTCAAAAAGGCTACGAGAACAAACGAGAAGTTCAATTACGTTGTTCTTAATATTACTAATATATAAGGTTGACCATCATCATCTATTAGATGCATCATAGATTTTTTATCATTATGCAGCCTAGATCTGATGGACTTGAGAAATGAATGCTCTTCCATCATAGATTTTTTCTTGTTATGCAGCCTAGATCTGATGGACTTGAGAAACGATGCTCTTCCACCAGTAAATGTTATAGAATAGTGGCAAAGACATTGGTTTTACCTTGATAAATTTAGACTCCTCTATGAATCTGAAATTAATTCGTGAGACTCAATTACCTTACTTGTGGTTACAACTTCGATCGTGATTTTCTCCTACTTGATATGAAATGTCTCAAATAGTTGCATTTTCTTGCTCTGGCAGGTCATCAGGTTATCTGCTGCCACCCAGGATCTCCCAAGATCCCTGGTCTGTAATGTGCATGGAGTCAATCCAAAGTTTCTTCAGATTGGGATGAAAACAATAGAGAAACAGCAAAATGATAACCAAACTTTCAGCAAAGGTGTCTACTACATTGGTAAGATGTTGTGGAGTAAAGGCTACAAGGAGCTACTTAGACTCTTACGTGATCATCAAAAAGAACTTGCTGGATTGGAGATAGATTTATACGGTAGTGGTGAGGATTCTGCTCAAATTGAGGTGGCTTTTAAGAAGTTGGAATTGACGGTTAGGGTTCATCCTGCGCGTGATCATGCTGATCCTTTATTTCACAAGTAAGTTCCTTCGGAAGCTAACTACTACTGTCAAGTGTCAAACTTCTCCTTCACTCATGTTATATATCTATGAGGGGTTACTGGTGTTTTTTTTCCATTGTGGGTGATGAGTATGCATCTACTGTATCTATTCAAACGCCTTTTTGGTGTAAAGGGAGGATACTATTATGTATGGAGATAGGACGACTTGATTAAAAAATGTTGAGCCACTCATTCACCTACATATATAAGGAGATAACAACATAATGCCATGGGTATCTTCCTATCTGGAGTTATGTACACAATTTAAGAGCTTTAGGCTTGGTGTGGTTATACTTTCCCATTATCCGACCATCCTAAATGTCTCTTCCCTAGTTTTCCACACTTGAGAAAATAATACAATTTATCTATACATGATATTTAAGATTATATCAGATGTATATTTATCTTAGTACTTTTTATGCTTTGGCTATGTCTTCACTATAGCAATTGTAGAATTGGCAGTACTGTGGTCCAATCTTGCCCCGTCCCGTTCAACTCTTAGTTGTGGTATCAGACAGTGTTAACACTCAGGAATAGGTAAAAACAACTCAACTTCAGAATACCAGTGAAGTAGAACAAGTTTTCAAAACCTTTGTCTTTCTTTAAAGCTATTTTCCTTATGTTCAATTAGACACACTTCCTTTGTTGCACAATTGGTGCATCTCTTTTTTACTTTTTAATAGAACAAATTTCTTTTTCTATGTTAAAACTCTACTTGTTTACGGGGCCCCGTATCTGTGCTGGTGGGAGGTAGCAGGTTCCCTTTCAAAATTCTAAAAAAAAACAAAGAACTCAACTTGTCAGCCTCCGTGTCTCATCAGTTAACTAGAAGGAACACTTTTTGGATTCTCATCTTAATAATGGTGTCAACTCCAGACCGAGGTGGACATTCAACTATGGGATGAAAATAGTGTATGATTGGAAAAATGCAGCAGCTGGTTGTACATTTTGTAAGGAACACAATTTGACTGGTATAATCAATTTCAGGTCTGAATTGTCTTCTAAAGGTAGTGTATTAGTGTGGGATATATATAGGTAGGATCTGGTTACTTCTCTTTCTGAATAAACCAACTTTGGGATGGGTTTGAAATCATTGAAAGAAGTAACTGTGTTCTCAGCTCAATGCCAGTTAAGTAATTAGAAACTCGCATTGATAGAATAGGAAATTTACTTCTTCCCTGGAGTCTGTGTTATCCGCATACAAAATGTGATGTTCCTAAGTACCCAGCATCTGGCACTAACCCCACCCTGCACACCAAAAGAAAGAAAGGAAAAATGGAGAATTGGTGAAGAAAAACAAAGCTCAAAGGTTGTGCATAAATCGGATTGTAACTGTATCAAAGCTCCTAGACTAGTTTCTCCTTGGACTGGTGAAACTTAGAAAATTGAAACATCTTAGTAACCAAAGATGCCAAGACACGACACTAGAGTCGAGTGAGAATGAATTTGGGCTTTTGAAAAATAAGTCAAAATAATTTAGGACATTTGGAAATATTATATAGATCTATTCTAGTTAGTTGATCAATCCCTCATTTCTACCCTTGCCTGGGACACCTTAGCTAGATTTGATTGGAACGAGGAAGAGGAGCGACCTCTTTGGTTTGACTGCTGGGATTCCAGTTGTCAGTTGTCTTGTATAAGCGGATCAGAACTAGTTAATCACAGGTACTCTTGGTTGCTACTTGTGATTGTACAGTGAGATGCTCCTTGTCCATTGTTGAAATGATAAGATCTCAATTCAGAAAGCTGAAGGCTCAAAAGTCTGAAGGTGACTGGACATCTCAGCTATTAGCAAAATTCACCTGCATCTGATCCCCGATGCTTGTCACTGCAGATAACTGCATTGGATGAATGGTGACCTCGTACGACCAAATGTCGTGTGATGCAACAGCCTCTTCGTCATGTTTCTTGCTTATGAGCTAATAGGTTGCCACTTAAGAAATAATAAAGAAGGAAGAAGATCAGGGAGTGGTTGGAGGGTTGATACGAATTAGAGGAACTATGATGTTTTTTCCTCCTTTTTTGTCTTCTTTGGTGCTGTAGGGTTTATGGAAGAACAAAGGTTGCATTCTTAAATTGACAAAAGCATAACAGAAGATGCAACATTTATTGACTTGAAAACCTAGTAATTTAACCAAAGGAGAGAACTTGTGGGGAACTGGTAATCACTTCTAGAACCCATTTAAGCTATACAAGGTATAAAAGCTGGAAGCTGCAGAATATCTAACACGAGTAGACACATGAAGGCTCCCAATTTGAATCACTTCCATTTTTCAGGATTCAGAGGATTATTGAAGTGCCTCTTACTATCCTCAGTGTACATATATAGTAGCAAATAGGAACCTAACGAAGTAGTCGATGTGCATAGGTTATGGATCCAAGAAGTTCTTTCATGAACCTAAGCGGGTTCTGAATTTTTACTGTTCTTGATTTGGATTTTTCTGCTATTGGTATTGATTCTATTTTAGGTTTTTTACCCACTTTATGGAGAGATAGAGACGCGTTTCTTGTCTATACACGTTTGAATTTGAATGAACATATATTAAGAGATTTAATGGGTTTCAAGAGGTCCTTTCATGAACATAATGGGTTTTGAATTTCTTCTTGATTTGGTTTTTGTTGTTATTATTAGCACTCTATTTTGATTCAATGTGCAAAGTCCATTTTTATTGAGAGAGAGAGAGATGCGTCGTTGGTCTATGCACATTTTGAAATGAATATATGCCAAGTGATTTAGTGACTCCCAATTTTTGTGACAGTTTGAAACAGACTGAGAAGACCATGTTTACTCTTTGTCATAATGAAGAATATAATTGGTCTTAAATGGCTTCATGTCTCACTGGATATTTCAAAGTTTAAATGAAAGAAATCCTGGATATTTTCTTTTTGAGGAAAGTGGCATATTTAGGAACTCCTAAGGCATTCTCTTTTAAAACAAATATGTTCATGGGACAATTAATGCAGTGATAACAGATTGTTTATCTTGTTCTTTCTTTACATGTGCCAAGTACCTTGATTTGTGTTAGTTTTATGTTTTAACACACAAGTCTGTTTGCTGATTGAAGCATTAGAGACGCTGAGTTAAAGTACTTGGATTGTAGGTGTTGGTTTTCGTTCTCATATCATTAACAAATATGACGTTTTGTGTTTATTGTTCTTTTTTGTTTGTTTTCAGCTATAAAGTGCTTCTGAATCCAAGCACCACGGATGTAGTTTGTACAACCACAGCTGAAGCACTAGCTATGGGCAAAATAGTTGTATGCGCCAACCATCCATCAAATGAGTTTTTCATGCAGTTCCAAAATTGCAGAACATATGATGATGGTAAAGGTTTTGTTAAAGCTACACTCGAGGCATTGTCTGACGAGCCTGCTCCACTGGCCGATAAACAGAGGCATGAACTTTCTTGGGAAGCAGCAACTGAGCGATTTCTGAAATCAGCACAGCTGGACGTCGTGCCAGTAAAGAAAACATCAAAGACTAGTTCAAAATCATTTCTCTCCACATCTTTTAGTTTGAATAGAAAACTTGAGGATGCATCAGCATCGGTACATTTCATGGGGACTGGATTTCTGGGTTCACAACCGGATGAAGAGCAATGTAAAGAGCTGGGATTAGCCATTCCTTCAAAGAAAATAGGATTTTCTTCTGGAAGATGGATATGATGCTTGATTATCTTGAAAGCATGGTGCAAATTATTGTTAATATCTCTCATTTTTTGGAAATCACCTCTCTGTCTTCACAAGGTAGGGGGTACCCTTGCATACATGTCACCCTCTCCGAACCTCACTTATGGGAATATCGTGTATTGTTGAGAGGTCACAATGTAGTCATTTCTGGGCATGTACTACTTAGAATCAAACAATCATTCAATTTGTTGTTCTGTTACTAGCTGTTGCACAAACTCATTGGCTACCCTGATTGGTTTTGTTTTTGGGTAAAGGACAAACTCTTTGTATACATTTGTTAAGAAAGGAAAGAGGGTGTTTTTTTCTTCTTCTTTTGTCTAGTTTTTTAGAACCAAAATGTAAGGGAAGTGGATGTTACCTTTTGTTTTATTTTAATTTGGGATGCCCGGAGAGAAAACTGTTTCATCTGTTTAAAAAAGAATGTTTTTTTTTTAATTTGATAATTATTTAATTTCAATATTTTCACATGATATGTTTAGGATGTGGATGCAAGATTATATGATATTTTTGTACATTATACATATTTTGTTAATTGAAATAACATAAATGAGTCAATCTTTAAATGAATGACATAGATAAGTTTTTTTTCTCAAAGTTCAACGACACATTTGAACTTTTTTCCTTAAAAAGAATGATTTAATTACTAACGTAGACAAATCATAATTGATCACGTGTAAAAAGAAAATTAATTTAGTTAACAAACAATGACATGAATAACTTTTTTTTTCAAATAGAAATAACATAGATGAGTCTTTGATGATATATTTGAGCCTTTTCCAAAAAAATTATAAATCCAAAACTTATGCATTAAAAATTCCGACTCTTTTTCGAGTCGATAAAAGAGAAAAATGATACAAGAGCTTTTATTTTTAACAGAATTTCCAGCTCATCCAATTTTAAAACATAACTGACAATATTACCCCCCTAACTAACTAACTCCCTCAACCACCTTTCGAATTTTTGGCTCGTGTCTTCCATTTTCAGCTCCCAATCCAAAAAAAAAATAAAAATTGATTTAGAATCACAACAGTTGAATTACTTTTTTTTTTGTTGATTTTTCTCTGATTTTTGCATTTCTGATCTTTTGTATTTACGGACAATTTAATTTGTTATTTTTTTTATATATAAAATGGGTTTGATTTCCGGGATTATGTTGGGGATGATCTTTGGGATCGGTATAATGGCAGGTTGGCAACATATGATGAGGTATCGAAGCCGCAAACGAGTCGCCAAGGTAAGAATTTCATCAATTTCTGTTGATTTCCATTGGATTATCGTAATCTCAACTTTGTTCGTAAATAGTTTAGTGTTGTCAAGGCTCAATTTGAAATGATTTTCGGGGGTATGTTTTTGAATTTGGAGTTCAAGTTTGGTAATTATGATGGGATAGTGCATTGCTTAAGCGAAAACATGGCTCCAAATAATTTTTTGATTTTGAGACTGTTTTTGGAATTAAATTCAAGTTGGTACTTCTGATGGACTAGTGCATTGCTAAAAGAAAATACACACACAAATATGAAGTCTCACGTGTAGTAGCGGAGCAGGATTTTTACAAAGTAACTCAAAATATGAACAAAAGTATACACATAAAGAAGCTGAAAGGTACAACATCTATCTATATATATATATATTATAAAATAATTTTAACCATGTATAAACCCCTCGATCCTGCTTGGCTCCGCCCCTGTAGTGAAGAGTCTAGTAGAACATAGATTGACGAGGACAGCTGTGAAACAATTTCAGTTTTGAAGTTTGGATTGTCATCAATTAGTATATTGAGGATCTTTGGGAATTCATGTACAATCTAAAGTTGCTAGTAAAAATTAAATATAACAAGGATAGATTTCTCAAATTATTGTGATGTGGGTAGACTCCAGTGAAAATTTTCTTAATTGAACAGCTATTCACTTCTGTTGCTGCTTGGGCATGATTTAGTGACTATTTTTCTGCTTGATTCTCTTGTTTACTCCATTGTATTGATAGTCTAGTTTCTAACTCCCTATGTGGTTTTGCTACAAGAACTGGCGACTGTGGTTATTTTGAAAGTAGACGTCGTCACGTCGAAATTCATAAGATGATCCTCATCATGCTTGTTGAACAGAAAATTTAAATTGCAGATATGCATGTTGCTTTCCTTTCTGAAAAATTGGTATTTATCTCTTCATTGTATTTTAATCCTTTAACAGGCAGTGGATGTAAAACTAATGGCCTCCCTGAACAGGGATGATCTAAAGAAAATATGTGGAGATAAGTTCCCTGAATGGATATCATTCCCAGTCTTTGAACAGGTTGGATATTAGCCTTACTTTTTCTTGTTTCTCCTGCATATGATCTTTGAATTTCATAGCTCTGAAAATCTTTTAGTCTGTCATCTTTTGTTATGACTTTTACCAACAATACTGACTAATTGAACTCTAGAATGTCTCATTGAACATTTTGAGGCAATATTTAAGACAAGCAATCTGTTTCATTGTGAATGGATGTTTTTAACACCTTGACAGAAGAGCTTATTGTGTCATTAACCCAAAATATTTCAAAACCAGATCAGTGAAATCTTCCTATATCTTAAAATTAACAGATATAAGAGATCAACATGCACACTCCTGTTAATTATTCCAATGCAATTTGTAGGGATGTCTTTTCTCGTACCACACTTGATTAAGAGAGTCTTATCATCGTTGTCATGTAAAGAAAGATTTGGTTAATCCTTTTCTCAGTTGCATAAATGTTTCATCTCTATTCTGTAGACACTAAAAATGTTTTCAGAGGGAAGTAAGATGACTTTAGTTCATGAACATAATGTTAGAACCCAAGAAAGACATTGCAGATGTTGTCTCCTGATCTTACACTGTCAGCAGTGGATCTTTCTCATATTTGTCTCACTGTGACAGGTCAAATGGTTGAACAAACAATTAAGCAAATTGTGGCCATTTGTTGCTGATGTAAGCTTTTACACCTAACTTTGGTATTCTATGCATTTATTTTTCTTTGTAACTTTATAGGTATGAAGTACTTAATTATATTGGAAGTTCACTTTGATTATCAGCATATTGAGTAAAATTGTCTCTTCTAATAAGTAATGATCCGTAATATTTTCTCCATTTTAGAGATCTTTCAATTTGTATTCTACTGATTCTTGAGTATTAGAGAACTTGTTCCTATAAGAACTGATAGCGTGCACAAGAAATTTATGACACTGATCTTTAACATATGTAGTCTGTTTGACCAGCAAAATATGTAGTCTCCTTGTTGTGGTAGCGAGTGTTCGTATTATTCAATCTCCATGTTGTGACACCATAAATCTGATCTCTGATGTATGTCATTGTGCAGGCAGGAGAAGCTATCATAAAAGACTCTGTTGAACCTATATTAGAAGATTATCGACCTCCTGGAATTTCGTCATTGAAGTTCAGCAAACTGTCCTTGGGAACTGTAGCTCCTAAGATTGAAGGTAGCAACATAAACCTATCGAATAAATTGTTATGTTCTTTTTTATTAGACCTTCTACCAGAGAATCTATAAGCAATTCCTTAGTGATTTCTCTGATGCTAATTAATTTATACTCCTGAGCAATTAAATTAGTTTCTCTAGATGGGACATTTCTTTGGTAACGATGAAGTCTTGTTGTTTAAGGTTACCTCAAACATTAAACTTTAATCATGTGTGATTCTCTCATTGGAAGCATGTATAATACTTAATTACTGCAGGTATTCGAGTTCAAAGTCTTAAAAAGGGTCAAATTATTATGGATATTGACCTCAGATGGGGCGGTGATCCTAATATTGTTATAGAAGTTGATGCAGTGGTTGCCTCTATACCCATTCAGGTTGGGTGCCTCAACTCTTCACCTGTCTAATTTGCTGAGGACAATTTTACTCTGATTAGTGAGTTATCTAGGAAGCAGCTGCACTGACCTTTGCCAAATTGGTTGCAGTTGAAAGATCTACAAGTCTTCACTGTTATTCGTGTTATATTCCAACTAGCTGAGGAAATTCCCTGCATTTCTGCTGTTGTTGTTGCTTTGCTTTCTGAGGTATACATAGATTCTATGAGAAAAATATGTTTGTTACATTCTTCAATTTCTGTTGTTTCTAACTCTTCCTTTTGCTCTCCTTTTATTTTTAATTGTGGCTGCTATTTCGCATGATCTGTCGTAATTTAGCATTTAGAGTTCCTTTGAACTGTGTTTTGATAAAATAGTATCTTCAATGAGATGTTAGACTATAGATTTGAATGCCATAATGTCTAGGTTTTAGATGGAAAATCGTGTAACTTGACTTGTAACTAGGATATGCTATGATTGCCAGGGAGTAAAAGACCACCTTAAAGTAGGTCTAAGACAATCTCTTGGTTTAAGTGAACATGAAGTATTCTACTAACACAGAACATGACTACAGTATGAGAACAAGGATATACACTGCATGAATTGGTCTGACAGGTGTACTCAAATTGTTTTCAAGAACAAGGATAGAAGTGTGAACTTGCACTTGGTTATATTACTCTGGATGCTTAATCTTACTCAAACGTCTCAACTCTCAATTGGCTTACGATTCTATTTTATATGTTCAATTGGACATTTGAATGACTGCTACCTTGTTTATCCAACCAGCCAAAGCCAAGAATTGATTATACTTTAAAAGCTGTTGGTGGAAGCTTAACAGCTCTTCCTGGACTTTCTGACATGATAGAAGTAAGTGCTACTAACAATGTGCCTTTAGCCGCAGTATATTTTATATTTTAAACTTCCCCACCTCAATCTAACACTGGTGTGTTTCTCATTGAAAGGACACTGTAAATTCAATTGTAACAGATATGCTAGAATGGCCTCACAGAATCGTTGTACCAATTGGAGGCATACCTGTGGATACAAGGTACCAATTGAATGGCCTCAAGGCCTTTCCAAATCTGTCATATTCTTCTGAATATGAAATGTAAAAGCTAGGTCTTCTAACGGAATACTTAACCGTTGTTTATGGTGTCATGCAGCGATTTGGAGCTTAAGCCACAGGGGAAACTAACTGTAACTGTAATGAGGGCTACAAACTTAAAGAACCAAGAAATGATTGGAAAATCTGACCCATATGTGGTCGTGTATATTCGTCCACTGTTTAAGTTTAAGACAAAAACCATTGACAACAACCTAAATCCTGTTTGGGATGAGACATTTGAGTTGATTGCAGAAGACAAGGAGACTCAGTCTCTTCTCCTAGAGGTTTAATTGCTACATCCATCTCTCATTTTTTAATTTTTTTTTTATATTGAATCTACTCTATCTAGAACATATTTTCTCCATGGATAAATACATTCTCTTGAGAAAATTAGTTTTGACAATCCAGCCTCTTTGATTGCATTCTTATTTTCTTGTCACAACCATGACTGTGAACAGGTTTTTGATGAAGACATTGGAGAAGATGATCGAATGGGTGTCACAAAGTTGCCTCTGAATGAGCTTGAATCCGACACTCCAAAAGAAATTGAATTAAGGTTGCTGCCAAAATATGATATGCTCAAAATCAAAGATAAAAAGGATAGAGGAACTATTACCATCAAGGTACACACCAAAAATCATAGTTTGTCATGAAGTCCCATTTTTGTTATGAAACTTTTTTTTTTACTTTGGTATTCTCCCCTTTTAAGGCAGTCACTGATCTACAATGTAGACGTTATGAATCTGAGTCGCGAAAGTAGTTTTGAAATGTATATAGCTCCATCTATACTTGGTTTCCACCCCAAAGCACAGACGCAAATGATTGTGTTCAATTGAACCTAGTATTTTCGAGATGAGTCATAGATTGAACTGATTAAACTAAAAGGCAAGATGATTGTTACGTTGTCAAAAATGCAGATACTGTATCATGAATTCAACAAGAAAGAGCAATTAGCAGCTCTGGAGGAAGAGAAGAGGATCATAGAAGAAAGGAAGCAGCTAAAAGCAGAAGGGGTTATTGGAAGCTCAATGGAAGCCCTTGATGGTGCAGCAGCTTTAGCTGCTTCAGGTGTTGGCGCGGCAGGAAGTGGCATTGGTGCAGGATTAGGTGCTGGTGTAAGGGTAGTAAGAAGTGGACTAAGCAAAACCAAAAAGTTTATGGGAAGAACCTTCACAGGACAGTCAACCAATCACAAGAAAAGTGACTCTCACTCTCCTCCAAGTGTTAATCAAGATTAATAATATCCTGTATATACAGCAGTCCCTATATAGATTTTCAATAATGATTAGTTGTTTTTTTGATGAGTTAGATCTTAGTGTTTGGATACACCATATGTTGATTGATTCAATGATGCTTATTTCTAAAGATGGAAATTAATCTGTTGATGCAAACTACAACTTCTCAATCTCAACTAGGCTCCTTACTTCGATACATATTTCTGTTTTATGTTTGTAAATGATCATAGGAGATCGTCTCATTTTATGTTGGTAACAATATTACAACTTGATGAGTCAAATATTTTTCTTCTATTTTATGTTAGTACAATCTCATTTTGGACTTTGATAAATCACTTTCTTATTTTAACTTCTCAATCATATTATTACTTTAACATGTCATCCAATAAACCATAAATGAATTCAGAACGTCGGGGTACAAAGAGGACTGAACATGAACAACAATATTATTAATACTAGTTTTTGGGTATGCGCCACGTGTGTGTGGCCATATAAATAAAAATATTTTTGTGAAGATTGTATATCAATAATATTTTTAAGTTATATTATGTGTTATAAAATAGAAAATGCAAATTACATGTTCTTAAAATTGATAAGTATCCTATATGGGTTGTTTTGTTTTCTACGATTCCAAATCCAAAAACTACACAACCTACAATATTTAATGGAATAAGTGAAATATTTAGTGCTAATTAATGAAATATGTGTAAAATCAGTAAAATATAGAAATTTTTTACCGTAAAATTAATGTTGTGCGGTTGCACATATTAAGCCTAGCAAGGAAAATCAATATATAGATATAAAATGAGGATCTTCAATCACGCCTAGTGGATGCTCAATGATGAGAAAATATATATTTACATTTTTTTTTTAAAAAAATAGGGGTTTTTTAGATGTTTTGACACAATATATTATGTGTATATATATATTTGATATTAATAAGTTACTTAATGCAGCATTAACCTTCTAACCTTTTTAATACATTATAAATGAACAAACTAACCTTTAATTAATATATAACTCCTAACCTTTTCATATTCAACCTTCAAACTATTTAATATAAAAATTATAACCCAAAATATTACAGATAAAAAACCCACTTGAGACATTGCATGATGGTCAGTTTTATTTTTATTTTTCTTATTCCATTTTTTGTTTCTTGATTTATTAATTTCTTTTGTCTTCTTTGATCTGAGTTTCTTGCAGGAGAGAGCTGGTCTAATGAAAAAAGTATTATATATTTTGCATATGTTAATTTTGTGAGGATAAAATGTTGACCATGTCTAATTTCATTATCACTTTTTATTCTATTTGTAATTACATATATATTTGATATTATTAAGTTGGATTGTTGATGATACAAATATGATTCTTTTATAGAAAAAAAAAGTTTGTCATTGTCTTTTTTGCTTCTCTTTGTAGGCTTTTTGAGATTTGTTTTCTTATTTTTGTAGTTTCTATCGACATTGACTTGTCTTTATTCACTTTGTAATTTGAAGAATCGAATATGTTATGTGAGATCGTGATCCTTCTTTCCTCTTCAAATCCATATATAACTAAATATTTCAATATTTTTGCTTGTTATTAAACTATAATTTATGTATGTTGTTGTTTTATTGTAAGGATGGTAATTTTTTTTTTATGTGAGAACGTGATCGTTCTTTCACCTTCAAATCATATATAACATAAATTATTTTAAATTAGTGTTTTTCTGATTAGTTAACTAATTTATGGATGTTACTTGGGTTATTATGGTAAGGATTTATTTATAGTTCTCGGTTTAAACCTTGATGCCATTATAAGGAGTTGATTTGGTTGCCTTATCGATTAATAGTTAATTGAAAAAAAAACGCATATATCTTATTTCTAAATTTGTTAACAATATTTCCTCCTCAGAGCTATAAAATGTTAACAAATATATAATAAATATAAGTGATAAAAAAAGTAATATATCACATCTTAATATAAAGGTAAATAAATACTAATATTAAATACAAATATTATAGAGCTAAGAAGTCAAATAAACCGATTTCTCTTATAATCCATTAGTCTCTCACATCACATAACAATGATATGATAAAAATACATAATTTTAACACGTTGCATTATGTATTATATTCTTTATATGATAGAAATTATTTATTGGCCCAAATGTTCACACTTTGAGAATTTATCAACAAAAAAGGAAAAGAGGGGAAGGGGAGGGGAAAAAAGCCAGACGAGGACGGGGGGGGGGGGGGGGGGGGGAAGCAAGGGCAAGAAATTGTGGAGACGGTTTATAAAGCAGTGTTTTTACACACAGCTGTGGAGAATGAAGCAGGAGTGTTCATAAACGCTCAGAGGGTACTTTTTGGAAGAAAGATTAGGCTGTGGGAGCACCCATTAAAATGTGGATGGCTGAGCGAGAGAAAGACCGGGGGATGGACAGCCAGCACCGGAAGGAAGAAGCAGCGCGGCGGGAAGAGAGAGAAGGGGTGGGCGCAAATAAGGGCACACAGGACCGAGAAGAGGAGCCCAAAAGTTACAAACAGACAGAGGCAAGAAAGAGAAGAGAGGACGAAGTGAAAAAGCATAAAGGCAGAAAATAGGGGGACCAGGGACAAGGAACGACGGCTGACAAGGTCAGAGGAGAGGAGAGGGAGAGGAGACGCGAGAACGCGGTGAGAACGGGCGGGTGACAAAGAGAACGGAGTGAAAAACGAGCAGTGGTGGGGAAAGGCGGAAGGCATAATGGGGCGGGGGGAAGCGGAAAGGAAGGGAGGCTGTAGGATAGGAGGGGAGGAGGGGAGCGAGAAGGGGGGGTAAATAGAGAGGTAGAAGAGAAGGCGGAGGAAGAAAAATCGAACAGTCAGAAATGGACGTAGTCCAGGCAATGAACAAGGAAGGGAAAAGGCGATAAAACAAGAAACAAGGGATGAGAGTAAATACAGTAGACAAAAAAAGAGGCGAGAGGAGGCGGGGAGAAGGAAAAAGGGAAAGAAGGCTGGGGAGAACGGGGAAACCGATAGAGGGAAGAAAAGGTGGAAGGGAAGAGAAAAGCCGAGAAAGGGGGGAAAAAAGAAGCGAGGAACGGCCAAAAACAGATAGAGAGACAGAGGAGAGGGAGGAGAGAGGAAAAAGGATAAACATAGGAAGAGGGAGAAAACGACGAGGAGGAAACAGAGAAGTCACTTAAAAGATGAGGGGAGGAGGCGAGGGGGAAAAGAGGGTGGTGGGGGAGGAGAAAGGTAAGAGGGGGAGAGACCACGTTCGGCAAGGGGGGGGGGGGACCGGGATAGGGACCGGCAGAGGAATGCGGGGCTGAGGAAGAGCGGCGAGGTAGGGGGGAAGGTAGAACGGGGGAGAGCGCGGGGAATGGGGAAAAGTGGGAGAGCGAAGCAAAGAGGGCCAACAACCACGCGGCAGGCAAGGGCGGGGCAGAACCTCTAACTTAGATTAAAGCTTAACTAGTAATACCTAGAACTTCTAACTTATGGAAGAGAGAGAGCTTCAAGCTCGAGTACAACCAATCCGGACATAACAACTACAGGGGAAGAAGGATTAATAGAAAGTAATCGAAGGCTATATAAATTTGGGCGTACGACAGATGCACATCGGCGGAAACAGAAAAGAATAAAAAAAAAGATGTTATAACAAAAATTAGTTAGGGGTTAGATGAGTAAATTCGTCCATCTACTTTAATCTTGTATATTTAATGCCAAAATCATCGACAAGAATGCCGTTGTGTATATTTTTACTTCTAATAAGAATTGATACAACAACAAATAACAGCGCGCACGTGTTACTATAAAAGAAAAGGAGGAATATAATTGATCTGTTGGGTTATTGTTTTTGTTGGCAGTGCAGAAATTTAAAAGAACGCAAGGATAGACAATCACTAAGAGAGAAAAGTAAGACAAAAATCAGGTGAGTAGCGGAGGCGGAGAAGGGAAGGGAACCTGAGGGAGAGTAGAAGTCGGTGGACTTGGTCAATAAGCTTAGCAGGGCGGGAAGACAGATGACACAAAATAGGGTTTAGAATTTATTTTAAAATCTCATATAATATTAAAAAATTGACGGCAGAAAAGCCTCCCGGGCTGAAAAAACATCGTAAATGTAAAAATTAATTCAAGAGACTTGCAACATTTAAAAAGCAATATTTGCTTAAGTTAATGAATGATTAAGTAAGATGCGCACTAAAAAAAAGGCTGACAACCAAGGACCACAAGAAGCAGCTACAAACGATTCAAGACTATAATTAAAAGGGAGGGAGACGAAAAGATGCTAAATGGGGTTACTATTGATTATAAAAAAGGGGAAATGAATACGGTATATTAGAAAGTGTGAGGGTCCAAGCGAAATAAAGGGAATACTACAAGACGAGCAAAATTCATACTCCCGTAGATTACGCTGAAGCGGACACTAAAATGATTTTGTTTTATTTAATAGAATTAGAAATAAGCAGACGTAAAAAATAAAAAAAAATAAAAAAGAAAGAAAAAGAGGAGACTAGAAAAAATCGCGGTTGTGAAATAAATTTTTAAAAAAACTTAGAATTATAGAAGAGAATTTATCAGGAAAAAATATACAGAAGATGGACAGGGAAACACGAGACAGGACTGCCGCAAGGAAAAAGACAGCTCCAACACCAAGAAAGGTAAAAACCCACGGACCAAGGCGGAAGAAAAAGGGAAGGAGCACGGGGGAAGAAGACATAAGGTAAATGTATAAGAAAAGAAGGAGGGAGAAGGGAACGACAGTAGTAAATATTCTATTATTCACCTTGTGCAAAATTTTTTTTTTGCTTACTTTTCATTTAGAAAAAATTTCAACAGTCATAATTATAAAGTTTTAGTAGATATAATAAGTTTTTTTTTTCCAATCATGAAAAGAAAAAAAGGCGGAGCAAGGCAAAGGTGCCTCCCCGTGCCCCCTAGAAGGGAATAGGATCGAAGGATGGGGAGGAGCAAGGGGAAAAATAAGTACTTACAGAGTGGCGAGTTTTAGGTTCAATTGTTAATATTTAGTATAACTAAAAATTATTTTACCGAACTAAAATCATGTATCACCCATTTCATTCAAAAGAAATAAAGAGAGAGATGAGAGAAGGGAGAGGGGGTACGCGAGAAAGAGGGAAGGACGGGGTGGAAGGGAGGAAAAGGACAGAGAGCGGATGGCGAGGGACGAAGAAGGGGGCATTAGGGTCGACGGATGATGGGGGAGGGATGAAGCCAAGGGAAGGAGTTTGATACGGTGGTAAAACCAAAGTAAACGCACAACCTAAAAAATATTTCAATTTAAATTTTTACAAAAAACATCAAAGTTAACCATAGTAATTTTGAGAACTCATTCCAAAGGGATATATGAAGTCATAAATTCGGCATAGAAGAGGGTCCAGAGGAACAGAAAAATTAACAGGAATAGGGAAGAGGAAAAAAAAAAAATTATATGTATATGAACGTAATGAGCAAATTTAAGGTATTTAATTTTTTTTTTTTTGATAAAATTCCCTTAATTCATTTGAATTGGAAGTTGAGTTGAAGTTGAATTACAAAAAATAAATGATTTTTATACAAAAATGTTATTATAAACTAATCTCATTTGGATTTGATAATTAAATAAAAATGAAAACTTTTAGACATGACGCATTAGGTTAGCGCGGGCGATAAATCTAACGTTTTAAAGTTCTACTCTAAAATTGATTTTTTTTTCTAAGTTAGTAGCTAAGTTACTAGTTAAAGGTAAATAAGAGTCAGGAGTGAATAGGTATATGGAGTAGTGGTTGGTAGTACAAATTCTTTACTAAGAAAGAAATCTTAAGAAGAAATCCTTCCTAAGAAATTTCTGTGACCAATCAACAACATCCATAGCTAAAATGCTTGGCACAAATCCAAAAAAACGTCTAACATTTTTATCATCATAAATATTAGGCTATCAAATAAGGTCTTTTAAAACTTTGACCCCCCAAACTTTGACCATGATTGAGAAGAAAAAAAAAAAAAAAAAGAAAAAAAAAAAAAAGACGAAAAAACTGCTCAGAGAAATGATCGACAGAGAAAATTGATTAGAGAAATTGATTACTCTCTTTACCGAGAAGAAGAAAGAAAAGGGCACGAGGAAGGGAGGGGACACAGGGAGGGAGGGAAAAGGAGGGAGGAAAGAAAGGACTGGAAGCCGGAAACCGAAAGGAAAAAGGAAAAATGTAGTATGTGTGGCTGTCTTTTTTTCTGTGGCTTTATATTAATTACTTTCATTGTAATAGATTTAAATTAGTCTCGGAGCTTCTTTTCAATTGTATTATCATTGAAAAGAACAAAATATATTAATAGATTAACTATGAGATTCATTTGTATTGTGAAAAATCTACCACAACTTTATTTAAGGTTTATAGCCCAATTGTAAAGATAACTGCTTCTGCTTTTCTATGTTTTATTTTAATGTGCAACTTAACTTATACATATTTGCTCTCTATTAATGCTTATGGAATCCAAGTGGGAGAGTACCAGAGGTTACAAGGGGAGGGAAAGGGGGGCTTGAGAGAAGAAGGGAAGGGGAAGAATAAGGGCGAAAAGAGGCGCATTAGGGAAGGAAGAGGGAGAAAAAGAGAAAAAAAGGGAAAAAAGACAAAAAAAGGGGACGGCGGTCGCAAGAGAGGGGGGGCAAAAAGAAAAAGGGTGCTGGAAGCAAAAGATGGAAGTGAGAAGTTGTATGTAGTATTGGGATAATTTTAAAAGGTAAAGTTTGGATTTTAATTTTGAAATGGGTGTTGTAATTTAATTAAATATTGTTAATTCAACTTTACATCTTGGGAGATTCCCACTACTGAGAGGAGAAAGAGCGGGACGACTTGAGAGAAGCCCTGCTTGAGGAGCCACCTGACGCGTAGAAAAAAGGGCTGGCGTGTTGGCTATTGGAGTGGGAAATTCAGTGCTGAGCATGAAGGCGAAGGGGGTAGAGATAAAGGAGAGGAAGTGCTTCTTTTTCTAGAGCACATTAGGATATGACTAAAAGTTTCATGGAAATATATAATATGTAAATTTTTTAATTGAATAATTATTAAATAAAATATTATCTTATACATTACAAATAGAATTTAAAAACTTACGCTTCATAGAAAACTAAATTAAGAAGTATAAGAAGTATAATGGAAAAGAAAGAGAAAAAGAAAAAACAGACAAAAAGAAAAAAGAAAGAAAGAAAAAAACAGATTTATTTTTAATTTTATTTAAGAAAAAAAAAAATAATAATGTAGACATTGAAAAACAAAAATCAGAACATAACTCTATGAGGAGTTCTAACGAATCCTCCTTCCATATCCTATCAAATATTGGGGTGGAAGGGAGGGAAGAATGAAAAGGGAAGGAAGGAAGGAACGGGGGCAAGGAAGGAAACAACGCGAAGGAAAAGGAAAAGAATACAAAAAGTATAGATGCGGGTTTTGTTTAAAAGTCCTAAAAAAGTAATGGCAAATAAACTAAAATGAGGGAAGATAACGACACCCAATAATAATTAATAATTTTAGTGGAGGAAAGGAAAACCCCTTCGAATAAGGGAAAAAAACCAGGGCCAAGCCAAGAAGAGGAGCCACCAACACATGCCTCCCCCTCAACGTTGAACCTGCAACAGAATCTAGACTTGCGAAACCAACTAACTGCGAAAAAACAAGGAAAAGCTGCAATGAGTGAGTTGTAACCATGACAACACGCGAGCTTAAAAAGGATGGGTAATCGGAGAGAGGAAGGAAGTTGGAAAAGTTGGGGTTGGTAGTAACGAATACAAACACGAAAAAAGTTAAGTAAGTGCACTACTACACCTCAAAAAAGAACAAGACCAACACTCTTTGGTTTCCGTCTTACTAAAAATATCGTACACTCACACTCTATTTTTATTCTCAAAGACTATTTTTCTATATAGTCTATGGAAAATACTACTTTGCTCTCCCTCAAAATGGTTTTTCTCTCTAACTTGGTTGTGTTCTACAAATGAGCAAGAATGCTTTTAATAGAAGGGATAAAAACCATTGTATATGTACTAATACATATGGTAAACAGAACAAAGCAAGAAGATAGTGACAGCATTTATTAGGTTCATAGACATGGTTTATCCTTTCGCAGTATATAAAAAATAGAGCCTCATCTTGACCTCCAACTTTTGTTTTAGCCCGCCACCCACACCAACTCACCCAACCATCAGCTTCCCTCATTTTCAACTCAAATTTACTATCTCCATGCTTCTCCATTTCCCAACTTTTTCATGTGCTCTTCCCCCCTTCTTCCTCCCCCCCCTTTTTGCCTCCCCTTTTTTCTTGTCACCCTTTTCACAACTTTTTCCCCTCTTTTTGTGAACTAGCTTACAAGTGACTAAACCCACCCACCCATCGGGATGGATTCAAACAAAATCTCCCCCTCCAGTCCCATTTACTGGAAGAGGTTTCCTCAACTTGGATTTAGAGATGAGCTCATACCCACAAGTTCTTTGCATAACCGAGCTTGTTTTCTGTATCATTGGTCAGCATATCGGAGGATTGTCACTTGTGTGATCTTTGCATGAAATGATTCATTCTCCACTTTCTCACGAATCCAGATATTGACTGTCAATGTGTTTTGTTTGCATGGTACATGGCAGTACCTTGCTCAAGTCTATTGGCACTCTGGCTGTCACAAAGACAATATTACTCCATCTGCATTCAAACACCAAGATCTTGAATGAAATCTCTTTAGCCATATCATCGGTTTGCCGGCCTTCAGTGCCGCAATATACTCGCTTCATTGTAGATAGTGCAACACATTTCTGCAATTTTTACTGTGCCATGATATAGCTCCCCATGAAAAATAAAAAAATATCCAAGTAGTGGATTTTTGTTATAAAGGTCACCTGCCATATCAGAATCTGTATAGCCTTTCAAGATTGGATTTGATTGCCTCCAACAAACACAAAGAATTCATTTGAGCTTCCTCTAAGATACTGGTATCATTTCACAGATTCACAATGCTCTTTTCCCCGAAGTTTCGAGAAATTACTGACAACACAAACTGAGGGAGCAATATCAGTCTTAGTGCACACATTAATACATTAGAATTCCGAACAACGGGCGGATAGGGCACTTTGCATGTGGTATCTTTTTTCCTCCTAGCTGTAGGACACATCTATTGCTCAACTTATATGATCCAGCAAGAGGTTATAATTCACAGGCTTCAAATTCGTCATATTGAAGCGCGCCAATACACAGTTTCACTGTACTTCTTCTGGGACAATAAAACTTCTTTTATCTCTAAGACGGTAATTCTCATGCCCAAAATTGCTTGGCATGACCCAAGGTCTTTCCCCCCTTCATAGAAAAAGACACACAAACTCATTTCTTTGCTCGTCAATCTTGGAAGTATTCTGCCCACAGATCAACATTCATCCACATACAACAAAAGGAGATAAAATATCTCAGAAAATTTTGTTACAAATACGCAATGATCTGAAGACAGTATTCTTTAGCCTTGCTACACCATAACAATTCAAACTTTTTCTTACACTGTCTGGGGAGCTTGTTCTAGGCCATAGAGACTCTTTTTAAGTTTGCCTACAAAATTTTCGTACCATCTACTTTGAAAGCCCTCAGGTTGTTACTTATAAATCTCGTCTTAGAGGTCCCGTGAAGGAAAGTCTCTTCACCTCCATCTTGCTCACTCTCTAAATTAAAGACTAGCAGCAAACCTAAAACTGTGCAAATCGAGGACCATTTTCACCACAGGCGAAAATTTTCGTCAAAGTCATAGACCTTCCTTTGACCGAATCCCTGAACAACCAATCTAGCCTTGTACATGGAGGCTTCAAGTTTGCAGTTCTTCAACTGTAACTTTGAACACCACTTGTTCTTCAAAGCTCTCCTGCCCTTGGGCCAATTTTATACAACTCATTAAGTGGGTGTGGTTTCTCATGCAACGACTTCATCTCATCTTGCATGGCTTCAAATCATTGATTTCTTGTGCTCCATCTTCCATGGCCTCATCATAAACCATTCAGGTTCCCCCGTCAGTGAGTAACCCACTTTACTCAATGGGGTGAATAACTGGAGGAAGGAAACCGCTTGTCTTGGGGACCTCCGAAAGCGGAATATTTGATTCGTAACAACTTCATGAGCAACAGGATCATCAATAACAATATCATTTTATTATAACATCAAACATGTTGATTCGAGACATGTTCTGGGCGTCACCATGATTATTAACCCAAAAAACATCATGCACATTGTGGGAGGAAACTTCATCATGATGAAATATACATCAAAATTTGAAGATTCTACCTCTCCGTTTGTCATATCTTCAATTGTTGATTCTCCATGAAAATAATATCACGGCTTCTCACAGTTTCTTTCAATTGGATCTATAGCCTGTAAACCAAATTAATATAGCCATATCCATGGGGGGGGGGGGAGATGCACTGCCTTGTTTGGGCACTTAACTTGGACTCTCATCTTTCGGCACATGTTACAAAAGCTTTGCAACCAAATACCTTTAATGGTATAGGAAACTCATTTCCATACCAAAAACACTATTTGGTACATCACTTTGCAAAGCAACAGCAGGAGATAGATTAATAACATGTGCCAGTACTGTGGTCAATAAAGGCCCACCCCAAAATGAGTTTGGCAACTTTGCTTCAGAAAGCAAAACACTAACTCTTCCATCAAGGTCTGTTCATCCTCTTAAGCCAAAACCATCAGCTGAGGAGTCTTGGAGGAGTCTTCTGGTGTCTAATACCTTGAGCTTGCAGTATTCGTCAATGGTCCACAAGATCACCACCATTATCAGTACGACTACATTTAACTTCTTTCCAGTTTCTCTTTCAACTGAAGCCGAAACTGCTTAAAGCACCTAACACTTGTCTTAGTCTTCAGACATAGACCAAAGGGTTTTTAGGCAATTCATCAATGAAAGTGACCACAAAGTAATAAGTGGCCACCACCAATGCTTGGTATTCATTGGACCAACATAAATCAGAGTGCCACTAACTCATCAATGAAAGTGACAAGAAAGGCACCCACCCAATGTCTGTCTTCATTGGACCACATAAATCAGAGTGGCACTAACTCAAGAAAACGCTGTCTTTCGCGAAGGAGTGGTTTAGGACGTAAAAGGAAACTCTATTTTGTTACTAGCCAAGCAAATGCTCACTCTTTTACTAATTAAGCACTTTGGAAATTTGACAATAATTTCTTCCTGTCTGTTAGAATATTAAGTCCTTTCGCGCTAAATGTGGATAAGGCCCCTCTTGTGCCATTAATATTGAAGAGCTATCGCTCTCAAACGAATTAACCATATAAACACAAGCAGGGTCGTACTTGTCTTGTATAAACCACGACGTTTGTACACGAGCCACAACCAAGGCACCCTTAATGAAGCTTCATTTTCCTAACCGTTGGTACTAACAATCCTTCATTGTCATCTAAAACACCAACAAATTAGGTCGCAGACGCACATCAGGAGCATGTTTCACATGTTCAAAACTAGTTTCAGTTCCAACACTAGTTCCAAACAAATTGTACCAATACCAACACCCTAGAAAATAGTCTCCAATACCCCAGACTCAAGGTTCCAAAATCCACAAGGAGTGTAGGAGAGCAAAAAATCCTCCTGATGTCACATGTAGAGCGGGGCAACCAGTGAAAAAAACCCCGATTGACTCATCACAAAGAAATATTTATCATGTTGGCCATCAAGAACGGTAACAAGAGCTATCGGTGGGGTGACGGTGGCTAGGTAATTTTCATTGCCATCTTCTTTAGTTCCTCTTGTTTTGTTCTCCCTCTTACAACTTCTGCCAGACACTTCTTTATTGCCCTTTCATGACACAATGATAGCACTCAATATCCTTAAGTTGCTTTGGATTTGCTCCTCTTTTGTTCTATCTGCTGAGAACCACGAGTTTTATTCTCCCCCTGTGGGGACATTATAAGGACATCCGACGAAGAGGAACTTGAGGTTTTTTTATCTCTTCGTTAAAGACACTACTTTGGCGGAATCCATAGAGATCACACATCCCGGAGCAGAAGTGACAATGACGTTATAAAATGTTTCCATGAATCTGGTAGGGAACCAAAGTGACGCAATAGCCTGAATTTCTTCATCAAAAATTGATGCCCATAGCAGATAATGTTTCATATCCCTGAAAAATTATTAAGATGGTCTGTCATCGGAGGAGTGAACCATCATGATACTTCAAAACTCAACATTTGTTTTATTAAGAACATTTTGTTTTGTTGCCAGTCTTTCGAGCATTACAAACTTCAAGATGCTCCCATAGGGTTTCGAGCATGTGTTTCCCCCAGAAATATGGCATTCAACACATTTTATCGTCGATCCATTGCCTAATGAATCCAACAAGACCTGTCATGAAACAGATTCCACTCGTCTCTGTTTTTATTACAGGCTTTACAGTGGTAAATACTGGTTGAAAAATTCTTAACATAAAGCAGATCTTCAATTTTTCCATTCAAATGGCATAATAACACCATTCAAGTAACCCATTCTATACTTATGGTTGGCTTCCATTGGTTGTCCACCAAAAAATTTGGTTATCGCAAATAAAAAAGTAAAGTAAATCTTTCTGATGTGGAAGTTCAGACTGTGATTGCAACCACAGGAGCATACTCAGATAAAACCTGGCTTGATACCATTTTGTTGGGAAACACGGGAACAAGCACAAAAAGTATATATGGTTAAAAGTAGAGTGCGAAATAAAAATGAGAAGAAAATAAACGACACAATAATTTTACGTTGAAAACCCTTCGAATAAGGGAAAAAACCAAGGGCCAAGAGAGCAACTGATATTACTAAAGTACGGAATTTTACACGGGGTAGTCACGAATAAAACACTCAAAGTGACTACGACACTATCAAAAATGGAACACACTCTTTTGGTTTCCGTTTCACTAAAATATCGCTCACACTTATTTTTTCACCAGACTAGTTTTTTATATAGTCTATGGAATACCTCACTTTGCTCTCAAAAGGTTTTTCCTCTAAACTGGGTTGTTCTACAAATGAGCAAGAATGCTCTATTTATAGAAGGTAAAACCATGTCTATGTCACTAATGACAGATGTAAACATAGCAAAGTCAAGAAGAATGGTTGCAAATCTTACCAATTTCAACGACCCAAATCTTTTATTTTCAAACTCCAATACCTATTCCTTTTTAAACAATTGCTTTACCATTAATAGCTATAAGTTGACTTAAAAAAGTGATGGATTCAATACGAAATTCAAGAGGCTGCTTCATCACTTAACTTAGAATAAAAATGATGCATTAATAATCTTGGTAGGAGTTGCATGAGATAAAGAAGTGAATTATATAGATAGAATAGAGAAGGAATACAAAAGAAATCTTAAAGTTTTTAATTAAATATTTGAAGGTTTATGAATATGAAAGATGAGAGTTATGAATATTAAGAGTATATTATAAAAGTGAATAAGTAAATTAACAAATTGTCACGACCCAAAACGAGAGCAAGTAGAACCCACATTTACTCTACTATGTGAGCGAAACACCAACCAAGTAATCCCAACGTTCCACCATATAATAAACAGAAAATAATGCAGAAGACTTTAAAAATCATTTAACCCGAATCAATAAATAATCTAAAATTATGCAATTATTCCCCAACCTGGAAGTCATCATACAAGAAATTTATCCTCAAATTACTAAAGCTAAGAGGATATAAGAAACTAAAATAAGGTAAGAGATTGGTCCCGTCCGAACTTCAAGACATCAAGACACGAAGGAAAGAGATGCAGTCCGAGCTAGGAACAAGAGCTCACCCTGAATGAAATCTGATTATGCTGAAGTCTGGCTAGAGTTTGCGGGTTGAGTTGAAGCGATGGTACGTTGCTGCACTCCCCAAAAAGAACAAGAAAAGAAAACATACAAGGAGGGGGTCAGTAATAAAAACACAAGTATGAGTAGGGATCATCGGCCAACTCAAAATAGAAAGCAATATATAGCGATAATAACATCAAATCGACTATCATACTCAACAGATAAACAAAACAGAATCATTGTAACTATTGGCCCACCACCCCGAACCACAACTTTGAGGACTCAGCCTCACACCATACTCATTTGGGAAATAAGTTCTTTAAATCTGAGTACATTAAAATGCCCTTTCAAGATTCATGCTTTTTACTTCCGCTGTCGGAACGGGACACCCGATCCACTACTACATCCGTGTGGAAAGTTGACACCGATCCACTATATATCTTGGTGTCGGAACGTGAAACCAGATCCACTACATATCCTGCGGGTGTCGAAACGTGACACCCGATCCATTAATACTAGCCTGGTGTCGGAACGTGACCACCCGATCACTAAACCTCATTCTTTTAGGTCATCAAGCCTTATTTTATACCCAGGGGCCATCATCATAACAAAGAGGGTGTAGGGTTTAAGATCATCATTATCTTTCCAACCCATTACAATTACATAATCACATCATGCCAAGCATTCAATTAAGCATATATAGAAGACTTTACAAACTACCCCAATACATATCATTCGATATTAAGAGTTTTACTATGAAATAGTATAAATCATAACCTACCTTCCAACGAAGAATTCGTGATCAAGCAAGCTATTCCTCAAAGTATTTGCTTTCCCTCTTGTTTCTCCCTCTCTCGGACGTTCTCTCTTTCTCTCTGTTCTTACTATTTTCTTATTCAAAACCCTTCTCTTTTACCTAATTATCATATATTACACGTATAAAAGATTGGTAAAAGTAACCCCACTATTTATTTCAAGGTTGTCTCCTTTAAAACCCCCAAGTCAGTATTGAATTATACATTACACCACTAACTGTAAAGTATAAGCAGGAAGGAATAGTCCAAAAAGCCCCTTTAAAAACATTTAACAGAAATCAGACCCAGTCAGGGTTACGCAGCCTGTGACGGGCCACGTGCATACGACGGTCCTTATGCAGAGTCGTCACAGATTCAGAGACATCAAGTTTATTACAGAGTCTGTGACGGCCCGTAATGCCTGCGACGGTCCGTCCTGCCAATCCAGTCGTGTTAGTGACGTGCAAGAGAGCGATCTCAGTACTCAAATTTCAATGATCTAGTGTTTTGGAACGAGACACCCTCGAGGTCCGTCGCGCCCACACGACGGTCGTCGTGGCATCCGTCGACCCAGGACAAGTTACTTACCAGAAATAAACTCTACTGCTCAAAACAACCCAAGGTCGTTACAATAAGATACCAATTTACCCTGTTCGTCCTCGGAACGGATCACAAGAAGAAAAAAAGGCGAAAAGGACAGATACTGAATCGTAACAGGTGGTGGGTATTTTATTTGTCTTGCATATCAGCTCCTTTCCCCAAGGGGACTCTCAACTGGTCGATTATTCCATGAATTTGATGGATGCAATCTCCTGATCCACTTACGGATTTGTCTATCCAGAATGGCACAGGCTCCTCCTCCATAGGACAACTTCTCATCAACGAAGCACTGAATCCCAACGAATAATGTAGTTGTTCCCATCCCCATGGTACTTTTCAGCATAGACACATGAAATACCGGGTGAACCCCTGACAGTTATGGACGGTAAGGCTAATTAATAGGCTACCTCTCCTATCGTTTAAGTACTTCAAAGGTCCAATATACCTGGGTTTAACCTTACCCTTTACCAAACCGCAATCACCCCTTTATGGGTGAAAACCTTCAGTAGACTTGTTCACCCTCCATAAACTCCAAGTCTCTAACATTTCGATACCATATGCATATTCTTTCTGCCGACTTGGAGCCGCTACTAAAAGATTTTCTTGAATGCATTCACTTTATCTAACGATTCTAGAAGGTCAGTACCCCAAGGTCTAACCTCAAATTGAATCCAACCACCCAATGGGAGACCTACATCTTCTCTCTATACCGTGCCAAATGGGGCCATATCAAACTTGAGTGATAGCTATATGTATGAGAACTCTGCTAAGGGTAAGAAGTAGCCAATGACCACCAAATTCTATCAACATACACGAAGCATATCTTTCCAAAACCTGATCGTTTGTCGCTCAGGGAAAAAATGACCATCGGTCTGAGGTGAATGCGGGCCCGGGGTACTAAGAAGATCCAACCTAGTACCTAAATTCGGCCTGCAAGTTTTCCCAAAACTTAGCAAGTAAACTGCGTAACTATATCTGATATAATGTAAAGTGGAAAACTCCATGCAACGAACAATTTCTGAGATGTAAAGTTTGGCTAACTTATGCATTATAATCACCTTGACGGAATGAAATGAGCAGACTTAGTTAATCTGTCAAACCAATTACACAAATGGAGTCATACTTACCCAGTGATCTTTGGAAAAGACCAACACGAAGTCCATTGCAATTCTCTCCCACTTCCATCAGAATGCTTCTCTGAGTGTCCCTCCAGGCCTCTGAGGTGTTCATCACTTACCTGCCCCTGACAATTCGGAATGGAGCAACAAAAATCAAACAAGTGTCACGCTTCATCCTACTCCCACAAAAAAATGTTGCTTTAGATCACGATACATCTTGGTTGCACCAGGATTGTATAGAATTTCCCTTGAACTATGAGCCTTTTAAGAATAGCTGTGATCAAATATCGACACCGGGGTACACATACCCTTCCCCTTAATTCTAAAAACACCTCCTCATCGAGTTTCGCTTCTTTAGCCTCTCCTCGCAACACCTTATCGCGGAGTCGGATCAGTTTCTCATCAGTAAACTGTTTCCCTTAATCTCGTCAAGAAAGGAAGATCTTGCCTCCAACAAGGCCAACAATCCTCCATTCTCATTACTTCTAACCTCATAAAGTCATTAGCAGATGTCTGAACCTCTTTAGCCAATGGGCGTCTGAAACTTGCAGTGAGCTGCCTTCCATGACTCCCTGCCTTTACTTAAAGCATTGCTACAAAATTAGCTTTCGGATGATACAAGATAGTGATATCATGTCCTTCAGTAGTTCCATCTCATATCCTCTGTCTCAAATTCAAATCTTTCTGAGTAAAGACATACTGTTGTAAAACGACGATGATCCGTTAAAGACTTTCACATTTAAACCCCATATAGAAATGTTCTACATTGCTTTTAATGCAAACTCTATCAGCCAACTACCAAATGAGTGGTCGAATAATTACGTTCATGCCACCCTTAATTGCCTCGAGGCATAAGCATTACATTCTTCCTGCTAAGCACGTGCCACCTAACCCAGAATAGATGCATCACAATAAACAATGAAATTTTTACCTTGCCACTGCAGGTAAGAATTGGTGCAGTGTCAACAAGTCTTGAGTTGCTGAAAACTTTCTTCACATTCGTTCCGACCATCCAAATGAACACTCTGCTTATTCAAATTTGTCAGTCGGGAAGCAACGAAGAGAATCCCTTGACAAATCGACGTAGTAGCTAGCTACCGAACGAAGCTCCTTACCTCTGTAACATTAGTAGGTCTACCCAATCTTCACTGCTTCAATCTTGGAGGATCCCCCATCACTCCATCCTTAGAAACCCAATGCCCTAAGAATGACACTGAATCTAGCCAAACTCACACTTAGAGATTTGGCATAAAGCTTTTTCTCCCTCAACATTTCCAATACCATTCTCAAGTGCTCCTCATGTTTCTCTTTCCTGCTCTTTGAGTATACCGTATATCATCAATAAACACAATGACAAAGAATCCAGATATGGTTTAAAAAATCCCTTTCATCAGACTCATGAAAGCAGCGGGGGCATTCGTAAGTCCAAAAGACATCACTAGAATTCATAATGCCCAACCTGGTTTAAAAGCAGTCTTTGGCCTGCCCGTATTTTCAAATTGATATTAACCAGATCTCAAGTCGATTTTTGAGAAGTGTACAATCCCCTTGTAACTGGTCGAACAAATCATCAATGCGAGGAAGAGGATACTTGTTCTTAACAGTTACTTTATTCAGTTGCCTGTAGTCTATGCACATCCGAAACTCCATCTTCTTTCTCAACAAATAAAACCTGAGCACCCCAGGGGATGCACTTGGTCAATAAGCCTTTCCCTAACAACTCTTTGAAGTTGGGCCTTTAACTCTCTCTTAACTCAGCGGGCGAGTACCCGACTCCAGATAATGCAAAGTCAATATCTCTATCTGTGGCATACAGGAAGGTCTGCGGAACACACATCAGAAACTCCCGGACTATCGAAAACCGCTCAATTGAAGGTACTTGGGTAGCATCATCCCTAGGTGCCAAAAAGCTAAACACCCTTTACTAACCATCATCTGAACGAAGAAAGGAGATGAACGAACTGGAGTGGAAGTGTAGTCACACCTCCCACACTAACGGTATCTGTCCCAGGCTTGGCCAACGTTACAGTTTTAGCATTTACAATCTAAGATTGCAAAATTCGGGAGAAGCCAAGTCATACCCAGAATTACATCGAAATCAACCATTCTAGATAACCAAGTCTACATGAGTATTGCTCCCCACAAAAGTCACCAGACAAGACCTATATACCCTTTCAACTATCACAGACTCACCCACCGGAGTAGAAACACGAACAGGCATGTCAAGCAATTCACAACGTAAATTAAGACCGTAGCAATGAGGAAGGATACATTGAAAATTTGGAGCCAGGATCAAATAACCCGAAGCACATCATCACAAACCAAAAGATTACCTATGATAACAGCATCAGATGTCTCCGCTTCCGACCCAGCCCGTGGAAGCGTAACATGGCCCTATCACACCTGTCTGCCCTTGACCCTCCATGTTGTGCTGCAGTCGCTCCGGTGGCCCGCCACCCCGGTTGGTTGGGTGAACCACCATTACCTTGACCACCAGTCCTCCAGAATGGCGGGCCTCTTTCATAACACCTCTACCTCTGACTATTGGGGGTCTGGGACTCTGTTTTGGACAATATCTCTTAATATGTCCATTTCCCACATCATAACACTCTCTGGGTTCAAGCATAGGTCTCTGTGAGAATGACGGAGTCTGGGGATAACCTCACAAAACTCAGAGAAATGTTGACCGGTCTGGCGGTGGACCCCCAGCTACACCTGTATAAGAACTGAATAGGTCGGGCTGGATCCCTCCTTAACTCTGCCGCATAACTCGGTAGTAAGAACCAGCTAAACTCACTCCCTTACGACTTCTTATTTTCTGGTGGTTTTTTTTATGACATGGTGAAGGTCATCTTCACTCCCTCCACCTTATCATCAAATCTACCACTTCCTGAAAGGATTTTGCTGCAGTAAGATACCTTATGTCTGGAATCTGCCAATCTGACCTCAATCCCTTCACAAACGCGCGATCCGCTCTTTGTGGACTGAAGGCAAGCTGCTGGGTGGCATGAGCCTAATAATGCACACAACTTGCCCTCATACGCAGTGGACCGACATCTCGCCGCTGCTCTAGCTCCGTAACTCATCTCCCTGCCTATCCCTCAAGTCCTGTGGTATAGAACTTCTCTCATAACAAGCTAGAGAATGAATGCCAGTCATCGGTGGTGCTTTGCTGGTTGACACTCAACATATGATCGTCACCCGTATAGTTTGCGTCCCCTGAATGTCAGTCACAAATTCACGCAAATCGTTCTATCCTATTCCATCTTGGTGTAGTAGTTCTGACAATCGCCAGAAAATCATAGGCTCCATCAGATTCCGCCACCCTGTTAAGACTGGAGGTTTCAATTTTAAGAACTTACTGACAAGTATTCGTGAATGATGCACTTTGTCATTAATAGGCCCTGTGTCAATCCGAGAGAACGTCCTATTTCCCATGATGAATCCCATGCGTGGAGCCACAACATCTGCTTCTGTACTCTCGGCACCGGAGGTCTGGTGCAGAAAACACTGAGCGGTCTGTCCCGATCATATCCCCCTCTAAGATAAGCAAGAACCTGTATATCAATCTCTGGGTAGGTTGGTGGGAATGCCTCAGTTCTGCACTTGCTCTTCCATCTTCCCACACCTCTCATTACTACTTCCTCAGTCGGTGGAGGAGTCACCGCCCTATTACTATATGGGCTCATGTGCTGTCCTCTTTCCTCTCGAGGACGTCGCCCGCGACCTCTACCACGGACTCTTGCCACGACTCCTCTCAGCTACAGCCCGCAGTGGCTTGGCTCAGACGCATCTTGTCTTACCGGTGTTGGTGTGTGGTGCGTTGTTGTCTCTATGTTCTAACCATCTGCGGGGACATATAGTGAAGATGGTCAGATACCAATTTGTATACCTAGATACCAATTGATCCAAGTAAGGCCACGAAAGACAGAAGGAATGGAAATTTCCCAAAGTCCTATTCCTCTCAGAAAAGTAAGGCGTCCCTCCTACCCGTTCCTCAGACTCCTACTAGACTCTGTTCTCTTGTGTTATGAGATCAACGACCTATGCTCTGATACCAAGTGTCCACGAGACCCAAAACGAGCCGCAAGTGGCAACCGAACATTTACGCTCCTATGTTGCGAACCAACCTCATCCCAACGTTCCAACCATAATAAACAGAAACTTGCGAAAGACTTAAACTCATTAACGAATCAATTAATAACTTCTAAAATTTATCATTACTATCCCCAAACCTGGAAGCATCATCAACGTAGAACATCTACATCCGCAAATTACTAAATCTAAGAGTATCTAAGAAACTAAAATAGTAAGAGAGCCATGTCCATGTCCGGAACTTCAATACTCAAGACCCGAAGGGAAAGAATCCATCCGAGCGCGGGAACAATAGATCACCCTGAATCTGATTATGCTAAGTCTGGCTAAGTTTTGCGGTTGAGTCCGAGCGATGGTAAACTGTTTTTTTTGCTTTCACTCCACTGAAATAACAGAAAATAAACATACAAGTCGGTTCAGTACAAACACAATACTGACGTAAGGTATCATCGGCCAACTTCAACATATATATCAGTTATAACATAAAATCAGACTATCATCTCAACAGATAACACAACCAGTATCATATCTTCAAGAGTAGACTCAATTTTGGAAATAAGTTCTTTAATCTAGTACATAACCTGCTTCAAGATTCATTCTTTTTACTATCCTTGGTTCGGAACGGAACAACCCGATCCACTACTACTTCCCTGGTGTCGGAACGTGACACACCGATCCACTACTATATCCTGGTGTCGGAACGTGACAACCGATCCACTACTACTATCCTGGTGTCAGTAACGTGGACACCCGATCCATTTTTTTCACTACTATCCCTTGGGGTTCGAAGCGTGAACAACCCGATCATTACTACTACCTGGTGTCGGAACTGACACCCACCCGATCGCACTAACCTCATTCCTTTAGTTCATCAGCCTTATTTTATACAATGCAGCTCATTAACAGAGGTTTAGGTTCTCTTCCTAGCATTATCTTTCCAACCATTACCCTTACTAATCACATCATTCAAGCATACAATTAACATATAGAAGCCTTTACAATACTACCATTACATATCATTCGCTATTAAGATTTACTATGACTGCAATAAACTACCTACCGTCCACCGACTGAAATTCGTGATCAACAAGCTATATTCTCAAGTCTTTCTTTCCTCTTCGTTCTTCTTCTCCTCTTTTCGATCGTATTTCTTTCTTTCTCGTTCTCCCCCCCCTCTGTTCATTCTATTTTTGCTTATTCAAACCTTCTCTTTTACCCTATTTATCATTAATTCAGTCTAGAAAGATGGTAAAAGTAACCCACTATTTAATTCCACGTTGTCTCCTGTAACCCCAGTAATTTGAATTATTAACATTAAACCATCAACTTTATACAATTATATAGCGGAATAGTCCAAACGCACTAAAACATTTAACAGAAATCGACCCATCAGGGTTTCCGCAGCCGTACGGTCCGTCGTGCCCTACGGTCCGTCCTGGCAAGAGTCGTCACGAGTTTCGAGCCTCACCTTCATATCAAGAGTCTGTGACGGCCCGTCCATGGCCTCGACCTGTCCGTCCTGGCCATCCCGTCGTGACGTTCAGAGAGTCGATCTCAGTACTCAAATTCTTCTCAGGATCTAAGTGTTTTGGAACGAGACAGAACCCTCGATGGCGTCCGTCGGGGCATCCGTGACCAGACAGTTCTTACCAGAACTAACTCTACTCCTGCTCACAACAACCCACATGTCGTTACACAAATAATATGAAAAATAAATGAAGAATATGAAAAATAAAATTAAATTAACAAACATGTAGAACGAACAACTAAAGTTCTTATCACGTAAGAAGCTTAATGAATTTAAATTTTTGAAGCTGAGTCTTCTTTAATAATAGTCAGAGGACAGTATCAATTTGTCTCCTTTTGCAAATTTACACAAATGACAACCCTTTAAATTAGTGAATTTCGTTATTTATCATTCATGATAGATACTTTATCCAACATAAATTAAATATTATTCATGAGAAGGGTTAAGGAAAAATTATAGAAGAGGAAAACAAGCAATTTCAGGTAGAGACCATTTTTTAAAAAAATTAAGTAATTATTATATACATAATGAAAAATTAATTACTTAATATAATTAGACAGTAATCTTAAGAAGTCTAAAAGTCATTAATATATTATTAAATTATACAATCAAATATTATATTTTCTAATAATTTAATTTATAGAGGTAAAATAGTAAAACAACGTTTAACATTTTTTTTCTGCTTTTAATATATGACTACTTTTCTGGGTAGGTGCCACATCTTGTGACCATAATAAATAAAAATATTTTTGTGAAGATGTATATATTAACAAATGTAAAGTTATATATTGTTATAAACATCAGAAACTACAATTACATTTCTTAAAATTGTAACTCTCCTATATGGTCTTTATTTCTAGATCCAACTCCAAAAACCTATCAACTACAAGCTTAAATGATAGTCCATGTTTATGTGGAATGCGTTATGAAGTATGTGTAAACCATTAACATAGAGAAACTTTACCGTAAAAGTATTGTGTGTTTGGCACATTTAAGCCCTAGCTAGGAAAATAAATATAAGTGTCCTAAAGTGTATTCTTCACTAAGCCATTTCTTTGACGAATCCACATACATCCATAGCGAACTTCTTGGACAAATCCACATTGTTCACGTATTTTATAACCTTTTACTTTGACATTGATTGAGAAAATTGCTCAGAGACCTATATACTCTTTTTTTAGAGCCCATAAAAATGGAGAGGGAAACTTGAGACAATGAAAACTATTCTTGGCTTTATATAATACTTTCACTTTAACATGATTAATTCGTCCTCTTTAGCTTCTTTTCATTTATTATCTTGAACAAAACATATATTAATATATAACTATGGATTCATTGTATTTGATCTACAACTTTTAAAATTTCTGGCCAATGTAAGGTAACAAAGTTTCTATATTTTAGTTAATGTTCACTTTAAATCTCTATGATTGTTCTCATTAATCTAATTTTGTCTCTTCCTTTTCCTTTAAAACGTTTTACATTATTTTACATTTCATACGGTTTCAAATATTCTCAATTCATTTAATAGTCAAAAGTTTTATTGCTCATATTTTTCCAAAATACCATAATCAAATATGAATATAACATTTTATGTAGTATGGGATACAACGTCATTCAACTTACATGTTGAAGCTTTTCACTATAATATAACTAGTTTCCGTGCACCGCGCTTTGCTCGTGTAATCCATGAGTAATATTATTTCGTGAAAAGATAATACTACTAATAAAAATATGTTTAATGAGATTTTTCCTTTGTGTTACTACTAATTGTGACACTCCAATTTCCTGACCTCCAAGGTGATGTATCGAAATAATATATGAGACATAAAGAACATAAACTTGTTTTGTAAATTCAGAAAAAAATTTTGCAAAGCTAAAGAAAATAACAACTTCTAATTCATTTCTTGATTTCCGTTTATTGGTAAATTTCTAGGATATGTGTACAGACTTAACTTTTGCAGTGAGCAGGCATACAAACCTTTACTGATTTTTTGGATGAATGTGTTTTAGAGTATTGGTATTGAAATGTTTTATCCCCACCAAACATTGTAAACTATTAGTTTAACTATAATAGTTTAAAACTAAGATTACAAGTTTTTTATCATTTATATTTCAAAATCAGGATATTTATGAATAACACTGTTTAGATAAAATTTATTTCTGCTATACCTAAACTTATCCACCATTAATCTAATATTATATGGTCATCCCTTTTTTTTTCCAGAAAAAGAACCGAAAGGAAGTAATCATCCTATTTTAGATCACGTTCATCTTTACAGATAAAATTTAATGTATAGGCAAACATTATAAGTACGGGAAACTTAAAAAAAAAGGTACATATGAGCAAGATAATTGGCATTTCTTTTGAGTTGTCTTCTATAGTGAACTGCATCATTGAGCATTACAAAAACAATATGAATTTAGAGCATACTTGCTAATAAAATACGAATTCAACTATATGAGAGAGACAAAAAGTTCTTATTATAATTCTTACTAGCAAATAATATAAAACTACACATCAATCTTCGATGCTTCAGTAATTGAATCACTCTATTCTCTAAACTGCAATCAGGAATCTCACCTTCACCTCAACTTGTGGACTTAGTTCCACATGTTTCGAATTCCTACATCAAAATTGGTAGGTTAGTAATAACAAGTTCTTCTTGCAAAAGTTAAATTGATAGAACAAAATTATGGAAACATGTAGTCACATGAAATTATTCTAAAATAAATATAAAAAAGATAGAATGAAATTACATTTTACAGATACATAATCTACTTTATTTTCTTGATAATTACTCATTTTTATTTTATTTACATTTATGTTAGGAAAAATTGAAAGGTCAAATATGTAATGATGAATCAGAAGATTATATATATTATAAATTATAAAGGTTTTAATTTATTAGAGGGGTCCAATGGTAATTCAACTTTTAGTTTGAAATTTCATGCTTTAATAACATGATGTTTTATTATGATAGGATAAATCACATTCAACAGTAAACTTTGAGAACCTGAACATTAATATGCACTTGTAACATGAAACTATCAAATTCAAAACATTATCATAGATGTTAAAATAACTTCTTTTTATTGTTAAAAAAGAAATTAAACGAATTGGTGGCAGTAAGACTGGCGACAAGCATCGCAACATAAGAGAAATTGTATTTCTTCAACTGCAGAATTCAAACAATAGATGCTAGTTATTGTTCAAAGAATATACTGTGATTCAAGACATTACAAGCTTCCCTTCACCCTAGTTATACATTTCCATGCTGAAAAAGGTCTGTTACTAGTGAAAAAGGCAGCAGATATCAGAATCCAACAATGAATATAAGTGAACACAGCAAAGAATAAGCGATTCAGGGGATGTTGCATATTGGAGACAAGAGAATAGCTGTATATAGGAGCCTCTTCTGTCATTAGAAGATCATGGAAACGTGACTATGCGTGTGCAGAGCAGAAACCTTCATTCACCAAGTTTGCAGGTGCGAATGTATGGATGATCAAACTTAATGTATTTGGTCCAGTATGACTTGTACTTTGTCATAGCCAACTCTAGCCATGGTTTCATGTTCCCGTTGTAGTGTATCACAGCAGCCTTCTCAATTTCTGACCCATCAATGCTTGGGCTGTAACCCAAACCTAGAACATGCCACGACTTATCCAGTGGATGTGTAAGTCCATAAAATGTCATTAGCCCTGGAGGTAGTGTCCCTAGTTTCCAAAGGACCCTGTCTTCATTCTAATGATCAAGGCAAAAAGGAATGAAAATTAGTCAGTAAGATCCCATAGAAATTAAGGTTTTCTCTATGTATTTGGCATGGTATTGGGAGAAAAGCAGACTTCCAAATTTCGGTACATGTATTCAATCACTATATTGGTATGAAGAAACAAATGATATAATCCAAGTATTCTGAGTCGAAGTAAAAGACTAAAAGTTAACTTCACTTGTGAAAATCAGCATAGAGGGACCAAAACAGTAAAGAAAAGCTATGTATCAGAGATGGAAAGGCAGTAAATTCCTTACCATGTTTTGCCACTTGTGATATATACCAGTTATGTCTCTCTTCTTCCACTCCTTAAGATCAAAAATGTTCATCCCATATGCCCACCCACAAGCATTTGGGTCAAAGTTTTTGGCAATATGAGGATTTGAGAAATTTAGATACTTGTCAAAACGGTGAAAACTCTCACCACATGTTTCAACAGCACCATTCACTTTTTCATGAAGATTCACCGACCACAGTCCTGTCAAGTCTTTCTGAACAACAATATCGTCATCAAGAAAAAGAATTTTATCCAATTTGGGATAAATCTGAGGGAGATAAAATCTGAGGTGATTGAGCATTGAAAGGTATTTGGGGTTCCGATACTTCAAATTAGAAGAACCAGCTGAAAGTGTGGTGGAATGTGAACCCTTGAAATAATATTCCTTCATAGCAGCAGACTCTAGCTGCCGCAGGACAGGGCAGTATGACGAATTAAGCCACTTGAACTCGTCAACATTTTCAACATGGATTGTGGCTTTTCCAGGAGGGTTCAACAAGAACCACATATTCATAGCTCCAAAGTTCAACTTATCAGTGACAAGATGAAATACATGTTTCGCTGGGTCCTGCAAGTAGATCAGTGGAATTTTTTTTTCAATAGCCCATCCAAAATTAGCTTCTAATATGTAGCCAACATGCTTTCTGGTGAAGTAACTATCAGCACCATTCAAGACATTTAGATATATCAAAGTTCAAAGTGTATGTCATTTTTATCACGCATAAATATAAGGTTTGTGATTGTTATCACGGATTAGGGACATCGTCAAGTGATACAGAAGAATATAGAAAGTCTCTCACACATGCATAGTAGGATGATGGCCTGAATAATGTCAGAAAGAATTCCTCACCTTAGCATTCTTGATAGTTGAGTTTACAACTACTGAAGCAGCCAAAACATTGTCAGAGAACAGGCATATTGGGAACAGACTGCGGATTTTCCAGATCTCACTTTCAGGGACCTTTTCTTTTTTTCAGGGATGAGAGTAATAATCACTCGCAAGACGCATTGGTAGCATTGGTCATCGGAAATGGGTCTTGCAGCTAATTGGCTCAAAAATGTGCTCTGCCTCTTTAAACTTCTAACTTGCTCATCCGCAGACTGCAGTATTGCTCTCAGCTTCCCTGTGACAAGCTTACAGTCATAGAGTTGCTCTTTAGCTTTGGAAAGCACTTGGTCCATTGATTTAATCTTCTCATGCGCACTATTTGAACATAGGGGAATGAAATGATTTAATCTTTCCTATACGAAACAAGGACAAATGGACAATTTCAAGTATCCAAAAGTCAAAGAATTTGGTACCTGCGAGTTAGATCAGCATCATACATTGCTTCACCTAACGCATGTCGACTTTCTTTAAGCTGCTTCTGTAACTCTTGAGCCAAGCCAGGCTTCTTCTTCATCGTTGCAGTGCTTATATAGACCCTTGCCATAATAATTTGGTCTCGCATCAAGTGTACCTTTGAATCAGTATTCTCATTTTCATTCTCTTTCCTCCATATGCTATACTTCCCCAGCACAGCAGAGTCAACTGATTTAGAGCGTTCAAGGGCAGCATTTTCAAGCTTCACAGTTACTTCATCGTCCTGTTTCACTAAAGCAGCAGCACGCTTTTCACGTCTCCTCTCTCTCAATTGCTGCACAGCACTTGAAAAACTATAATAACACAAATAGCTGAGGTAGACAAAGGTAGGGAGAAGGTAGGAGGGAGAGAGAGAGTGAGTGAATCTAAGCACTTCAAATCAATCAATCTCTCTCTTTGCTGATAGCAGAAGTGCTACAAAAGTAAATGCAAGTATAAAGTGGCTAATAATTAGAGTACCCTTCTGGCCAAAATAGCAGGTGTATGAAACTGGAAATGATCATCTGCTTGGAAAAAAATATATCTAGTTATTCATACATTGTGAGGGGCACAGGAAAACGTTGATGGTGGATGAGTGTGTGATGTGGGGTAGGTAGGGTGTGGTTGGGGTTGAGAAAGGGGCGGGGAGAGTACGATATATGGGGTGAGTTAAGGTTCTGGACGTTAAGGGGGGTTGGGTGGTGGGAGTGGGAGGGTCAATGGAGGGCAACAGGTGTCGAGGGTAGATGGGGGTGGGGTGTGGGGGAAGGGTGGGCAGTGTGATTGTGCTTGTGCGGTGGTGGGAGAATGAATTTTTGGGAGATTTAGTGAGGGAGAGGTCATGTCGAGAATGCTGTGTGATGCAGGGCGAATATTGGTTAAATAGGGTGTGAAGAGCCGTTAGTCTTGGTTATGGTGAGTGGGGGCGGTTGTTGGGGGGAATGTTGGTGGGGTGATGTTGTGTGAATAGAAGGGGATGGTTATGGTTTGGGAGTGTGTGTGGTGTGGGGGGAGCGGGTTTAGAGAGTTTGAGATTGGCTGCACTTTGAATTGTGAGTATTGCTAGGCTGGTTTGGGTTGTGTGGAGGGGTGGGGGGGTAAGGGATGTTTTGTGGTGGGGGGGGGGGGAAATGGGGTGGGGAGGATGTATTTAGGCGGGGTAGGAGGTTTTGGGTGTGGTTGTGGGGTTGGTGGATGTGCAGGGGGGATATTGAGGGGTACAATGTGTATATGAGCGGGGGGGTGTGTGGTGTACTTGGGAGGATGGGGGGGGGATACTGGAGTTTAGGGGGAGTGAGGTTGTGGAATGGGTAGATTGTTTTTATTGGGGGGATTAGTTATAGGAGTGGTGGGGGGGGTTGTTTAGAGGGTTGGCGACGATCGGATTTTGGAGGGGGTGTGTGACGTCGGGTCGGAATCTTATGGAAGTATGGGTGGGTGTGGTTGGCGTGTTTCGTTGGTAGTGTGGGGTTGGAGAGGGGAGGGTAGAGGTACAGGTGGATTGTTGGAGGGGGATGTGGAGAGGTGATGGTTGGACGGGAAGACGAGGGGCGGTCGAATCGGGGTGTGGGGGTTAGAAAGTGTTTGTTTTTTTATGAGCTGTGGTGGGGGTGGGAGCGATCATCTCCTTCTACGCCCCACTCTACTCTCTTTTCCTTTCCCCCCCCCCCCACTCCACTACTCGTTCTCGTGCAGGTGTCCCTGCTCCTAATTTGCCCGCATGTTCAGCGCCGATCCCAGTGGAATCTCACTGACCGCGTACCTGTATGGGTTTGCTTGTACGGGGGAGTTGTGGCTAGTGTGCGGTTCAATGCTTGTCTTATTTTTATTAGATTTGGGGGGATTTGCCGAGCCAATAGTCGGTCACACCATTCTTCACGTACCCCACCAACTTGCCTTATTCTCCTTATCTCTTCTCCTCAGGACTCAGGCACCTCAACCCGTCGGCATATTGTCTGCTCTCTATTGTCCCGAATTTATTCACCTTTGCGCCCTCGGCAAGCCCCGTTGCGCTAATTGCGCTGCTCTTCGGTCGTCTTTCCAGAGGAGTAACTTTAGTTTGTTAATTAGCGCGGTTGGTAGGGGCTTAGCCACAAGGGTAGGAGTGTTCGTATTGTTTGCGAAATACGTGTGGTCGGACGCTCGAAATGTGATGTGTACGCATTATTTGGAATGGGTATTTATACCAGTGGGGTGGGGGTTTGCTTTTCGTGCCTCGTTGACAAATATGGGAGATTAGGTAGCAGGCTAGCGAAGGATTTGTTTATGGTTTTTGTGTTGTCCTTATTGAAATCAAAATACCATGATGCAAACAAACTATTTACCATCTACAAGATCATATTGTTTGCCTCTGGAGATTTCAGTTCTGACATATGCAGCTATCTGAGTCCACTTGTTTCCCTGTGATACATCCAACATGCTAACAATCAGTCAGCATCTATTTCAGCAATAGCTAATGGATACAAACAATATCCAAGCTTGAGTCTGACTCTCATTCTTAACCTCTGCATTATTAGTATTGCTCTTGGCCAATACTTTTTCATCAACAAAGCTGGACTCCTGTTTACTTGTAGTAGTTGAAAAATCATTATTATCTGTAAAAGGAACATAAACTTGGGTTATAACAAGCTATGCAAGCTTAGGGAGGATAGTATAAGCGAGACAATTAAATACAATTTATGCATATATTTTTGTGAATTAACAAATACATCATCAAGTGTCTAGGCATACAAAGATTCTATTCAATATCCACCTTGAACCACCACTAAAGTACTCACTATTTTTCTCACTATAAGGAGCTCCAACATCAATCAAAATGGTGTCAATTACCTCAAAAACAATGTTAAAGCTAAAAGCAAAAAACATTTTTGACAAGGTCCCTAAGGCTTAAAGTGAAAAGCTCTAAATGAAGCATATACTTTTTGAAGTGAAGTGCACAATTTGCGAAAAAAAATAAAAGGGCTCAAACGTATATGAATTTAGTACTACAAATCTACAATCATCGATTAAAATAATTAACTCCAGCATCCTAAATACAATAACGCCGAATATAAATCCAACTCCTTAGGGGTCATTTGATTTGAAAGACTGATGGTATTAAGTTTTTTCCATGTTTGATTTGTATTTTCAATCATGTATAACTAATCCTGTAATAACTTAATACACCAGTTGGTGAAATATTTTACACCACCAACATGGAATAACCAAGGATGGATACGTACGAGTTTGCCCGAACTAATAGCTTTGGTCCAAACATTGTATTCGGCAATGTATTCTAAAAACTAAAAGCGCAAACCATTGACTAGGTCCTAGGGCTAAAATTGAAAAGTGCTCAATGAAGCATACACTTTTTTGAAGTGAGGTGCACAATTTATTAAAAAATTGAAAATGCCGAAACATGTACAAATTTAGCACTATAATAATCAAACTATGATTAAAATAACTAATTTCAGCACCCAATATACAATAATGCAGAATATTAATCCAACTTCTCAAAGGTAGTTTGGTTTGAATGGTTTGAAGGACTGATAAAATAATCGTGGTATAAATTTTTATAAAAGTTTAGATTTGTATTTTGAATCATGTATAACTAATTCTCTATACTAATATACACAATTGAGAACTATTTTATGAACTACCAACATGGATACAAGAAGTACCTAAGAGCATAGCTGCGAAATTTATTCGAACATCAGTAACTGTTGTCCAAACTCTATCTGTCGTAAAAGATTTATTAAATATGTACAAGTATTATTATTATTTTTTTAATCGTGGTATTTGGACCAACTAGCATCACCTCAACTAATTTAATTCTAAGGAATTTTTGCTACCTCCCACCAACACAGGTGCCTGGTAATCTATCCACCAAAGCTGGGATAGATGAGAAGAACCACCTAGTATTTTTCGCCTCTGCTGAGAATTGAACATCAGAACTCATCATTCATTGACAAAATGGGTGCATGAACAAATATTAAAGTTAATGCAACCCAATATTTTGATGAAAGACAGAAACAACCCTCATCTTCAATCTTGCTCACACCTATGGGAATAACTACCATGTGATTCATTTACATGGATAAAACACCAAAAGTACAAAACTACCCTTGTCTTCCAAGAAGTATACAAGAGTCGAGCATCCAAGGAGAGAATTGTAAATCGCTCTTAAGTTCAATACATAGAGCAAATACATGGTATCTTGTATGTCCAATTTTAGTGCAATGAACCAAATACTCAACAAGAATTAATACATACATAATTTATTCCTACATTACTATCTCTTCATTATAGTCCCTAAATAACTGATCCTCAAACCAAAAACCGCTCAAAGTAAAGATCCAGAGAACCAACCGCTTCTTGTTGGAATCACTTTGCGTGTCATTCTATGAACTTTGAAGCCCATATTTCTCCAAAATACATCGCTTCAAGCGGTGAAGCATGACATTTAATAATACTGATCAAGCATCCAACCTAGTCACTGGTTCCATTCCAAAACTACAGGTTATCTAGTCTCTACTGAAGAACCTAATGAACTAATTTTATATATTCTTAGTATTTTGAGTGCATATGATATAGTTGAAAATGTTATTCCTCAAAAAATAGAATTCCCCATCACAAAAGTTGTCTCTTTAAAAAATCCAATATATCTAATTACAGCTGATTAATTGCATTAAAATAAATCTTATGTGTTGTCTATGGCTACTTGTTTACACCAAAAATAGTAAAGTGCTAAGTAGTTTGTCTTGATCTTCTGTATGTTGCTCAAAAAATAGAATCTTTCTTGAAAATAGTTTATCTTGGAAATCATTTTCTTGACATAAATTAATTGAACAAGGTGTAGCCAGTCTAAAACTACAATAACATAGTGTTGTGGTAAGGTGATGGCCATAGTCTAACTTGAGGAATCTACCAAATATTGATTAGGGGGATGTGCCTATGTAGACACACTACGTCAACACACAGGTGCCTTGTTAAATGAGCAATGAGTTACTTAATTTTACAACCTAGGTGTGAGGGACTACTGATATGGGATTTAAATAAACTAAATAGATATATAGATTATTTTAAAGATATCCCAACCAATTTGAGATTACGACAATTTATTATTTTGGTTGTTCTTGGGGTTGAAGGTATGTAGAAGAAGAGATGTGTATGCTGCCAATTCAATGTATTGAGAACGCAAAAAGTAGGCCTTTTATTTGACATTTTTAAGCAAAGTGCGGCAGATAGTTAAAAGCGCATTTTGCATCTTTCTCCATTGTTCAAACCATTTGGTTTTGTATTTAGATTTGGAGCCATGGAGATACCTCTAATCATAAAGAGAACAAAAGGAAAAACCCTTAAAAAGAAATCCTATCCGATATTTCACAACATTATTGTGATCCTTTAAGGGGCAGTCTCTAGTCAGTTCCCCTTATTATCAAACCATAGCATACAATTCCCTGTGTCCTAAAGTAATTTATTCTTTTCTCTTTTTATGATTTTCAATTTTGGATTTGTGCATAAGTTATTTCAGCCTTTCTAAAAAGGATAGCATTTCCCAACAAAGTTCAATATTTTTCCAATATAATACTATATAATTCAATGACCGACTCCAACTAGTTTGGAATTAAGACTCAGTAGAGAGATCAAGTGTGTGTTACTTGCACTTTCTAACAGATGTGAAAATCCCTAATCTATTCTAATCTTATATGAATGCACATCCATCTTACGTTCTTATTGCTACGATGCTTGTCTTGTACAAAGGGACTTTGTCCCAACATTTACTCTCGTATGATATTTATTGATCTCATCATCGTTCTATAGAACTTATCTTTCTTTGGCTAACTATCTTCCTATCACCTACAACTCTGGTATTGCTTACATTCACACTATTCTGTTTTAATTCTACATCTTATGGTTTCATCTATTATCCTATTCAGAGATTAAATTTGTCTATATTTAAATATCACAATCCCATGTAATCTTACTTCAGTATCACTCTTCATATAGGGGTTAAACTTGTAATCGCAAACATTATTTCTAGTTCAACTTATCCAGAAACTAAATGAATTATACAGTCTTTTCCTATGAATTTAAATCTAAACTGAAAACTCTAAATAAGAACTGCTAAAGATTGCATATCAGCTAAACTGTAACTTCTGTAAGGGGTTGTAAGGGATCGTTTGGTAGAGTGTATCAGAGAAAATAATCCATGCATTAGCTTGATGTATTAGTAGTACCTCGTTTGGTACACTTTTCTAACCTATGCATAACTAATGCTTATATTAGTAATACATTATATTGTGTATTAAAGAGTGTATTACTAATACCATCTATTTCTATGTATTAGTAATCCAATGGGTTCTGATGCATGCATTAACATTATTAAAGACACATTGCCTTCAAAAACTTTTTTTATATCCTTTCTACTATATTTGTGGAGGATATTTTTGTAAACAAAAATTTTTTTCTAAAAATATTATGCAATGCATTAAATTTAACACTTGCATTAGATTACATAATTACGAAACTAACCTCAAAACTTTTTTGAAACATTTCCTAACATTTTCTTTTTCTTTTAATTTTCTTTGTTGTCATATGTTTTTATTTTCATTTACTTTTCTATGTCTTTTAATTTGTTGGTGTTCTAATAGACTTTATGGCCTCTTAAATATATTTTTGTAAAAAAATAATAATCTAATTTCAACATAATTTAATAAAAAAATTACTATTGTGGGGATAAATTTGATAACAAAATTCTTTTCCAGCTTTTTACAAAAATATTTTGACTCAAATAGTATAACTATTTAATATTATTTTTGAAAAAAAAAGAAGAAGAAGAGGAGGGGTTAATGATGTTTTACCAAATAACTTTGTTGCAAGGAAGTGCAAAAATAAATGAAGTGTGAAGGGTATTTTTGTAACCACATATTTTTAAATAGAAATTATGCAAGATTTGTTATTTTTAATGCATCAAACCAAACAATGTATAAGAAATAATATTTGCACTACTAACGCAAGCATTACTACTGCACCCTATTTTGCATTATTCTTATACACTCTACCAAACGACCTCTAACGGTACAATCTTTGTATTTCAATAAATATTCAATTATCACCCCACCACCACCCACCACCCCAAAAAAATAAAATACATCAACTAAATCCATATGGAGAAGTCAAGAAATTTTTTGATACACACATGCAAGTTTTCTTCTATTTTGTTTTTCCTAAACCTTTGCATAAACTAGTATTAGGTAGTAATACTATCAGACTGATGTCAAGAGATCAGACAGGCAATATAATTAGCAAAATCAAATTCTCCGGTGCATCCATCAGCCGTAAAAGAGAAGGTGCTAAGAGAAAATAGTATTGTTACACAGTTACTTCCACATTTTTAACATCTTACATAAAATATAGGAGAATGTACAGATAATTTCTATACTTAAGCAACAGTGCTCTTTTAGTATATATAACATTCTTCACTTAATAAATCAAGGAGTGTGTCAGTCTGAAGAATTACATAAACTCATTTTCAACATTTAGCTCTAATCCATACATTATCCGAAAAGTAAAGAAATTTAGTTAGCCACACCAAATTTGAATCAATACATTCCACGAAATGAGTTCTAAAACAAATTTAAGCCTCAAAGAAAATCACAAATTTGAATCAAACCAATGTTGAGTACTAAGAGCCTGTTTTGATGGGCTTATAAGCATAAACTTATAGATTTTAGCTTACGTTCGCCCAAAAGCACTTCTATTTTTTTTTTACCCAAACAATACTAAAGTGATTTAAAACTATTTTAGCTTAAAATCACCTAAATTAAGACAATCCAACAGTACAAAAACTGAACATAAACAACTCCACAAGATTAAATTTAACTCTTCAAACCACAAATCAGCAATGCGAGAAAATTTATACTAACCAATTGAAGTAGAGGTGTTCACACCACGGCCCACGAAGAAAATCAATGGAGCAAGGAATGAACAGAGAACAAGAACCAAAATTGAGTAACAAGATACATTTCCACTGTTCCTAATAGATAATCCCCTCTTCAATGCCATTTCCTGTTCAACCAAAAAAAAAAATGAACAACAAAAAATTAAAAATCTCGCTAATGAAACATGAACTAGATTAGATTATACACAAATAAAGTGAAATATAGAGAGATTATACATAGGAATATATTCCAGAGAGTTCTCCTGCTACAAGAAGTTCATAACCCAAAAAAAAATCGAAAAAAATTCAAAAAAAATTGGGAATCTGAATTGATAATCGAAATTGTGTGGGTGAAAACGATAATGTAATAGTACAATTTTGATTATGGAGAAAAACGGAGAAGATGAAAGTGAATCTGAGAATTTGAGCGATAAAGATAGAGATCCTTTCCAATTTTCTTCCATCTTTGCATATTTGTTTTTCTGGTTATGTATGGAGTACTGCAAAAGCGGAACGACGCCGTTTCGACCTTGCAGATAGATTCGACTTCCTATGCCTAATTTATTGATTTTTCCATATAAATTTAAATTAAATCTAATATGTATATTAAATATCACCTCAAAGAAAAAAAAAGTAAATAAGGACTATGGTAAAATATTTATATGATCAAACCTAGAGCTATTGTGGCCACTTACAAAAATTACTGCCAATGTGATAAATTTTTATTTTTTAATTTTACAAAGTGCACTATATTTTGGTAATATCATATCTTCTATCTGTATATAAAAGGAAAAGAAAAAATGTCTATGTGTCATCAACCAAAAAAAAAGAGAATTTAAGAATTACAAAATTAATTCAAAACATAAAAATAAAATAATTATTAAATTAATTTAAAATATAAAAATAAAAAATAAAAATTGCAAATAATATAAAAAAATAATAATTCAACAAGCAGTTTTTACAGCTTTTTTAAAAAATTCAAAAAATTAAAGTTACCTTAACTTTTTACTATTTTTCAAAACATATTTTTTGATTTTGAATAAAAAATATGAGAAATAAAATAATATTATAATAATTAGTATTGTCTTTCATAAAATTTTAAAGAATTAAATTAAATTTGTAATTAATTAACTAAATCTTCTATAGCAAAAAGTAAAAAGGAAAAAGAAAAAATATATGACAAATTCCATGTTTATCTAACTTTCCATTTAAATCTAAAATTTACTTAATAGATAATCAAATACGCATTAATTTAAATCTGAAAAAAATAAGTATGTCAAAATACAATTTATTTCAAATATGTAACCACATTTTGTTTTTGAATTCCTATATAATAGGAATATATAAGTATATATTATTTTATTTTAAAAATGATTGTAAACTAGTTGTTAATTAAATAGAAATAATCTTAAAACAGTTCTAAAAATAGGATAATATAAATATAAATATGTATTTATTAATACACAAAAATTAATTACATTACAAAAATTTAAATTAAATTAAAGTGAATTTAAAACAAGCCATTACATATGTTTTATACGTGTTTTTTGGGAAAATATTATTTTATAGGTTTTTTTAATTTACTTAATGTTTTGAGAAAAATCAAGAAAACTATTCTTTCAATTTGACTAAAACAGAAAATCAATTTGAAAGATTTTTAAAAGGTTCGAGAATTCTTATTGACGTCTTAGGAAGGTTTGAAAACACCTAAGATGTTCGCTTACCTGCGGTTATCCGACAACTAGCTTATTTGGCTAGAACATCTGATTTAAACTTAAAAATCGCGTAGAGTTCGTTTTGAAAAAAAGTTTCAATTTCACTATCTAAGAAAGAATTGATTGGCAAACTTATTCATGCTTTTAGAATTCATCTAGATTTGGATTTCAATTTTTAATCGATAAAACATTACGGCGTTTTACAGGGACTTGGATTTCTTTAACTTTAAAACTAACGGCAAATAAGAGCAGATAAGTATACAAAAACAAGAGAGGGAGAGAGGGGGAGAGTTGGGTCCAAATTCAATTTTTTTGTCCGCCTGGATCGATATTTGGACCCATTTGTCTTGATATTTTGACCCATGTCAATTGTACCTGTCCTAGACTAAACAAAATAATAACAATACAAAACGGCAAGGGCTTAGGCCCAAAACAACAAAATACAACATTTTGAAAGAAAAAAAAATAAATATAAAAGCGGGTTTTTGGCCCAAGTTCTTCAATTCCTCCACTTGCTTCGAATTTTGACTCCAAGATCTGTTCGCCTCTTTATGGACTGATTTGAAAGGGAGAAATTAAGTCTTTACGGCTTTTTCGAAATTCAAAAGGGAAGGCAAGAGTTCATGGAGAACCCCGACAGTTTTCACATGCAAAAATAAAGAAAGAAATTACGGAGGAGATAAAATGTCCAATGAACACATGATTAAACAAATAACTAAGGAAATGAAGGAAAATATATGGATCATTCAAAGGGATATGCATGAGTATAAAATCGGCACACTTCCAAACACAACATGTAAAGAATTATATCCCAAGGAGAAGACAATTGTAGACAGTTATCACGATTATGATATATCATTCGTAAAAAAACAATAAAAAAAACAAAAAAAACTCTTAACTAGACAAAAATGATATCAATGAAGCATACAAAGGTAAAAGACGAAGAAGGAAATCATCATCTAAACCTATCTAACTAAGACTCTTTAAACATGTGACTTAACATTGAATGAACAAAGGGTGCAATTTTTTGAACTGATTAATTTCACAGAAACTAGACATTCACATTTTTTATTTTTTTTTCTATTATTTTTGTTATGAAAGGCAGTAGCAAACAAAAGGCGTCACATTACTCCACTATAATATAACAAAGAGATTCACTATCATTCTTTTTTTTATTTCCATGCTCTTGCAGATAACAAAAGAAAAAAAAACAATCACAATTTGTAATAATTAATAAGGTCCAATATAAGTGTCTAAAATATATATAATTTTTTTTTGCTGTTAACAAGAATCATTTTAATTAGTTTTAAACAATACTATGCTTTCATTTAGTACTAGTAAACGGACGTGATTGTTCGCAATATCATCACATTAACATTAAAATTACTTGCATACTTTAGATACCATTTTTTTTTCTATTTTACTTATACCCTCTTACACTACCTTAATAACTTTAAAGTATCAAGCGATTAATAGATATTTACATGATCCCAAATCGATATTGCGATTTATATTTTAAGGATGACAAAGGTCGTTCAAAAAGCTTATAATCGATCACTAGAGTTAATTGAACATGCTTGCTGAACAAATTAAACAAAACCAACAGAACAGGAAAACAAATGTCCATATTTAACTAAATAGAAAATGGATTAACATATGGACATTAGGGAGAATCAAGGAGAATTAAACAAAGCAACCAATTTACTCAAAATACATCAACACCCAAACTAATTTCGGCGAACGAAAAAAAACTCAGCCAACTTCAAAGAATCAGAACCAACCAGCAGTTTCAAAAGCCAAAACATAACCACCAAGCAATGACTCCGCTAGCATTTGACTTCTATTTACTGTCAAGACTCAAAAGAACACAAATCAAAGAAAAAGGTGCAGACCAACACACAACGCCAAATCTCATTGACAAATGAAAGGAATAAGCAGTCATGAAAGAGAAATTTACTTTTTCGAATGCGGCGATTTCAGGACAGACGAGTGAAGAAATAACGAGCTTCCATGTTCTCAAGCACAAGTTTGGGTTTCGTATCTAACCGAGGATGCCTGGACCAGACTAGGAAGAAAGCCCTTTTTATGATTTCAAATCAAACAAAAGTGTCTGAGACTTTGCACTTAAACGATCATTCCCATAAAATTCGACTGTTTTCTATTTAAAAATCTCACGATCAAGAATCTCTGTTTTCTATTCAAAATTCCCAAACTAAAATCTCTAATATGTAATTCCACAGATAATTTTCAGTTTCAAAATATACTGATATGTATTGATTTCTTTGATTGTCTGCTCCTTGTCCAGCTATCTCCAGTTGATTTTCTGATTCTCTGACTCTAGATAGATAAGACAAAATATTTTATGCCAAAACCAAACGAAACACAAAGGGAAAATTTATAAGGAAAGTATTCTAGAAATGTAGTATTTTGAAAAAGGTTAGTGCCATGTATCATGTCACGTAAGACTCAGCAAATTTCTTTGTGTCTAATGCTTGGAGGTCTAACTGATTATTCGCTGGGGAGTTTTCAGAGTCACTTTAGACTGTCGATAAAACCATGTTAAAATTTTGAGGCCACCTTCAAAATTTCTGTCCCAGTTAACTGTCTCGGCTTATCCTTGACTGTTAGTGAGCAAATCATAGAATTTTTGAAATCCTCTCAAAAATTCTGTCCCGGTTGCAAATCTCAAAATATCTTCAGTCTTGGCTTGTTGAGAAAAAACTATTCTTCTCGAGAATTTTTGAGTCCCTCTCAAAATTCTGTCCCAGTTTTTATTGTAAAGAAAAAATAGAAATCTTACGGGAGATTGATACGCTCAACTTACTTCTCAAATGAGAAGTAAAGCGGGCGCTTCAAGTAAATAACTCCAACTGTGAGGTTGGGATCGTTCCCAATACGAGGAAAATAGTCTATACTTATTAACTTAACTTGTGATTACTCTTTTTTCGGTTGAGTAACTTTCCTTAGAAATTAAAAAAAACATAAAAATGTAACGCGGGGTTTGTAACTGTCCTAATAAGTAAAAAGAACTAACTAAATTGAAATAGACACTTAACAGCCTTTAAAGTTGGGTTTTAATCAATTATGCAAAAGTACTAGGGTTTACCGTGTTTCCCCACAACGTGTTCAGGTTCCTAACTTGATAATTCTAACTATAACAATTCTTTCCTAGTATCATTTCATGCAAAGTGCTTAAGTTATGTATTTCTAATCCTTGGTCCGGCTCTAGAAAATCTCACGCCGGCACCAATTCTAGGGGTCCCGGCTACGTGTGTTGCTTCTTCCTAAACCCTTAGCTTACCGTCCGCTCATATTAATGCATCGTATTCGATAGTTTTACAAGTTATACCTTGTACAACTCATACATCCCTATAGATAGTATCACTAAATCTATTGTTATAATTCTTTTCCTATTCTCTACCTCCTTGGTCGCGGCACGTAGCATTAAGTCGTTCTAACGTTGAATTCATCCGTTAAAAAGACTTCTAAGCGAAAGAATTCTTATACGTGCAAGACACTATTCTTAGAATTGTTATGTTTAGTCTAGGGTTTATTATCTCTATTTGCCTATTGTTTTTCCCACAACCCTAGTTAATGATTTTAGTTTACTCATCGCATAAACACATAGTTCAAATATATTTAAATAAGATTCCTGTACTTACTTCAATGAGAAAAGAGTAAAGTCCAAAAGAATTGCTTGATTATCACCAAATTACTTGCGTAGAATCTCAAAGAATCCAACACTATCAATAATTTCTAATAACTAAAATGTTCTAATATTGTAGAGTATAATTGATCAGGTGTCTAAAACCAAAAACGAGGTTTTTCGAACTATTTATAACAAATACAAAACCTAAATAATTAAACAAAGAATTCTATTACTATGGAAATCTGCCAAAAACGCGGCTGGGTCACGGACCAGTGACGACCGTCGTGGTCATTACGTACCGTCGTGTACTCCGGCCCCATACTTGTGCAGTTCTTTTGCTGCTTTCTCATTCCCCCTCAAGACGCAAGTGGACTGACCGTCATAGGCCCACGGTCCGTCGCGTGGTCTCCGTTTCAAAGACTTCAACTCTTGGAATTTGGGTACTGGGATCACTTCTTCCTCTGATCTTCACCGACGTACATGCAGTACGGGGACCGTCATGGCCATGACGGACCGTCACAAGCTGCGTATCCCACACTTGTCAGACTTACTTCCCCATCTCCTCATCAAAGCTTCTCTACGCTGTGCCACCGTACGGACCGTCCACAGGCTGACGTCCGGCATAAGCTCCGTAGGTGGTTCTCTTCTGCATTTCTCTCTCAAATCTCCCGCATTTGCTTTGGACAGATTTCCTGCAAAACAAAGAAAACTTGTATAAAAAATTAGCACAAAAAGGCTTTTGGACGCACTAAACTTAAGGAAAAAGCATTAATTATACCGTGAAGCCACGGTATATCAGAGATATGACCGAACCCTTGTGGCGCCTACGTATCCCATTGAGGCAGGAATCATGTCAAACGTAGTTCCCTTCAAGGATTAACAATAATAAGAAATTTACAAAGATACCGACCGAGGCCGACGTAGGCCACCTACGTATCTCACTCTTGAGAATTCAGGTCAAACATAGTTGAAATACAAAGAAATATTTAAAGGGATAAACGGGGTGACCGAGGCCGACATAGGCCGCCTACGTATCTCATTCTTGAGAATTCAGGTCAGACTTAGTTCGTTACAAGAGGGATATAACTTTAAACAAAGCAAATACAAGCAAAAACAGAATTCATACAAGGAAATGACAGAAATACAAACTAAGCTTCATATGTAGTATCTCTTGACAACATCTGAGTTGATCGGTTTCGGCCATATGGTGCCATCCATATCTGATAGGACCAAAGCACCTCCAGATAATACTTTGCGAACCATGTAAGGACCTTGCCAATTTGGTGTGAATTTTCCTTTGTACTCGTCTTGATGAGGAAAAATGCGCTTAAGTACCAACTGACTGGTTTTAAAAATTCTGGCTCTAACTCTCTTGTGGAAAGCACGAATCATTCTCTGTCGATATAGTTGACCATGACAAATGACAACCATTCTCTTCTCATCAATCAATGTTAATTGGTCAATTCTCTTGCTCACCCATTCAGCGCTACTCAACTCAGCTTCCTGGATGATTCTCAAAGATGGTATCTCAACTTCAGCAGGTATGACTACTTCTGCTCCATATACTAGCAGATATGGAGTGGATCCAATCGATGTTCTGACAGTCGTTCGATAACCCAACAAAGCATATGGTAACATCTCGTGCCAGCCTCGGTGATTGTCAATCATTTTCCTCAGAATCATCTTGATATTCTTATTTATAGCCTCTAATAGCTTCCTTATTTGAGGACATAAGCAGTTATCTCGGGAGTACTCCTAAATGTCACAAATATATATTTTCATCAAGTGACTGTTGAGATTTGCACCATTATCAGTTCCCGCTATTTCCTACCTTCTGAATTGGATCTGGTACACTCCAAACCTGCTATAGATTGTTGCGTACAAAATCACATACAGGGCGGAAGGGGGAGAGGATCTCTAAAGTGACAGACTTTCTTTTTACTTAACCTTTTAAGAAGCTGCTGTTCCCCCGCATTTGGTGAGAATAGTCAATGGCAACCAAGATGAATCGTGTCGCATTTAAAGAGGCCCGGACTCTATCGGACAAATGACATCCTAACCCGAACTAAAAATGGCCAAGGCATCATAGCATTAACTTTTCGTGAGGCGTCACCTCGATCAAATCGACGTGCACTTGAGGGGACATTTTATGACATTTCTGCACAGCAACCATCATTCGCCATGGTCTCAAGAAATAATCGGTCTCGAGAAGGATCTTTTCTTTGCCAAAGGAGCCCATTCTGATGCATGCCATAAAACCACTCCCAGAAACTCCAGGCATGTATCTGTTCAAAAATCTTCGAGGCTTCAACAGCATCGACGCATCTGAGGAGACCTAAATCTGGAGTCCTCCTATACAAGATTTCTCTACTTAGAAAGAAATTGAGAGCCATACGGCGTATCGACTTCTTTTGGTTGGATGTAGCATCTTCAGGATAAATCCCGGACTCCAAATACTTCCTTATATCAAAATACCATGGCAAACCGTCTGGTTCTGCTTCAACATGTGAACAATGGACTGGATGTTATTTCAACTCTATATCCAGAGGACCAATATAATCAATATCTGGATGTTTAATCATTGAAGCAATGGTGGCAAGAGCATCGACTAACTCATTTTGTATTCTAGGAGTATGTCCGAACTCGATCTTAATGAAATCTTTTGCACAACTTCTATACATACTGCACGTAAGGTATAATCTTCAAGTTTTTCACGGCCCATTCTTCTTAAACCTGATGAATTAACAAATCTGAATCTCCAATAACCAGTAGCTCATTGAAATTCATATCAATGTCCATTCTTAAACCAAGAATACAAGCTTCATACTCAGCCATGTTGTTTGTGCAATTAAATAGGAGCTTAGCTGCCATGGGATAATACTGACCAAATTCTGACACTAATACTGCTCCGACACCTTTTCCTTAGTGATTTGCTTCTCCATCGAAAAATAATCTCCAACCAGGATATATTTCAGAATTATCTTAACCCACAAATGATACTTCTTCATCGTGGAAATAAGTCTTGAGCGGTTCATACTCTTCGTCAATAGGATTTTCTGCAAGATGATCAGCCAAGGCCTATGCCTTTATCACCTTCTGAGTCATATACATAATGTCAAATTCACTCAACAACATGTGCCACTTAGCTAACACTCTGGTTGGCATCGCCTTCTGGAAAATATACTTCAGCGAGTCCATTCTGGAAATGAGGTATGTAGTATAAAAAGACAAATAATGTCTCAAATTCTGGGCAAACCAAGTCAAAGCACAACATGTTCTCTCCAAAAGTGTGTAACAAGACTCGTATGGAGTAAACTTCTTGCTTATATATTAGATGGATCGCTCCTTGTTCCCTGTCTCGTCGTGTTGACCAAGTACGCATCCTAATGCACTATTTGAGATGGACAAATACAACAACAATGGAATCCATTCTCGCGGAGGAACTAATACCGGAGGATTGGACAAATAGTTCTTAATAACATCAAAAGCAATCTGACCCTCTTTAGTCCACTTTGTCGAAGCGTCTTTCTTAACAGCTTGAAGATAGACTCACACACCACGATTGATTGAGCTATGAATCGGCTAATGTAGTTCAACCTCCCTAAGAAACTCATCACCTCTTTTCTCGTCTTCGGTGGAGGTAACTCTTGAATTGCTTTAATCTTGGAAGGATCGAGCTCAATACCCCTTCTGCTGACTATAAATCCCAATAACTTTCCTGCTGGAACTCCAAAAGCGCATTTGGTGGGATTTAACTTTAAGTTGTAACGACACAATCGATCAGAGAACTTCTTTTGATGTGTCAAGTGGTCCGAACTCTCACGGGACTTGATTATGACGTCATCTACGTACACCTCAATCTCCTTATGAATCATATCATGAAATATGGTCGTGATAGCCCTCATATAAGTAGCACTAACATTCTTGAGGCCAAATGGTATCACCCTGTAATGATATACACCCCAAGGTGTAATAAAGGTTGTCTTTTCTACATCTTCTTCGTCCATTAGAATCTGATGATAACCTGCGTAGCAATCCACAAACGACTACATTTTATGCTTAGCAGTTATCGATCAGAATATGGATGTTTGGCAACGGAAAATTGTCCTTCGAGCTGTCTTTGTTGAGATCCCTGTAGTCGACACAGATTCTGGTTTTCCCATCTTTTTTGGCGACCTGAACAACATTGGCCAACCAAGTCGGGTATTATGTCACTTCCACTAGTCGAGACTCGATCTGCTTGGTAATCTCTTCTTTGATCTTTAAACTCAACCAGGCTTGAATTTCTGAGTTTTTTGCTTTACCGCACTGAACCCTGGATTAATCGGCAATTGTGAGGCATAACATTGGTACTTAACCCTATCATGTCGCTGACTTTCCAGACGAACACATCAATGTACTCGGTGAGTAAGTGTATTAGATCCTTCCTCTGAGCTTCATTCAAGTGAACGTTGATTTTGGCCTCTTTGACACACTCTTGGTCCCCCAGATTTACAATTTCAATTTCCTCTAAATTCGGTTTATGCTGATTTTCAAACTGTAGAAATTCCTCAGCAACATATTCCGGTACCTCATTTTTTGTAAGCATCAGCCTCGTCATCACCTGCCTCATTTTGTTCGTTTAGCTCGTGACATGACATGACATTGGCAGGTTTAAAACTTATATTACTGAAACAATAAATAAACAAAGTTAGGAAAGTAAAATATAGCAGATAAGTAAATACATAAATTTTCAATAAAAGAGACTTTCATTCCAATTGGAAATAATGCAAACTTTGGCCATGGCAAAGGGCCATGTTGCCTTTTTCAAACAACACGAGGGAATTTAAAAAATTCAAGCAATTAAGAAAAAGCAAAATGGTGGGTCTCGAGCCTCTTCCGGACCGCCACCGATTTAAATATGCATAAATGATGTCCTTTTACCAAGGAGTTCGGATTGGCGTGGAGGTCCAATTCTGTAGCGTCTCCCCAAGCTCAGCATCGCGGAATCCTGCAAGCTCGACCTCTTCCTCAATAACAACATCAAGCTCTTCTAAAAGGCCGCATATTCTTTCCCCTAGGTCGTTGTGCTCGGCATACTCCCGAATCGGGAATGATTGATGCAGATGAGGGATTGGCTTAGCTAATGCTTGATTAATCTTCTTCTTTGCCTTCATATCATCATCTGTAGGGACGTACCCTAAACCATATCTATCTCTTTTGACAGAGACCGGAATTGGCTCAACAATTCCTTGGGAATTTCTTCCCAATCCAAAACCTAGTTTAAAACCATTCCGCAGCATCACAGTGGCTATCATCTTGTACAAGGCAGGCATAGGAGGCTGTGGGGCCAAATCCTCACCGATGGCATTTACCAGCTCCACCGTACAGCAATCGATACCTCAAGATACTTCATCGATAATTGGCGCATGTCTGCCAGAGTGACTTCCTTTACCATGAATAACCAGCTCTACGTTCTTCCAAACGAGTTTCATCATCTGATGAAGGGTGGAAGGTACATCTCCAACCATATGAATGAAAGCCCTTCCGAGAAGAAGGTTATAGCTGGTGTCAATATCTAAGACTTGAACTGTGCGCTGAATTCTTCCGTACCTATTTGGATAACCAAATTCACCACTCCCAATGTGTCTCTCTGTACCCCGTCGAATGTTCTTACATTGACTTGGTTCTGCTCCAATTTCCCCAAATCAAACCATAACTGTCGTAGTGTCGACAATGGAAAAATGTTCAGACCAGATCCATCATCCACCAAGAAGAAATTTATGACCTTCTTATATCATACAATAGTGATGTGCAACACCTTGTTATCTGACCTCCCTTCAAAAGGAAACTCGTCGTCGCAAAAGATAATATGATACCCTCGAATGACTTGGTTGATCATAGCGGCCACATTATTGCTACTTGTGCCCACGGGCACATACATATCATCAAGAGCCTTTATCAAGGCCTGGCTGTTCAACTGAGAGCTCATCAGTAGGGCCCACACCGATATCTGGGCTAGAGTCTTCTCCAATGCTTAAAAATCGAATAATCTTTGGCTGCATCTTTCTCCAGTATTCCTTTGCTTCGCCTCCGCTTATCGGCCTTTTTCCCTTATCCTTCTTCTGGTCCTCCAAGAGCAAAAAATCTTCAGGGAGTATAAACACTCCCAAAAATTGGGTCATACCCTGACGTCGGGCACCAGTTTCAAAAATTCACAAAATTGTGGCATGGACAAGGGGAGTTCTTTGATTGGGCACCCAAGGCAACAACCTTTTAGCGGGTGTTTCACACGGATAACAAACTTTTTTTCTCTTTGATACTCAACAAAGCCACAGACCTTTCCAACTCGTCATGACCGGATGTCGGTATCACTTTTGCCCGCACCATTCATTAGTCTCTCTATGTATATTAACAAACATTGTCATCTCCAGTGATTCATCAAAGGGTGGTGTTGGCAGTAGGTGCAGCGGTTGGAGAGAGACCACCCTCTTAGTCAAATTAAAACATCCTGATTTTGTTGCTTGAGGTTGAAAAGCCTCGTCTTCATGCCCGGACACTGTTGAATGATAAGGCACACTTTGATCAAGGCCTATAGGGAACTTAGAAAAAACTGGTTATCCACCGGTTAGGGGGCCACACTGCGTGGATATTCCGGGCCCAAAGCCAGTTCGCTCATACAAGTTTGTTCGGCTTCTTCACCGAGCGCAGTGAAGGTTTCTGGACGGATTTTTATAGAATTTCTAGGTCGAGGTGGATAACTGCCTTGTGGAGGGTCATCTGTTGATAATTTATGGTTGTTTGGGGACGGGGAGATGATTTTCTGGGTGGGATATGGTTTGTTTGGTAGTTTGGCAATGGGCTTGGCAATTCGCAGGGAAATTTTGTATAGTGGGAGGGCTTTGGACTTGATAAACAGGGAGGGGGGGGTGCTTCTGTAGATCGATGTTAAGTTACCAACATCTTGGAGGCAATACAGCAATTTACCTTGGTAGTGAGGGAGATGGGAAATTTGATATAGTGGAGATGGATTTTTGGTAAGTGGAAGGAATTTTTGTATTTGTGGGTGGGATTGTTGGTTAGGGACTGGAGGGAGGGGATTTGGTAGTAGGACTGAAGGGCAGGATTTATTTGGTTAAAACTAAACTTGGTAGGGAGTTTTGGGGAAGGGTTGAGGGAGGGACCTTGGGAATGAGGAGGGCATCTTTTGGGGGTTTTCTTCCCCTCATATGAGACAGCGGCAACATCATTTCTCTTCTTATTCAACCGTCTTGAAGATCCAAGCGACGCGGCTACACGGGCAATCTTTCCTGTTTTCAAACCATCTTCAATAGTCTCACCAATCTTGCCTATCTCGTCAAATTTCGCTCAAACGAGCAATATAATACTCGGGGGCACACGAAAACACTTTGACACCATTTACTTTTTAGGGAAATAGGCTGGGGGTCTTTACCCCTTGCAGCTTCTATTTTCTCCACTATAACCGGCGACAAAACCTCCTCTCAGCTTCTCGGTGGAATTTCCCTCTGCTTTCATCTTCTCCAAAGAATACCCCACGATGGGGAACTTTTTAATGTTGTTAGCAAATTGATCGAAATAAAATTTTGGGTTTTTCACGGAGCATTTAGCTGGGTTTAATTGCCTGGTTTCGTGGGCGGTGAACCATTCCAAGCCTCCATGCACAACTACTTCGGAAGAAGAAGATGGCACTCAAAACAGAGGATTCATCCCTTGCCAAACGCCAACAAGTTGGGTCATGAGTAGGTCTCAGAGGGGCCATAGGGTTGCCCACTTCCTCTGAAAGTTATCACATTTCGCGGAATCTTGGCCCTTCTGGGAAGGTTCAAGAGTGTGCCATGGGTTTCACTTCTGCTTGCACTAACATCTTCCACTATCACTAGTAGATAGCCCTTGGTTCTCCAGGGGCGCATTGCAAACTCCCGTTTATGGGCCTTTGCTTTGATATCTTCGGCACTATCCATTCCACCTTGCGCCCTCTTACCTTCGCACCTCTCAATTCCCTATGTCCCCCGTTTCTCATAATGGTCCAGCTCAGGGGAACCGTTGCCGTCGTGTTCAGCAGGGACGGGACTTATGGAACAGTGTGTTTTTTTTTAGGTGTGTAAGGGTGGAAGCTAAAAGGATGGGGAAGGATTCGGGGGCATTTTGTGTGTTTTTTGGTAACTTCTGTGGATAAGTCTGAGGATCGGTATGTGGTTTGTTTAAGTCTCTTCCTGTGGCGGTGAGGTTTGGGGATGGTAATGTAGTATTTTTTTTGGATTTTGGTTTTGATTTGTTTGGTGGTGGAGCGGCTTTTTGATGGTGGGGTTAGTTGAGGAGGGGTGGTAATTTGAGGCCGTGGGTTTTGTTTTTGAGGGAAAGTGGACCGATTGGTAGGACGCGGAAGGGCCAAGATACGCGTGCCGCGCTCTCGAGATTTTGTCCTGGTAGTCCAGATCTATAACCGGGACGGATTTAAGGCACGTGTCAGATGGCGATCGATTCTGAGGACCGATCCAAATTTGAAGAAGGGAAGGAAGATTAGAGGTCTCCCTCAAGCACGTTTGTAGCAAAACCTGGTGGAGGCAGATCCTGTTCTCCTTGGCATACTTCAATTCTCATTTCTGCAATTGTGTTGTATCAATTGCAGAGAATAATTCATTACTGGGTCAGTTTTGTGGTGGGTTGAGGGCTAATCCTCATTCCGTTTCACACACACAGTTAGTGGCGATTTTATTTCTTCTCTGCGGATTATCCTCCCGAACTATTTTTCCTATGTCACAAGTTTTCTCACACAACCACCCTACCACCATGTTGGATAAGGGAAATCTTACGAGACCTTTTGCATGGATGTTTCACCCCTATCCCACCGCGGATGATTGCCGAGTGACCTTATCGCATAAGCCAATCAGTTTCAAAAGTTTGAGAAAGAAAAAAACTCACTCACGGCAGATTGTTGTTGTCGTTTATGCATCGCCATAGCAAATAAAAACAAAAATGTCACACAGGAGAGCAGATTAAAACACCACAAGTTGCTATGTTTTGAGGAATACTTCAGCAATGAGTTATGGATGGGACAACACAAATTTCTTAACAGTGGAGGGTGCGTGTTTGTACTCAAATTCATTTTAAACAAGATCTCAGAAAGGGCACTTAAATCAACATTGACCGCTTTAAGGGTTTCTTGAAGCTGCTTTTTGACGTCCAGTGATTTGATATTCGGTATTCTCTGTAATATTAAATGAGGAGAATGAATAAATTTTTTAGAGAGATAGGGGTTGGGGGGCTTTTTTTGCCCTGACCAGAAGGTTCTAGTACGGCAATCAAAGGAGGAAATCAACCGGTCCCCAACGTAGTTCGAGTATAAAAAGAAAAATATTTCTTCGTTCACCATTGCGATTCAACAAGGACAATTGGAAAGACAACAAAAGCTTTGTTAAACCCTATCATTCCTCCTCCATTAATCAATCGCACTTAACCCTGTCCCTCCTAGCTTCCCCACATCCTTCTTATCGTTGCCACCGCAATTTCACAGCTCTAAACGTTGTACTGAAAATCGGCCTCGCCCTGAATCTCTTGCCCCACCCTCGTTGAAGCAAAGTGATTCGAGGTATCGTCTTATTTTGTCCGCCTTTTGAACTCCACTACTTTTCCCTCAAGAAACTTTCGAAAGATGGTACACGATCCCTCACTAGGTCCCACTTCTGTTAAGTCATCAAGGTTTGAAGAGATTCTCCCCACCAACGGACCACTTGATTCCTTCTTGTGCACCTCCGCCCCCGTCCATTACACGTCCCGCCCGAGGAGGTGCCCTTACAGGATAACCCTCACCTTGATACACAATTATTTATGATGCCTATTCCCTAGTTGACTAAACATTACTGATTCCCTGCTCCGATCAGGACTTTTGTGGATATAATATGTGACAAATATATATTTTTTGCGATCTTTTCATCACCAATCGCGTTTCATCCGTACTTTAGTAGTTTCTAGATTTACGTAACGTCCCCCCCTCCCCCTCGCCTTGCCCCTGAGGACCCCCCCCCCCCCCGGCGAGAAGAGCGACAGTATTATTAACCCACGTGCGGGGATAATACCAATGTCGACCTTACCTTGGTGCGATCGCCATTACCTTAATTTAAGTGCAAGCATTTTCTCTATGGTTATGGTCCTTGCTGGTTCTGAGTGGAAGTGCCCACATACCCTTTTCGCACCAGTAGTTTCCATTGTCCGGGGATACTAATAGATTGGGAACTGATCCTCTCCTGAGGTTTGCCCATTGGATACGCTCTCAAAACTTTACTTCTCAAATTTTTTTTTTTTCTATTTGAAGAGTAAACCCACACCGGTTCGTGGCACCATATACTCCACTCATTGCTGAACCATCCTAACTATCCGTTTTTGAGGTTGGGATCGTTCCACCCACTTCGAGGGAAAACATAGTTATAGACCTTAACTTCACAATCCATTTTACTAACTATTTCGTTTTCATATGGTCAGAATCTACTTCTTTGGACAAAGCATAAATGATATTAAAAAAAGTGGGGGTTCTTTCATGAATAAATGAAAATAACTAGCGAAATAAAAAAGGAGACAACTACAGCTCTCGAAACGGTGGAGTGTGAATCATCTAATCAAAGTAACTAGGGTTTACGTGTTCCCAAGGATTCCATAACTTGATAAGTTCTAACTACCCCCCCCTAAACAATTCTTATCCTAGTTATTGCATGCAAAGTGATAAGTTATTTTCTTGTATTTTAACATCCTTGGCTCGGCATCTAAGAAAATGCACTCCCGCACCTTGTGCGCGGATCGTGTGGTGTTGTGATATGTCTTAACCCTTTCTTTACCTCATCTTAAGCATCGTATTCCGTACGATTTGCCCCTACCCACCCCCCCCCACCCCGCCCCCTTTCACGGTACCCTCGCTAACCAATATTACTAGTTTTTTCCCTACTTAGTAGTTATACACCAATCTATGTTGATGTAATTCTTTACCTATTATCTACATCCTCTGGTCGACAAACGTGCATTAAGTGAGTTCTAATGTTGGGGCATCCGTGAAAAAGACTTCTAAACGGAAACCAAAGAATTTATCAAAATACATGCAAGACACTATCTATAAAGAATCTGTTTATTTTTTAGTTAGGGTTTAACCAATCATAGCTATGGTTCCCCCACCCAATCCTACGTTATGGAGTTTAGTTACCCTTTATAGTCATATAACTCACACAAATAGTCAACAACTAATGATATAAGAATTCATGCACTTACCGACTTCGATGAGAAAGAGTAAATCCACAAGTTCACTTGATTTTAATAAGCGAAAAGAGGTCACCACATCTTTTAATGATAAACAGTCTCAGGATAATCATAATCTCCCAAAAGAGGCTACAAAATAATCAAGACTCTCACATTATTCATTTAAGGCCAAACAAATAATCATAAGTCAAACTATTATTAAAAAAAAAATAAAAACACCTAATTAAACAAGGATGTTAATGTGCTGGAAATCTGTCACAACGCCCCGGGCTTGATCGAGGGACCCGCGAAGGGACATTTTCATTAGTCATGCCCCCGCCGGCCGTCGTGGGAATGGGGACTCCGTCGTACATAATTTCGCCACGTTTCTTCGTTGGATGCCTCTTCATTACCTTCTCGATTGCAGGTAGAGGCGGTCGTTACGAGCACAATGGTTCGTCGAGGGTCTCCGATCCATACCAAACACTTGAACTCTTGCGAATATGGGTAGATGGGGATAACTTATTGATCTTCTGTCAGAACCTGCAGGGCGACGTCATGGCTACGGGACGGTCCGTTCACAGCTTTCCATAAACCCCGCCACCAACTTGGTCGGACTTTCTCATATGCCTTCCCTTCAGCAGTTGCCACTAACGCTCCACCCTACGACCTATTCACAAGCATGACGGACCGCTCACCAAATTCCATTTATAACTCGCTAGGTGGCTTCTTCTGCTATTTCGCTTCAAAAAAAACCTCCCCTTGGCATCATTCTGTGGACAGATTCTTCTTGTAATATTAAGAGAAGTAAAACGTAAATAAAACTTTAGAACAAAAAATGGGGGCTTTTGACACACTAAAAACTTTAGGAAAAAACATATTAATAGATACCGTGAAACAATAGTACTATCACAAACCCTCAACTTACAAATTCGTTGTTTTTTCTCAAGCGCGCACTATTGCCTCATACACCAATTCCTTTGTACACTCATCATGTAGTAGTATCTCCTTTGGAATCCATTTGGGCTATCAATCCCGATTAAATATCATCATATTATTGCAATTGTTTCCTCTTAGGGCTTGAATTATGTGGAATCAATCAATGAACAAAGGGACCCTCCACCAGCACTAAAACAATCCACGCACTAAACCACCAATATCCCTTCAATTTCTAACCGACCTCTCCCCTCCCGGTAGCTAATACTCTCCGGTAATGCAATAGTGTCCTCACTTCAAAACAAAAATCCTAGTTTTCACCACACATGATGGATTCAGTTTGAGTATTAAGGATTACTTTTCAACACTACTCTCAGAAACCAAATTCACAATCATTCATAAACTATTGCTATTTAAAAGATGACTTATGGTCAATGCTCTTTAAAATTTTGGCTATTACAACTCCCAATTAGGATAACGATAGACTTTCTAGCTGTTAAAATTAGGGGCTCAGGGTCATGTAGGGATTTATTTATGTATACTTTAGTGACTTTTGCTTTCTCTTGACCACACTATCGGGCTAAAAAAATTACCCTTTTCTATTCATTTATTTTGCCCCAGTTCACATTATTTCACCTTGCTATTTCCCTTTTTTTTCTTAATTTGGTAAAGAAGTGACTTCCTTCTTTCTTGCTTAGTATTTCTTGAATATGTTTTCTTCTTTTTAGTACTAATTTCTTGAGTCACTTTACTTTTTGTTTCTTTATCTCTCTTTGTTCTTCAACCCCCACTTCCAGAGTATTCTTCATAATAGCACCTTTACCCCAAAACTCATGGCTTTGCCAGGAATGAGGTTCAAAGTACACAATACCTCACGAACGTTCCGGCAGTATCAGGGGACATCAAAAAGGTTTTTTTGTGTACTACATTAAGGGGGACACCATTCAAACTTATGCTTTATGGCTAAGCTGAGGTTTGACATGGCAAAGAGGGACAGGGCCAACACATATTACCAGGGAAAAGATCAGCCATGGGGTGAGAAAGGAAAGAACAGGTCTTAAATTTATAAAACTTAAATCATGGCTTTCAAAGGAGGATAAATTCATTGGTTTTCTTTTTATTTAGGCTAAAAAATGGGTTAGATTGAATAAGGGCCTATGATCCTTTCCTATTGTCTATAAAAAAAACAACTACTTTTTAGAGGAGGACGTAACCAGGTGCAAGTTCTAGGCTCCCCACTCACACAATAGTGGACAGTCCAAATCTCCTAACCACTCAACTTGACATTCATTTTCACTCTACTAGGATTAATCGAACCCCCCCTAGTTCAGACTCATTGTTTTCTAGGTCGTGTTAATCGCATGTCTTCGTGGTTCTTCGCCACATTTTGTGTAAACCCCCCTTTCCTCTACAGGGGTGTTCCTCTGTTGTCCCGCTTATTTCCCCCTCGTTTTCCTCTAGGAGACACAGTATTTACACATTTATTCAATACGATGCCCAGTTCATGCCATGATTTCCATTTTTAGGATGGATATCATTTTTTTAAGAAGTATGCTTCCAGAATGTAATTATTGTACACATGGTGTTTATTTTTTTTTTTTATATTACATATTTGTCCTCGAGGCTTCACCAACCCCAATTCCTATAGAATCCATACAACTGCACACTCATCAAGTTTCCCCCAGTCCTGTTTTTTTTGGCCGGCCCGGGATGGAAAAAGAAAACCGGGCAAGACAAACCCAAAAAGAGGAGAGTGAATTGGGCACCTCAAACAACTTCACCCTCCCCTAGCACTCCCACCACCCTTTTACATTTACTCACCGCACCTCCTTCCCTCTCTTTTTTCACCTCCCCCCCAACACTTTTAAGTCTGTACACCACGGCTCGGACATTAAAAAAGAATTGCAATTGTCCCCAATGCATAAAAAAATTTTTAAATCCAGGGGTGTTAGATAAAGCAACCGGGGCGCAAAGCGCCGTACGATTCAGCAAGCAGGTGGGTTCACGGTTCCCTGGAAACCAAACTATCTCTGTAATGGGACACACCTCAGTGGTTGTCCTCAGCAGTCAAAACCACACACCTATCAGCAGTTGCCTCCCTCAATCTCCACAGTTCTGGAGATAGACGCACAACAGGTAAACTCTCCGATTCGATTTTGAGGAGCCTCAATCTACAGAATGCGATCGGCTATCCTCGCAGAAGCCACATCTAAACGGCTCTATTCTTCCCGATTGCTTCGCGCCTTAAATAATAAGGCATTATTTTTTAGAATATCTTTTTTTTTGCTCTTGGCTAGGGAGGGAGAGAGTCGAGCGGAAACCTCATGGCGGGGGGAGGAAAAAGATAGTAACTCGCAACAGTGGAGGGAGCCTTACGTCGCAAGGGAAGCAAAGTACTTTAACGGGGGGATGCAGCCAGGGATATTAAAGAAGGGGGCCTAGACGTAGGCACACAAACTAGCACTAAGATTCATGTTAATAATATTGCCCGCGAAAAAGGCGGGGGGGACCATCGGCACCCAGAGAAGGGTCGAACCATCCACGACGTCCTCCGGTGGACGGGCTCAGCAACCGGCAAACTCATACAACAAAGCTCGGTCTTTTTTGATCTCTTTTTACTAAACGACTCTCTCTTGTTCCACGCCCCGTTATACACCTTTACACCCTCCTCCCTTCCCTGTTCCTCCCACAGTCCACATCCCTATTTTTTCCACCGCTACTCTGGTGCTGGGACCATTCCTATCCGCTTCCAAGCGCTCTTCTGTCTCACAATGATGTCTGCATCCAAGGGCTGGAGGTTGATGGCAGACGTTAGAGTTGTGGGCAATTGGCCTCTTAATTTCGGGACCTTTAGCAGCGGGCGGGGACAAGAGGATGGTTAAAGGGGCTGGCAGATGAGGAGCACACGGGCATGCTCTACGGCTGGCTAATTTAGCCCGGGATGGGATAGAACGACAGGGGTAGTGACCTGCGACAAGTAGTTGGTCGTAGCCGTGCGGGGCCTATTGTACCGAACCTCAGCAGATTGTCGCCAAGTGGAGGCAGCTCTGGAACGGGGGGGCCCTCTGCGTGGAGGACAAACTCACTGGCCTCGTCTCTAATGAGGCCTGACTATACCCAATTCTCTCGTTCACCCCCCAAAGGCCCCGCGTACCCTCGTTGCGTTGATTCAAAGTGCCATATAGCCACACAGACCGACTGCATTGAGAGAAATAGTACTGCACGGGGGGAATATCGCGTATCCCCCCCCCGGTAAAGAGTTGTTACTGTAAAAAGCCAATATCGTGATGGACTTTGCCTGTGAAGCACGAAAAAAAAATCAAATCTCGACACACCAATGAGAGACCCCTAATCCGAAGACATAAGAATGATAGATAATAACTTCCCCCCTCGTGAAGGATGTTAAAGAGATGTGAGGGAAAAGGAAGAAGAAAAGGCAGAGTGACGGACAATTCAACCCACAAAAACTTAGCGGTGTGTGAAAAGTCGATTGACCATTTATTGATGGAACCTTTGGCTCTAGTCAACAGCAGAGAGGAAAAAAAAAGAAACAAGAGAAGGGTTCATAACTCACGTGGGTACAGGGAAACATTGACAAGAGGGCAATCGAAGGCAGGGCGGGTTGTGTGATGAAGAGAACCGTAGATGAGACGAAGAGGTGGGATTAGATTAGAGGAAAACCCACCCCCCGGATTGGATCACGCAGAAATAGGAAAAGAAAAAAAGGAAAAAGAAAATGCCTAACATCATTTTGATTATATTAACTGCATCGCGGTTAAGTACCTCTAAACTCGGCGGGCAAGCCTGAGAGGGCGGCTCCTCCGATTAGCATCAACTTCTCTTCGTATAGAAAAACGGAGGGATAGCAGGCAGGGGACGAATTTATAAAAACCAGGAATGGCCACGTTTACTATGAGAACCTGTTCTCAAAAGTGGGCCACACTGTTTCTGGAGGAAGGGGGGAAGCAGAAGAACACTCATCAATCTGACGATCGCAGAAGTTTGTAATAGGATTTTCTCCGTTCCCGTTTTTAGAACTCTCGGGACAGCCTCTTCCTATCAACGGTCAAAACGAAAGTGATGTCACCACTCTAGTCGATTGTTTGGCTGGTGGATTGAAGAGATTGTGGAATTCTAGGAATTGTCCGGGAGACATTCCCGCTGAGGACCCGTAGTACTCTAACGTAAAAGTGTTCCGATCATTAATCTTTGTCATTCAGGAACTTTAACCTTCGGGGAGATAGACCTTTGAATGAAACTTCCCGTCCGCCGCCCCCACCACCACCAAGATTTGGGCTGGCCCCCCCCAGTAACCACAGGCGCGCCCGGTGAGATGGAACCCTGAGCTTTGAGTGACACCCAGGTGTGGATTCCAAAAAATCTCAAGGCCTATCAACGAGGTCTGCACGCTAAAGCGGCTGTGTGTGCGGGGAAACCCCTCAGGACGGATCGGACCTGGCTTTCTTGGACCACAAACTTATAAGGAGCTCCCCAGAAGGGGGGACGTCCTTTCTTTCATTAGTTGCCTAACCCAGAAAAGGTGTCTTCCGCCCCGGTCAGTGTGCACTCCTAATCAGCACTGGGAATTCGTGCCAGGACTTTAGTCCGCGTGACGCCACCCTTTTGGGTGTAGATCTGGCAGGTCCACATGCTAGCAACGAGATGGGTCCCGGGGTGCTGGATTGATTTGGAAACAGTGCCTTGGTGGGGCACGGACTCGGGGTCACCGCTCATCATCAGATAGCCAATGCACCAGGGCGGGCAGACGCGTGAAACGGTGTATCTTTGATCGATCTAAACTGAAGAATATCTAAGCGAAGATTTATCTGCTTGGTTGAAATAGTAGACTTAGTACTTGTAAAGGGATAAATATAGTATAGAAAACAGCAAACAAGGACAAAGCAAAAACCAACAAAAAAAAATTAAATAAAATGGAACCATTGATATAGTAACAAGTTGATTTTCCCCATGGATGTGAAAACACAACGGAGACCACGGTGACAGTATTACCGGTCCTGTGAGTACGACGGCACACATCATGGGACTCCGTCGTGTTCTAACTTGACTATTGTATATGGAGAACCCTTTGAACTGGAGGGTCTTCTGGAACAAGTCTATGACGGTATGTGCAGGACGACCGTCACATGTATGATGGTACGTCGTATAGGTTGTCAATCAGGAGCGGACACTTAAACAGAAATATGGAGCAACCTTAGGAAAGGGGGTCTCTGACCGTCCTGGACGGTTCCATGCAGGACGGGATACGAGAGGGTACGCCGATCCGTCGTCAGTTGTAACGTTTTGAGATACTTAGAACAAATTAGAGAGAGAGAGAGACCCTTAAGAATTTAAGGTGTCTCTGGACAACCAGAAAATACGTTTTTTTCGCCCCCCCGCCAGGAAGGCCATCGTAGCTTACGGTTCCCCCCCCCTTATGACGTTTTTTCCTTGTTTTCCGTCGAGTGTGCTCCCGCTTTGGCAAGCACAAACATAGAAAAAATTAGAGGACCCTTAGGAATAGGTCTCTGACAAAAACTAGTAGACGGTGAGGAGGACGGGACCGCGAGGAACAACGGCTCCGTCGCATGTGCCGGTGGTTGGGGAAACTTGCGAGACGGAATTGGCAGTGGAGTTTAGGGTGGTTGGGAACGGGGACCCAAGTGACGGTCCGTCGTGAATTAACAACGGTCCGTCTTGGGGTCTCGTCTATAAACGGGGTGTGTGTGATAGAACTGGAGATTGTCCCATTCATTCCTTTTGACCCAAATCGGAATGGTAGTTGTTTTGGACCTAAATTTGCTTAACCCAAATACCTAGTAAACTAGCAATGCTCAAGGCACTTATTTATAGGGGTTAGACGGTTTTGGAGGATATTGGTTAACCCTAGGGTCAGGGGGGAAAAAAATTTGCATAAAGACCCCTATGACAAGACACTCGGTAATACTAATGATTAAACAAAAAAAAATACAATATACATGAGTAGAAATTTACGGAGGACCACACTAATTTTGGAGAATTTTGAGAGGAAAAACAAGACGCGGACCAAACTTTCACTTGGTTGATCAGAAACAACCACAACAGCAGCTCCGACTAGGAAGGAAGGACTTTTAGGCTTTGTGAGACTTTGGAGGAAATTTTGGGAAAATGGACTCTGAAGAGGGGGGAGATGATGTTGGAAGTTGGAAAAAGGAGGGGAACTATAGGGGAGGAAGAGTGAAGGAATTGGGGTTTGAATTTGAAAGGACAGGGGGCGGGTTTTACAATGTTGAATTTTTTAAAAAACCGACCAGGCCTGTGTCAGGTCGGTACGCCTACAATTAATGACGTTAACATTACGCGACGACGGGTGTCATTTATATTTGACGGATTTTCACACCTATTTTTTTCTATGTTTTTTGGTTCCGCCCACCCTCCCCCCCTCGTAGAGTGTTCGCCCTAGTTCTGAAATAATAACAGATACAACGGAGTACCCCCCCCCCCCCCTGGCATGACGGATTTTTCATGTGACGGTCCGTCCAAAGTGCCACACTAATATGGTTCCGTCGGGTATCCCGTTCAAGTGACTGCTTGCAGAGTAATTTTCTTGCTCAGAATGCTCATAGCCTGATGTGCATGCAGCAAATTAAAAAAAACCCTTATGTAGAAAAATGCTACATTATCTAGAAAGGAAAAACTATAAGTATTGGGTTGCCTTCACCACAAGCGCCTGAGATTTAACGTCGACCACGACTCTGAGGGACACCTTGATTACTCAGGACTTCCATCCAACGATGTATGCCTCGATTAACTTCATTTGCCGATCCGATTGCCCCGAAGATAGATTTTTAGCCCCCCACCCCCCCCCCCGCCGTTCCATTCACCTTGAAACCCGCACACACTTCACCTTAGTTTCCCAAACTCCAACTTGGCTCCATGATGGCGAAGGGAATAGTTGGGTGGGTAACCCAGATAACGGGACCACGTTCCAATTTTGACCTTGAGCTTGCCGGAAAAAGGAGGAAACCAAACAAGCGCAACGTTTAGAATTGAATTAAAAGAACAAAATCCCCCCCCCCCCCCCCGACCATAAACTTCTCGTTTTCAATCTTTTTGGCATCGGTACTTCTCTCATCGTTTCTTCGCAGCCCCTCCCTGTTAGGGATGAAGGTCTTTTAATAAAGCCCCCTTCAGTCGAAATTCACGACGTTCATTTCAACCCAGTTAACAAAGTTGTTTCCCCTGCTAGCAGCTCGGCTCCAACAATTTTCACTTCTTTATAGGCCCACATGGCTTTATGCCTTAACATCAACCGGAAGATGATGAAAAGCTTTCCATATACAAGTTGGTATGGAGTGACATACATATGGGGCTTATACGCTTTTGTACATGTCGAGGCCAAAGGGCATCATCATGCTCTTGGACACTCCGTTTGCTACTAGTGTTCATCTGTTGTGACAATATATGTTTGACTCTCCTCCCACGATTTTGACTACGTTCAACTTGCACATTTATTTTTCTAGTTTGAGGGTGGTAGGAGGTCAAGGACGTGTACACATCATAGCGAACACCATATTGCTCCAAGAACAAACCCTTGAAACAATCTGTTGCAGGAAAGTGGGAGCCCCAACATATCCAGAATATTTGCCATTGGGGAGGTGACCCAACAAAAACGAGAGTGATAGAGAATATTATTCTTTTAAGTCGTTCATGTTAGTGAACTAGTCCCTCAAATTGTTGCCGAGGGCCGATCGGGAATTCGAAAGTGAATTGAGATACATTTAACATAATCAAAAAACAGCACTAAATTGTTTACTTAAGTCCATGAGACTCACAAAACGGTCCCATTAAAGTAAATTACCCCACAAAGATCAAAAATAACCTCATCACAAGAATAGGGTTTTTTAGAGGGCGCTCTTGCCTTCTTGAAATTCCCACCATTTCTCGTCTGGCATCGACCTTCCAATTTGCTTTAGCAAAAAAATCATGAGCAATCTGATGACAGGTTGGACCCTTAGTAACACATTGTAATAATTGTGACTGGTTCGCGATACGCGCCCCCCCTTTTTTGTGATGTCCACCAAAACGGGGAGTGAGGAATGGAATTGTTCCAACCAGAAACATCTCACATTTTTGGGCACTACAATGCCGAAGAAATAAAAACCCGTCGGCACAACTCCTATATAAGTAGTGGTTCTCCAAAAGAACGTCTTCACACGTACATGAACCTTTTGTATTTGATGACAAGGACAAGTCTGAGGAAAAAACAATATCACTAGCCAAGATTTAGTTCGCAAAATCTCCGCGAACCATGGCACATCAAAGTTCTGTTCGTTATTTGCTTAGCCAAAATGCTTCAATTAGGGATAAAGTGATTTCACTCTAACCTGTCAGTCCCCTTATTCACCAATTTTTAATCTTTTTTTATCTCATAGCCCCCCTTAATTCCTCTAGATGGGACAATGATCAAGCAAACTTGATTCTTTTAGATCCTTTTCTCATCACACTTCAAAAGTCCAAAATTCTTGTTAGCCCCACCCTGCAAATAAACAACGTAATAAACCTATGGTTGGTTTCGGATTTCTTCTTTGCCAATCAATATCTGTCCCAACGTTGAGTGGGTCAGGCTAGCACTATAACCTAGTAGTCATAGCAAGAGGAGCCGGAATTTCTCCAAAAAAAGACTACTGCAAGGAGGTTCTTGCTCAGTCCACGCGCGGCACGTTCTCTTTTGAGCCTTTCATTTATTGGGCTTTACTAGCATAGTAAAACGGGGAGCGGGTGAAGGGATTTTGTTCTTTTTCTTTCTGTCCCCAATAACTTACACCCAGAGACAACCCCCCATTCTAGATCGCCCCCACATCACCTCAAATGGGGACTGTGTTCACAACCGGAACCAATCAATTAACCGCCGATAGTGCAGACACCAATTTTTCTTTTAGCCATCGACTGCTTTTAACGGACAGGTTCCCTTCAAATACAAAAATTACATGTTCTCCAGCAGTTTGCACAAATGGATGATGTGAATCCCTTTAGAAAAGTCTTGATGGAATCCCGCGTTAAAAAACCGTTCATTGCCAAGAAAGCTTCTCACCACCTTTCACAGAGAGATTCGTGGGGGAAATCGATCTCTCGACCTCTTCCACCCCGACTTTACGTTTTTTTTTTTGTGCGCATCAAACCCCTATGCCCTTTTTTGTTGAAATGCAATGACCCCCCCCTTTTAAAAAAAAACAAAAAAGACCTTCTTTCACAATGGGAAATGACATTTTTCCAATCCCTTTCAGTACTAAATTAAGTCCTTCTCTTACATTTCTTCGCTCAAGGACCTCAGATAAATTGTTTTTCAAACACCGCTCAGATGATACGCTCCAAAAACTTAATTCTCAAATAAGAAAAGAAGTTAAAGCGGTCGTGTCCAAGTAAATAAAAACCCAAAACTAGTGAGGGTTGGGGATCTTCCACGAGAAAAAAGAGTTTCGACTAAACTTCAATCTATAATCTATTGTTTCAGTCAATTACTTCTTGGAAAGCTTAATTAAAAATGATAAAAAGGATGGTGATTATTCCTAAAATAAATGAAAAATAAATAGCGAAATTATCAAAGGAGAAACTCAAAAACAGCCTATCGAAGATTGGAGTTTTAATCAATTAATCCACCAAGTAAACTAGGGTTTGTTGACGTGTTACCCCAACAGGGTTTCATAAACTTTATTATACGTCTAACTATAAACAATTCTTTCCTAGTATCTTGCATGCAAAGTGATTCGTAGTGAGTGATATTGTTATGCTATTTCGAAATACGTGGGTCCGGGCTAAGGGTGCTGGATCCTACCCTTATTCTTTACCTCCTTGGTCCGGCAACAAAGTAGCATTACGGCGGAGTTGAGGGAAGTCCTGCGTGTTTTAAACGTTTTGGTCCATCCGTAAAAAGACCCTAAACAAGGAAAAGCAAAAGAATATTCATACAATGCCAAGGGACATATTGAGAAAACTTTTGTTCTTTCTAGTCTTAGGTTCTCAAACCCTCATTTCTATTAGCTTACCCTCGGTTTCCCCACATTAAACCCCTGATCTTTGTTGTTATGGAGTTTAGTATGTTCAAGTATAACAACAATCTTCACAAAATATATGATATAAGAATTTCATGCATACCCCCTGCCGATGAGCACCGCACAAGCGTAATCTGCAACAGTTCACCACTGGAAAGTGTCACTTGATAATCAACAAATAGTCACAACAATCAATGATAAATAGTCTCAAGATAATCAATAACTCTTCAAAGAGTCTACAAAATAATCAGGTCCCCACATATATTCAAAAGCCTTAACTCATAATCCTAAGTCTAACTATTTATGAAAAAAAATAATAAAAAACCACTAATGAGATCAATGGACTTATTTGTGTGGAAATCTTGTCAAAAACGCGGATAGGCTGGGGTCGAACGGACCCCTCGCGAGGGATACTCGCTAAGTCATTGACGGGCCGTCTGGACTCGTTGTCCCATACTTTGCCAAGTTTTCTACTATTTCTCTCTTTCATTAGACCCTCGACGGCAGGTTATGACGATAGTTTACGGAAGCACAAGGTTCCGTCGAGCGCGTGCACTCTGTCTCCCAAAAAAAACAACTGAACTATTGGGACTATGGGGTACTGAGGGCTACTTCTATTGGGTAGTCCTGTTCACCTTGTGAATTTTTCCTTTTAATTTAATACTGCTAGGCCCCCCTTTTCGGCTCCCCCACACCTGGCCTACTACAGCGATCGGCCCGACTCACCGAGGTCATCACGTCCTTCGTTACATCCCACACTTGGTCAGGACCTCACCCATATTTCCGTCAGGCCATCCTCGCTTTTGAATACCGCATTTGCCACATTAGGGCACCGCTCTCATTTTTTTTCATGGCTTTTTCTTTTTTCTTTTTTATTGTTACAGGGATATCTTCTGTTCGTCACAAGTAAGAGCACCTTTTGGTTTCCATCGCTCCCGTTGCTCTCCCGGCTCGCTTTTCGCTTTTGTTTGTTTCAGTCTCCAAAAACCTCACATTCATCCTTGGACAAGAGTTCTGCACTATGACCTTTATTTTATTTTGGTAGCAATTAATTCCCACCCCCCCCATTCTTACCACCATAAAAAAGTAGACAAAAAGGCTTTTGGCAACATTATAAACTAAGAAAACGTTTAATAATACCCCATTGAAGTATCCCCCTACCCTTGGTATTTTACCACCCCAATCCAAGATGTTCTTCGTACAATAGGGCACAAAAGACATTAAAACCCTCGCCCCACATATGTCTTGGTTCAGAGGCCCAGAGGGCAGGGGAGATCCATTCTCGTCCCTCCTCCTGCGGTACGGGGACTCCCAGGGAATGGAGGCTACCGGTAGAAGACTTTCACTCTCCCGGGTGTTCTTCCTCAGTCCTATCCAGGGTGGGAGACGGAATCCGGGAGGCAAGGTTAGCTTCCACTCCGCGACAGAGCATTTTAACCGCGACATTCTATGAAGTTTTGTCGATCATTATTGTAGCGGAACAGACTTTTCTATTCTTCCTAAGGTGAGGGAACAATTATTTCCCTCATGGAGGCGAATTCTGTCATTTCCTCTGTCAGCTCCTCATCGAGTGACACATTTCTAACTCTATTCTCGCCTCTCTCGCCTCCCTTTCTTGAAACTTTCAATAGATGGCATAACGAATCAACTTTCTTCCTTAATCAGTCCTTTCTCTGCATTCTATTAAGTATGTGTTTGTTCTCTTCATATTTTGATGCCAACGAATCCCCTAGTGTGCCAGCAGTCAAGATTTGGGCAAAAACCTTGTATCGTATCTAGTGTCCCCGTGCACCATTTTTGACCCCTCAACGCCCCTCCTCTTTGGCCTATGAATTTCAGAGTGATTGTTCGATTCTTTTTTAGTTGTAACTCTTCTCCAAGGGAGTTCTCAATCATGGTAATTTCTTACAGATCATTATCACATGTAGTTGACTTGGCTTTCTTTCATGGGAACATTACAGTTAAATGTTTTAGGTTTGGGATATGAGGCGGTTTGTTTTTTTGACCCGCTGACGTCCTACCTTTGCGGACTAAATATTAAGACTCAATAAACAATTTTGGTAGGAAATTTTGTGATAAGTGGAATTGTATATTTCTGGGAATTTTCTGGCCATGAGTGGGGTTACGATATCCTCATTCAACCGTACTTAAACCAATAGTTCTCCTCTTAAGCAGTTTAAAACAACAATTTATTATATAGCGTACGTAAAATCATTCCCTTCCTAATAATGCAATCCTCCCCCCCCCCCCCCCCCCTCTCCCCTCGCAGAGCGTCTTCTCGCACTGCCCCACTTTTCGCTGCCCATACGGTCCCGCCAAGCGATTGACGGATGTCAATCACATCATTTAAAAACAGACTAAGATCTGATGCATCCCCCACCCAATAAAAACACTCACAAATTAATTCATAAACATTCGTTACATAGTTTAATTTTCAAATGGGTAGGTAACATTTTAGGGAAGGGGAAACCAGGTGAATCAATAGAAAGCAATCCCGCGCAGGGGGAATTACAAGGTGGATTGCTCTTGCTCACCTCCATTAGCTTCTATACTTTCGCGGATGATGCATTGATTGTTACCACAGTATGGCCTCAGTGAACCACAGTTTGGAAGAGATGAGCCTTCTTTGCATCGGTTTTTTAGCTCATTGTGACATTGCAGCTAAAGTCCCCTCTAATTCTATCTCTGGGTACTGGTACCTTTGCTTCCCTCGCTGTTGAAATTCCTGTACCTTCGTTCCCCATATTCTTACTGAAAATGATATCGGGATCAGCCCCTTATCTGTACGTATTCGACCCTATCGAAACCCACGGGCATGGTGTTGGGTTCACTACGCTATGCAAATCATTCTACAACCATGTCTTGTATTCATCTACATACCCACTTTCATATTTGTTCTTATTCATACCCTATTTCATGTTGACAAGTCTGCCCCATTCTTGGAGGATGATCTTGGCGAAAGGTATTTTAACGCACATGTTGTAATCGACGGCGAAGGAATTAGATGTTCTACCAAATTGCTGCATCACCCTAGCTGGGTGTAAGAGTCGCAACCTCTTCTTTGATGTCGGGGAAAAGGACCTAAAAAGGGAAGTTTAAGTCCCTGTGCTGCTATCGTTTCTAAACATGAATCGACCACAGTTCCACTGTGATGTCGCCTTCTCGATTTTTATGTCACCCCTTCTTTTTCATTACATACTTTATGACCCCTCCTGTTGCTCTTCCCTTTTAAATCCTCCCTCCTTGCCCTAGACCTCCTTTTCTTCCCTATTTTTTCTGGTGGTGTGGATTAGGAATCTTCGGATCCGTAGATAGAATTCATAATTATCAAGTAACTCGTCTGGATCGGTTTGGCCAACTCTTGTGGTTGGGAGTAGTCTCTCTTCCACAGGTGTTCCGTCATCCACCATTAAAGTAGAATGTTGCAACCTTGGAAAAATGAGAACCCGTTTTTACACAAACTCAAAGATCTATAGATGTCGGCCAAGATGATCGGGGCCAATTTGTAGTGCTTCTTTTTCTTCCCTTCGTCACCAATCCCTTTGAAGATGGCGTCTTCTAACATCACAACCCGAGTATCAATCATTTTCCCTCATCATATGGGAACACCATTGTTCCAAAAAGGCATGCGTAAAACGCAATTGTTTGAGTTTCCCTCCAAGTACTGTGATCATGAAATTCTTTTGGAAATGATTTGAAGTAGCTGTCATGCCCCTACCTTTCTAAGAATCTCATTAGCGGTATGTCTTGAGCATCCAACCAATCCGCATTTACCAGCAATAGCATGCTCTTCAACTTCTTACTAGTCGGCCTATTCGGTAGAAGGATATGATGGTCTGGATATTTTTTCCTCTTACCACATGTTCCGATGGAGTCCAAATAGTCCTTTATTTCTTCTAGGGTCGGTGTTATTTTGACGCCTCCAAATCAAAACACCATTTTTTTGTCGTTCCAGAACCACATAATTACCTCAATAAACGTGGGCCAAACCTTGAAGTCTATTATTAAAGGTAAGTGGCCCAAGTAAAATCGAGATATCTCTCTTTTGACAAGCTTTGAGATTGTCCCACCATACGTGGAGAATGTTTGATGTCTTGGTGATCATATTGAAACTTAAGAACGGACTCGACATCTACAAAAACATACAACTAGTTAGTTTCCACCCCCTAGGACACAACAAACAGTTAAACACGCAAACATCTTTCAGATTCAACACACAAATATGATCGTCCTATCGAGCCGTGGGCTCTTTGGACTCAACACGGTCTTTCTGATAGGTCCAACACTCCTAGGGTGTTGGGTCATCTTAGGTCAATGCGCTACTTTTTGGGATTTGGTTTCGCTCTATCTTAGTTTAACTAGGAGTGAGTTGTATTTATAGTGGAAAGGGTAACCCAATCGTACTACTTGGGCTGGGACAATTAATGATCGTTGACTATCAAGTAGCTAACTTCCTTCGTCAGGGTGATCTGAGAAAGATTTGGTTAACGAACGATTGCGAACCCGCATAATAGTCTTTTAAGTGGTAAATAAAAATAATCATCGTTTGACGGAGTTTATAATATGCCATGAATGCAACAGTTGATATTAAGCGACAAATAAACAGATAAACATTTAATCTTCGCATAGCAAAGCACGTTACTTTTACGGTTAGAATCCTCAATGTCCCCAGCAAATTCGCAATTTCTATTTTATACGCATTTTTCGGGAAAATATCATTTTATAGGTTTTTTGACTTTTTAGAGTCACCACTTAATTTTTTGAGAAAAATCAAGAAAACTATTTTTTAAATTTGACTAAAACAGAAAATCAATTTGAAAGATTTTTAAAGGGTTCGAGAATTCGTATTAACGTCTTGGGAATGTTTGAAAGCACCTAAGATGTCCACTTACTTGCGGTTATCCGACAACTAGCTTATTTGGCTAAAACGTCTTATTTAAACTTAAAAATCGCGTAGAGTTCGTTTTGAAAAAAAGTTTCAATTTCACTATCTAAGAAAGAATTTGTTTGCAAACTTATTCATCCTTTTAGAATTCATCTACATTTGTATTTCAATTTTTAATCGATAAAATATTACGGCATTTTTTGGGGGACTTGGATTTCTTCAACTTTAAAACTAACGACAAATAAGAGCAGATAAGTAAACAAAAATAAGAGAGGGAGAGAGAGAGAGTTGGGTCCAAATTCAAATTTTCTGTGCGCTTGGACCGGTATTTGGACCCATTTGTCTTATTTTTTTGAACCATGTCAACTGTACCTTTCCTAGACTAAACAAAATAATAACAATACAAAACGGCAAGGGCTTAGGCCCAAAACAACAAAATACAACATTTTGAAAGGAAAAAAAACAAATATAAACGCGGGTTCTTGGCCCAACTTCTTCAATCCCTCCACTCGCTTCGAATTTTGACTCCAAGATCCGTTCGCCTCTTCTATGGACTGATTTGAAAGGGAGAAATTAAGTTTTAACGGCTTTTTCAAAATTCAAAAAGGAAGGCAAGAGTTCGTGGAAAACCCCGACAGTTTTCACACGCAAAAATAAAGAAAGAAATTACGGAGGACATAAAATGTCCAATGAACACATGATTAAACAAATAACTAAGGGAAATGAAGGTAAATATATGGATCATTCAAAGGGATATGCATGAGTATAAAATCGACACACTTCCAAACACAACATGTAAAGAATTATATCTCAAGGAGAAGACAATCGTAGACAACTATCACGATTAGAATATATCATTCGTAAAAAAAACAAAAAAAACTCTTGACTAGACAAAATGAATATCAAAAACTCCTACGAAACTTAAAAAGTGACGAAAAAAGAAATCATAATCTAACTCATCTAACAAGACTCTTTAAACCTGTGACTTAACATTGAAAGAGACAAAGAGTGCATTTTTTGAACACGATTAATTCACAAAACTAATATTCCCATTGTTTATTTATTCAATTTAATTATTTTTTTTTTATGAAAGGCAGTAGCGAACAAAGGCGTCACGTTACTACCTCCACTATAATATAACAAAGAGATTCACTATCATTCTTTACAATTTTATTTCCATGCTCTGTGCATATAACAAAAATACAATACGAAAAAAACATCAGACATTTGTAATACATTAATAAGGTCCAATTAAGTGTCATAAATATATAGAATTTTCTTTTGTGCTGTCAACAGACTTCATTTAATTGTTTTAAATACATAATGTTATTTAAGTAATAGTAACGGACGTGATGTTCGCTATATCATCAATATTACACAGAAAATTACTGTGCCACTTTATATACCATTTTTTTTTCTATATACGTATAAACCCTCATTACAACACTAGCAAATAACTTTAAAGTATCAAACCGACTATAATAGATATTTACATGATCCCAAATCGATCAATATACTTACCTCAACATCTTGCTGACAATAAACCAAACCCATAGACAGAACAGGAAAACAATGACCCAATATTTTAACTAAATAAAAATAGAGACATAACATAGGGACAAATTAGAGAGAATCAGGAGAATTAAACAGCAACAATTGTTTACATCAAAATACATCAACACCCAAGATAATTTCGGCGAACGAAATAAAACTCAACCAGCTTCAAAGAATCAGAACGAACCAGCAGTTCCAAAAGCCAAAACAGAACCACCAAGCAATGACTTCGCTAGCATTTGACTTCTATTTACTGTCAAGACTCAAAAGAACACAAACAAAAAAAAAAGGCTCAGACCAACACACAACGCCAAATATCATCTCGACAAATTAAAAGAATAAACATTCATGAAAGAGAAATTTACCTTTTCGAATGCGGCGATTCCGAGATAAACTAGCGAAGAAATAGCGAGCTTCCACGTTCTCAAGAATGAGTTTGGTTTTTGTTTCTAACCGAGGATGCTTGAACCAGACTAGGAAGAAAGTCCTTTTTATGATTTCAAATCAAATAAAATTGTGTGGAACTTTGCACTTAAACAATCATTCCCATAAAATTCGATTGTTTTCTATTCAAATATCACTCGTTCAAATACCATACTTTTTTTTCTATCAGACAGAATCCCACTAAAAATTCCAACATTATTGTCTAATTCTAAATTTTCTTTCTGTTTTTTCTCCTACTCTCTCAAAAAAAATCTCACTAGCCCCACACAAGAGGAAAGACGAACAAACAATATATATATATATATAAATCTATAGTATATTATAATATAGCACGGGTGATTTTTTGGTTAACCAGACTGGGAGAAGCGAAGAATTGCTGGCTAAGATTGAGGTAAAATTCGTCATTTATGTACTTCACTTTCAATATTTAAAATTTTCTCCACAAGGACGGGACAACTGTTCTAGGATGAGAAATTCACCCAAATCACGCGAAACCTGGACGACAGGGGCAGCGGACGACTCATATTTATTCCCAACGTCCTTGTACTCGATGTGACGCTCATCCCCGTGTGTTAAGGAAGCTTGACATCGCTACAAGGACAGAGGTGCAAGAGGTTCAATCCTACTGCACGAGCAAAAGGAGAAAGGGAACGTGTGGACGCCAACTCACTTTCGGAAGCTAGTGAGAGCGCAATCAACGGGCGTCGTCTGGGATTGTTGCTCACACGCCGTAAGTGGGTTTTTGGATCATCGTCATACGACGCGCCAAATTATCCCCTTCCTCTCTTTTAGCTTTTTGTTGTTTCGATGTTGCACATATCTTTGTTGACGAGCAATTTTGAGCGAACTGTTTGGTTAATTATGATACATAAAAATAACACACATACACACACGTTAAGGATGTGTAAATACCCATGTTATAAACAACTTTTTAATACATCAACTCCTTAAGCAATGTTAATTATAAGTTATAGCAATATCAAGAAATAATATCTTTTCCTCATTAATTTTTTTAAACATAATAATTAACTTATTTTACTAATTCAATTAAACCACACATTATAAACCATGTAATTTACATTAAATTTATTTTTTAAGTTACCATTTTTTTACACAAAAACTCTTAATGATGTATTACAAAATTAATATTATCTAGTTACCATTTTTTAAGATACTACAAATAATAGAGATTTACAAAACATCAAAATCTAAAACAATTCAAGTTTTAAATGAAAAATGTAACAATCGTATCTAAAAAAAAACTCTCTACATATCCCCACAAATTTTTGTTCTTCCCAACATCTTTTTCAAAGCAATAGTAGCCTCTGCAACGCCTATCAAAACTAACTTTTCACCAAATTCAGCCAACGCCTAACGTTTATTTCACCAACTTTTTCCTCTCAAAATCACTTCTCTCTTAACAACTAACCATCTTCTTTCAAATTCTCAAATAGTTGCATCAAATCTTTTCTTTTTACTCCACTCAAAGTCTCAACTCTGCAATAAACAAACCCGAATAAACAATGTCGAAAAAGAGGCACGAACCCCGAAAAAAACGTAGCCCACATTGAATGAAAGCAAAGCTCAGATGATTATTCATGGCTCCTCTTTTCAAATTTTATCACAAACACAACCTATACTTTTCATCTGTTAAAAGTTAATCTAGATACATGGCAATCACCAATCAGAAAAAAAAACATCAAAGAGAGAAAGAGAGAAGAGAAAAAAGGGCAAGAAAAGAAAACAAATAGATGAATCTGCGAAAAGAAGGACGAAGGAAAGAGAAAAAAGGAAAGGAAAAAGAAATCGAAGGAATCATCAGATTCTGAATCTGATATTGTGGAAGAGTTGATAAATTGATCAAATCCCCAAAACCAAGAGCACTGAAATCGATACTGCTCACAACATGACACCAGAAAGAAGTACACATTTTAAAAAAACCCAAAAAACAGTTTCCAACAAAGCTAGTAAAAAGTAATTTTTAAACTTTTTATGTTCTGTCTATACCCTTTTTATTTTCATCTTAATTATGGGTATAAAATAGTTATAAAAAACTCATTTTATTTAATAAATAAATGTATGAATTGTGTATGATTTCACTGTAATGAAATACAGATTCTTCTATTAACAATATCAATTGCTGCAAAACGGTATTTTTTAATGTCCCCTGATTCATGTATGAATTCTTTATGGATTAACATAATAGGTGACCTTGTGTGATTATTAACCTGTATGAATTTTGGTCTGATCACTGTATATATAAAAAATGTAATGAATTTTTTTTATCCAGTCTTTTTTTATACTGTTGCATAGTAATAATCCATAATTAGTTTACTTTATGTTTGATTTGTATATTTTGGTGTTGAATCAATATTAGTGTATGAAAGCATGTTGTACAGTTTGTTTTAAAATGTGTACTGATTTAATTAGTATTATTGTTTTGTATACATATGTGTATAGAATTGTGTATTTTTTCAATCCTTATTTGTACGTTTGGGGTTTCTGAATTGTATTAATGATTCACGGCAACTTATGTTGTTTGTATACTATTTGTAAGGAATTTGGAATTTTCAAGATTTTGTAAGTTTGTTGGACTTGTGTATGATTAACTCAGTAGTTTTTGTATACTACTGTGTCTGAATTACTGTATTATAAATTTTTCCATCAATTTTTTCGGCGAAGCAACACAAACACCTTTCCCGTCATGTCTTACACTGCTCGTCATTTGCGGATTGTTGACCGTTTAGGTCCAAGATAAGTTTTCCAACCATTTTTAGATAAACACCTTTTGGATTTTTTTATAATTTGCTATCACCTTAAAATCATGTCATTGTGCGAAGACACCTTACTTAATACATCGGGGATGAAAATGTTAAGGATGACAGTTTGTCAAATTAATCAATGCTGTTAAAAGTTACATTTTGGTTTAAACACAAAGAGTACATGTTGCTATATAACTGGTTTGAAATGTGATCTGTTTCCTGATTTTGATCACAAACTGTAAACAATTTTATTTTACCATAATCGCATTTAACATCATTCTTTCTTAGTTTTATTGAACACAGAAAATACATGTTAAATAATTTCACGAATATTATTAGTAGAAACAGTGATAAATGATCACAAACAAAATATATCAATTAACATTGCAATATAACAGGAAAAAAAAGACGACAGAAATCTACAATATTAAACAAACTAACCCCTATGAAGTCCCATTGCCACCAGTTTTTAATTAAAATTGACACATACAATTTCCTCCATTTCAATCAAATCTAAACTTTTTCAACTTTCATTAAATTGTTTTTTTTTAATAAAAACATGATAAATATTATAGAATTCGACTATATGAATATAGTCCAATTTCCTGGGGAAAAAATGATAACGTTTATGTAAAGACAGCATACAGAATAACAATTTTTAAGGTAAAAAATCAAAAATAATTACCATTACAAACGTTGATATATTAAGGTGTCATCCTCTATATTAATATATTTTAAAATCCCTTACAAAGGTGCACATTTGTTTCAGTTAATAACATGCTACTTCATGGAAATTATCCAATTTTAATTATCATTTTTTAATTTATTTTTCATCCTAATTTTACAGAATAAATATTTACACTTTACATTTAAAGAAATGCTATAAGTTTATATTTCCATGTTTATAGAAATGAAATCAAACTCTTATGCCATAACTTGAGAATATGACTACATAATATGCTATATACCTAATTTACACATTTGATAAAGGAATTGGGCCGACGGGAATTAAGAGCCAAGGACATTGGGCTGATGTATGTAGTGAATTGAAACTAATTTGGTGAACTAAGTTGCACTGAGGAATTAATCTGGAATGGATCAATAGGCCCAAATTTGGCTCTTAACAAATTGGAAAAGATTAGATTTGAAGTGGGGGTTCGACCAATTAAACGCAATTTGGCCAAACGAATTTAAAAATTAACCAAATTGAAATGATTAGAAAATTAGTCTAAAATTTAAATAAATTGAATTGAAGTAAATTAATTGATGAGATTCATTATATGATTTAAACAGTATAATATAGCTACACGTGTCAAGTAAAACTAATAGACGCAACCCGGTAGTAATTATTAAGTTTCACGGACCGAAGTTATTTGTAAAAGTGTCCAACGGGATAGAGTGCAACTTCCGCCTACTCATGTAAGTTGTTCAGTCGGAAAACCCTAACGCTCCTTTTTGAGATCAGTTTCGAATATTTGAACAAAATAAAATAGTCACTAATACTACTGCAGGGCATGATTTGTGGCGAAAATGCATATAAAGAACATCTAGCTGTGATATATCGATCTATGGTATAATGTTGTATTCTGAGCAAGGTACGTAGCTGCAGTGACATATAAGTTTCTCTTCATTCGCAACGTATAGGAGTTCTGGTCCTCTCGGAGACGTCTCTTGTGGTAAATACATCTAAACGAAGAGAGTGGACTGGTGGGTGTTAAGGGTTGGGGTGTGATACAACGGACGAAAATGGGGAGGTTGAGTATTAGATTCCGCGAGTCCAACACGTTTCGAGCCCTCAACGTCTATTATTGTTTTGTGTTCTCTCGTGCGTTTTGTTGTTTGATTGGAATATGGTTTACCATCTGTAGGGGGTGTGATGTCTTGTGGTGGTTGTTACTCAATGGTTGTGGTGGATGGTGTGGTTCGGGTGTGGGTGTTTCAACATGATTCGTATATAGTGTACTGGTTTGTCTTCTCGTCGTTTCTGCGTATATAGAATGGGTTCGTTTTGGTGTTTATGTGTGGGTACTGAGTCTGGTTTGTTTCTGTGGTGGTGGGGTGTGGTACTTGTTATAAAGTGAGGTGTAGTGAGCTGGGTGGAATAAAAGATCCGGGTGGAGGTAATATCTATGGCGGAAATGGTTTGGAAGGTGCCACTAAATTAAAAGAGTTTAATTTGAATAAACCTACGCGATGCAAAAACACTATCTAAAATAATTACCAATATTTAATAAAACAAAGTAGTCCTGTCATATTTTTTTCCAATTTGAATATAATAAAATTGAATAGGTATACGAAGAAGTTACATAAGACGGATACATGAGTCTAAACTATAGAAAAAGCCGTCAAAACCTGGGGGTATTTTAAAAAAATAACGCATATGTAAGAGTTATGTATGTTTATATATCGAAAAGAATAAGAGATCATCTATCATATAATAATATTATATATCTTAAATATAGCTTACTGAGATATAATATAATATCATAGATGCTAATGTAGCAGTTAAAAAGTTAGTTGTTGTAGAATGGTTTTGTAAACTCGCGAAGTCTCTAAGTAAGTGTACTCTTTATCGAGTGTGGGGCAAAAGTTGTAGGTGGATGGTAAGCAACTGTCCACTCATTTTATTCGAGGTCAAGACATCTGAGGAAAGCTGTGTACATTGACCAAATCAATGTTTTGACCCGGGCCTTATCGTTCGTGCACTTTAATGAACAAGGGGTGATCTCCGGGTGGGTACGCAGACTAGTAATTATGGGCGAGGGAGGGGTGTTTGATTTGTGGTGGAAGTCGCAATCCGCTGCTCGCGTCCTAATAGTTTTGACACTCCCCATAGGAACATGTCCCAAGCCCAGTTCGCTGACTAAAAAGTTACTTATCCACGATTGGGGGGCATCCTACATATTTCATGTCGTCGCACCTGTGTATGTTTTGGAGAAGCATATACACTTTCAGATGATCCATCGACAAAGACTAGCGATAAAAACTCGTCGGCTATAAAATCACACAATTCACAATGGAGATAGTGTCTTGTCAACCATTAACAGTGATTGACACTTCGACTTTGTCTTCCTTCGACATTAATGACCCCACTTGATGTTTGATGTAAAGCAAAATACAAGCTATATGTCTTATGGTTGTAAATGTAAACTTCATAACCACATCTTCCTTTGATGTCAAAATAGGTCAATGTTGATGCAGTATGCATATATTTCTCTTGATGTCGTTTATCGATGTTCTTCTTGGCAATGCTTAATTTATATAAAAATAAAATAAGCCAGTGATGCCAAACAAAGTGAAGACACTATTTCTCTTTGAGGACGCAACAATTTTCTTTTTCTGGGAAGTGCATGACTTCTTTGCAGGGCAGAATATATCTTTTGCCCGCTGCCTAAATTTCACTGCGAGGTACTGCAAAATCTTTTCGGCGATGCCAGAACTTTGCTGCGAGGCAACAATCTTCCAGCGAGCCAGTGACTATTAATTTCTCTCGATGCAGACAAATTTCTTCGACTACTTTCTACGAGAGCAGGATAGCATCGCTCCTATGCATAAATATTATACTCGCTGCATGAATAAGTCACATCTGTGATCAGAATATTATACCAATCGCGAATGCCATAAATTAGGACTCGCGGGGCATTCATCTTCTGCGATGTATGGATATTGAGACCTCACGCGAGTGCATGATTTTCTGTGGGTCGGAAATTTATAACAGGGAAGATTCAATACAAAATTTTCTGCGTTTGGTGAAAAAAAAAAAAAAAAAAGAAAACAAAGGATATAATCTGACTGGCGACTGCTGATCTTACCGCAATTCAGAATATTGACGAATCGGCGAATGCTGTATATTCACATCTTGATTAATCCGGGGTAACCCAAACACAATACTAGATGTTAATCAAGCAACATAGTGACATACTTCTAGTGTGCCTTTCTCAAGATTCTGGATAAATCATATCGCTATCAGTGACAATAATGGTAAAATGATTTTCCAGATGTGGTATCGTCTTGATCAACAATCAATAACAATGACCCCTCCGGATAGTGTATCATATCATGTCCGACATATAGATGCACTAGATGTTCCTTTACGAAAACGTCAACTCTTCTTGAGATTTTGCTCGATTTCATCTTCAAATCACAGCCGGGAACGTTCCATATAGACTTCATGTTGTTTTGAATTGACAGAATAAACCCTTCAATTCCCAAGTCCCCGTATAAAAAAGCAATATAGAAAAAGATAATTCTGGCATCTACAGGTAACTGTTAATTTTGGGAGAGTTTGTCCTCCCTTGATTTCTCCATATTCATCGGTCGTAGGCATTTGCTGATATCAAAAGCAAGTGCATACATCGTCCACATAACAAATTGTTTAGTTTCAAACCAAAGATCATGTTGGCGATTTTTCGATTGTCCTGCTTCCTTGTCCAGATATCAATATGGTTGCACATTCTTACCGATCTCCAACCGCTGATAACTCACAAACTAGTTTATCCCAACAAAGAAACATAAAGAACACAATCTTTAAAATCTTTAAGAACAATTAAAGTTTCGAGAAGTAATTATGAACAAAAGATCACTGCTAACTGTCATGTCACGTCAGACTTAGCGAACTTCTTTGAGCTTGATGCTTGAATGTATATCTAATTTGAGGCTGCTTGCTTTGCGTATTGTTGTCCGGAATCGAATGAAATATTACAGAGTGCATGTTAGGGTTACTCAAAAAATAAAATAGCGGAGCTTTGAGTTCGGACAATTCTGGGCTCTATTGGTACAAGATAAAATTGGAGTAGTGGGCTGGGGTTTAGGAGAAAGAAAAGGATCTGATGGGCGGGACTGGTTGAATTGTGGCCAATAAAGGCCAAAACAGCGTGTTTAGCATTACACAGGTTTACGCCAATTTAAAAACGGATAATTCGGACAAATTGATTACACTGTTTCAAAACAAGACAAATTACATACTAATTAATAACAATTCTTCTTAGGCTATTTAATAAAGTAGAATCCTTAATTCGCAATCCTACCTATTCAAACTATATTAATTAACTCAAATATTTTCTTAAAACAAACGTATTTATCCTTCTCAAAAGTTTTTTTCGTTTTGAATATTAAATAAATTTAAATCCTTATAACGATAATATACATAGACCGTATATTTAGCCAAAACTCATAGAAAAACGCATCAAACCTATTTAAATACCGTAATCAAACGATTTCTTTAATTACTATTTTTTAATATATAGTAATAGTATATATAACATATAGTAATATATATATACTAATATATTAATATACTACATATAATATATATATGTATATCTATATATAGTACTTCATTTATGAAGTTATATATTTTATAAATGTTGTTAAATCGAGAAGCTCGCTAATTAATTACTATCGAGGAAGGAGTATAAGATTGGATGTCACACACACTCTAAAAGTCATCTACTTTAATAAAACATAGTTATCTTGGAGTTCTATCCATCCACCTTGGAAGTACCTATATATGTAATCCCAATCTTGACAATCTAATTGCCAAATAAGCTACATAGCTAATCCACAATTGATTTACACAACTTTACGTGCAATAAAATGTAAAATTTACCTTAAGAGAGGAATAGCTAATAATGTTTTCTCGACATTTTCTGTAAGATTTACACTTAACAGGTATCGCAACAAACACTTCATCTAGTTATCTATTTAATTAATTTAGCTAATAATTCTCTCGGCAATAAAATTGATCAGAGTTATCTAACACTGTCTTCCTTCAGTTTCTTATTTGATTAATCATAACTAATATAATTCTCTCGGCATAAAATATAATATTTATCTTCCTTAAGTTTCTTACTTAATTATAATTATAGCTAATAATATTCTCTCGGTATAAAATGTAAGGTTTACCTTAACAATATCTTCTCCTAATTTCTTATTTAGTTAATTATATAGCTAAAAATATTCTCTCGGCATAAAATTACTAGATTTTAAAATGTAAATAGAGTTTGCTTTAAAAGTTCAAATCATTAACACTCCTATTTTTTTTTTATGGAATTTCAAAACAGCTAAGACTAGAAATATAATCAGATTCTTTAGTTATTGTTTGCGTCAATACGCGAATGACTATGACCCTAATGTTAGAGGAGCAAAGAGGCAAGCGAGATTGGACATGAAAGGAACGAGGTAGGCGATCGTTGGAATATAGCAACAATTAACATTATGGCTTAATCTAATTAATCGTTCTCAACCAGGGGTCTGCTAGAGGTACCATACCTCATGGTGACGAGCCTTTGACCAACTGCAGCAATGGATACAGTACAGAAAGTAGTGTGAAACACTTCCCGATGGCGTCAGAAAGTGAGACTTCTCCAAACCAATGAACGAAAGCCTTTAGGAAAAGTCACTTTTTCCATATAAAAGCATTTCCTAAACATCTTCTGGGTAGTATTTTTGCAACTACTATCATAAATTTCTCAAGAACCTTTCAAGCCTACTACCCTAATCAAGGCAGAAATCATTCCAAAGAACAGCATAATCCTTGAGGCTTAGTGTAGCTGTTTACAGTAATATATTCTCTATAGTCTTAACATATGTAACCTCATCCTGAAACTATAAAGGAATCAATGGGTAGTTGTGTGAACTTCTAAGTTGTCTAGTTGCTGAATAGCTGAGTTGGTAGATTTCCCCTTTCTACTTAGGCTTGTAAGCATAAGAACATATTGCTTGAACGTTAGATTATAAAAACTTTTTCTCACTTTATTGTAATCAGTGTTTCACGTTTTGCTTGTGAAGATTTAGTGAAAACCGATGTCTGAAAACCCTTGAGACAGTCTAGGTTTACTCCCTTAAGCAAAGTGCGGTTGCCAACAGTAAAATTGTTGTGATTTATTTAAACTCTTCATTTATTTACATGTCATAACAACTTGTTTAGTGTTGTAAAGGACATGGTCCCTTGACTGATACGTGAAGGCATTTTATTCACTCAAGTTGGATATCCAAGAGCAGTCCACTCCCGTATTTGCGTATAACACACCAAGGAAGTGATATTTGTTCTCTAGAATGAAAGAGGAAAAAGAATGCTTCATATCATTTACATCTTGAAGACAAGTCCTCAGTCAAACCACGACCTCACCCGTTTCACAAGGGACACATTTTTCAGTTGGTGGAAAAGTTTAAGCACGATTACCTCAATTGGCTAAAGAACAAGCGAGTTGGAGATGTTCTACTTGATGGTGCTCTTATTTATTTCGATGAGGAAGAAAAGGAATGGAGAGAAAACTAGTCTTGTTTTCCAAAGCCTAGACAGAAATACGACGTGACAAGCTGATAGGACAACCCAAGATTGAACAACTGGCTACAAAGCTAAAACTCTTCATATGTCTATGGGATGCAGAACTGATGCAGTTCAATAGAATTGCCCCCTAGTGACATCTGCGAAGAGATACATTTGTGACTGTTTAAGAATAGAACACTGCCTCCATGCACAGGAACACACTAAACAAGTCCCAGGAATTCAAAGATCAGACATCTGCTTACACAAGCAAGGTCAAGATGAGGAAGGAAACATTCTGACATGTTCACAAAATTGTCTTCCTTACAAATGAGCGTGTGAAGTCTTGGTGAACTATCAACATGACCAACCAGTCCAAAAACATGTTTTTGGAATAAACTTCCAATCTTGGGAAAGCAGTTGATGCCATTACAGGAGAAGCCCAAGGATTATGAAGGTGTCTTACTATTGAATGCTTTGATATGGTACTCTGAAGACACACATTAGATCAAAAGAAATCGAAAACTACGATTTGTCAACGAAGGAAAACACAAATAAGGATAAGTACAGTCCGATGACTCAAAGAAGTACAAATCAGATGAAGATTCCAAATCCAGTGATGCTGATACCGGCATAATCTCTATCAACAGATTCAATCCAAAAAATTTGTGAGAAAAAACAAAGTGTATGCAAAAAGAGGAACAAAAAATGGATCAACTAGAAATGCTACTCCAGATGATCATATGTCTACAAGTGTGGAAAAGTTTTGGCACTTTATCACGAGAGTGTCAATGCTCCAGCATGAAACAAGAACATCAAAAGCCGAAGAAGTGACAAAAGAGAAGAGAAGGACCTGGTACTTACATGGTAAAGAGAGATCTGAAAACGCTTGCTGTCACATAGAAAAGATTTGGTGTCAAAAAAGCGTCTTTCGGCATTGTGGTGATTCTTCAAGTAATTCAGAGACCCTGAGGAACCAAAAGATTGTGTCCTGGTGCCTGTAACATAGAGGAAACGTTGTTCATACCATGTTATTCTCTCATGGCCCATACAGAAAATGAAGAGAGGACCACCAAGTAACCACTCTTCTTGATATGAAACTGGACTTGGATAAAATCTTCGCTTACCAAAATTGAGAACGTGGGGAAAAAAATTCATGATTGATTCTGTCATCGACAAAAATGTTAAACAGCATCTGAAGATGACCACCATGACTTAACTTGAATTTATAAAAACCGGAAAACAAAGTTAAACTATGAAGAGAAAAAAGTCAGAATGGGAGCTACTCTACGCTTCGATAATTCTAGAACTTAAACCACCGTTGAATCAATAACTGAAGAACCAATGAAAGCTAAATTGATGTCAAATGGTTTAAGAGTTGAAATTAAAGAAAAAGTGAAAAACTACTGATAAAAATCTGGGATTGTCTTTGGTGAAAGCAAACATATTAAAATATATACATGTCAAACTAAGGAAGAACTATGAAAAATCTCTTAAGTTGGACAAATATCGCTCTAAGCTATGCTTGTCAAGATGCAACAAACCGGTACATGATCAATAAGAAAGGACTAGGAAGTTTGAATAGCACTCCTCCCCTTTAACTCCACACCTATCATCCGTAATTGTGTCTGGAACATGACAAATCGCTTCTGTCTTTACTGTGTAAACATAGTGGCATTTAAAGAGAGTAGTAGCTAAGCTAGAACACAATCGATCCATGAAAGTCTCTCTAGCTATTTGTAAAGCAAAAATTATCAAAGAGTGAGACCTGGTCCTCCAAACATAGTTTCAACTGATGATTTTCAAAAAAAATCTGTTTCTACTCCAAAGTCCTTTTTTGTTAGAAAGGATTCAAAAACTGCCCGATTAGACCTAATACAATCTTGATCCCCCTTTATCTGCTTTCTTGGGAACTCACATTGAATGGGTTTCCCAAGCTTTACAGTAATTCTTGTTGCAAGTGAGTGAGAGTGAGCAGCAGTCAATGGTGGTAGCTGGACATATTGAGGCTCATAACAAGCCATTGACTGGTATACATAAAAATTTTCCTCTCCTGCACAGACCCTTCTCAAAAAGAAGGAGGTCTCTTTTGTGTGAATTGAAGACAGGACGTACATTTTGGGTGTAATGTTATTTAGGTGCTGAACAATGGAACGTATGATCTGGAAACTATGTATCTAGCAAGTGATGAAGGACGTGTTAAATCCCAACACCAAAGAACTACATGCATTGAAGAAACAAATTCATAGTTTGTATTTTTGCAAAGATGAAACGGAAAAGGCAAATGGATCAAAATAAATGAAATCATGTGTTCACAAGATGTTTACAAATTCACAAGAAAATTGAAGGCGTGAAGCTGATGAGCGGAATAACAGTTGAAAACACATACTGACATTGGTGATTGATCAAAAAGCATATATCTACCTTAAAGAACTGATGGAGGTCTGGAAAGTGTGATAGGTACCGTCTCAATGGGCATACTAAACACATGATTTTAACAGCATCACAGTACATCAAACCCCAGAAAATGACATTAACCATTCTTGATAAAGAAAGAACCTATCGCTGATCAACTACAACCAATCTGCTCTCAAGGATCAGGGCCTGAAGCATAGTTATCCAACATCACAGTCTCAATTGATAATCCTATTTCTCCTTTGAATTCATGAAATCATACAGAATCAAACAAACAAGCAAATCGATTGCATTTTCACAACTTCAACGCATCATTATTGAGCCCAAGAATTTGAAAGAAGTAGGTATGGTACCGACACGATCTTCCATCCGCACCTTGAAGGCGAACATAATAGAACCAGAATTGGTCTTTTTAAGAACAAGCTTGAGAAATGCGAGTAGGATTGCTAACATAGAATCCACAGGTTGTGGGTCGAGGATACAATCAAGAGGAGGGAATCGACTATGATAAGACCTTTGCACCTGTTGCCAAAATGAGTGGACTATTAATGTCTACATAGCTTTTACTCGTGCCACTCCTCACCAATAGGGGGTTCCAATCAACGCTGCATATCAAATGGTTGTGAGGAGTGCATTTCCTGAATGGAGCATCGTATCAAACGAGAGGTTGTATTGTCAAGCAACACTCCTGGTTTTGAAGATCAGAGCTACCAGATTTTGTGTTCAGATTGAATAGAGGACTAGATGGTAGGCAAAGCAAACTCCAAGATGACATGGTTGTATAGAGAGGCTGTCAAAGTTTCGCTGCCAGCATGAGTTTCACAAAGACAGGACAAGATAGACAATACTTTGTTCTTATTCAAAAGAGACAAGAATTGCTTTATCATTCAAAGTTTCATGATGGATGACATAATTTTTGGGAGCTACTCTCAGACACACATTTGTGTGAAGAATTCCTCATCATTAATGGAAAAGAGTTGTAGAAATGAGCATTACATGGGGGGTAATTTGACATTATACCCTAAAGTTCACACTGAAAATCAAGCATCATACAATGTAGGTCGCATAAATGTAGGCGACAGAAGTAACTTAAGGAGTACATGCTGGACAGAATATTCCATATGTTTGATTCTAGAACCTATTGAGTTACATCCTATGGGAACAAATAATCCAGATGAATAGGTAAAGGAATCTGATCACTTCTCTTATATGAATCAGCAATGTACAGTGGAATCTTGGATCATGGGTTATACTGACTGCTAGCAGGTACCGAATATTGTAAGTGTGGGAAGGGTGTGCCAGTTTATCAAGCATGGTCCTCGTGATTCACACTGTGAAGGCTGCAAAATGTAGTCTCAAATAACTTTACAAGAAAACAGGGGACCTGGTTCTCTTTCTACCCCGCAGCAGGTGACACTTTTGATCCTCATGGATATGGATTTGCAATGCTAGATTTAGGCTGGTTATCAAGTTGACACGAAACAGTGACCTCTGAGAATGGCTCATTTCCTTGGATCATCACTTCTTCTCTTGGGGTACAAGAAGCCGAACTCTGTGGGTCTTTCAACTGGCGAAGCTATATGTAGCTGTGTCGCCTGTTGTTTGTCAGTTGTTGTGGATCAGCAACACCTTGGAAGATTTTGGGATTCACATCAAAGCATTTCCTCTTATATGTGACAATACATGCTGTTTAGTATGGGCCAACGAAATCCTCCCACTCATAAAGAGCCACAAAGCATATTTGATGTTAGAACATCACTTTTTTGTATAGATAGATGTTTGCGAAGGGAAATATTGTGCGCCACATATTAGTCCAACGAGGAAGCAAATTGCAGACCATCTCACAAGGCATCTCAGCACCGATCATTTGAGAGAAATCGTTCTGAAGTTTTGGCATGTTTAATTTGAACTAATCCAGGATGTATCTTCTTAAGCTTCCAACAGATTGAACACTCCCGCTGATGCTAAAAATTCCAGTGCAGGTATCCTTTGTTGTGAATCATATTAAATACATTAATAACAAAGATCACTTTTTGTACCTTTTGTTATACCTCTCAGTAAGGACCTCCTATGCAAAGGGACCCTAGTTCAAACACAATTGAGGTGAATGGGAATTAACTGACATCCATTGGTACCCATGGTGCTCCATGTCAGGGGGGGTTTTCGTTCATTTATAACATTAATTGCCAACTGAAAACTGACCGTTGATAAGCACGTGTCACAGTCATCCTTCACTCTTCCACCGTTAGGCCCAAGTGTTTCTCTCTCAAAAACTACACTCCAATCACGAACACCATGCCCATTTTCATGCTTTTAAAAACCGATTGCAATTTTATTTCCTTTCTTGAAATCCACATTGTCCTTTACATATCTTCTTATTATCAAAGAGGTTTAAGCAAAATTAAAAGACACACAACTTTGTTTCATTTTCTTCTTCTTCCTCTCTTGGTTCGAAAAGCCTTTTCTTGTGTGGCAAACATCGATCTTCTCCTCCTCTTTACCTCCAACAAATGCTAGATGCTCTTAGTGAAATAGAGCACACACTGCCTGCTATTATACCGATGCCTCCTGTACCATGTCCAGACACAATCCCCCCTTCTCAGTTCACAACAAGACACCCCCGACAAACCCTTTTTATGCATAGATTCTAGAACAGTCATGCTTGCCTACCTGAACCTGGTCCGTTTCAGAGATGCTGCATGACAATCTCTTTGAAGGAGATCTACCCCAGCATAAGGCATCGGAATTCCAATATTCTGGCATTAACTGAAGAGTTGGTGATTGAGAGTTTAGCTATGATGAGGGACTGAATCAATGACGATAAAACTAAGTCTATAAGCGAGGAAGAGGAGAACCCTCACCCCCAATTTTTGATAAAAACTCCTATTAGACAGGGACCCTTCTTCCTTTCCTCCTCCTTCTGACTCTGAAACTGAGGAAATGAAACCTGTTAATGGGGAAGGTTGTAGAGAAGAGACACGGGAATATCTAGAAAAGGGAAGTAGAAGGTTATTCGAAAGAGGCACCTATCTCCAAGAAGAAGACTCACCTACTAGGAATCTAACACTGCTCAAAAGTTATGGCGGATCTTGATGGCCAGTGCCACTTTCTACACTGCTTGCAGTACTCAATTGCCAGAACCTTCAAGGTCAAATCAATTTTCAACATGCCTGATGACCTATCTTAGTTCATATAAGTTAGTCTGGTGGAAAGGAAGGAAAAGAAACTAAGGAGAAAGTATGAGAAAAAACAGGAAAGGTTGCACAAAAAACAAAAGGGGTTGAAAAACCTATCAAATTTCGAAAAAGAGATTCTGCTTGAGGGAAATTAAGAGGTCACAGGACGCGCCAAAACAAGGACATGAATGTACCCAAAACCCCACAGGAGAGCAATGAGGTGTCACATGCAGGAAGTAGATTGAGCAGCCTGAGAAACCAAAAGCCTTCATTGGCAGGAGAGTTTTGGATATGGGAATCATAACTCTTCCTGGCCATGGATTCTCTCACGTATATGGTATAGATCCCATCTTGGTTACACTTTCCCAGAAATCCCCCCTACCTCTTGAAGAAGAATGCACAGCATTTTACTATAACTGTTCATTCAACGGTAACGATGGGAGCATCTCACACGGGTAACTGACATTGTTGAATATATATTTAGATGAATGGGTGTGTTACGCCACAATCTCAGGTGCCTAGAGAGTCTTGAAACCACGTCTGTGACTGGGCAGAACTTAAGCTCTTCTGATTTTGCTTATGTTATTTTTTCTAAGAACCCACAACAAGGTGGCCATTCATTTTATCATGAATATCTATGTACATGTATGACTTACGTTTACCCCTCCAATATCCATTGACTTTGGGGATACGGTCCTCGTAATTTCAGTTTCTCATCATTCACTATAACTTGCCCCACGTGCTCGAATCCGGTCTGCTGGCACGGGAAAATTACAGTCAGTATTACGTAAGCTGACACAACGGGCTGCGCTCACTTGCCCGTTATATGGTAAATGATGGCCATATGGCCGCTGGTCGCGTCGCGCATTCGGTGACTGTGCTACAGTGGCAGACAGTATGGGTGTCTCAATGTGTTATTCTCGGCACAACAATCCAGAAGTTCATCTTCTTAGCTGTTACCAGCTTCTGGCGCGTCTATACGCAGTCAAGGTGACTTCAAGCGCCACAAAATCGAGGTCTGGTTTCAGGAGGAAAAGGGTTGGTGGTTGACCGTGGAAGGGGACTGGTGTTGGAATGCTTACCGGTTCGCGGTTAACAAATGACGGTATCTATGGGAAATATTACAACACGCCCAAGTGGTGCTATGCTCCTACGCAACAGGGTGTGTTGTAAAGCAAATGTAGTTTGGGTCATCGGATAATGGGTGTATATCTCATCTTCCTCCACGAGCCAGAGGCACCCTTGGTTGAGTGCGAGTGCCTTAAGGAAGAGGCGTCCAAAGAGCAACATCTAACCTTCAATCTTATCGGAAGAGCAGATCATCTTAAGCCTGAGGTTGAGGAGCTCACTGTGCGGATTGAGTGGTAAAGAGTCAGGAGTCTATACTCCAAAGAAGAACCTGCTTACTGCACAGAGTGAGGACCTGGTTTCTTCAGTGTACATAGCTTTTGGAGAGAGAGAATTGAGGATTGAGGCGAAGATAACTGCCTTGCAGGAAAGCATCACAGATAAGGATTGGCCTGCCAATGCAAGCGACATCACTCTTTTCATCCAGTCCCTGGCTCATCCTCTCGCCCCCTCTTCCTAGCTGTGTAACAATCATCCCCTGTGTCGTCCTTTTTTTTTGTGTGCTATCTATTGGTTGTTGATGATATTCCTTTTGTTTTCATGTATAATGTTATGAGGGCATGCTGGTTAACCTTATTCCTTTGTCTGTTCGATTATCTTACTTTTGTGCATGTTTTTCTCTTACTGATTGATTGCTTATTAAGCTTTGATCTTGTTCAGTATTTTCTGTTGACCTCAATTGTTTACTGCATATCTTTTTTATAGATGCCAAAATAGGGGGAGAACCCTGTAAACAGGCTAAATGATGATTCATGTGGTTGAATACAGTGAGGGGGAAGATACATAGGGGATACAAGCAAGGTGTAACAAAGGTTGGAGAAGATCGAGATCATTGTTTGGCATCATGCAAAAGGGGCAAAATGTTATTTGTAGTGTTGATGATTTGACAAACTTAGGGACCTTGTAAAGGTACACGAGGTTTCTTACGTGCAGTGTTGACTAGAAACAACACAGCGGAACCTTGTATAGTACAAGCTCTCTCATTGACGAGCCTGTTGACTGCCAGTGAGACAGTACAGAAAGGAGGTGTCACACTTCCGATGGCGTGATAAAGAGATACTTCTCCAACCAATGGCAAAGTTTCAGGAAAAGTGACTTGCCATAAAAGCACTTTCTAAACATCTTGGTATTTTTTGTCAACTTGATAAAAACCTTTTCAAGAACTCTGCAAAGATCTACTACCAACGCAAAAAAAATCATTCCAAGAACGCAGATCCGCTTGAGCTTTAGTGGTAGCTGTTTAGGAATATCGTCCTCTTGGTCATAACATTGTAAACAATTCCCTGAAACTATAAAGAATCAGTGGGTAGTATTGAACTTCTAATTTCTATGTGTGATCCTTTAGTTGGTGAGTTCATTTCTACTTATGCTTGTTAAGAATAGACTATTTGCTTGACGTGAGATTAAAACTTTTGCTCAACATTTGTTGTAGATCGTGTTTCACTTTTGCTTGGTGAAGATTAGTGAAAACGATTGAAAATCCTGTGAGACGGTCCGTGGTTTGACTGCCCTTAAGCCGGAGGTTTCCACGTAAAATTGTTGTGTTGTTTAAACTGCCTTTACCTTTCTGTTCATACTGTTAAGTGTGGTCAGTGGACCTTGGTCCTTGACTGAATAAGTGAAGGCATTTATTCTATCATATTGTTTGCTTAAGTACGATTGATATTTATATGTTAGAAGGAGCAAAGAGGCAAGCGAGATTGGACATGAAGGAAAGAGGCTAGCGATATTTGGAATAGAGAAACATTAACATGTTATGGTTAATAAATATTAATACGTTATAGTTAAAAACGTGTATTAGGTCTAAAATATTAACACATTATGGCTATACTGCATTTCAGTTGCTTTATATTATCCTTTTTTACTCTCTTCAACGATAGCGATCACTAACTCGCTGTCTCTTTTTTCCCTTGCCATTTCTTTTCGCGATTTTCACTTCGTTCACTTAGATGCAAAAATATTTATCCTCTCAGGATAGTTTTCGATTAAAGTACGATGGTGGTTAATATTTATTTCGATTGTTCATTTCTCATATATGATTTTTCATGTATTTTCTTTGGAAGAATTTTACGAGAAGATGAAAAGATGGTGAAAGCAATGATCACCGTTGAATATGATATTCTGTTTTTCAATACTTCTCCACTTATACATTGTGTAATTAGTGTAATAATTGTATAATTACAGCATATACACCATGTATACACTTGGGAATGAAGGATTATAGAGGATATAATTGGTACTGAAATATTTTTTACAAAAAAGGCATGATATAATTTCCCTACTTCGTGATTTAGACTTGATATACATTTTTTTATATATATAAAAAAAGATTACATATACGCTATGCCCCTAATGTTATACCCTTTTTCAGTTGACGAATAGAGTAAGAAAATAAACTTAAATTTACTTTTTACTAAAAAGTATGTCTCATCCTTAAAAAGTTTAGGAATATATTCACTAGTGATCTTTTATAGTTTGACGTACTTAATTAGAGATCTATACTTATATTTTGCTTGATTACGAATTATAGCTATATGTTTTGGGAGGCCAATTTTGTCCAACTTATAACATCCAAATATATATGGATATAAAAAAAATAGAAAAAATAGGACAGTAATGGCAAGTGTTAGGCTCATAAAAATATAATCCGTCCAATCGAATCGGTCATTTTGTTTTGTAAAATAAATTTTTGTGGTAAAAATTTGAAAAACCACCAGATATCCTAAGTAGTAGGGTTAAATTTTGATTATATATAGAATGAATAACATAAATATTAAATTTTCATAGCTTGCTTTTCTTATATTTTTATATGTAAAATATAAAAATGGATCGGTCAAGTAACAAAGAGTCGAAAATGGCCTGTTGTTTCCCTGTTATTCTTGACCGATCCATGAGAAGCAGCTTCAAGCTATCTAAGAGCTCTTCTTCTAATAAACTCAATAAAAGCAAGAGTTCTATATGTAAGGACTCCTTTATTTCTTCCGAATTTATCGACAATTCCTAGCTGATTGAATTTTCTTATAATTCGTTGCTAATTCTTAGCTATATCGAATTTACATGAAATTTTTCGTTGTTTAGCTATAAAATTTTGTTTGTCACTAATTCCTCAATTTTTAGGAGATATGAAAATCTCATTTTCTTTTAATTCTTGACACCCATATAATAAAGGGAAAAATGACAAATATATCCCGAACTATTGTAAATGGTGCGCAAATATCATCTGTCATACTTTTGGGACATTGGTGCATATGTTGTCCAAAAACTAGAGCATATATACCCTTTATACTAACGGACACATGTCATAATCTTATCCACCGACCCGACATTTATCAAATATCGGATCGATAGATAAGTTTATGTCACGTGTCCCTATTTAATCTTCTGTTAGAGTGAAAGACATGTATGGTCTAGTTTTTTAATGGCAGGCACACCAATATCCTAGAAGTATGACAGAAGGTATCTGAATACCATTTACATCAGTTCGGGGATATATATTTATACTTTTTCCCTATAATAAAAGGTATTTTTGCATTAATTCCCATGGATGATTCTAACAAAAATAAATAAATGATCATAAATGGCACAATTGAGAATTTACATGTAATTGAGTGATGTTTTAATGAATCGTTATGTGAGGAATTAATTGCTTGTGCCTATAGGTTCACCAACATCCTTATCAACGAAGAAGAAGTCGATCCAGGAAAATGATAACCTGGTTGTATGTTTTGGGGAGCTGTTGATAGATTTTGTGCCTACAGTATCTGGAGTTTCACTTGCAGAAGCACCTGGTTTTAAAAAGGCTCCTGGTGGGGCTCCAGCTAATGTTGCAGTTGGTATTGCAAGATTAGGTGGATCTTCCGCTTTTATTGGCAAGGTATCATTTAATTTAATTTAATTTAATTACGATCAAAATCAGATCTGATCGAGTCCTGAACTATATATCTTTCTGTAGGTGGGTGCAGATGAATTTGGTTACATGTTAGCTGATATATTAAAACAGAACAATGTCGACAATTCTGGTATGCGTTTTGATACTCATGCTAGAACAGCGTTGGCGTTTGTTACATTGAAATCAGACGGTGAGAGAGAATTCATGTTCTTCCGCAATCCAAGTGCTGATATGCTTCTAACTGAGGCAGAGCTCGACAAGAATCTCATTCAAAAGGTAAATTTTTAATTAACATAATGTTTTGGATTTATATAATTTTTTCGTTTCATTTTTACAGGCAAGAATCTTTCACTATGGTTCAATCTCTTTGATTGCTGAACCATGTAGGTCAGCTCATCTTGCTGCCATGGAAACTGCTAAAAATGCAGGCTGCATTCTTTCTTATGACCCAAATCTAAGGTTGCCTTTATGGCCATCCGCAGAGGCTGCTCGTGAAGGAATTTTAAGCATTTGGGACCAAGCTGACATTATTAAGGCAAGTAAACTCGATATATATATATTACCATATGAAGGGTTAATTGCTTTATTACAATTAGAGCTGTCAAAATGAGTTTGAAGTCAATCCAACCTAACCCTTGATCTAAATAGGATTGAGCTTAATTTTTTTGGCACAATTAAAAACGACTTTTTATCCCACCCTCATTTGCCTGCTAGCTCGTAAGGGACCGAACCGTCAAGCCCTTTGAGGGCCAACCAATTGGCTATGAATATTTTAAATATTATATATATAGTATATATAATATATATATATATATATATTATATCCTCACACTCAATATATACATCTATTTCAGTAGTGATTTATTTGTCAAGTTTATCAATATCTATTTTAAAAAATAAAAATCAATATTTTAAACTAGCTAAAGTTTTTGTGAGAGGAATGATGGCATGACATCACCATTCTTTTCGTTAACAATTTTCGTTGATATGCTGTATTTTTGTAAATATTCACTAAAGTGTGTGATTCATAAATGTATTTTTGTAAGTATTCACTGAAGTGTGTGATTCATAAATGTATTTTTGTAAGTATTCACCAAAGTGTGTAATTTATAAATGAAAATATGTATTGATGTCGTGTTCATAAACGTCAACGTTCGATACTCTTAGATACTCTTTCTAAGAGAGTAATATTGTTCATTTTTTATTGAAAGGTCAATCCCTCCCAACCCGTGGCCTACTTAGGATTGAGTTGAGGTGCTATTTTATAGGCTCTTTAATTAAAAGAGTCAGTTCGTCCCAACTCATTTAACTCTGTAATCCGTTAGGATTGAATTGGGTTGGGTCAGTCCATTTTGACAGCTCTCATTACAATTCTTGAATTAGCATATCGGGTTTGATATGAAAGAGTTATTAATTTCAGGTAAGTGAAGATGAAATCACATTTTTGACAAATGGTGAAGATGCTTATGATGACAATGTGGTCATGACTAAGCTTTTCCACTCCAACCTTAAACTTTTGCTCGTAACTGAAGGCGGAGACGGTTGCAGATACTATACTAATGTTAGTCGTTACGTTTACTGATTTAATTCTATAAACATTTTTTATCGCGCAAAAAAAATACTAATATTTACTTAATTATTTCAGAATTTTCATGGAAGAGTGAGTGGCGTTAAAGTTGCAGCAGTTGACACCACAGGAGCAGGTGATGCATTTGTTGGTGGACTTCTCAACAGTATGGCCTCAGATCCAGACATTTACATGGTACTATATATCATATCTTTATTTACATCGTCAGTCAGTGAGTGTAGATAAGTTAAATAATCTTGATTATTAATTTTTTTTTGGGTTGCGGTGCACAGGATGAGAAGAAATTAAGGGATGCACTCCTATTTGCTAATGGATGTGGAGCAATTACTGTAACAGAAAAAGGAGCAATTCCTGCATTGCCTACAAAAGAAGCAGTACTTAAAATATTGGATGATGCCACAGCTAATTGATCAAATTATACATGCCCTCATAAAAATACGATACATTGTTGCACCACTTGTGTAAAATAAATTTTGTGGAATATTTTAGTCTATTATATATTGCTATCCCTGTAACAAAATCATGTGGATATAATTCCCTTTTAAACATTATATTATATATAATATATAATACAAGGTGCATCTACCAATTTCAAAACATTCGTCCATTTTCAGCGTGTTATTTTTAATGATGTGGTAGCATATATATATATCATTTAACTTGACTTCAACTTATATCTTATGTTCTCAAATATTAATTGTATACATGCAGTCACACACTTAAATTTGCACAAGTAGATAGTCTAGTGCCGGAGTCAGAAAATTCATAAAGGCTATCCAGAAATAGTAATTTGTTATGTTAAGGGTATCTAAAATATTTTATTTAATCATTTTGAATATCCGACGAAGGATGGCTCATTCTAGAAGACACACACATCCTACAAGTGCATAAGTGGCAGTTGATTTGTATTATGTCATATAAATCATGTCTACTTATACAGACAAAAAGTTGTAGAACATAGATATTAAAGATATGTTCATGTATTATGTCTTTTAACTTATACCTCGTATTGACCAACCATCATTTGTCCACAAAAGGAAAAAACACTAAGTTGTAGCTAGCTCAAGTGCAAAACAATTTAAGTGGAATGTTATTTCACAACTCATTATATATGTATACATAATTACATTATGTATAAGGACCAAAGTGAATCGGATCGGCCAAAGGGGAAACAAACAACGTTTTATTTCCAAGTTTATGTATAGGATTCAGTCAGCTTCACGACATAACCAAAGTGAGGCATTGGTTTTAGTCAGCTTCACGACATAATCAAAGGGAGGCATTGGTTAACCGTGAGTCTAGAGAATTTGAGGAAATCAATTTAGAGACATTGGTAATCCAATAAGTAATTCCGTCTCTACATCCGATTTTTCGCTACTGATCACTATAGAAACGTCTTCACCACCTGATGTTTGTTGCATTTCAAAACCTCCACACTAAAAGCAAAAAGGACAAGCAAATTAGTTCAACTTGGAAGACGGAAACAATTCTAGTTGGCGATATGAACTTTCACTTAGTGATGAGGGTTTGATTCTTCGTCTTATAATCCTCAGGCCACTATTTGGATCCCCTAGCCTATTTTTTTTTTTAAATAGTACTACAACATTAAAGGTTGAGATGGAGAGAAAGAAAAATTACCTTCTCTAACAACATAACATTTTCAGATGCAAGGTCTTTCACCTGGAAATAGCAATAAGATAAGTTGAGCTAAACCGGGAGATTTAAATTTGATATTAATTTTTACACGAATAGGCCACAAGTATCCCCTAGACTATGATCAAAATCTTAGAGGCACACCTTAATCAAACTAAGGTTCTTTTTACCCTGAACCCATTTTTTTTTTTTAATTTTGTACATCTAAAACATCTCCCACGCACCTCAACTATATGGAGTCACTCCCAGTGTGTCACGTAAGCGAAAAGGTGTGTAAAATTACCAAAAAAAAAAAAATGAGTTTGAAGATAATATAGGACCTAATTAGTTATGTTAAGGTATATTGTCTTTGAGATTTCGATCATACTCAACATGTAACTTTACTGACCTATGGTAATCTAAAAAATAGATTATAAATGGTTAAATTGTATTAATAATATGTAAATAAAAATAACACTGTAACTAATTGTAATTGTATACGATAATCCTTTATCTCATGTGCTAGTTTTTAAATTAAAATTGAGTTAACTAGGTCATGATTCATTTCTTTTCATGATATCAGAGTCAGACTCGTCATAATTCTTAGTTTACATGATATTATTCATGCTCAAATTATGATACATGCATAAGGCTCCATTTTATATACAAGAAATTGTCCATGCATGTTCATAGGAATTACAGCTTAAAATAATTAAATGAGTCATGAGTGTGGCCTTACATTTTCTTTCAATCTCTCAATTTGTTCCCTAAAGATTTCCATCTGATCAATACAAACAAGGAATGATGTTTTCAATTTATGCTAATCTTCGTATATATATAGATATAGATATTGCGCGATGTTTCTTTTAAAAGAAATTTAACCTTTCTTGCGCGGATGATGTTGATACTCCATTCCAACTGATGTTCCATTTGTTGAAGTTCTTCAAGACTACAAGATTCTAAACTTTCTCCCAAGAGCTTCCTAATGCAAATGGAATATAATTTACATAATTAATTACTTACATTTTATATCAAAGAAATTAGGATATTAGGTTGTAAAGTAGGATTAAAAGTTGAACCTTTTAGATTTTTCAAGAAGTTCAATCTTCTTCATCAAACTTGATGTATCATGCTTCAAATTGTGCATATTATTCTGTTCCATGGCTGGATTTTCATACTGAACATCTTTAGTATGCCTCTGATAACGCTCGATAATCTCCTGCATGCTGCATTTCTCCACAACAACACTCAACATTATTGGCTAATTTTTCAATCATGTTTGAAATCTGTGACCATGATCAATCATGAGTGTATGACTATATCATATGAGCATATGGAGTATTTGTCTATGAGCATACTAACTTTTGTAGACTTGTCATTGAATCGCTGCCTTAGAGGAAGGGTTCTTGAAATTAAACAAAGGCATGAAGCTTTGTTGACACTCAATTTTGACCCACGTCGGTATAAATTAGTTATCGAGCTTCGTGAGTTTTTCAAATTACTTAATGTTAATTAGTTTTATAAATCTTGCGAAATAATAAAATATAATATATAGTATATATCATATATGTATTATGTATATATGTATATCTTAAGATTATTCCTAAATTCCCAAGCCCCAAGGAAGGAGCAGCCCCAATCTCCTATTCAGCCCTTTGAGCACTTAAATTAATTCAATCAACCAGTCCCCAGAGCCCTTTTCTTCCATTAAACCTCAGACCAAAAACCCATTTAACCCCCGACCCAAACACCCGCTCCGACCGACCCGTTTTCCCTTTCTTCCTTCCCCTGCTCTCACGCTCTTCCCAAAACCAGCAACAATGTAATAGCCCCAGAATCACGCAAAGACAGAGAAAGTCTACGAAACCCCATCAGCGGCTATCCCCGCGGTCTCCCCAAGTCTCTTCCTCTTTCATCTTCTCGTCTCCCTACGTCCCTCTCCTCTTAATCCTCGTTCCCGCGTCTCCCCACGCCGCTCTCTCCTTCCCCTCTCGACAGAAACCACCGAAAATAACCACCTCTATTGCAAAGCAACACCCACCGAAGATTTTCCCCATACCCTCCCCGTCAAGCAGGTCTGCGGAAACGTCGCATCATCCTCGCCAGCACGCGAATTTCCCTCGTGAAGTTTTGACCAAAAGGGATTCAAAAATTGAATTTCAGGGGGAGGGGTGGGGGATGTCTCATTCCTTCTAGTAAAGAACCCTTTTCTCATCAGAAAAGGTTAGATGATTTTTCATTGGACCGATTGACAAAGAAAAAAAAAATATTTTGGTTTTTCTGTTTGTTTGGAAGAAAAAAAAAAGAGAGATAGAGAATAGGGACGAGTGAGCCGAAAATTTGGTGATTTTGGGGTTGTGAAAGTTTTGTCATTAGGGGGAAATGGTTGGAGGAAGTTGCTACTCATTATACGTTATAGTCAAATATAATAGAGGAATCCGAGAAGTAGACTGCGTTCAGTTTCGATCGCGATATCGTCTACCTGTACCGGCGACGTATCAGGTAAATTAAGAGTCTAGTGGAGGAAAATATATTAGAAGGTGGAGGTAGTCGGAAGAGTTCGATCGATTGTCCGGGTCGGAGTATGACCTGGGTGGGGTGTTTTTTGTTGATTTTTGTGGGTGAGTCCTAGTTGCTGCTCCAAAGGAGGTAGAAAAATTTTCTTTTCTTTTCTCTCTTCCTCTTTATGGCATTTTGTTCAATGGAGAATGGAAATGATCTTGGTTATGGGAGCATCTGTGTTGACAATGTTTCTGTCCAACCGTCTGAATGTAATCTTCGATGGATTGTGTTGTTTTGGTCTTGTAGCCTTTGTTGATTTGCCCACTGCTATGTCCACCTGCGAAGGATAGCATTATGTATTTTTCTTCGTATTACGTCTTGGCTTACAGGTGGTGGTCGATTTATAGTAGATGTTCTACCATTGTGGATGTTATTTTTGATTTGGCTGCAACGGCGTCGGCTATTAATGTAATCCGTGCCTTGTTTGGTTGCTGTGAATTCGTTTAGTAAATGGTTTAAGGCAATGTGACTTAAAAACTTCTATTGTGGTCCACAAATATGCTCCTCGATTTTAACCCCACCCCCCCAGAAAAAATATTTTCTGTTTTGATCGTCTGTATTTTGAGCCTGTAGGCTAGTGGGTTTGTACGTTTGTCATACTATTTATGAACTTTCAACTTGGTTCGACGTCCATTTCATTCAAATAGCTAAGCCGGAGCTGTTCTCGACATTCTTTAAACGTTAGATTAATATCTTGCTTTTGTTTGTTCGTTTTCGTCTAAATTCTGATCGGAGAGTTGTCGGACCTTAGCTTTGGCTTGACTGGTCTCCCAAGAATATGGTTGCATCTAAGTGGCATTCATCGTAGTCGTTTGGGATTAGTACCGTATATTTATGCTCCTCAAGGTGACTCCCGCATAGTTTTTTTCTCTTAGCTCCTTTTTTTGACTGGAGTTCTCGAAGCTGTTCTTAAGGTAGTCATTTTTTGTTTTTTAGAAGGTTTGATATGGGCGGCGCTGCAAATTTCGTGTTCGTAAGATGTTCAAAGGTTTAGAGCGAAAGGATTGTTAAGATTTAATCGAAGCGTCGCAATGACGTTGCGTATTTGTTCCTGCTAAACATGTTAGAGTTACGTGTTGTTTGTCTCCTTGACATATGCTTATTATATGCTTAAATGACTACAAAGTAAAGTCTTGTTTATCTTAGTATCTGGATTATGAGTAATTCCGTTGATATATTTTGTTGCATGTGAAATCACTTTTCGAGGTCACATGGACTATCGTTTCCCCTCTTGCATTCCTCGTGAGCAAATAAAGGCTCGAAACATATTTGGAGCGTGTCGTTGCTCGTAGAATCCTCAAAACCTGGCGTACAGTGAAATATGTCAAACGGGCTGATGGAAATTACAGTATTTGTGACAGAATCTGACTGCTTTTTTTGGAAGCTGTAAACCAGCTATGACATCTGATATAAATGGTTACATGTCGAAAATCGCACCGGAAGTCCGAAACTCGAAATCTGGGTCGATGGAAAAGTGAAGTACGCTGATGAAAAAGCATTTTCAACTCTCGAAAGTTGAAAAACAGGGCATGATATACAGTCTTTATACACTGATATACAGAAACGTGCATACCTTAAAACAGGTGTAAAAATAGGTAATGCAGCAGGCGTGCGAAAATGCGAATATCATGAAGATCGAATGGTGCTCGAGGAAGGAGTATAGAAGATGTTTTATTTATTTATTAAGTTGTATTTATTTGGGCCATAAGCCCTTGTTCAGTTTACTTTCCGTATATTTATTCTTGTAGGTGTTCGACTAGACAGGTACGAAAGAAAGAAAGGGTTAAAAAACCCAAAAGCAGGGGGTCCAAGTTTCGGTCAAGGCGGCACCAGAGTCCGACAAACTTGAGACCCACAAATCTCTCTCTCCCTCTCTCTCCTTTCTCTCTCTCTCTTTATTAGTTGTTTACATGCCTTGAATATCGTTAGTTTTAGAGTTGAAACACACTCAAACCCTATCGAACGGCGTTTTCATTTCATCATTTGAAAAATTTAAAATAAAATCTAAAAATGAATATTCAAATTCAGAAAGGCTTGTTTAGATAAAACATAAGGAGATATTAAGCTTCAAAACGATTTGAAAAAACAAAATAAATAATAAAATAAAATAAATAAAGAAATAAAAGAAGGTTTTAAATTGTAAATTTGCCTAAGTAATTTTTAATAGCTTAAAAATGACAAGATTCACAAAAAATTGAAAGAAATAGTCAAAGAGTTTAATCGTCGGAAAACCGTATTAAGCGGAGTTCTTGGTGCCTTAAAACCCCTGTCCTAAGACGCTAATAAGAATCCGACCTAAAAAATATTTCAAAACGATTTTTTCTGTGTTTAAATTTGTTTTGAAATGAGTTCTTGATTTTTCTAAAAAGTAAGTGGAGACTCCTAAGGAAAATACTTAGTAAAAATAAAAAGAACGCATTTTCGAAAATCACCCCCTTTTTCGATAAAAACAGAAATGCGACTCTGCACTGGGGACTATTTGAGAGATTCTAACCCTAAGGGATCCTAAACCCTATTTGCCGGACTCAATAATTGTTAAATTTTTAATTACTTAGTTTTTGAAAAATTGCATTTCTGTTCATGGCATAACTTCCGCCCAAACGGGCAAATTAGTTTGCATTAGGAAACGGAAGGTAAGCGGCTTCACCGCCGACTTCTCTCAGATATTACCAAGAAGTACATTTGGGAGTAGCGAATAAATATCGGAATGGGTCATCCGGCGTTGTTGATAACTCCACCCGATGTTGGTCGACGAGGGAACCTGCAATTGAAACAATCTAGTAACCTAGGAAAGCTTAAACCAAATCCCGAAATAGCGCATTTGCCTAAGACGACCCAATATCCATGGCATGTGGGTCCATTAGAAGGACCACTTTGAGGTCCGAAACGGCCCATTGGCCTAAATGGACGTTCATACTTCTGTGTAGAAATTGCAGGATGTCATACGGTTTTCAAAATGACGTATACATCCCTCAAATCGATAGGCCCACCCTTGGCCAAAAAAGGGTCACATACCTGTTTATGAAACGCGTAAGATGGGTTTATAAAATGCTATTTGAATATGTTATTTTATTTGGGATATTCTAGCTCACTCTGTTCTTCTAATTTGTTAGAACCATAAGCATAATATCGAGTCACGATCAAAAGTACTCTTCGAGTCTTAAGTTTCCGAAAAAAGAAAAAAAAAAAAAAAAAAAAAAAAAACGAACTTTCCATTTTTTTTAGGATTTAATCTCATACCAGAAAAGATTCAATTTCAAATCAAAAGAATTTTGAGAAATTTTATCTTTTCGACTCTTAAAGCAAATCGAGAGTTACTATCTCAATCAAAAATCAAGTCCGGTAATGAAAGACACCGTCAACTTTATTTCGACTCAAGTCGACATTTTTTTCAATAATCCAAAGCAAGTTAGGACAATTACTGTCTAGTTAACCATTGCTCTATTATTCGTGAGCAAGTTTATCTCCGAATAAAGCAATCTTATGTGTTTACGCTATATGTGGATATATTGTATTATTGTACCCACTTCCCCAGCACTAACATATTGGTCTTTTGAGTGTGTCATTTGTAAAGGTATTTAAAACTGATCTGTGTGGAGTGGATCATCCGTCTTCACAAGCGTCTAAGGCCCTAAAAATTCCTCCCCCCCCACATGATCTGAAATTCGCAAAAAGAAAAGACAAATATGGGGATAACAATGAGGGAAGATTGACGTGAACGCTGTGTCGTGGCTCAACCCGCCGCCGCGACAAAAAATGAATTGAGTATGCAGTTGATGCAAACAGAATTGCCGAAAGGAGGGTCGAAATCGCCAAAGAATGAAGATGGGTCTAGTCCAGTTCATCTCTTTAACTCTCCAAGAGATGGAAGACCTCCACTCCACTTTCCTCCCCCAAGCGCGGAAACAGGTGACAAAACCTTTCTCTAACCCCGCGCAAAATCCCCAAACCAGTGACTCAACTATCCCCAATCCCGTCATGCCACCACGTCCGTGTCAAGCACCAATCATCCTCAAAATACAAACTTTCAATCTCCATCTCCTCAAAACCAAAATACGAAACAATGCTCAGACCTCCCCCATCTTCCAAACCAATGCGATCATCAAACTTCCCCAAAATTATCAAGCCACTCAAAATACCGAATCCTCCATTGTTCCACCCAACTCAAAAGATGACTTCCAAATCCCAAACTCCAAATGAACCTTATGCCAACTGTTCCGACTGATCACTATAAGGAACGGAGAGAGGAGTGGTGGAGGTCAACAGAAGAGTTAGTCAAGGTAAATAGAATAGAAGAGATCAAGGAAAGCACTGAAGGAGTTCACTACATTTCGAAGCGATGGATGAGCTATAAGGGATATGATCCATCCGAATCGCGAACTCCCAGAAGGGTTCCCAAAGTGCCCAAGTTGGTCATTTTAAAACGGAACAGGGAAATCTATGGCACATTCTGAAAGTTTAGTTGTGATCAACTCTGTGGGAGTGACAAATGAAAGCATTATTGATTGCGTCTCTTCAGCGGAGTCTAAAGTGGCGAATCTTGGTAGTGCTTACATCAAACAAGAGCTGAAACAATGTGAAAGTTGGAAGTGACACTCGCAAAGGATTTCGACTGGAAGATTTGGACATAACATGAAGATGCCCGATCGCTACTACTGGAGAAGATAGACAGAAAGTTTACAGAAAATTATCGAGAAGTACGCTATTCGTTGGAGAAAGAGGGCTGCAAAGTCAACCTCACATGTCCGAACGTGAGATCGCTGAAATGCTTCATCGTAATCAAGAGCCTGAGTACTACGAAATAATGGTGTGTATGAGGGACAAAAGTTTGCGAGGATGTCAAAGTGGAGAGATTTGGAGATGGGTTTCAAGCCGGAAGCTCCCAAACATCCGCATTGACGACCTACTGGAAAATTGCTTAGAATCAGTGCTATGGATAATCAAAAGAAAAAGACGGAGGAGGTAAGTATGATCACGGCTACTTCATATGAGGTCCGCTTCTCAAAGGAAATACCAAAACCATAATCTGGAAAAATTTCCTCGCCCAAAATTCAGGAACGGCTCCTAAATTATTGACACCATTAAGGGAATATCAAACCTCAACTTTATGAAAGGTGAGCAGTGGGTATGCTCTATCCTTATAGAAGGAAAGACCAGCCAACCCTTTGGGGAAAAATGTTACAGAGATGATCACCGTAGTGGTGCTTCTATTCAGGAGCAGCTTGGACATGACATCAGAGGACTTGTTAACTCGAAGCACAAGATTCAAAACATGATCAAAACAACTTGATCAATATTGAGGAAAGTCCACCTGAATTGGCTGGACTTTAGGATGCTCAAGGTGAATTACAAGACATGTTCTGAAGAAGTCATTTGAAGAATCTAATTCGAGAAGAAGCAATGCCACATTGACCAAATTTGGCATATGAGTGCCTTTTTTTGTTTTTTGTTTTTTTTTTTTTTTTTTTTTTTTTTTTTTTTTTTTTTATCTTCTTGAAAAATGTCTTGCCATTTCTTATTGAACTACGGTTTTGACCTGATTCATGCTCAAACGGGATACGTAGGCGCCACAAAGGGCTCGGTCATAAACCAGTATGATTTCCATCTCTTCATAATGGAAACTGGGAAAGGAATTTTGAGAGGGATCTCAAAAATACTTTGAAGTGGACTTCGTAATGAGTCAAAACAGAAAATCAAAAGGATACGGTTGAAACTACGTTCGACCTGATCTCAAGAATGAGATAAGTAGGCGNTTTTGACCACAAGGGATTCAAAATTTTGAATTTCAAGGGGAGGGTGGGGCTGTCTCTTCTCTTCTATAAATAACCCTTTTCTTCATCATAAAAGGTTTCGAGGTTTTTCAATTGGGACATTGACACAGAAAAAAAAATAATTTTTGGTTTGTTCTGTTTGTTCTGATAATAAAAAAAAAAAAAAGAGAGATAGAGTTAAGGACGAGTGTAGCGAAATTGTTGGTTAGATTTTTGGGTGTTTGAAAGTTTTTCTGTCTTAGGTTGGAAATTGTTGAGGAAGCTCTCATTATTCGTTAGAGTCACCTATACTAGAGGAATTCCTGAGAAGTAGACTTGCGTTTCATTTCCTCGCGATATCGTCTACCTGTTTCCTGCGTACGTCAGTCCCTTCAAGCGTCCTATTTGCGACAACTATATTCGCGGTGGGGTCGTCGCTCGTTGGCTGCTGTCGTCCTAGTTTGGCTGCTCCAAAGGAGGTAAGACACAATTTTCTTTTCTTTCTCTCTTCCTCTTATTGGCATTTTGTTTATCAATGGAGAATGGATTGAATCTTGTTATGGGATCATCGTGTTTTGACAACGTGTGTCTGCTCACCCGTCGAATTTATACTCTTCGTCGAATGGATTGTGTGTTTTGGTCTTGTTAGACTGTTGTTGATTTGCCCACTGCAATGTCCCCCTGCGCATGGATCGCATTATGTTTTTTCCTTAGTATACACGTCTGGCCTTACGGTGAGTGGTTCGATTTATATAGATGTTCTACCATGTGGGATGGTATTTTTTTGATTTGGCTGCCACGGCTCGGCTATTATGTAATCCTTGACTTGTTTGGTGCTGGATTCGTTAGTAACATGTTTCAGGCTAATGTACTAAAATACTATCTCTTGTGTTCACAATATGGCTCCCATCGATTTAACGCCCCCCCCCGAGAAAATATTTTTTCTGTTGATCATTCTGTATTTGAGCATGTCGGGCTAGTGTTTTGTAAGTTTTCATCGTATGTATGAAGATTTCAACTGGTCGGCGTCCATTTCATTCCAATAAGCTACTTCCGGAGCCTGTTTCCTCTCGACTTCTTTTAAAAAAACGGCTTAGATTATATCTCTTGCTTTTGTTTGTTTTGTTCGTTTTCGGCTAAATCTGATCGAGAGTTGTCGACCCTTAGCTATTGGCTGACTGTCTCACAAATAGGTTTGCCTCTACGTTTCATCAATCGTAGTCCGTTTGGATTAGTACCCCGTATATTTCTGCTCTCAAGGTTACTTCCCGCAGGTTTTTTTTTCTCTTAGCTCATTTTCTTGACTGTGATTTCTCTTAAGCGTTCTAAATGGGTTCTTTTTTTTTTTGGAAGGTTTATTAGGGGAAGGCTCTGCAAATTTCTTGTTCTTAATGTTCACCCTGTTTAGAGGCGAATGATTAGTTATATTTAATCGTAGACGTTCGCATGACGTGTCGTTATTTGTTCCTTGCTAAAATGGAGAGTTACGTGTTGTTTTGTCTCTCTTACTGACATATCTTAGTATATAGCTTAAATGACTACAAAGTAGTCCTTGTTTATCTTATCCGGAGTATGTATTAATATGCCGTTGATATTTTTTGTTGCAATGTGAAATCACTTTTCGAGTCCCATGGACTTCGTTCCCATCTCTTGCACTTCCTCTGAGCATAAAGGCTCGAACATATTCCTCGTGTCGTAGACTCCCCTCAAAAACTGCGTACAGGCTGAAATATGCAAACGGGCTGCCTGGAAATTAAAGTTCTTTTGGCAGAACCTGACTGCATTTTTTGTGGAAGCGGTCTAACCAGCTTATACATCTGATATACACTGGTATACTGTCGAAAATGCCCCGGAGATCCGAACTCGAATCGGGTCGATGGAAGGGAAGTACGCTGCTGAAAAGAATTTTTCAACTCTCGAAAGTTGAAAACAGGCTGAATATACAACCCTTTATACACTGATATACAGAACGTTATACCTTAACCAGGTGTAAAAATATGAATGGCAGCAGGCCGTGCGAAAATTCGAACTCCATGAAAATCGAAGGTGCTCGAGGGAAGGAGTATTAGAAGATTTTTTTATTATTATTAAAGTTTGTTTAATATTGGGCAATAAGCCCTTGGTCATTTTTACTTTTCCGTATATTTATTCTTGTATGTTTGACTAGGACGGTACGAAAGAAAGAAAGGGTTAAAAACCGCAAAGCAGGTGGTCCAAGTTTCGGTCAAGAAGGCGGCACATAGCCCGAAAACGTGGACCTCAATCTCTCTCTGCCCTCTCTCTCTCCTCTTTTCTTCATTGCTTCCTCTCTCTCTCTTTATTAGTTTTTACACTGCTTTACTCTCGTTAGTTTTTAGAGTTAGAAAAACTCCAAACCCTATCTCACGTCTTTTTCATTTTATCACATTTTACAATTTAAAATTAAAATCTAAAAAATGAATTTTCAAATTCATAAGCTTGTTTAGAGAAACACCTTAAGGAGATTAACGCTTAAACAATCGTTTTGGAAAAAAAAATAAATAATAAATAAGCATAAAATAAATAAATAAATCAATAATAAAGAATGTTTAAAACTTGTAAATTTGCCTAAGTCATTTTTAATAAGTTAGAAAATGACAAAAGATTCCACAAAAAATGGACAATACATAGTCACAATAGTTAATTAATCTTACTTAAAACGTATTAACGGAGTGTCTTATGGTGCCTTAAACACCTCCTAAACGCTAATAAGAACCCGACCCCTAAAATCTTTCAAAAGATTTTTCTGTTTAAATTGTTTTGGAGAATGAGTGTTCTTGATTTTTCTTAAAAATTAAGTGGCGACTCTAAAGCGAAAATACTACTTCCTAAAAATACAACGACCCTCATTTCGAAAATCCACCACCCTTTTTCGATAAAACAAGCTTGAGAATGTGCTAAAGTGAAAACACAATGATCCATGTGGAAGACTACTCAAAGTAGGGAGAAATTAAAGAGGCTGTTAATGAAAATGGTTATTCTTGAAATGCAAACCTAAGAAGACCCTTTGTTCATTAAGAGTATTTATGTAATAGAGAATAGCTTTTTTAGACTTTAGATTATTTTGTTATGATAAATTCTCAAGAATTGAGTGTAACTCTTGAGAGAGTTTTAGGCTAGGGTCATAGTTGTTAGAAAATGTTGAAGAGATTGTTTGTTTGAGGATCATTCCTCTTGAGGGTTATCTAGTGATAGGTTTGTGCTTGACAATTCATTTCTCTTGTGTGGATCTTATACATTAGGTGCTTATTGAGATTCTTAATTGGAGGTTTTAGCTTTGATATAGCTATTGTTGCCAATTAGTTCTATACTTGTTTTGCTCATAGATGTCATGTGATTGAAACTTCCTTGAACAATGACATTTGTCTTTTTGAGAATGACATTACATGTAATTCTTCATCTTTGATTATTCTTTTTGGTACAAAAAGATATATATTATATATTGATTGACTAATCTCTTTTAAGTATTATGTCTTGTTTGATGATGATGAGATCACTCTAGTATAGTGTCTAGTGGTGTGATTGTGATTGTGATGTAACTCTTTTTGTGGACTACAAATTGTTTGATAACCCACTACGAATTTGATGTCACCTTTCCCAATGATGGACACCTCTTGGATGCTGATTATGATGATAAGCTTGTTGGGAAGGATTTTTTTTGAAAATGAGTCTTGTTGAGTTTTTTTTTATCTGGAGTTTGAAGCTCACAATGGAGCCTCGATTAAGTTCAGATTGCGCATAGCAGTGCCCATTTAAAAGTAATGTTTCCAACAAAAACTTTTTCATACCAGGGCTCAATCAATTCGAAAATCTCTTATTAAAAGTGGAATAGTCTCATCACTAAACTACAACTCGTATTGGGGAGTCTAATTGTTCCTTGCTAATATTTGACATTTCTGGACTTTATTTTTTATTAAATGAATCTATTTTTTGATGACATATCAAAGAAGAGAAAATATATATATGGAAGTGTGAAATACTTTTGGTATCCTCATTTGTTCCCGTGTTTGTAGCCATGCCTTTTGAGGGATATCTTTACATTGTCAAAGTGGATTCTTTAACATTGTTTATAGTTACTACACTAAGTGGGGTGAACATGGTATACTCACCCCTAAGAACATTAATTGTACTATAATATAAAATAATATATATTTTTTATGTCTCAATTTATAGGGATAATGGCCCGCAAGTACTACCACCCCGTTAACCTATGTCCTAAAATCTCAGAGAAAAAAACACACTTATACTATAGCTAAGGCCTATTACCCTCCCTGAAACTTATTTTATTAATAATTTTCGTACGCTCTTTTTTTACTTACGTGGACACTATCTGTGTGCCCAACCCTGGTTGACTTTTGTTCTTTCAACTAGTGTCACGTAGGCTACAAGGGGAGAAAATTCTTATGAAATAAGTTTAGGGAGGTAATAGGACCTTAATATAGTATAAGTGTGTCTCTGGGATTTCGGGCATAGGTTAAGGGGGTACTTGTGCATTTTCCCCAATTCATATGATGTTATTTGATTTGATACGAAGTTCATTGGAAAAATTAAAGATAGATTTATTAAATTTGTGATCTAAAATAAATCATACATGTTATTGTGTGACTATAAATCTTATTATTAAAGGTAAAAAAGAAAGTGTGTGCATAACTAGGGACAAAGAGAATATTATTTTTGAGATTTGGATTCTTTTACTATTGAGTAGAAGTGAAACATGAATTTAATTTATACACGTTAACATCTATCATAAACGGATTTACAATTTGAATTTTATTAGTTCTGAATGGTAAGACAACGAGTTCAAACTTTAGACAAGATAAATTTATACATATGATAAATTTTCAAATTTACATATATGGTCTAGTAAAAAATTATTTTGTCGAATATATCTAAAAGTCTTATATACACTATAAGTATTTTTACCTCTTGTTAGAATGAGTTATAGTCATCTTCATGAATAAACTTTTCAAGTTAGAAATTTGACTCAAGTCTCATATCTTTATATAATATTAAAATTAGATTTATTTTCGTTTGAACTTCCACTCCACTCTCCAATTAGGTTGAGCATGAAGAGGCGTGTCAAATGCTATATTGTCTTATTAAATTTATTAAATATGTATAAAAAATTCGTAAACTTCAAATTTTAAACAGAAGTGAAAGTATAATTAATATATTGATGAGTCACATAGTGATTAGGGATCAGCAAACCGTACAAAGATTCTTAAGGTGTGCTATAAAGGAAACAACATAAGAGTGTGGCCTTTCCCAAAGGAACACATAAAATTCAACTACTAATTTGCCAACTGGCTCTTATACATTTGCCTTTAATTTGACACAGTAATATTCTTTATACTTTTGTCAGTTTCTTTTTTTTTTAATCAAGTTTTAATAAGGTAATTAAAGAAAGACATTGGTTATCACACTTGTTAACCCTAAATGAGAAATGTTTAAACTTTAAACAACACATAAGATGTAGGTCTTATAATAAGACATATTTCCATTGTGTATCCTCCTCCTTTTTACAAGGATCTACTCCTACTAACCGTTCTAATTTATATGACTCATTCTTTTTTAGTTATTCACAAAATAATGATATATTTTTATATTTAGTACTCTAGTTTTACCTTAAAACATTCATTTTATCATTGATAAAATAATTTATAGTTATATATAAATATTTATGATTTATTTTAGACTATAAATTTTAAGAATCTCTCTTTCTTTCTTAAGCTCAATGTTTAATCATATTACATTACAGAGATTGAGAAGAAGAGAGTAGTATTTTTCTATAGTTTATCTCTCAATTTATGTGAAGGTTTTTGACCCGCAACAGTATACAAGAGAAAAAGAAAGATTTTTAAAAACCTGTGATCTAAAACAAGTAGTAAAAAAGTATATTATATGGTTATAAATCATCACATTAAGGATTAAAAAAAAAAAAAAAGAGAAGTTAAAAGTTGAACTATTACTATATATTGAAAAATGTCCCTCTTTTTTAGATTAATTGAAAAAAAAAAGTGTCACATAAATAGAACAGAAAGAATTATTCGCCGAGAGCCAGAAACTTGTTCAAGATTTGATTTATGAGTTTTGAAGCTCTTTGAATTTTGGATTTAAAAAATTTATAATTAATAAATATTCAAATTTATTTTTAAAGATAAATACATAATTTCAATCAATTCTTCTCTATCAAACTCATACCAGAAATTATAAAATTGTTAGCTACATATGTTTTGTGACTTCCTTAGCAGTTTGCTCACTACAATAAAAATAACTTTTAGCGGTATTAAATATTGACATGCATTAATAAACAAGACTACAATCTTTATCGACATTAGTTAAGTGTCATTAGAACCAATAACGCTAAAAGCTTTAGAGACATATACAAAAAGTGCTAATTACCGTTAAAAATCTTTAGTTGCATTAGTTTAAGTGTCTTGTTGTTTTAATCGGCCTCAATAATAAAGTTTAAGATCACAAGATTTATACTCACACATATCTTTAATTAATTTAAGATTATAAAATTTTAATTTTTTTTTTTTAATCTTTTAAACCTTGTATTCAGTCAAATTAAGACATATAAATTGAAAGCGTAACTAGGATTGCTTCACATACAGAAACACCAAAATCCACCTTTATGATACACTGTCAAAATGAACAAAACTTAAAACTATTCATAAATGATACTAGTACTATATATATCTTCATTATTAAGTGAAGACATAATATAGAATGTTGGTCAAGTAATAAAATATATGTTTTATTTCATCAAGTCATAAGATATTTTTTCAATAATTTCTAGGTGTTTTTTAACTCACCAAAATAACTAGTTAATATATATTAGATCTGATATGATCTAAAACAATATAAAAATAAAAAATAAAAAATAAAAAAAACGAGGAAAAAAGATGTAAAATTAATTACCTTGAGGTTGAAAATTCATAAAGTTTGTCTCTAGGAGAAAAAATAACTAATCCAACTTGAGCATCACAAAGAACAGAAAGCTCAAAGGCTTTTTTTAACAATCCATTTCTTCTCTTTGAGAAAGTGACTTGCCTGCTTGTCGCGTTTTCGATACGCCTCATCTCAGTTTTCCCTCTCACCATTATATATCTGAAAAAAATTAATCACAATGATGAACAAGCTAGAGAGTTAATTTCTTGTTTTTGGAAAGAAGAAATATAATAAAAGGTTTGTTAGAATTTTATTGGGAAAAAAAGGTATAGTTAGTGTTGATGGTGGAGGAATAATAAGTACTTACAAAATTGGCAAAAAAAACCTAGAGAATCTTTTGCTTGCAAGTGAGTGGAAAATTGCCTAAAAAGATGACAGTCACAAATCTAATGAATACAAATGTGTATTTTTAAAAGGGGGTGGGGGGTGGGTGGGGGGGGGACAAGTCATAAAAATCCCTCAAAAAGGTTAGGTGCCAATTTTGATTTATTTTATAAATTTCCAGCACATTTTTACACCATTACATTAGGTTAAATTTACAATAACACATCACTCATCCGCTATATTCTGTACGAAGAAAAATAATTTTTATAAAATAAGTTAGTTATTTACTTTTTTTTGTGTGTTTGGAAGAAAAGTAAAAATTATTATTTTAAATATATTTATATGTAAATTAGATAAATATTATGAAAAGTCGAGATGGAGAGAGAGGAGTGTTGATTGGTGTGTGGGTGGGTGGGGGGAAGTCATAAAAATCCCTTAAAAAGGTTAGGTGCCAATTTTGATTTATTTTATAAATTTCCAGCAAATTTTTACACCATTACATTAGGTTAAACTTACAATAACACATTACTCATCCGGTATATTCTGTACAAAGAAAAATATTTTTAAAAAATATTTTCTATAAAATAAGTTGGTTGTTTACTTTTTCTTTTGTGTGTGTTTGGAAGATAAGTAAAAATTGTTACTTAAATATACTTATATGTAAATTGAATAAATATTATTGGAAGTCGAGATAGAGAGAGGAGTGTTGAATAGTGGGGATGAGGGTTATGAGGGGTGAGAGTGAAGATAAGATGGGTTCAAGGTGGGAAAGATATAGTCGATATAAAATGTCACTAGTGGAACTTTTTTTTTTTTTTTAACTTTTGTTAGAAATTTATTTCCTGATCATTTTTAAGAAACTTGTTTCTTTGAGGAAGTTAACCATGAGAAAATTACCAAACACACCCTCATCTCAACTTTGATATGATAACTTGGAAATTAAATAAGTAATCTATTATATCTTGTGTCCTAGTTTGTGTGGCACGATTGATTGGACACACATTTAAGAAATAAAGATTACTTTGATATTTATAGACTAAAATAAATCTCGGACATTACGTGCCTACAAGTCATTTCTTAAGAAAAAATGAGAATTTTAAAATTAAGTTATTCTAATTATATTCAAAAAGTAATTAGTAAATTTATCATTTTATAATTACTTATTTTTCATTGAAATGCCAAGTCAAATTTTAACAAATAAAAACAGATTGAAGAGATTAAGCGATTGGTCGTTAATATTTATAAATTCTTTAATTAGAAAAAAGGGTTATACCAAGTTCTTCAAAAAGGCCAATTTCAAGTTCTTCACTTTTTTTATCGATAAGTGATTATGTAGAGCAATGATATCTTTTTTAATCTTTAACTAGAAATTTCAAATTTGAAATTTAAACTAAATATGATGAGGGATTTTACCTTCTTATTAAAAGATTTTAAATTTAAATTCAATCTATCGAATTTCAATGTTATTTTCAAATATTAAATGAGAAAATCAAAACAAATACTTCACTTTTTTTCCTAACACATTTCAGGTTCTAGCTCCATACTCCACAATACACCATAAAAAAAATACAAAAGATAGAAAGAATAAAAGACAATCTGCTCTTTTGCAACCTAGAAAAGCTACTTAAAATAGAAAATTAGATATAAATGGAAAACAAAGCAGGTATAAAATCTGGGAAATATTGAAATAGTGACTTTTAAATATTAATCAATTCTGTTTTATTTTATTTGACTCTTTTATTATATATATAAAAAGTGAATATTTCATTTTCATTTACATCAAAATAATCTTTGACGATAAGAAATTAATTATCATTGAATATGTTACTTTTAAAAGTAATTACTGGTAATAATTATATTTTAAAAAATATTCTTTATAAATGACGCTTAACCTATAATGATAATCAACTAATGTCAATAAAGATTCTAACACTTTTTTTCATTATGCAAATTAATTGCTGCTAGCTAAAACACATTTTTTGATTTCGAGTTTACTTGTCCATTATAATTTAGTAAATCGGAAGAGTTTTATTGAACTTATTTTTAATACCATCCTTAATCAATAGCAAATAACTATATAAAGTAGTACACTAGTAGTAATAGTTAATTTTAGAGCTTCATGACATTATTAATAAAATTAGTTTAGTAAAATATAATTCTAATTCAAAGCTTTCTTAAGAGGTATGACCGGTCAACTCTTTTGGTCCCTCTTTATGTGATATACGCTTAACTTTTCAATAAATCTAAAAAAATTATTTATTTGACAAATGTTCATGATTATCAAATTTTTTGACATGATGAACTTAATTTATTTGGCAAAAAATTTATAAAAATGTGCTTTTCTATTTATTTATTTATTTATTTATTTTAAAATAATTATAAATATTACAAAGTTTTTCTAAATTTTTTATTGCATATGATTATATCACATGAATTGAAACGAAAAACCAAGAATACAAATGAAAGAGGAATGCTAGTGATCAATCCACCAAGAATAAAATTACTAATAATTATAATTATAATAGGGTGTTTCGTACAATGTTTGGAACACGTCAATGAGTTCTTCCAATGATAAGTTTAGGATAAAAAAAGAAAAAATAACTTAAATACACTACTATAAGTTTAGTATTCCTCTAATTTCCCTTTTTTTTGTAAATAATTACATAGTTTTCTTTTTTTTTTTTTTTTAATTTTAGATAGAAGTTTAGAGAATACATAGTCCTTCTCTCTCCATACACCACAACCTTTCCCCAATATCATGCCTATTTTTTTCTCCACTAAAACATTCATCTTTTGAATCACTTTTTTAAATTTTGAATTTTTGAATTTTAAATTAAAAACGCTTCATTCATCACAACATTTAATATGAAAAATTTTGAATTCAAAATGCAAACATTTGAAATTTCTGAAACTTGGACCATTGTTTCTCTGTTCATCTTCTCTTTTTTACTCCATCATCCGTCTATAGTTCTTCTTCTTCTTCTTAATTCCATCAATCTGTTCTTTTTTGCTCTTTTTTTTCTTCTTGTTCATTTTTGTTATATATTACATCAGCCGTCTCTAAGGTTTCTTTTTCTTCTTAACTCCAGTCATCTTTCTTTTTTTTTTGTTCATTTTCTATTACATCGTATGAATGGATCCTTTTACTAAGAGAAGGTTGATGATTCGGACGATGAAAATTGGAAAGAAAATAGAAAAAAATCTTTGCATGATCCGATGAATGGTGGAATGATTCAAACAAGATTTTGTTTTGGCGATCATCTAAATCAAAGGTTGAAAAAAATACACTAAAAAAAAAGAGAAAAGAAGCAGCAAGCCATTGTTGTTGAAATTTATAAAAACTTTTAGTAAAGATCTCATATGTAATCACATGAATTTTTTAAAATTGTGTATCATGTATCGACAATGAAGTTGATACAAAGTACTTCAGTGTGTTTAGTGTGTTAGTCGATGCACGATACTGAATTAGATGTGGTATCATATATTTCCTAATGTATCAGAGTTTTTAAAAATTGGTTATTATGTTCAGTCACGTACTTTTGCTAACTGACTGCGTCATCAGTGTGCTTGATGAATACATAAACATCGACCTCATGTGTTAATAGTGTTTAGAAACGATCATTGATATTGAATTTGATGTGTATCATAGATTTTCTAAGGTCACGAGTGTTTAAAAATTGTTATCCTGTATCAGTCAATAAGTTTAATAACCGGATGTTCCATAAAGAATGTCTTCAAACTAAGAGATATAATCTTTATATTTTTAAAATTTAATTGTTTATCCATTACATGCTGAATTAAGGCTTATTAATATTGTTACCAGAATTTAAAAGCTGATTTAGATAACAAATTTAAATGTTCCGTTTTTTCCTCCTTTTAATCTTATAGTTTTAGTTACTGTATATCATTATCTGTATCACAACATACTAAATGTATCACGCCACAACAATTTTAAAGGATTATTAGTAATACTAAATTTAGTATCGGACAATAAATAATTATTGTTTACACTATCAAGATTCTTTAAATTTATATATCTAAAAAACACCAAATAACTATCTTTTTTGCTATGGGGCACAGATCGAAAAAATATGTAAATATACAATATATATATATATCACCCACACATATACATATATTAGATTTAATAATCAATCTCATAAAAAATAAAAGAACTCAAACAACAAATTATAAAAATATTATGTGAACAAGAAAAACGCAAATAAACACAAACAAACTCTTTAGTAAGGATCGAACATAATTTCGATACCATCAAGGAACACAAAATAAAGTGATGTTTCAATAAATTAGTTTATTTCGATAAAAGTGGCTTTTCAATAAATTCGTTAACTTTTATCTTGTACATCCTACAACATAAACCTCTACCTTCACTCTCTTGTTCTATTATGTATTATCATATTAGTTTCTAGTTTTGATTGCCCTTTTTTTATGGACTCTGTCCCATTCATAATCTATATTCTGTTCATCTCTTTCTCTTAGCTTTTGTTTTCTTTAAAAGTAATCTTCTTTAACCACATCCCGTATTGGGTTATTCATAGTTCTTTTTCCTCATAATATTTACCTACAAATTTTCTAGGATTTCAGGTTAAATCTATCGATACTTTTAAGAATCTAAGAGACTAACCATATACTAAATATATAGGATTCCAGGATGATATTTATAAATTTTATCAAACAATTAACATAATTCCTAATTTACAGACACACATAATTTAAACTATATGGGAAGTGTGACTAGAACATAAATATGAAAACTTACATTATTTAGAACAGAGTGAAGTTTTCCTTTTGGAAACCCAAAAGTTTTCCAAAATCAACTTTACACACAACTTTTAAAATAAAGAACGAATTTTTTTTTATATTAAAACTTTATATAAAAGAAGGAAAGATTTGGCTTTTTTTTGGATATTTTAGAATATTATGGTTGTGGATTTCTTTCGCCCTCTTTTTTCGCCTCTACTATTTCCTCTTCTGATAATATTTCTTGATACACATTTCTGGACTTTCAATCCCGACTTTCAAATGAAAAAAGAAGCTTATCTTCTCCGTTGGTTAGCATTGGGGTCTCCCATCGCCAACGTGAAATGATCCTTCTTTTTGCACTATCAGTCTTTATCTGAAGTATTGTCGGTCAATAACTTCATCTCTTCTATTATATTATTATTCTTATTATTATTATTATTATTAATTTTTTTTAAGACTCGTCCCAACAGTTTTTTCCCACATGATGGTATGGATAAAGTGAGACTCACACTTATTTTTTGACGAAAGAGGCATGCCTCTTTAAAACTATATACTTAGATATATATATAAATTGTCTAAATGATGTCATGCAATTGAATCAAAACTCATACCAACCAGAGTCATCATCGTTTGGGGCTGAGCAAATTGCATTGAGTCTGAAATCTTATCCGAATTAGTTGGGCTTGAAATGAACTTTTCTTGGGCTTTTGTCTTGGGCCTTGAGTTTATATGTTTATCGTTTTCTTGTTGTTGTTTAAGTACTTTTTCGACAGTTGGGTTACAAGAGATGCTAGAATCTTTATTTTTTTGGGATTTTTTGATTTTTTTTGTCCTAAGAGTCTGGTTTGAATGAAAGTAGGTAAACCTTCTCTGGAAGATGACCTTCATCCTTTTCACTTTTTGGCAAAGTTGACCGCCATCACGGGTTTAAGAAGTTTTACCGGCTACCGGGGGGGGGGGGGGGGAACCGGACTACTTGTATCTTCATCCTATACATGTACATAAGATTTCTAGCATTCAGTGGGTAAATGCACACCCAATCTCATCCATTTTATTTTGGAATGTAAAACCCTGTATATCTGTCTGATTTGTTAACATTTTGTTTATTCTTACCTTGCTTTCCATTTTTTGAGTCCTTTCCCTTTCCCCTGAGCTTGGCATTCTTCTTGTTTCAAAGCTTGTTCATTTTTTAGATTTATCCTTCTTGATGCTTCGGTCATGGATGAGCAATGATCACAGAATATTATTTTGTCTGTATCTTTTTGGATGTGTTTATTGTGGGAGTTTTTGCTCTGGGTTTTGTCTAAGAGCTGGAGAAATCTAGTAATTTGGCCCTAATATTTCCCCCTCTACATAGTCCTAAATCTTCTTAAAATCATTAAAACCTTTAAAAAGGAGTTTTTAAAAACCTTTAATAGAGTCAAGAAACTCCTATCCATGTCGAAAAAACACCATGGGTTTACCATTATTACCACATATATTTTAAATCTATTTTTCTATTTTTGCTAGTAAAAATAATATCCTAAAGCATTTAAACAACATTTATATATTAGTATCTTTTTTTATTATGAGCTATCCATATCTTATTTTATGAGGCTATTTGCTGTTGTCGATTTGACATAGATAGTGTCTGAATGTCTAGTTAGAACGCTCGTATGCTATTAATTTTGCTGTCCACCATCTGCAGTCTTTCTATTCTAACATCATCATTTTTATCTAGAGGTTAAAATGCAAATTGGATACATTCTCTTTTGTAAGATCTGTCAAATCTGAGGTTGAAGGTTTTGAACCTTTTTACTTGTTGGTAGTAGAGGTCTCATTCTGTAAATGTCTCATTCTGTCAATTTTAAACTTTGATTATAATGCTACTAGTTGATCTGCAATATTATTATCATTTCCTTGATATGCTCAAAAATTATAGAAAGATAAATGATCTAGTGTCTAAAAAATTTAGCCATTCGTCCCTTCTACTACTTCTAGTTTTATCATTAATTTTTTTTGATGGATTTTACTATAGCTTCACAACTTTTCTATTAATATTTTTCTTGTTTATTAGAAATCTAAAATTCTAAAACTAATTACCATATCTACAGCTAAAATTTCAACATCTTACTAGCTTTATTACCCTTTTCTTTTGATTTTGTCCACTTTGGGGTAAGGCACGTTTTTTTCTTCTTGTTTGAGACTGTATTATGTGGTCGATTTAATGCTGCACCCCATCCCTCAAAACTTCCATCTGTCTCTATTATTAATAAGTTCGATTCTAATGCATATTATATCGGGAATTTTTTTTTTATTTTTTTATTTTATTTTTTGTACTATTTATGTCTTCAATTATAAAAATTTCTTTGCACCCTTAGTTTCCTGTCTTACAGAAGTATAATGGTCTGCTATTTTCCTAAATCTTTAATAAAAGGTCTTGCATAATTAATTACACCTAGGAATTTTGTAAATCTTTTAAATTATTTAATTTTCTCGGCTATCTAGAGCTTTTTGTTTAGCTATATGAGTTGTATTTTAAACCTTCTTCCTTCTCCTACAGTAATTCCTAAAAAGTTTATATAGTTTTTTACATAATTCTAATTTTCTCTTTTTGCTAATTATTATTCCACTATATTGGGCACTGCACAGTTGCACGTTGGGTAACCTTCATAACAACTGAATAAAATGAAAAATAATTTTTGTTTAAAGATAAAATAAAGTAGCAAAAATAAAAATGGAGGCACGACTATCTTATGATTAACTTTCTTAAAATGTCTTTTTGTCTCATAAAAATGTTTAATTAAATTAATTTTATTGCATTTCAAGAACATAAAATGTTTGAACATAATTAGTAAAAATGACATTCGCCTTCTCATAAGTAGAAGACATGATGTAATCAAATTTCAAATAAAAAACTTCTTAGCAGAATAACTAGAGTTGAAAGTGCAAATGATTGATATTAAATTTATGTAATTTATACAAATAAAATATTAATAATAATTAAATAAGCATTTTAATTTAATGGAGAGTCCCAATGAAATATTTTATTCTTGACAATTCCAAAGTTTGTTAAAATATATTTTATTTTTTTTGTTAAAAAATAATAGATCAATATTGGTCAAAGGATAGAAGATCTTCTAACTTCGTAGCATTTGGTGTATCAGTTTTTTGACTTTGGATTTGGGATCTCATGATAATTTATAAAAATTTGTCGAAAAACTATAGATTTTAAATATTCACAAGCACATTAAAGAAATGATTCCTTTACAAATATAAAATTTAAAATGCAATAAATGTTATTATTAATAATTTTGAAATTAGAAAATCTTGTAGCATTAATTGTTTTGCATGTCCTATACACTATTTTTTAGGATTGTATTTGGTCGTCATTTTCTAAGCAAAAAACACGACCCTTCAATCAAATATATTCTTAAAACAAAATACAAATACAATATCAAGTCATCATATATAGGAGGCAAGTTTAGCTAACGCAACCAACGAAAAATAGAAAAATTCTTAAGTACCAATCCTTTTTCCTGTTTTATCTTGATAATGCAAGATTGAAACAAAGTTTTAGTAATAACCTTCAACTTTTGTACCATAAAAATTAAAAATATTTGGAAGACAGTTAATGAAAGTGAATATTTACTACATAAATGGAGGGTCTTACCATAGTTCAATCTCGACAAATAAGTACAAAAAAATAATACTACAATAAGCTTCGATACTTTAAGTAAATCAGACTATGCTTGTAATCTTGACATAAATCTTATTGTCTTGAAATTTTCTTCACTTGATTAAGTTTCTCTAGCCTTCCACACCCAAAAATTGTATCACATAATCATCTTCCTATAAAATAATGTTAAAAGATTGTATTTTATAGGAACAAATATAGCTTTGGAATATAAGATTCACTTACAAGTTGGGTCAAGTGTTAAAAAAAATTTAAGACAAATAGTTAATTAAGAACATACAATTATTTAGAAGATAAATCATACACATGTACTACTTTAAGGTAAATATTTCAAGATAATAAAATTAAATTTAGATATTTTAAATTAAAAATTATCTAAAGAAGTTGTCAAAATTCATTAACTTCCATTAAAATAATGTACTTAATATTTAAATAAATAGTTAAATATTTTTATAATATTTAATTTATAATAAAAGGTAAAATCGTAATTCCAACTTTTAACTTTTTTTTTTTGTTCCCTCTTTAAGTAATATATGATTATTAACAAATATCCTACAAACTGTTTTAACTGTCCTAAGTGTTTCTTTTATATCCTTACTAAATACTAACATACATCTCATATACTAGTAAACAATTTTTTATATCTCCAAATATTGATCCATTTTTTTTGGAAAATTGGCAGGTGGTAAGTTTTTAAACCCAATGACATAACTAACCATTTCAAAATGTCCTTCAGGACGGTAAAAGTTGTCCATTTATATCTATTGATGCAATTTTTTTGATGCCAATCTCCGGACTTACAAATCAATGTGCTAAAGATGTTTTTCCTTGATTCTATTTATTAATTTCTGTTATCTTGGTATTTATAACCGTCTATTCTAGTATATCATTAATTTGTGGTACTTTATTAACCATCTAGCTTTTCTCTCAACTATTCCCTATTATTTCTTACCATAAATTGTGCAGATTATGTTTTGCAGTAGATCTTCTTATTACTCTTAGTTCTAGATGTTCTTTATTTTTGTAGTTTAAATCTTCTTGATCTTGATCTTGTAGCTTCTATTGAGGCTTTTTTAATTACATATTCTGTTTTTATATTCTAACTTGCAATACTCTTTGTTATTCTCCTCAATGTTTAAGGGTTTTTCTCCTTTAGTTCTATTTGATCTAAAACTTTTACTATATTATCAAGATCTCTGTTGGTTCTTTATTTGTCCTAGTTGCTGAATTTCTGTCTTAAAATTATATAATTCTGTTTCCATTTCTATTAGAACATATTTTATTAACTATTTCATCTTCTTTAAATCCCTATCTCTAGTATATTCTCTATATGTATTACATTTTGTTTTTAGTACATTGTTTTGTTATTTGCAAATTCTCTCACATTTTTCTTTATGTCTTATTTTAGTATTAATTTATCAGTTAAAACAGAAGTATCAGTAATGTTTTTTCATAAAAATTATCTCTCTTTTGTTTTAATGTTCCTTCTTTATTTATAGTATGAAATCTATCCTACACAACAAAATCGACTCTTATATATAATCTCTTACCCATATCTTTATCCTTTTATAGGTCGGTTTTATAAAATTATTTGAACAAGTATTTACAAACTTATTGTGCTTTATCTATATAGTATCTATATATATGTGTGTTCCACCATTTGCATTGCTGCAATGGTTTTTTCCTAAGGTTTTTTATTATTCTAAAATACAATTTTTTTATTTTAAATACTTTTTTGGGCAGCCTGAATTATTAATGCTAAAGTCTCTATTTTTCCATATTTTTCAATTGAAGAAGTTTTTGCCTAATATTTTAACATATTTATATTTTTTTATCTTCAGTCATATTAAATATTAGATTCTTCATTCATTATTCTGATTTCTAGTTCAGTTCTTGTTCAAACCTTTTTTTTTTCCTTTTCTAACTTTACTATTCTTTCTTCTTAATTCTTTATCTTTTGCTTCTAATACTAAGCTTTTTAAATTTATTAGAGTTTCTTGGTATGTTACCTCTTTTCTTTTCGAGTTATTACTCCTCATTGTGTTTCTATACCTTATATACATCCTTCTATAAAGCCATTTATTACATTTAGCTCTTTATATTTACTTGGATACCATGTACAACCAATTACATGGATTGCTGTCTAATCCTGTATCGTTTCAAATTATGTTCATATTATTCTATTATATTTCATAAAATTTAATTTTAAGTCATCTATATGTAAATTTTCTGTTCCTATTATCATAATTGAAGAATCTTCTTCTTGTTATTCTCATCTATATCAATCTTACTATAGAGTCGAGCTTTCATATCTGACATATATTCATCTACATTACTAATGCTTCGTTAAATTCTCTCTAATTGAGGATTTCTAGTTTTTACCATTATATCTTTTAGACAAGTATTTGCTAGCATGTTCTAATACTTTTCACATACATGTAAAACATTCTAACTTTATTGTATAATTTCTAGCTGTTCTAATAATTTTCTAACATGTCTGCTCTATTTAAATATGGTTTCCTTGCTGAGATTTTTCTAAGGAAATTATCCTTTTTTATTTGTATCTTCTGATTTGTTTTGTGGGTTAAAATAAATCTTTTATACTTTTTCTTTTTATATTGATTTTATCATATTTTGGGTTGTATATATTATTGTCTTTACATAAATTCATTTCATTCTATTTATATTTTTGGTTTTTTTATTTGTAAATTATACATTTTTCTTGTAATTTTCCATTATATGTTTATTCTATGTCCTATTGACCATTTTGCTTGAGGATTTTTTGTTACCCCTTCTCTTTTAAAAATCCATCTTTCTTCTATTCTCTTTCCTAAATCTCCTGGTAGTTTGTTAAAGAATTTTTTTATATCTAAATCATTGGTCAAAGGCAGTTTCCACTAATTTTACAATATAGAAATAATCATTTAAAAAATTTTCTTTATTAATACCAATTCCTTATACTTAATTGTTCTAGTTTTATTACTGGCCTTCGTTGTAAGGCTACTATCCATCTATTTCTATTTGGGTCTTCTCCTGTTATTAAATGTATGGATTTTAGTTGTAAATTATATGGGTTTGATGCCTAATGTACTAAATTCTGAATTCTGATGGGATTCTACTTTATAAGCTTCAAAGGGGCGGGGGGGTGGAGAGAGGTCGGGGATGGATCTGGGTTCCCATAGAGCTTGGTTGATCCTCCCTAGGAATGTTTTCTAAGTATTTAATACATTGTTTAGCATCAGTTTCTGTGTAATTTTTTATAAAAATCTGCTACTACTTTCCTTCCATAAGTGCTATTACCGGAATTCAATCTTTGGGATCATGTGCGCTATGTTTAAAAAATTTTCCTTTACTTCCCCTCCTTCTTGGGAGTATTACATGGTTCTTCTATAGTCCATCTTTTGCCCATAGTTTACTTCTGTTCTTGGAGTATCTCCTTTGTATCTACGCTTCTACGTGGTATATTTCCTGTGCTTATCTGCAGTATATCCTTGTTCATTTGTTCGTTGATGACTACTACTAGACTTGTTTTTTTCATTCTTGACGACCCAAAACGGGCCGCGAGTGCAACCCACACTTATCCCTCCTATGTGAGCGAACAGAACAAATCTAAAACCCCAACATTTCAACCATAAATAAACAAAATATACTGCGGAAGACCAATCTTATAATATAACCATTAAATAAACTTCTAACCTTATTACTTATCATCCCCAAAATCTGGAAGTCATCATAACAAGAACACTATCCTCAAATTTCTAGTCTAGAATAATTAAAACTTAAAATACGTAAAAAGCGATGGTCCCTGTCCGAACTTTCGAAGACACAAGACGCGAAGAAGAGAATCACCCGAGCTAGGAATAATCGCTCACCCTGAATTCTGACGTGCGAAGACTGGCTAGAGTTGCGACGAGACGCTGAAGACTCACCGGTGACTTTCGGGCAGCGTCCACAAAAAAACAAGACAACGTAAATAGGGGTCAGTACCATACGAGTAGGTATCATCATCGGACAACTCCTAATAGAAAGCAATATATATCATAAATAATAGAAAATCACTACAACACTCAACAGGTTACACAACAATTACAAACCCTTGAACAACAACAGTACAAACCCTTTGACAACAACACCAAGCACATCTATGAGGCTCAAGCCCCACACCATCTCGGTTTGGGAATTAGGTTCTTAGATTAAGTAATCACCATACTTCAGATTCATTCTCTTATTCCTCTTGTGTAGGAATGTGACCCAAGTCCGATCCCGAATACTACATGTCGGTTCGTGACACCCCATCCCAATACTACGGTCGTTCGTGACAGCCCGATCTCTCATACTACGTGTCGGTTCGGCACACCCTATTCCCTAATACTACGTGGTCGGTTTCATGACCCCGATCCATCAACCTCATTATTTTAGTTCATCAAGCCTTCTTTTATACCAAGGCCTCATCCTAAATCCATCACAATTATATAATCACAATCATGACAACGCAATTAGCGCAATAAGACTTTACAATACACCCAATACATTCTACTATTTGAGTGTTACTTATGAATAGCATAAACCATAACCTACCTCCACCGAAGAATCGGATCCAAGCAGTTATCTCCCAATTCCTTTTGCTGGTCTCTCTCTTCGTTCTTCTCTCTCTCTCTCTCGCTCGTTCTCCCTCTCCTGTCTTTTTTTTTCTTTTTCTTCTCTAGAATTCTTTTCTTTACCCCCTAATTACATACAATCATTTTAAAAGATGATAAAAGTAACCCATTATTTATTTCAGTTCAATTGTTATCTTCCTTTAACACCCCAAGTGTAAATTATTACACTTACCCCACAATTCCATAATTATAAGCATGAATAGTCCCAAAATGCCCTTCAAAAACTCTCAGCGTAGGAATCCGACTCAGTCGAGGTTTACGCACTCGTGACGGCCCCGTCGTACGTACGACGTCCGTCCTGCACTTCCGTCACAAAGTTCAGAGACTCAAATTTCAGTAAAAGGTCGTGACGGTCCGTTGTGTCTATGACGTTCCGTACTTAGTTCCGTCGTGACGTTTCAGAGAGTTGATCCCAGTAACCCAAATTTTCGAGTTAAGTTTTTTGGAACGAAACCCCCGACGGTCCGTCGTTACCATGACGTCCGTCGACTGATCCGGTCCGACCCAGCCAGTTTTTTTATCAAATAATCTTACTGCTCCATCGACTAAACAAGTCGTTACAATAGATACACATTTTACCCTCGTTCGTGGGCCGGCGCGCAGCGATCACGGATAGAAAAACATGGGAGAAAAGATTAACCTTATCTGTAAAAAGATGTGGATATCTTTCTGGCATATCACCTCATTCTCCCCAAGTAGACTCTTTCAACTGGCCGATTTCTTTCCACTCGAACCTGGATATGTTCAATCTCCTTTGTCTCAACTTGCGACTCTCTAGCAGAATAGCAACCGTCCTTTCTCTCATAAGACAATTCTCGTCGAGAAGAACTGAATCCACGAATAATGTATTTTCCATCCCCAATGGTACTTTTCAGCATAGACACATGAAATACCGTGTGCACTCCTGAGAGTCTGTGAGGCAATGCCAATTTCAATAAGCCACCTCCCCCACGCGCTTCAAAACTTTCACATGGCCGAGACCCTTGGACTAAGTTTCCCCTCGGCTTACCAAACCGCAATGACCCTTTCATGGGTGAAACCTTCACAAGACTTGTTCGCCCTCCATAAAATTCAAGTCCCTACTTTCGATCTGCTATTCCTTCTGCCTGCTCTGAGCTGCTAGAAGCTTATCTGGCATGAATTTTACCTATCTATACGATTCCCTCAATAGATCGGTACCCCAAGGTCTTACCTCACAGCATCAAACCAAACCAAGGGGACCTACATATCCTCCTATACAGTGCCTCAAATGCAGCCATATCAATACTTGAGTGTAAGCTATTGTTGTATGAAAACTCTGCTAAGGGTAAGAATTTATATCCCAATGACCACCAAAATTCTATCACACATGCACGAAGCATAATGCTTCACACCCTGAAATCGTTCGCCCGAACTGACCATCGTTCTGGGGTAAATGCAGTACTAAGATCCAGCCTGTACCTAATTCAGCATGTAATGTTTTCCAAACTTAGAAGTGAACTGCGTACCTCTCATCTGATATATGGAGAGTGGAACTCCATGCAATCGAACAATTCTTAGATATAAAGTTTGGCTAACTTCTCTGGATTGGTAAGTATTCTTTACCAATGAAGTGAGGCAGACTTAGTTAACCTATCCAACAATTACCACCAATGGATCCATATCTTCCGCCAATGTCTTCTGAAGACAACTCAAAATCCATTGCAATTCTTTCCCGCTTTCCATTCGGAATGGGCATTCTCTGAAGTGTCCTCCCTCCAGCCTCTGGTGTTCATACTTTACTTGCTGACAATTCGGTAATTTTGGCAACAAAATCACAATTCGCGCTTCATTCTACTCCACAAAAATGTGATTTAGTTCGCGATACATTTTGTTGCACCAGGATGTATAGAGTACCCTTGAACTATGAAGCCTCATGTAATAATAGTGTGGAACCAATCATCAACACGGGTCACACAACCCTCCCTTATTCTCAGAACACTTCCTCATAAAGTATTGCCTCTTTACGCCTCTTCCTCGCCATACCATATCTGAATTCGGCTCGCTTCTCATCAGTACAACTGCTTCTTTCTCTTAATCTTGTCAAGAAAGAGGATCTTGCCCCACACAAGGCCAAAATTCCTCCTTTCTCTAGTAATTTCAGCCTCATAAGGTCATTAGCCAAAGTCTGAACTTCTCTAGCCAATGGGCCGTCTACAAACCTGTAGTGGCTAAACTACCATGCTCCCTGATTTTCTACTTAAAGCATTCTGCCACCACCATTAGCTTTTGCCTGGGTTATAACAAGATAGTGATATCTGGTCCCTTCAGTAGTTCCATCCATCCTCCTCTAGCCGTCAAATTCAATCTTTTCTGAGTAAAGACATACTGTAAACTACGATGATCTTCAAGACTTCACACTTGCCCCCATTTAGGTAATTGTCTCCATTGCTTTAATGCAAATACTACTGCACCACACGAATTGGGGATCACTTGGACATGCGTTAACTGAAGGGAATTTAGTAGGGGAATTAGGGAGGGAGGAGAGTAGTATGTGGGGATGTATGAGGGCGGGGAGAAAAAAGCTAGCCGAAATCGAGGGTGGAAAGGGTTATGAAGGTGTTGGTGGAGGGGGGGGACGGTGGTGTCCAAATCATGGGTCGGCATAGTTTCCTTTCATGCACTTTTAAATTGTCTTGAAGCATAAGCACTTACATTTCTTTCCTGCATTAGCACTGCCCCAAACCAGAATAAGATGGCATCACAATAAATGGTGAAATCTTACCTTCCACTGGGCAGGGTAAGAATTGGTGTCATAGTTAACAAGGTCTTGAGTTTCTGAAAACTTTCTTCACATTCATCCGGCCCCATACAAAGGGCGGGACATTCTGCTTAGTTCAAGTTTTGTTAGCTGCGAAGCAATAGAGGAAAATCCCTGACAATCGACGGTAGTAGCTAGCTAAACCTACAAACTCTTACGCTGTAACATTAGTAGGTCTTTACCCAACTCTTTCACTGCTTCAATCTTAACAGGATCCACCCATCACTCCATCCTTAAGAAACCACATGCCCCAAAAAGGACACTGAGCTCTAGCAAACTCACACTTGAGAATTTGACATAAAGTTCTTTTCTCCCCAACAACTCCAATACAGTTCTCAATGTTCCCTCATGTTCTTTCCTTTCCTGCTCTTTGAGTATATCATATAGCATCATGAATACAATAACAAAGAGATCCAGATATGCTTAAAAATCCGTTCATCATACTCATGAAAGCAGCAGGGGCATCGTAACCCAAAAGACATTCCTAAGAATTCGTAATGTCCATAACCTGGTTCGAAAGGCAGTGTTCCCCCCCCCTCCCCCCTTTGGCACATCTGCTGCCCGTATTTCAATGATGATAACAATCTCAATCAATCTTGAGAAGGTAAACAATCACCTTGTAACTGGATCGAACAAATCATCAATGCGAGAGAGGTACTTTTTCTTTACTAGTGCACCCTTATTCAGATTGCTGTAGTCTATGCACATCCGAACACTCCCATCCTTCTTCTTCACATAAGACATGAGGACCCAAGGGATGCCTTGTCTAATAAAGCCTTTACCTACACTCCTGAAGTTGGCCTTTCTCCCTAACTCGGCTGAGTCCCATTCTATAAGGGGGTATAGAAATGGGGTGCGTGCCCGGCTCCAGATCAATGCAAAAATTGATATCCCTATCCGGTTTTCATACCGGAAGGTCTGCTGAAACACATTCAGAAACTCCGACTACCGAAACAGACTCAATCGAAGATACCTGAGAGTCATCATCCCTTAGGTGTGCCAAGAGGCTAAAAACAACCTTTTACTAACTCATCCTCTTATCGCGAAGAAAATAGATAATAACAGGACTGGGTTGAATGTTAATCACCCTCCCACACTACGATCTGTCCCAGGCTTGGCCAACGTCACAAGTTTTTAAGCATTACAACTAGATTGCAAAATTTGGGAAGCCAAGTCATACCAGAATTACAACACATCAAAATTCAACCATTTCTAGATAATCAAATGCCATGAGTGTTGCTCTGCTCCCCACAAAAGGTTACAACAAGACAACACCTATAACACTTCTTCTCACTATCACAGACTCACCCACAGAGTAGAGACATGAATAGTCATGTCAAGCAATCACATGTAAATCAAGACAAGTAGCACATGAGTAAAGATACAATAATGAAAATGTGGATCCATGGATCAAATAATACAGAAGCCATGCAATCATAGACCAAAAGAGTACCCTGTGATAACAACATCAGATATCTCTGTTTCAGACCTCCCGGGGAAAGCATAACAATGCCTTATCACCGTCTGTCCATTCCCCTATCTGTTGCTCCGCAGCAGTTCCAAGTTCCAGCTTGCCCCCCCTCGATTGATGGGTGACACCACCATTACCTGTCCCCGGCTCGTCCTCCATAATGTCGGCCTCTCCCATGACCACCTCTACTTCTAACTATTGGGGGTCTGTAACTCGGTTTTGGAACCAGCCCTCCAAATATTTCCAGTCTCGTCCATCTCCATAACACTCTCTGGAGTCAAGCAAGGTCCTCTGGGAGAACGACGGAGTCTGGGGATAACCTCCAAACTCAGAGAATTGCTGACCGATCTGCGGTGGACCCCCAGCTACAGCCTGTAGTGAAGATTGAATAGGTCGGGCTGGGTACCCTCCTAAACTCTGTCCTCTGGAGTAGGAACCACTAAATCCGCCTCCCGTATGGAACTTTTTCGATGTCGACGCTGTGGTGAAGTTGTCTGGCTTCACCCCCTCTACCTCTATTACAAAGTCAACCACTTCCTGACAGGATTTTGCTGCAGCAGCTACCTGTAAGATGGGGATCTGCAAATCTGACCTCAATCCTTTTACAAAGCGCCGAATCCGCTCTTGTGGACTGAAGCAAAGCTGGGTGGCATACCTGGATAGTGCACAAAATTTAGCCTCATAAGCAGTAACAGACATCCTGCCTTGCTCTAGACTCAGGAACTCATCTCTCCTCTTGTCCCTCAAAGTCCGGGGTATATACTTCTCCATAAACAAGCTAGAGAATGATGCCCAAGTCATAGGTGATGCCTGTGCTAGTTGGCACTCAACGTACGAACGCCACCATATTTTGGCATTTCCCTGAAACTGATAGGTCACAAACTCAACCCCGAATCGTTCTACTATGTCCATCTTATGTAGCAGCTCATGACAATCAACCAGAAAATCATAGGCATCCTCAGATTCAGCACCCTTGAAGACTAGAGGTTTCAACTTCAAGAACTTAGTGAAAAGCCCATGCTGATCACTCGTCATTATAGGCCCTGTAGTCAATCGAGGAAATGTGCCTACTCCCAATGAGGCATCCATGCTGGGAGCCACATCAGTTGCATGTTGTACTCTCGGAACCTGAGGTGCTGGTGCAGAAAACACTGGAGGCGTCTGGCCTTGATCAGATAACCCGCTAAGATAAGTAAGAACCTGGTTAATCATCTCTAGGGTAGGTTGGGGTGGTAATTCCTCATCTTGCACTTGCTCATTTTCCCCTTCCTCACTCTCTCTTACTACCTCATCAGTCGGTGGAGGAGTCACCGCCCTAGTACTAGTTGGACCAGGTGTTTTTCCTCTACCTCTAGAGGACGTCCTCCCGCGACCTGTACCACGACCTCTTGCCACTACTCCTCTTCGAGCTACAGCCCTAGTGGCTGGCTCAGACGCACCCTGTCTTGCCGGTGCTGGTGTTGGCACTGTTGTTGCTCTAGTTCTAACCATCTGCGAAATAGAGTGAGGAGGTCAGATACCAATTTGTATCACCTAGATACCAATTGGACCCAAGTAATAGCACGAAAGGAAGAAAGAATGGAATTTTCCTAAAGTCCTATAGCCTCTCAAAGAAAAGTAAGGGCGTCCCCCTACCGTTCCTCAAGACTCTACTAGACTCGTTCTTGTGTGATGAGACCAACGAACCTAAAGCTCTGATACCAAGTTTGTCACGACCCAAAACGGGCCGCGAGTGGCACCCACACTTATCCTCCTATGTGAGCGAACCAACAAATCTAAACCCCAACATTTCAACCATAATAAACAAAATATAATGCGGAAGACTCAAATCTTATTAATATAACCAATTAAATAAACTTCTAAAATATATTACTTATCATCCCCAAAATCTGGAAGTCATCACATCAAGAACATCTATCCTCAAATTTCTAAGTCTAAGAATAATTAAGAACTAAAATAAGTAAAACGATGGTCCATGTCCGAACTTCGAAGACATCAAGACGCGAAGAAGAGAATCAAGCCCGAGCTAGGAATAATAGCTCACCCTGAATTCTGACGTGCTGAAGACTGGCTAGAGTTGCGGACGAGACGAAGTCACCGGTGCACTTGCTGCACTCAACAAAACAACAAGAAGAACGTAAAAGTAGGGGTCAGTACAAGTATTGAGAAGGTATCATCGGCCAACTCAGAATAGAAAGCAATATATATCAAGTAATAATATAAAATCAACTACAACACTCAACAGGTGACAACAACAAGTACAAACCCTTTGACAACAACAAGTACAAACCCTTTGACAACAACACCAAGCACATCTATGAGGGCTCAAGCCTCCACACCATACTCGTTTGGGAATTAGGTTCTTTAGATTAAGTAAATCACCATAATTCAAGATTCATTCTCTTTAATCCTCTTGTGTCGGAACGCGACACTCCGATCCCCTAATACTACGTTTCGGTTCGTGACACCCAATCCCCCAATACTACGTGTCGGTTTGTGACACCCGATCCCTAATACTACGTGTCGGTTCGTGACACCCGATCCCCTAATACTACGTGTCGGTTCGTGACACCCAATCCATTAACCTCATTCTTTTAGTTCATCAAGCCTTCTTTTATACCAAGGCCTCATCATTAAAATCCATCACAATTTATATAATCACAATCATGCAACAACGCAATTAAGCGCATAGAAGACTTTACAATACCACCCAATACATATCAATCGCTATTTAGAGTTTACTATGAAAGAGCATAAACCATAACCTACCTCCACCGAAGAATCGTGATCAAGCAAGCTATCTCCCCAATGCCTTTTGCTTTTCTCTTCGTTCTTCCTCTCTCTCTCTCGCTCGTTCTCCCTCTCTGTCTTTTTTTTCTTTTTCTTTCTCTAGATTCTTTTCTTTTACCCTAATTATCATACAATCAATTTCAAAAGATGATAAAAGTAACCCATTATTTATTTCAAGGTTATCTCCTTTAACCCCCCAAGTAATTAAATTATTACACTTACCCCACAAATTCCATAATTATAAGCATGAATAGTCCAAAACGCCCCTTAAAAACTCTCAGCAGAAATCTGACTCAGTCGAGGTTACGCCACTCGTGATGACCCGTCGTACCTACGACGGTCCGTCCTGCACGTCCGTCACAAAGTTCAGAGACTCAATTTCAGTAAAAGGTCTGTGACGGTCCATCGTGGCTACGACGGTCCGTACTGCAGTTCCGTCGTGACGTTCAGAGAGTTGATCCCAGTACCCAGATTTTCAGAGTTTAAGTGTTTTGGAACGAAATCCCTCGACGGTCCGTCGTGACCATGACGGTCCGTCGACTGATCCGTCGATCCAGCCAGTTTTTTATCAAAATAATCTTACTGCTCGAATCGACTAAACAGGTCGTTACACATTATTTCTTTTTGACTTAGTATAGATTCTAACTCAGATATTTCACTATCATTATCTTGTATTTCTGTCATTATTGTATTACCCTTTTCTAATTTATCTTGTAAACTTTTTTCTAATCTATATCCTTTATTATCGGTTCTTTGTTCACATATTTTAAAATGAGATATTGTTTGTTCTAGATTTAAGTCTTTTAATTTACATCATTTGCATGTAAATAATCTATTCTTATTGTTTTTACTTATTTCTTTAGCTTTTTCTATAGCCAAATCTACTGCAAAATCTTCTTCTAATATTATTTCTATATTCATTCCTTCTAAAGGCATTTCTTCTACAACACTTTCTTCTTCAAAGTCTTTTTGAGCTTCGTAATTGTAATCTGTAAATCTAATTGAAGGTTCTCCTTTAGAATTTGTATATATTAAATGAGCATATGGTATTAATGCTTCTTTTTCTTTAAAATCTCCTAATTTCCATTCTAATCCTGCATATTCTTCAGGATTTATTTTTATAGGTTTTATTAATTTTATCCTTTTATTTCCCATTACTTCTACTACGTCTTTTATTTGTAATTTAAATCAAGTGTTACTATTATCTGTCATTTTTAAATGTTGTCTATTGTAAAATAAAGTTCTATGGTAAGCAAATGTCTTTCTAAAATAATAATCTTTTTTCATATAAGGTCTTGTAGATCTAAGACTCTGATACCAAAATAAAGTGATGTTTCAATAAATTAGATATTTCGATAAAAGTGGCTTTATCAATAAATTCGTTAAACTTTTAATCATGTACAATTCTACTCAGTACTCCTTCACTCTCTTGTTCTATTATGTAATTATCATATTAGTTTCTAGTTTTAACTTTATTTTTTTTATACATACATACACACACACACACACACACACACATATATATATATATATATATAACATCTTTTATATAGTGAATGTAGTTGAAGACTTATAATATTTTCTTTGTCTCAACTCTTTCGTTTCTTACTAAAGTATTTTTTCACACTTAACTTATTTCATCTCCTACACAAGGAAAATGCATCATTATTTATACATGAAGAAGTCTTCCATGTAATCAATGGGTAGAATAAGGGTAAATGAATGTGATAGATGTTACATAAGTAATATGAAACTAATGATCATGAGAGTTACAAGAACTAATGGTCATATAAGTTACAAGAAGTAACAGTCACATTCTCCAACAATTTATACCCACTAACATATGCACTTAATATTTCATTATTTCTTTTTGATAATAAATGCATATACACCGACACTTGTTGTCGTGCTTGAAATATGAAGATGATATCAAAAAGTAAATTGTATCTTTTTGTAAAGAGGCAATGATATATTTTATATAACGTGTAACTGGAAGACTTCAAAATATTCAATAATAAAAGGATAAAATAGTGAAAAGGAAGTAAGAAAATAAATATAGAATAATAATGTGAAACATGTTAATTGTCAAGATATAAATGAGCAGGGGCGGACACAGCAAGTCAGTCGCGGGTGCTCGAGCAACCATTTACTCCAAATTTATATTATATATATATATATATATATATATATATATATATATATAGATATATATATATATATATATATATATATATATATATATATATATATATATACACTTTATTAAAATTCAAATGAGCACCTATAGAATGAAAGCAGTTGTGCGTGCACTGCTTTATACCTTTAAATAAGAGGCACACGAAGTCATTGGCGAGGGTTCGAATCCCGCTAGCCGCATTCCTTTGTTTTAAATTTTTTCCAGCGAATTTTGCACCTTTCTTTCTTTTTTTTCCTTTTTCTAATTAAGGCTTATTTAACTCCAAATTTTGTACTTGTTTTGACTTTTTCTATTCTTGATTAGTTTTTCTTATGCTTTAAAATCTTTTCCACTGCCCACTTTTATGAGATTATTTCTTTTAACAAAACACGAAATCATTCATTCTTCTTCTTCTTGTTTCAAAGAAAAAGCCGTAGCCCAACAACAAACTTCAACCTATTATCTTTTCAAAATCAAAATACAATAAGATTTGATGTTTGATTAAAGTTAGATAATGTAAAAAAAGGGTTTGTGGAATTAGGTTTTGAGATTGTACTCTTAAGTCTTAATTCTTAAAATAAATTCCACATAATATTTTTTTTACTTGGTAAATAGGTTTAGACTTTAGAATCTCATATATTTAGTGTTTTGTGATTAAAAATATATTTTTTGAATACTTATGAAATAAATATTTTTCTTACCAACTTACTTGATTCAAAAATTAAATTTTAGAATGTATACAAATTGTGCAATTATATTGAATATTTTGTGCTCATTGACTCACATATTTCTAATTATTGCTTGTGGTGTTGAAAAATCAAATAGATATATTAATTGTTGACTGTTGTTTGGGTTAGTGATAGAAAGTTATAGATTTCAATAAAAATTAAATGAATTATGTGAATTAATTCTATGATAAAATTGTTCTTTTTTTGCAGGAATTTATTTTTATAAATTGAGATGGATAAGTATGTCACAAGATCGAAAATTGGGCATCCAAGTTCTAGCTCTACACATCCATCTACCACTTCAAGAATAGCTCCGAAAATTCAAAGGAACACATTTATTTAAGATGTTGATTTAGAATCTCTTGAAGCTGATTCGAAAATTAGAAAGCCCATTGCATAATATAATCCTAATATACGTGATGATATTAGGAGATATTATACTTTTAAAAATCCTTGCCAATCTAAGATCATAAATTTTCAAAATCTAAGTTTGGAAAGGAAATGCGACAACTTTTTCCTAATTAGTTTAACGGTCGTAAGTGGTTGGAGTATATCATAACAAAAGATGCTGCATTTTATTTGTGTTGCTACTTGTTTAAAAATGAATGTGAAAGTCGTGGAGATGTGGTTGATGCTGCTTTTACAAAGAGCGGCTTTAAATGTCACGACCCGAGCCTACTTCCTGGACGTGGCGGGCACTCAAAGACCATTGCTGGTCCCCAAACGAACCCTCATCCTGGCTGACTACAAGCAGAAGACTTACTTAAGCATACAAAACTTGAAAAGTGAAATAAAATTTTAAACTCAACTTTCAAAACTTTGAACTCAAATAAACAACTGGGAATAAAGTAATATATTCAACTAGCCATAAAATAGGTAACTTTAGTCGTCAAAACATTTAATGAAATAAATGATAATACAGACTCCTCAACTATATAGACTATCTATCTATGAAGCCTCTAACTGATAAATATGGAGGTCGGGACAAGACTCACGACATCCTGACAAAACTGAAAAGTAAATGGAATCCTCCGAAAATAAAGAGGCTCACCATGGATAACTCGAACTCTAGGATGTATCAACGAAGCTCCTGTTGATGATCCTGAATACCTGTGTCTGCATCATCAAAAGATGCAGACCAAATGACTCAGTACGTGGAATATAGGAGCAGGTGAGAGGAATTCTAAAGAATAACATAAGCTTCATATTGAATAAAAAGATGGAAACATACTTACCTCTTTTCAACTCAACTCAAAGATTAAATACTCAATTCAGAGATTAGACATTCAACTCAAACATTAGATACTCAACTTCAATGGTATGATACGTGACTCAATGAAACACAAACTAACTCAAGATACTTAACCTAAGATACTCAACTGCACTCATATCAATATAAAGCTGTTTAAAACAAGTGTAATATAAAGAAAAGTTGCTTAAAAATAAGATGTTAACTCAAGATAATAATATCATAAAAATATCATACTTCCTCTCAAAGTCTACTTATGCAATGCGTGAATGAAGTCCCATACCCCCATTCATACCAAGCAGAATCCCTTGAGGAACCATGTAATTAATATTGTGGGAGTTTCTCTAATCGACAACTATCACTTAAGAGTTAAAGTGATGATACAACAGCCTACCGCACACAGCCAGCGCATCTTATACTCGGCCAAAGGTATAAGACATGAACTACCTAATGGATCCACTAGTAAACTCTGGAAAAGAATCATCTAAAAAGTATGACTCTTTTCTACCCATGGTGGCTAACATGGTTTATGGGGGCTGTGAGTTATCTGAACTCTCCCCATATTGGTGCTCAATACTACTTCCAAAAATATACTGGCTCTTATGTTTAAAAACATATTGATTCTGTGATTTGAGATTAGTGCTCAAAACTTAGCTTTTAAAAAAGTTCTCTTGGAAATCATTGTTTCCTCTTTCTTTTACTGAAACTAGCCATAGGCTCTACGAAAGTCTCACTTTCTTTCTTTCTCAAAAGCTTGAAAATATTTTTTTTAAACTCTTAGGGATTACTTATTTCCCTTATAACTTTTGAGAATTGAACCCAACTTGATACTCTTTGCTTACTTGAAAACATAACTCTTAGGGAATACTTAGTTCCCCCTATAGCTTTTGAGAAATGAACTCAACTCTTTACTCTTGCTTGATTTGAACTTCAAGTCTTTTAAAACGAAGTGAAAATGTTTGTGAAAGGCTCTAGAAAACTTTGTAACTTTACTTTTACTTGCTTCTTAACTTCTAAACTTGGCTCTTAGCTTTCTTGATTTTGATCTTAACCTTCATTGAATTGAAGTATGGATTCAAGGATCATGATGTCATGTTTATGGATGATTTCATGATTTTTAACTTGGAGAGTTCATGCGGAATTATAAGCATGAACTACTCAACTCAAGAACTAGAAGGTACTTTTTAACTCAAGATAGGAATAAGGAACTCAATACTTAGAACTTGGAGATACTACTCCTCTCAATTATACTCAATTTATGAAACTCATGCGGAAGTTATGCGCATGAAGGACTTGACTCGAAGATCTAAGTAACTAGATGGAACTCATGTATATAATTCTTCTCATTCTCCTACTTACTTCCTCAAATCATAGCTCAATCTTAATAGTTGATCTCAAAAGATTCACGATTTAACATAAAACCTTTCCTGAACTCTACTCTTAACTCTCTCTTGAATGTATATTATGAATTCAAGAGTTATGATTCATGATAAAAAGGATATATGTGATAATGTAGACTCATGAATACATACTCTTCACTCTTACACTCCCCTGCTTGAGTCTTGAAACAAGTTACTAGAAGTTGTGGAAGACTTCTCAAAAGGACTTTAAACATTTGAAAGAATTCACAAAACTGAAATCTCAACTTTACCTTGAATTTGAATTATGAATTCAAGTTTATGATCATGTTAGGACTGATTTTAGGTGGTTAGAAGTAGCTTAGAATAGTTAGAATTGAAAAGGAGTGAAGGTGCACTTTAAACGTACTCAAACGGAGCTACCGGAGGCAAATTGGACTGGGTAGACGACCCTGGGGATATGGCTGGCGCGGAGCTCTAATCCTTGACGGATAGAGATGGGTTTGGGGTTCTCTGGTAGGCGCGCTGCGCCAGGCCCCCAACCCAGATTTTCTGCCAAACACTTTTGCTCGTTCTCTCACCCTAAATCGCCTAAATTTGAACGGTCTCTTCCCCAATCACTTGGATTCAATTAATTTACTTAATTACACTCAATATACTGTAAAAACACTAAAATTACTCAATTTTATCTCAAGAAATCTTAAAAACTCTAGCACAATAAGATTTAGAATGAACTTCAAGAACATCTTACAAAACTCACCTAGAACTCCAATCTTTAAACATTAAGCATGAAATTTCTCTGAAAAAAAAATACATGATTGGTGTGTGGATTAACTAACCTAAAACTATGGAAGCTTACATACCTATTAGGGATTAGACTCATGGCGAAAGTCCGCAACTAGACCCAAGAACGTCGACGAACACCTTCATCGTTGACTTGTTTCTCCTTTTTTCAATTATGTCCTCTTCTTGAACTCTCAACTAAAACCCTAGGTGTTTATTAGGATTATAAAACTGAACCCAAAAGGATTAGAACCCTATAATATGACTTAAAATGAGTTAAATTTGATTAGGTAAGGAAAGGACCCAAATACCCTTCACTCCTTTAAGTTAACTTTCCTTATCTGGACTGACTAACTTCAAAAGGTCATATCTCACTCATCCGAACTCGAACTTACCAAACTCGGTGGCTATGGAAATATAATTTAAAGCTCTTTCCAATGGTACCTTGTAGCACAACTAACTCATGTACTGGGAGTTATTATTGTTTGAAGTTGACCCAAAACTCATACTTAGCTTAACTCTCAAAATTTCTGATTTTGCTATTTCCAATTTAGTTCTTTTTGGAACTCTAAGTGCTAAATCTACAGAACTAGCCTTAATGCTTGATAAATTTTTAATTTTTTGGTAAAATCTCACTCACTACGATGAACAGTTCGAGTCTTAGTTCAAAAAATTTTCTGGGGTGTTATATTAGAGCTTAGAACAAAGCTACTGAAAAATTTAGAGCTTATGTTGGAGATATAAATAACATCCACAACAAGTGTTTCAACAAGATGCTTGATTTTATGAATCAATCACAGTCAATACGCAATTCATTTTATAAAAAGTCTAAGAAAGAAAAAAGACGAGTTTAGACGTATCTTGAGTGCTTCAGTTGATGTGACAAGATTTCTCTTGAAATTAGGATTATCATTTCATGGATATGAGGAGAGTCGATCTTCTTCAAATAGAGGTATTTTTCTTGAACTTTTGCAATGGTATGGAGATATTAATAAAGATGTTGGAAGCAATATTTTAGAAAAAGCTCCAAAAAATGAATTGATATGTTCTCCAAATATTCAAAAGGATATTGTTGATTCTTGTGCTAAGGAAACAATCAAATCTATTCTTGAAGGTTTAGATGGCGACTATTTTGGGATACTAGTCGATATCAAAAGATATATCACACAAGGAGCAAATGTCACTTGTTCTGAGATATGTTAACAAAGAAGGAGAAGTGATAGAGCAATTTGTTGGTATTATTCATGTTAGTGATACATCTGCTTGTTCATTAAAGGAAGCAATCAACTATTTTCTTTCAGATCACTCATTAACTCCATCCCAAATACGTGGGCAAGGTTATGAAGGAGCTTGCAATATGCAATGGCATCTAAATGGTCTTAAAACTTTGATTTTGAATGATACTCCATCGGCATATTGCATTCATTGTTTTGCCCACCAATTGCAGTTAACACTAATGGCTCTTTCAAAGTAGGACTCAAATGTAGATGACTTTTTTTTGCTTAGTTACTAATGTGTTAAATATTGTTGAAGAATCTTTTAAGTGCAGGGATTCACTTCGGAATCACCAAGCTGAACACTTAGAGTAGTTGCTCATATAAGGAGAAGTGCATACTGGGCAAGGATTAAATCAAGAATGTGGATTTTAACGGCCAGGTGATACGCGTTGGGGTTCTCATTATAGAACATTACATAATCTTACTGTTCTATTTCCATCGGTTATTCATGTGCTTGATTTTACTGGATGCGAGTGTCCAAACTATACTGATAGACTTTTTGCTAAAACTCTTGTGGATACGATTAAGAAATTTTATCGTACCTTTATGCTGCACTTAATGTGGAAAGCTCTTATGATGACAAATGAATTGAGCTCCTTATTACAAAGGATGGATCAAGATATTATCAATGTTATGAGATTTCTTGCTCTTACAAAGCAAAGATTATAAAATATGAGGGATAATGAATTCAAATCATTAATGGATGATGTCTCTTCCTTTTGTGATAAATATGATATAGTCATTCCGGAGATGAATGCTAGCTACTTTCCAAGAAAGTCAAAGATTAAAGCTCTTGATGTTACATATTCTCATCATTTGCGTGTTGAAATATTTTATGTTGTTATTGATTTGCCTCTTCAAGAGCTTAATAATCATTTTGATGCTGTGAGTATTGACTTACTTCTCGGTATGGCTAGTTTGAATCCAGTTAATTCATTCTGTAGTTTTGAAAAGGGCAAGATAATGAGGTTGGTTGAATATTATATGAATGAGTTTGACAGCAACAAGCTTCGGGATGTCAGCTTGATAGCTTTATAATTTATGCTCGTGGTTCTGACAAGAGGTTCCTCAACTAGAAGGGAATTAGTGGTCTTGCTAAAGTATTGGTCAAGTCAGATCTACATCAAACTTGGCCACTTGTTTATTTGCTTATCAAGTTGACTCTCATTCTTCTCGTTGTTACTGCTTTTATGGAACGAGCTTTCTTATCCATGAAGTACATTAAAAATGAACTTCGTAATAGTATTGGTGATGAATTTTTGAATGGTTGTTTAGTTTGCTCTGTAGAGCGTAGGATATTCTAAAATGTAAGTAATGATGCTAGTATTTATCGTTTTCAACATATGAAAAGTCGTCGAGCACAATTATGACTTTAAGATTAGAAGTCTCTTTTTGTAATGATCATATTAGTAGTAGGTCATTGTGACTTATAACTAGAGGTTATTTTTTATGATAATAATATTGGTCGTTGTTTTATTATTATTATTTTATATTTATTTTTATTAGAGTTTGAGTTAGTATATATTTACTTTTTTTATCAAAGAGTTTGAGTTAGTATACGCTTACAGTATGTGATTGCTAACATGCTTATGTTAAAGGAAGTGAGCACCCACAATCTTTAAATCTTGAATCCGCAACTGTAAATGGATTATAAAATAGGTAGACATGTAAGAAAGAATAGTACAAATATCAAAAGAGTTATAAAATAGGTAGACATGTAAAATAGTACAATATCCAAAAATACATCTTGAGAAAAAAAAATGGGTCCTAAAAGAATTTGAGTTTAAGTTATTACTTCAGTAGCCCTATGAGGCACAACCTCACACCCCCCCCCCCTATGAGTTTAAGTTACCCCTATGAGTTTAAGTTATTACAACCGATCACCATTTTGAAATCACTGATATTACTATTCCAATTGATGCACCACAAATAGTAGATAACAATTCCATCTCCCATTTTCTACAATCACCAACTATGAATCCAAAATCTTTCAAATCAAAACAAATTTAAACTTTAATATAATGACACCGAATTGATTTTCTTTAATAAAACTTCAATACAAGAAAATATTTTAATCTTATGTGTAATACCCAACAGCTTACGATAATGCTTGTAATCACTGACAATTTTTGTCATTTGATTTGTCTGACGTTTTAAAGATCTTTCTTCAAGTTTTAGACAATCAATTTAGTAGATAAACTTAATTTCAGTTTGGAATATTGTTCCTCAACTAATTTAATAACTTATAGTTAGTTCCCCCACAAATCTAAAAATGAAGTTCAGTTCTTCATCTTCTTAGTACAATTGCTATAAAAATTTGATGCAAAATCATATTAAACCTTCTCCGAATTACCCCAAATTTTAGATATAAATTTCTTTTAATGTTTCAATTCTTTCAATATGTTACCCACTCAAAATAGAGCTTATTTTCAAAAAGTTAAATTTAGAGCTCAAACTTTTGAACTAACTTTAATAGTGGTTTAAGTCGTGCTTCACAGTTTGAGCTTCAATTTTAAGCCACAAATGATACTTTAAACTGTCAACGAAAATCAGATGCTACCAATTCAAGAATATATTTCAAAAAAAATTCATATGGAAGCTCATCGATTTCCATGAATTTCGGTGTTCTTCAAATTCAAAAATTCCAATCATGAACTCAATTAACCAAGTGTTTTTACCTTCAAATAACTAGCAACCAACATTCTAATCAACAACTTCAAATATGAAGATCCGACACAAATCTACAAATTTTGACCTTTTACCTTCAAAAAAAATAAATGATAATTCAAAAAGGAAAAGAATTAAAATTGAGTTTTAAATAAAATTCCCATTTGTCAAACACGTGCATATCACTGATCAATATAAATATAGTTATGGCTTTTTAGGGTGTAATAATTTTAGTTTTAAACAGTTTATAGGTCTAGGATATTCCGGAGATGTAAAGAATTGGAGGAGAATCTCTAGAATGAGTATTCTAGAAAGAATAGTCTAAAAATGTTCTAGAAAAGATAGGTCTAAAAAAAAGATAGCTAGGAATATTCTAAAATAAGGTAGTATATGTCTCTTTAGATTCTTCCATCACCTTCTATATATAGAAGTGGTTCATTTGATATGTAACTAAGTAACCACCTAAGTAACAAACCTAGTAAGTAAGCAAGAGAACAAACAAGTGTGTGCTCAAGTAAAGACTGTTGCTGAAACAAGCAAGATCAAGAATGTAAGACCGAAGTGGGTCTTACTTTAATATATTAAAATTCAAGTTGTGAGACGTCCATTGTGCCCGTCGTCTCAAACAATATATTCAATATATTGTCGGAGGCTACAAGCTGCGAGGCACTTATCAATGGAAAATTTTGCAAGCACTTTCTCAGTAGCGTTGAGAAGCTCAATGCAAGCAACTGTGGATCATGGAGCATGAGAATGCAATATTACTTTATATGTCAGGAATTATGGGATATCATCTGTGGATCAGACACCACATCGCCAATGGATGCTGAAGCAGCGAAAAGGAGGATGGTCAAAGCTGGAAAGGTTGTGTATGCTTTCACTGTAACCATCTATGATCAGTTTCTACCACGAATTAAGAATGCCAGGACACCCAAATAAGCTTGGAATACCCTGGCGACGATTTTTCAAAGAAGAATGATGCAGATTACAAAGGCTTGAAAATGAGATTTTGTCGATCTCTCAACGGAATATGACGATCAGTCAATATTCTCAAAGATATAATCTCTATCTAATGATATATCGAAGTTAGATCCATATAATGCTATTAGAGGCACAAGAGTGAGAAGAATCATTATTCATGGTCTAAGGACGGAATACAAAGGCATAATTATAGCCACACATGGATGAGCCACAAAACCAACTTTCTTTGAATTGGAAAATTTGTTGGCAAATGAAAAAGATTTAGAGAAGTCATTATCAAGTCTCACTATAAAAGATGAAGATAAGTCCCTCTTTAGCAAAAGGAAAGACTATCAACAAAGAGAAGTGGGGAGAAGCTCACGACCCAGGAGAGACAAAAATAATCAACATCAAAGAACTCAATGAAAAAACAAGCAGGCGAAAGGCAACTTCAACAACCGACAAATGGAGAAGGGCTACAATTATAAAAAGAAAGGACACTATGTTATAGATTGTTGGTACAAGAAAGTTGAAGGTAATGTAACTACTTCTACTCAAAACAAGAAAGATGAAGAAGAAGTTTTGAATTTCAATACCTCTTATGTAGCTGAAAAAACTAATTAACATTAGGAGCTTGTCACCTGCCACTCTAACAAAGAAGAGGAGATTGCACTTGCAACTGTAGGTGAGAAATTCACTACAAGAGCATTGTGAATTAAATGGGAATTTTCCAAAGGATTAACATGAAAACTTTCAGGAAAATAAATTTTCCACTAATTTTCATACTAATTCCAAAAAAATCCCATATTGTAGGAGTTGGTCGATTATGAACATGAATGAATTGTTGATTCAGGATATCCCAATCACATGACTAATGATGAGAAAAATCTCATTAACACGAGTAAATATAAAGGCGGTCGAATAGTGATGACTGCAAATAATTCAAAAATGTCAATAACTCATATTGACAAGACGGTGTTTGTGCCTCATTACAACTCAAGACAAGTGGGACTTCAAAATGTCTATCATGTTCCAGGTATGAAAAAGAACTATTATTCGTATTCCAACTTTGTTTGAGTCAAATAACGTAAAAGTTATCCAAACTTAAAAGTTACAAGCACACCAATCATGGAAGGGAGAATATATAATCAATCGACGTCATGTCAGAAGAGACAACTTATGTTTAGAAATCCGAAGTAATGAAACAATTGATATATGACATGCATGTTTTGAGCACGTGAGCTACAAGAAACTAAAAATCATAATGCAACATTCAAAATTAAAAGGTGTTCCCCAACTTGAGATTAGAAGAGACACTATATGTGCTGGGTGCAAATATGGGGAAACACATCAACTTCCCTATGAAGAATCTAAGTATCAAGCGAAGGAGCCATTGGAGCTAGTACATTCATCCTCCATCAGTGCTTACCGTTACATACTAACATTCATTGATGACTTCTCAAGGTATGTATGGATTTACTTCTCAAAAGAGAAATCTGAACTATTTGAGGAGTTCAAAAAGTTTCAGTGTACTTTGGAGAATAATATTAGAACAAATGTCTCCTTATATACAATGGGATAGAATACATGTCACGAGAGTTCAATGATTATCTTAAAGAGAAGATGATAAGACGACAATTAAATTGTCCAAATACGCCACAAAAAATGGAGTTGCTGAAAGAATAAATAGACATTTGGTCGGGATATGTAAAAATATGCTCCATAGTATGAATGTACCAACAAGGTTTTGGGTAGAATGTATGCAGATTGTTTTCCACATAACCAGCGGCTGCCGCAAGTAAGATTGAGATTCTCACCATTTGAGAAAATTTAAAAAATGAATTCAATCGTAAGTCACTTTCAAGGTTTTTGTTGTGTGTGATATGTGTTTATTCCAGATCATCTCTGAAGAAACCTTACCCCTAGAACAAGAACAAGGTTCTTGTAAGTTGGTTTAAGATAGAACACAAACCCTTGTTAAATTAAAAACCTTTCTCAATCAAGGAAGGGAAAACCTTGTTTTATTAATTCAACTGGATGATTTTATGATTACAACTCAATAATCAATAACTTCACCACTACAACAACTCTCCATTAACTATAATCGACTACCTCTACTCTCCAAGAGGCCAAACCCACCTCTTTTTACAAATCTCATCAAAACTCGACTCTACAAGTAGTCAAACCCACTTCTTGTACAAAGAAACGTAACTATCGATTCAACAACGAATCAAGAAAAAAGTTTTTCACGTTCAAGACTTTTTAACTCAAGAACTTCTTGAACTTTGTAACAATATTGATCTCACGGGCTTTTACGTGATGAATGACTCTCGTTTTCTTTCGATGTAAAAGTCTTGCTTTTCTCTTCTGCGTTTGATCTCCTTTTATAGAGATTTCTCGTGCCTTGAATCCTTATCAAATAAGGTAAGGAAGTTGCAATTGTAATTAAACAAGGAATACTGATTTTACCTTTTATTGTACAATCCTTTTTCTATACAACTTCCTTACTTAATAAAATATATTAAGGTTTCCTTATTTGTTTCAACTTGTATTTTCAGCATCTTTAGCACTTGTACATTTAATCGTTTAATTCTAGTGGATGCGACAATTAATTCCAATGGCTGCTGGCTGTGACAATTAATTCTGATGGCTGCTGGCTGCGACAAATCTGGCAAACTCATGTATACATATAGATTTGCATTTCTTGTCTATCATCAAAACACCAATTTTATAGTCTTGTAGAATTATAGAATTATCGTATTCTATCAATCTCTACATCAAATTTGATAAGAAAGTTGTTTGTTTTATCTTTGTTGGATACGACGAACAGAAAAGGATGAAATTGTTGTGACTCTACCGAAAATCAGACGCTTGTGTCAAGAAATGTGGTATTTGACGAAGCATCATCTTGGTGGTCCAAAGAAGTCTCCCTACCATATTCAATAGTTCTTGAGGAAAATTTGCAAGAAAAGCTCAGTGATGTACAACAAGGGAACAAGATAAAGTCTAACCGGGAGGTATCTCCACAAAAAGAAAAGAAAAGCTTATGGCAATCTAAAGGTTATGAAATACCAAATGAGTTGCAAGAAGGATTCCAAGAAGCGTCACAATCACAACTATGGAGGTCTACACGACTAAAGCGTCCAAACACCAAGTATATAAATGCAACACTAGCTGAGATGGTTAATATCAAAGAGGCTACTATCTTTGAAGAAGCTTCAATGAGTAGGGATCAGAACAACCCGGCGAAGGTTGAGATCCTCAAAGCGCATGGACGTCATGATGCTTGCAAAGTTTAAGGAATCTGTCAACAATAGACTCAAAGAAAAAAATTAAGTTGGTGTTGAGGGGGAGCGTTAAGAATTCACCATGAACTTAATTTTCACTTAAGATAAGTCAAGAAAAAATCTAGAATATTTTGGAGTTGTATATAATTGAAGAAATATGTATAAAATGAGTATTCTAGAGATAATAGTCTAGAAAATATTCTAGAAAAGGTAGGTCTAGAAAAAGATAGTGTATTTTAGAAGAAGGTAGTATATATCCCTCTAGATTCTTCCATCACCTCCTATAAATAGAAGTGGTTCATTTGATATGTAACTAAGTACCAAGTAAGTAACAAACCTAGTAAGTAAGTAAAAAAGCAAGATAGCAAACAAGTGTGTTCTCAAGAAAAGAGTGTTGTTGAAGCAAACAATACGTGTGATCAAGATTGTAAGTACGAATTGGGTTCTTACTTTGATATAATAAAATTCAAGTTGTGAGAAGTCAATTTTGCCCGTGTCTCAAACACTATATTCAAAATAGGACCACGTAAAATTCAAGTGTGTATGATGAATCCGTATATAGGTTAAGAGGGCATTTGACTATTTTCTCCTTTTTTTTGTGTGGCACAAGATTAATTCAAAATCAGGAGAGATTCACGTATTTGCTTGTGTTGTTAATTTTGAAAGCCTAATTATTCTGAGATGTGGAGTCATTTTTTGTATAAGGAGCCTATATGAAATAATATCGAATATCACGTCTAAAAAAAAGTAATTTTAATTCACTTATATGTAGGGACGTATTCAGAATTTCAGAAGGATGAGTGCACTATTATGAAAAAATGCATCTAACATATAAATTTGATCGATTTAACCTTTACGTTCTCAACACTGAGCCGTCATATTTTAAAAGTTACAGTCCAACATATATAATACTACTAGTTTTAAATTTTAATATACACACTTGATTTAATTATACAAAAATTTACTGTGCTATTTTCTTTTAGGAACTTCCATAGCATCACACTTGAAAATTCTGATAAATTAAAGCAAAAAAACAAAAGACAAAATGATTGAAACGCCAAAAGTGTTACAAATAACCACTTGGAGGAGTATTACTAAAAAAAAAAGATTTAAATTTTTATCTTTGCTTAGAGAGGTGCACCCAATCATCATCATATTATTTATGTTATTTCTATCGTGGGTTCACACATTTATATTTAAATATTTTTTGAAAAATACAACACTACTATATTTGATCTAGAGACGGGAGCATGAGTTTTCGTGAATCCACGGAACCCCCTCTATATACGCTTCTGCTTATATGTATTTCTAGATGGGTATCTATTTATCAAGGTATATACCTTTAATTTGTTTAGGAGATTTCTTGTTGAAATTGGAAGAAATGAAGTGGTTTTCATAGGTTGAGGGAGAAATTGATTAACATGTTGCTTAAAATATTTTGAGTGATAGATAGGGACTGATCTAAAGTACTATATAGTTCATGCGAATTTATATATGGATTAAAATATCGATTAAATATTTACAAATATTTCATGGTGCCTAAATAATCATTTGGTAAGTTGAAATTTCAAACGGACAGTTAGAGCCAAATTTGAGTGTCTACCAATCTATTTTGCCTTTACATTTTGTACAAACTTTGAAGAAACTATTTTTTTTTTCATTCCATAATTGTCCAAATTTTAATTATTTGATTATTTTTTAATAATATAACTATGAATATTAGTAACTCTTCTTCTCCTTTTGTCTTATCAATCTCTCCAACCTCTCAGAAAATTCAAGAAAATCTAACATCTTCCTTACATACCACATACAATTTTCACAACTATCTGATTTTTATCGAATTTGAAAACGAGTCCGAAGAAATGGTTGAAGTCTCTTATTTTGATTTCTTGAACCAAGAGATCCATGAATTGGGATCTTGATGCATATAGATACAGATCCGAATTTTTTCCAGCATTTCTCTTGGTAATAATGATTTTCCGGTTTCGTTTATGATTCAGGATTGAAGGATCCCCTTTAACATCATCTGTATAAATATATTTTTTTTTCTTCTTTTTGCATGATCAATATCTTATTTCTTTGATCATTTTGCATGTTATTATTCCTTTCTCTCCTTTTGTCGTAAGGCGTAGTCTGACTCTGAAACGAAAAATGTTAATATGTTTAGATCCTCATTGAGAATTTTTGAATAGTTTTAAAGTTGAAATAGGAAAAGCGACAAGCACCACCCATATTAATTCTTTGCTCAAATAGGAAGGTGACAGTCTCTATCTAGTGACGTGAATAATGGATAACAATAAAAATAATAATAATAATAATAATAAGTCGTCATCATCGCCAACATATCCATATAACACAGCTCCTCCTCCTTCTCCTTCAAATCAAGCATCATATAATAATCCCTCTAACAATTCTAGTCCATATCCTCCTCCTGGTTCTGTTCCATATCCATATCCTCCATACCTTCATTATCATCCGCCTCCTTATGCTGTTCAACAATCCGGTCACGTTAACTACAATAATTATCCACAAGTTCCACCAGCATCTCCATCAGAAACAACACCTAGTAGACCTCAACAGACTAATCCCCCTTTAGAGTATAGTAATTATCCTCCACCATCACATATTGTGCATTCTCCTTATTCATATCACGCATATTACCCTCCTCCTCCTCCGCCTATAATATCGTCTTCTAGACCTGTACTTCAACAACAAGGGAGTTTTCAATATGGTTCATCTCAAGGCCTTTTAGAGAGGCAAACATCCAAAGGTCATGATCAATCTCCTAGTCTCCAACACCAAAATAGTTTGTCGTCTGTTACTAGTTCCGCTGCAAGTAGTTTATCAGATGTAAGTAGTTCATTGGCAATCTCTGATCATGGTAAAAATGGACCTATAGATGATCACCTAGCAAATGTGCATTTGTATGAAAATCCTGCCCCTGCCCCTGCCCCTGCATCATGTCACTCAGGACCGAGACCTCACGTAGCGAATAATTATAATGCCCAAGGAACAATATATGGACATCCCAACGCCTCGTTTTCTAAGGGGGAGGCATCATCCGTGGTCCAATCCGAGCCGTGTCATAGACCAACTCATTCAAGAACATCAAGTGGTGAACTACAAAATAATTGGGGTATGCAAGTTATGCCATTTATCGCTTCTAAAAGTGTTCTGCTATTACATGGAAATCTTGATATTTGGGCATTTGAAGCAAGAAACCTACCGAACTTGGACGTGTTCCACAAGACCATAGGGGATATGTTTAATAAAATGGGAAACAATGGGCAACTCGGTAATATGACAAGTGATCCATATGTGACGATTATACTAGCAGGTGCAGTTATTGGGCGTACTTATGTCATAAACAATAATGAAAATCCTGTGTGGATGCAACATTTTAATGTACCGGTTGCACATTATGCTTCTGATGTGCAATTCCTTGTGAAGGATAATGATATGGTAGGTTCTCAGCTTATAGGGACAGTAGCAGTCCCCGTGGAACATATATACGGAGGAGGAAAAGTCGAAGGATTCTTTCCAATCTTGAACAATGGAAAACCTTGCAAAGCTGGAGCTGTTTTAAGGATATCCGTTCAGTATTACCCGATGGATCAATTAAGCTTTTACCACCATGGAGTTGGAGCAGGTCCTGAGTATTATGGTGTTCCCGGGACTTATTTTCCACTGAGGATGGGTGGATCAGTCACTCTTTATCAAGATGCTCATGTGCCTGATGGATGTCTTCCAAATTTAAAGCTTGACTATGGGATGATGCAGCATGGGCATGGGAAATGCTGGCGCGACATCTTTGATGCAATATGTCAAGCCCGACGGTTGATATACATTACTGGATGGTCAGTGTGGCATAAAGTGAGACTCGTTCGAGATGATGCTTCTGTAGAAGATAGCTGTCTTGGGGATCTTTTGAAGTCAAAATCACAAGAAGGAGTCAGAGTGCTGCTTCTTGTGTGGGATGATCCCACTTCAAGAAGCATCCTTGGCTATAAAACGGTAAGTTCAATGCATTTATGAAAAACTGCTTATTTATTTTAGGCATAATACATAAAACAAACACTAAAACTTGGCCCCAACTCGTTCTCATTGTGTCTACTGGACACTTGACGCTGACGTGACACATAAATATTGAAGGTGTTTAGCTGATCATTTCGTGAGTTGGAGTGTTCAACAGACACTAGATGTGCATACTCAAAGATGAAGTATTTACTTGTAAGCTGATACCAAGTTTGAGTGTCTAGTTATGTATTATGCCTTAATTATATGTGCACAATTGCTTACTTAAGAATCTTCGAGGGACGCACACTATTGATACTTCAGTTGTAATAAATTTGACGATTAACATTAAGCTACACCATGAGTGAGTTTATACCGCTAGACGGTAAAAGTTATATGCCTATTTGATAATATTTGCCCCATGCATTTGTTCATATCATCAGTTCTAATCAGATTAATGTCTGAAGTACATCTATTTTAGGATTTCCTTAACTATGGTAATATTATATGTTATGACTCTTTAACCTTCTGTTCTTTTCATATTAGCTTTTCGGAATTTAGTTAATGCTCTTCAAGAGAAAGTGATGTCATTTTAGTTATTAAAGATCAAATTTGAAAGAAAAAAAAACATGCAGGATGGCCTCATGGCAACTCACGATGAAGAGACTCGTCGTTTTTTCAAGAACTCTTCTGTGCAAGTGTTGCTTTGTCCTCGTGTGGCTGGAAAGCGTCACAGCTGGGCCAAGCAAAGGGTATATTAGTTATAAATGATTTCTTTTGTTTCTCTTGATTGTCAGTTTAAAATTGCATGTCATTCCTAAATCTGCTATTCAGGAAGTTGGAGTAATTTATACACATCATCAGAAAACTGTGATAGTGGATGCTGATGCAGGAAACAATCGACGAAAGATCATATCTTTTGTTGGAGGACTTGACTTGTGTGATGGGCGTTATGATACTCCAGAGCATCCTATATTTAGAACACTGCAGACCGTGCACGCGGATGACTATCATAATCCAACTTATGCAGTAAATCAATATCCATGTTTGATTGCGTTTGTATAAACATGGTTCTTAGTGTTTCTTGTATAGTAATCCATCTAATGTACTTAACAGGGAAGTACTACTGGTTGTCCAAGAGAACCATGGCATGACTTGCACTGTAAAATTGATGGTCCGGCAGCATATGATATTCTGAAAAACTTTGAGGAACGCTGGTTGAAGGCATCGAAGCCCCAGGGCATCAGAAAGTTGAAGAAGACGTATGATGATTCTTTGCTCCGTATAGAAAGAATGCCTGAAATTCTTAGTATTGCTGAGACTTCATCTACGAGCAGCACCGATCCTGATAATTGGCATGTGCAGGTAAGTAATTAACTTAATACTACTAGTATTGGAGGATAAGCATTGGTGTTACAGATACATTTTCTTTCCATTCTTATACAGATTTTTCGCTCTATTGACTCGAATTCAGTCAAAGGCTTTCCAAAGGATCCGAAAGAAGCTACAATGAAGGTGAGAAAGATGTTTAAAAGGGATGTCATGGAGGGAAATGTGTTCCAATCTAATTTCTTTTTTCTTGCAGAACTTGGTTTGCGGAAAAAATGTACTTATCGACATGAGTATTCACACAGCATATGTGAAAGCCATTCGTGCTGCGCAACATTTTGTTTACATTGAGAATCAGTACTTCATTGGTTCCTCATACAATTGGAGTCAATATAACGACGTAGGTAAGAAATTATTCTTCTCTATGTCACTCTAGGATGAATAAGTAAACCTAAGATACATGTTAATCTTACAGTTTTAAGATTTCATGAATCGAGCAATATCTGCAACTAGGCTTAGACTCAAATACCTGAGCATTCTGTTTTATGCAGGAGCCAATAATCTGATTCCTATGGAAATTGCACTTAAAATTTGTGAAAAGATTAGAGCACATCAAAGGTTTGCAGCATATATTGTCATCCCAATGTGGCCAGAGGGTAATCCAACTGGAGCTGCTACACAAAGAATTCTTTTTTGGCAGGTAGAGGACTACCTAAACTTCAGAGTTGATAATGAAGAATCTAGCTGTAGTGATCACCATGATACATCTTCTTATATTAGTGTGATCAAAATATCGTGGATATAAAGTTTCCGTCTTAGCAAATTATTAACTTTTCTGCTAATTGTAGTGGTTTGTGCAAGTGAAACTTAAGACTGTATGTTGGTTGGCAGCATAAGACGATACAAATGATGTATGAGACTATTTACAAGACTTTAGTAGAGGTTGGCCTTGAGGATGCTTTCTCTCCACAAGATTATTTGAACTTTTTCTGTCTTGGTAACCGTGAGGTCCATGTAGAGGAAACTGAGAATTCTGGTGCTGCTAACACTCCTCAGGTACTTCCCTACAGCCTCCATTCTCCAACAAAAGAACCAAAAGAATTACTAACTCCAATGGACTTTTACAATTTTCTCTTTACTTTGCTCATCTTTTGTTGCCTTAATATCGTGTCATCGTAAGATGAAACTTTTGCTTATGCTGATAAGATTTCGTAATACACCGACTACTATAATCTTTGTTTTTATATTTGTTGTAAAATTCTCTACCTAGACTCTAGCCTGCAAGGTTCATATTATTTATCATTTATGACGTTGCAGGCATTGTGTCGAAAATACAGAAGATTTATGATATATGTTCATTCTAAAGGCATGATTGTGGATGATGAATATGTCATATTGGGATCTGCAAACATCAATCAACGCTCACTTGAGGGTACCAGAGACACGGAGATAGCGATGGGAGCATATCAACCTCATCATACATGGGCAAGAAATCAGTCTAGTCCCAGTGGACAGGTGATCATTGTACCTTGTACCTCGATCATAGTATTGTTATGTGTTCTGTTACTATCTGTTGTTTTTTGTACTTCCGCTCTACCTGTAACAGGTGGTTAAGATTGATTCCCCTAAGTTTGTAAAAAGTTAGGGTATGAGTACCAATGCTACTATCTGATCTTTTGCCTTTGTGTAGATATATAGGTATAGAATGTCTCTGTGGGCTGAGCATCTCGGAGTTGTCGATGACTACTTCATCCGACCTGAGTCTCTAGAATGCGTAAGACGCGTTAGATCAATGGGTGAAGCAAACTGGAGACAGTTTTCAGCTGATGAAGTAACTGAAATGAGAGGTCACCTCTTAAAGTACCCTGTTGAAGTTGATAGGAGAGGCAAGGTGAAGAATCTTCCTGGATTTGAAGAATTTCCAGATGTTGGTGGAAATATAATTGGATCATTCTTAGCTATTCAAGAAAATCTTACTATTTGAATTTTGCCCATTTCTTTCCCAACTTGTATTTTTGAGTTTACTAATAAGACACATTGGTGGAGCAGAGTCTATATTCACGGCTTGAATCAGTAAACTCCTACTCACATGACAACAATGTTACCGTTGTGCCAATGCTCCCTTTTATTTAGAGACTACTTGTACAATTTTATATTAGGTCTCAATAATAGAAATGTGTGTTCTATTCATTGCTAAAGATTAACATATAGAAAGAGGTGGAGAGAGGATGCCAAAATGTTTGTTTGCAACAAATTTTAATTACGTGGAAATAAATTAATCATAAATAAAATGTGAAGAAACAATAATATTATTGATAAATGATATGTGTACAATTTTATTCCTGCCTTGATTCGTATCTCACTTAAAATTTTTCACGACCCAAAAATAGTTATGGTGACGTTCGTCTTATTTCACCAAGACGAGACAACCTAAAACCCAAAATCATAGCAATAGAAATGTAGAAATAAAATTATCAACAACATAAATGTGGACAACTTAGTAAATTCATAAATACCTCAAAACTTGATTGTCACGTGTACATTCCACTAATGTATTACAACTTAACTGAAAGAAATTACAATTCACAAATGCCTTCGTTTCTAGAGTAGAACAAGAACATAATAAGGAACAAGAGGGTCCGTTGAGATCATGACAAACAGTTACCTCTCAAATTACCACAGAAAAGCCTCGGACGAAGTAGAGAAGAAGGATAATCATGCATATCAAGACTCGTAACCTACACAAATGTAGAAGCAAGGAGTGAGAACCAAACAACTCGATACTCAACAAGCAAATCACTAATCAGTAAGTAAAGCAAAGCAGAATACAAACACTCCTTTCATCCCAATTGAACCTCCATAAACTACAACCTACACAAAGTCAACCCAACTTAACAATCCATAAATCACAGAACACATAGTTCAATAGAAACATCTCAACTAGTACAGATCAATCACAATCAAGTAGCAAGTACACCAATCAAAAGTCTCATAAACACAATCACACAACTTCACAATGCAATGATTTGTCAAGTAAAGTGATGCATTTCTGTCCTATAATACACATCCATTAAATCTCAATCTGGAACCCATGGGGGACTTTCTTGTCCATGCATCTGTCATGGGTGTGTGACCCAATCCCAATTTCATCCCAGTGAATCCACCACGAACATTGATTTGATCTCTCTTTCCACTCGATGTTTCCGCAACAGCCGTGTGACGTGATCCCTATTTCCTTCCATCCTCATCAATATCATCACAACAAGTGCAATAATCAAACACGAGGATAACAACTCAACACAAATATCCAACAACAGTCAATCCAAACATATCATCATGTGATTTATCTCATTTGGTCAATTTCCCACAACATAATCAAGTCAGACAAATCAACAAAATTCTCATTTTAATCCAATTTGTTTAGAAAGTTCACATCATCAATTTACCATACACAGTTCTTACATAAATCTCTTTTACCAATTCTCATTAATTTCCAACACATACAATAAGGAAGTAAAAGATTCTACATGCTTAACAAAGGTCTAAAAGTTCATTTGCCTCAAACACTCTGACACTTGAGCTCTCCTCTTTCGAATGATATTCAAATCACACTATCTATTCAAATAAGTAATCATAATAAGATAACATAACTATTGACACTCATATCATTATTTTGGAGAATAGGGGCAAGTTGACTGTTGGGATTTATGCAGTTTTGATGATTGACGAAGAAAGAAGAATCACGTCAGTCAACATGGTCCAAAGGTGCACTGTCACAAGCTGTTAAATTCTAGAAAGCTTCTAAAATGAATAAAGACAAGAGTGCAGAAATAAAGGAATGAATAATGTTAACTTCGTGAGAAACCCCACGGAAATAAACATCTGATGAATTGAAGAGAAAGAATCAATGAGTTTGATTTGAAGAAGGAGTCTAAAGAGGCAAGCAGTTTTAATTGAAGAATGAGTCTCGCTTAAAGAAAAACTCTTCATGTTACTGCTGAATTGAAGTGTTGGAGTTCGACTACAATACAAAAGAATCAATGAATGTAATTTGAAGAAGAAGTCCAAAGAAGCTAGGAGTTTGAATTGAAGAAGGAGCCTTACTTGAAGTAAAACTCTAAGTAAAGAGAGTTCAAGTCAATAAAGTAAACAATAAATCTATGAAGAATTGTGCTTAAATAGATTTGAAGTCGTTCTATTTACTTGTGCACTTAAAGAGCAAAAAAAGCAATTGAGAAATTGACTTCACAAGTGCTACCGACGAACTGAAGGAACACATAGAAGGACCACATCAAAGAACCCAATCCTTTACAGTGTTTATGTGTTAGGAGTTTTTCTTTGTGAATGAGTCTTGATGTAATCTTAGTTCAGTGAGTTATAAACTGAATTATGAGTGTTGTCTTCAGGTTGTGATAACTCAAGAGTTGGGAACACATGCATTGGGAGGTTTGTGTTGAAGGTTAGGAATTAGAGTTAGTTCCTAGGATTACAAGAGTTGTAGTTCAAATCCATAACTTGAAGTTAAGGTAGGTTGCAAAGTTTGTAATCTATCTTTTGTGGATGCTCGTAGTTGATTTAGTGAATTTGGAGTTAAATCTTGTAAGGGTATAGGTCGTGATTTTTACACCTTTTGAGAAGGGTGCTTCCACATAAAAATATTGTGTTTTTACTTACTGTCCTTACTGCTTTGTTGGAACACGTTAGGAAAACTGTTTCACACTTAGGCGAAAAATAAAATCAGTAAATTACTGGGTCGTGTAGAATATCATTGGCCGAAACACTTGATCCCAAAATGAAGGTCAAATACGGAATTTAGTATAAATATGTGTTACCAAAACATGAAAACTACCGGTAAAAATCATTTTGAAAATGGATTTGTATTCCATCCATAATCACTATTTTGTCAAAACTTGAAGTTCATGAAAATCTCCTTAGGTTTAAATCCAAAACAACAATTCTGGTGACAAAATCTTGCAATAATTAGAGAACAATAAAGAGGGAGTTGAAATTTCTTAGCCAATCGCAGGGCCGATTCAGCAAGATTAGAGGACTAAAGCCAAACTTCAAAAGGGTCCTAATATTTTTTGATTATTTTTTAAAAAAGAAGAAAAATCATCAAAAACACTTTTATTAAAAAAAATATTTTTCTAGTTTTTTTAGATGGAAGTCATTAATTACTGTTGATAATCAATTTGTTTCAGTAAATTCTTTTCAATTGATAATATAATTAATTCATTCATTCTCTCTTGAGACATTGTTGATTTTAGATAAGATTTTATCACTTTTAGATTCAAAAAACATCATTCAACAAACAACAGTTACAAAAATTGTTGACATCATTCAATAATCAATATATCCATTAGGAAAAGAATCAAGTATTTTTATTTGATTGAGTATTTTCATTCGGTCATTATCTTCTACTTGTTTATTTCTTTCAATATTTTAACACAAAAAAAAATAATCTAAACCATTAATATCAGAATAATTATTATGGTTAATGAATGCTCAAGGTTAAGACAATGTTTTTTAAAATCGTCATCATCTAGTGATCTCAAATTTTTACCACTAAATAAGAAATTAAAAATATTTTCATATGCTTCAAAATGTTCAAAACAAGAACATATATACTTATGAACTATTAATATCCACAATAATAAGTTTTTCAAGAAAAAAATATAAAATAAAGTTAGAATAATAAAATTTGGCTCACGAATTAGATAAGTTGATGTAACATTACCGAAATAGTGTTGTATTTCTTCAATGTAATGATTGATTATACTTTTTGAGATTTTGAAGAAGACACTCAAAAATAAATTTTGTTCTTCTTTAACTTGTAAGCAATAATAAATCAAAAGATTTTGTAGGAGAGAGTTCAAATTGAAATAAAAATAATAAATTATAAAATTAAAAAGATAAGTAAAAGGTCAATAACTATACGTATAGGTACTTTTTTTCAAAAATAAAAATAAAAATTGGAGGCCCCCAAAAATATAAGGACCCAGTCATGGCTTTAGAGGTCTAGCGGTTAAGACAACCATGCTCAATCGATAAAACTCAAAAATCCCCTTTAAAATGGCCAAAGTCGAGCTCTCAAAGTTTAAAAAATGAAAATGGGTTTGAAACCCCAATTATGGAAAGTCTTACTGTCGGGGCTCATCTATGAATGCAAACCGACAACTCATTTAAGCCCGCAAACATGTTTCTTCCCTCCATTGCGGAGAGGAGCTGCTCCAACTCTTCGGGTACGTGGCAAGACTCCACGTGAACGTTGAGGTCAACACTTTGACCTCCCGTGAATGCGGTCGAGCCTTCACGAACACGGGGGTCGCAAAAATCTACCTCCATGAACGTGGTCCCAATCTCAGTGAACACATAGGATTCGCACCATATACACATATCACAAAATTCGCCAACACCTAAGTCTCAGAATGGATCTTCGGGATCCATTCGGGACCTGTACACACAAACCAAATATGTTACCAAGCTACTCGACTTTCTAAACTCAATGGAACCATCGAAATACAAATCCAAGTTTTTCTTGACCCAAATCCGTGAAAGTTGCATACACTAACATAACACTTAAAAAGACCAAACCGAGCTCGAAACCTCTGAAAATTCAACAAAGACTTTCCTACGCCTAAAATCATACCCCAAATCCAATGGAACTTTCAAGTATCCGAAATTTGAATTTTGACCAAAGTCAACTCAAAAGACAAATTTCCATAAACCTTCAACTTGGGACTTCAAATCCATTAAACATCTCAATATCTCAAACCGACAACTCTCTTTGATCAATTTTCACTTTTCGCAAATAGATGAAGTTTTATTTCGAGACCCGAAACGCCGATTGAGACCAAAAACCACTTTGAACCTCCAAAACTCAAAACTTTCAAAAAATATAATTTTCAAAAGATTTTAAAAATCAACCCCAAAAATCGATCAAAAAAATGACTCAGGGCAACTATCAAGAGGGGTAAAAGGGTAATTTTACCAAAAAAAAAAATTAAAAATGAGTTTCCCGATCGTTGGAAGATTTCTCCTTCCCTTGATTCTATCACTTAAGATTTCTCTTTGATTCGAGGGGGTTAGAGGCATATCTCTTGAACATAGGAGGCCACATCTTAATCTTCTTATGGACATCCAAGATATTTATAGAATTTTCAAGATATTGGGTATGTATAAAAAATTGATGGGAAATAAAGCGAAAGAGAGGAATTTGAAAAGTTGAGAACTTGTAGAGTTGGGGACTTGAAAAGTCCTTTTATGCTTTAACAAAAAGGCATTTGTCCCTCATCGGTGGTGGAAAGAAAAATAGGAGAGTTTAGATACAGAAACACTCCTATTAATTGTTAAAAAGATTGGAAAGAGGGACCCCCCTCGTGCCGTATGTTAGGTTGTGGATCCTGATTAATATTTGATGTACTGCCATATATTCTCTTTAATCTAAAATACTCTGAATTATTAATATATATACCCAAAAGTTTACTCACGGAGCGTTACCACGAAATATTAATTTCTCTCTTTCTCTTCTAGATCTCTCATCTCTTTCTCTCTAAATTTCTTGTGTTCTTCATTCATCAAGTGTGTGTGTGTGTGTAGATTCGATCCTAACACCGTCGTCGTCGCTAGTCTCGGCTTCGGCTTTGGATCGTTCGAGAGATTATTTTTTGGTTAAAATTTGTTTTAATTAATTAATTAAATGGCCAAAAATCTATTTAATTAATTAGTTCATAACCGAAGTTGAAAATCAACCGAAATGTTTCAAATTTTTAGTTGACTAACTCGACCCGACTCGGATCCGCACGCGACCCATTTTATTTGAACTTTCCCATTTTATTTGGATTTCCCACCATGATTGTTCTAAAAGGTTGCAACTTTCAAGAACAGTCAGTACCATTTGAAAGGTTGCAAACTTTTATTAATGGTCATGTGAATTCTTAAAGGGTTGCAACCTTTCGAAACCTGTTCTTCTTGCCTATAAATATCATCATTGTTCCGAATATTTTCTTATGAATTTTCTGATCTTCTTCTTCTTCTGCACACAATTTTCTTCGTGTACTTTCCTGTTGTGGATTGGTTCGCTGACAGTAGAGTTTTTATTATCTACACTCTGCTGATTAAGATCATTTTATCCTGGGATGTTATATTCCAAATCAAATCTCGGATACTAGAGGGAAATATTTTCCTTAAGAGGATACTGTGAGTTCAGTGGACTTGATTTTTTTTTCCTATTTAAAAGGTTTTCAGATTCTTGTACGTTTTTACAAATTTTAGCTTTTGTGAATTAAATTTCTGTTCATCTCTCTTACTGGTTCTATAAATTTCAGTTTACTTTGTGTTTCTGAATAATTTATTAGAATCAGTTTTTTCTGGTTTAATAACACAGATTGACAACAATTTTAAGAAAATATTTTTTAAAAAAAATATGTGTTTCTGGTGGAGACAAAAATTGTGTGATTTTATACTCTTTTAAGTCTGCAATTATAATTTATTGCTTACTAAGACTGTATCAATTTTCGTTTATCAGAAATGACAAACAGTGGTGCTACAGTGGGTGTTGTTGCATCAACCCGAACTGTTGTACCACAAGCAGAGAAATCGGGTAAATTCACATTTATAAACTTCAAAGGATGGCTCAACGATTATTTTTCTGGCTTACCACTCTTGGTCTGCAGAAATTTACAAGTAAAGTTACTCTAGTGCTTCCTGATGATATGCAAGATAGAGAAAAAATCATAATTATTGAAGAATGGAAACATACAAACTTCCTATGTAAAGACTACAATTTCAGTGCTTTAGAGGATGACTTATGTAATGTCTATAGTGCAATAACTACTTCAAAAGAGTTGTGGGATGAACTTGAGAAGAAAAATAAGATAGAAGATGCATGCTTGAAAAAGTTTATGGTTGCAAAGTTTTTAGTCTGTAAAATGGTAGATAGTAAAACTGTTGGATCACAAGTGCAGGAAATTCAACTTATTCTCCATGATCTGATTGCTGAAGATATGATAGTAAATGAAGGTTTTCAAGTGGTTGCAATGATCGAGAAGTTGCCGCTTTCGTGGAACGATTTCAAGAATTATCTAAAGCGCAAGCGTAAAGAAATGAAGCTTGAAGATCTTGTGATTCGGTTCAAGATTGAGGAAGATAACAAAAACGCCAAAAAGAAGTCGTGTAAGATTTCAACAATCATTGGAGTTAATATTGTTTAAGAAGCTCCTACCAAAGACAAAAAGAGAAAGAAGTCCAACGGACAGAAGTCAGAACAGGCCAAGAAGAAATTCAAAGGCAAATGTTACAATTGTGGCAAGACTGTTCATAGGTTTTCTGATTGTCGTGTTCCAAGAAAGGACAAAGACAAAGTCAAAGGCAAAAGTCAAGCAAACATGATGGAGAAGATGGAAGATGCAGATGACTTGTGTGCAATGATCTCGGAATGTAACTTAGTTGGAAATCCCAAGGAGTGGTTTCTCGACTCAGGTGCCACTAGACATATTTGCTCACGAAAGAAGCTTTTGCAATGTACACTCCTGCTGAGTACGATGAAGTTTTATTTATGGGAAACAAAGCAACATCAAGGATTGCAGGGACTGGGAAAGTAATGTTGAAAATGACATCCGACAAGGTGTTGACTTTGAACAATGTTTTGCATGTCCCTACTATTAGGAAGAATTTAGTTTCTGCTGCACTACTCGTTAAGAACGGGTTTAACTGTATCCTAGTTAGTGATAAAGTTGTAATAAGTAAGAATGAAATGTTCATAGGAAAGGGCTACCTCAATGAGAGTCTTTTCAAACTGAACGTAATGGTTGTTGACAGTATTAATAAAAATTCTGGTTCTGTTTACTTAATGGAGTTAAATAATTTATGGCATGTCCGTTTAGAACATCTAAATTACAAAGCCTTGCAAAAATTGGTTAATCTAGAAGTATTTCCTGATTTTAAATGCGAGAAATCGAAATGCAAAATTTATGTGGAAAGTAAGTTTGTTAAACATCCTTATAAGTCTGTTGAAAGAAATTCTAAAAATTTAGACTTAATTCACACAGATATATGCGATATGAAGTCAACACCATCTCGTGGTGGAAAAAAGTATTTTATAACTTTTATTGATGACTGCACTCGATTTTGTTATGTATATTTGCTTAATAGTAAGGATGAAGATATTGATGCATTTAAGCAATACAAAAATGAAGTGGAGAACAAATCGAATCTAAAGATAAAAATGATTCGGAGTGATAGGGGTGGAGAATATGAATCTCATTTTGCATACTGCACCTTATACACCACAGTCAAATGGTTTGGCAGAACGGAAGAACAGAACATAAAAGGAAATGATGAATGCCTTAATGATCAATTCTGGTTCACCGTGAAACCTTTGGGGGAAGACATCCTTCCATCTTATAAAATACTCAACAGAGTACTCCATCGAAAAACACAATCATTTCCATATGAGTTGTGCAAAGGAAGTAAACCCAACTTGAAATATTTCAAAGTGTGGGTCTGTTTATCCAAGGTAGAGGTTCCTTTACCGAAGAGGGTTAAAATTGGACTCAAAATAGTATATTGTGTCTCTATTGGGTATGTTGTGAACAGTAAAATCTATCGGTTTTTGGTTCACAAATCTGATAATCCTGAGATTCATGTTAATATGATAATTGAATCAGATAATGCAGAGTTTTTTAAAAACATTTATCCGTATAAAACTGAAAGTGAGTCAACAAGTGAAAGACTTAAACGGCCACGAGAAGAATCAATGGAAAATATTCTAACTAGTGAGGAACCTAGGCGTAATACTCGCTAACGAAAATCTGCTTCTTTCGGACCAAATTTTGTAGTGCTATTGCTTGAAAATGAGCCTCAAACATTTAAAGCAGTTATGTCTTCGTCTAAGTCAACTTATTGGAAAGAAGCAGTCAATAGTGAGATCGAATCAATTTTACGCAATCACATTTGGGAATTGACTGATCTTCCTTTAGGATCAAAGTGGATCTTTAAAAATAAAATGAAACTTGATGAGACCATTGACAAATATAAGGCTAGACTGTTAGTCAAAGCGTACAGACAAAAGGAAGGCCTGGACTACTTTGACACCTACTCTCCAATAACAAGGATAACATCAATTAGGATGTTAATAGCACTAGAAGCAGTCCATGATCTTAAAATCCACCAAATGGATGTAAAGACAACTTTCTTAAATGGAGAGTTGGAGGAAGAAATTTACATGGAACAACCTGAAGGGTTTATAGTTCCTGGTAAAGAAAAGAAAGTGTGCAGACTTGTGAAGTCACTTTATGGACTCAAGCAAGAACCCAAACAATGACATGCTAAATTTAACCAAACAATGTTAGCAAATGGATTCAAGATTAACGAATGTGATAAATGTTTTTACATTAAAAATGTTATAAATCATGAAGTCATTGTTTGTTTTTATGTTTATGACATGTTAATAATGAGTAAAAACATTGACGATATAACTGCTACTAAGCGCATGTTGTCCAGGAAGTTTGATATGAAGGACTTAGGAGTTGTTGATTTGATCTTAAAGGTCAGGATTATCAAAACTCCTCAGGTACTAGCATTATCTCAATGTCATTATATTGAAAAAGTATTGGATAAGTTCAAGTACTTGAATATCAATGTTGTCAAAACTCCAATTGATTTAAGTTGTACATTTAAAAAGAATGAAGGTCAAAGTGACTCTCAATTGGAATATGCCAGAGTGTTAGGAAGTTTGATGTATATTATGAATTGTACACGACCTGATATAGAATGTGCTATTAGAAAACTGAGTCGGTTCACTAGTAATCCGAATCAAACTCAGTGGATGGCAATGAAACGTGTGTTGGGTTATCTAAAATATACATAATATTATGCTTTGCATTATAATAAATATCCTGCTGTGATTGAAGGATATAGTGATGCAAATTGGATCACCGGATCAAATGATGTAAAATCCACGAGTGGTTATGTGTTCATACTTGATGGAGGAACAGTCTCTTGGAAATCGTCCAAACAAACATGTATTGATCGCTCCACAATGGAATCTGAATCCATTGCTTTGGATAAGGCTGGTGAAGAAGTTGAATGGCTCCGAAATTTCCTAGAGGATATTCCATTCTTGCCTAACCTGTTGGACCTATTTGCATAGATTGGGATAGTCAAGCAGCAATAGGTAGGGCAGGGAGCGTTATGTACAACGGGAAGTCTCGTCATATACGACAGAGACATAACATCGTAAGACAAGTGCTCTCTACTGGAATTATCACAATTGACTATGTAAAGTCAAGCGATAATGTGTCAGATCCACTAACGAGAGACCTAGTGAGAAAGTAAGTTGAAAGATCATCTAAGGGAAAATGGGTTTAAGGCTAAGGACATGTCAGCATGACGATAACTCTATCTAGGAGACTGGAGATTCCAAGAGCTAGATTTAAGGAGAAAAACAAAGTTGTGGCTGACGGTTCGACATTGTCAATTAACTCAATCCATTTTCATGATGAAGACAATGTTCAGGAGAAAGGTTTAGACTTTAAGGCTTGTTAATGAGGTAATAAAGCTTAAAGTTTTTAATGATTTGCTAAGTTTGGTAGATTTGACTAAATAGTGTATCTACGAGATGACACATTCAGAAATCACCTATGTGAGTGTGAAGTGGAAGCCTCTTCAAAGAGAATTTTATGTCAAAACCCTATTCTCTATACACTTATGACACCAGGAGGTGTTCATGGCTGAAACGAACATAACCGTAAGAACCATAAACGGTAAAGGGTTAATTGTGTGACATATAGTTGTCTAGGTATACACCAAAGTTCGACGGTTCAAAGATATCACATCTATCGATTGATCGAGTATATCCGACATATATTCACTACGAAAAGTCCAAGAAGAAACCTACTTATCCAGATGCTATTAATCCTTGCCTGTGAAGTACATAATTGTCCGTGCATTTCTATCTTATAACCATTCCCCATCAATGTGGGGGATTGTTGGGTATGTAGCTAGAATTGATAGGAAATAGAGGGGAAAGAGAGGAATTTGAAATGTTAAGAATTTGAAGAGTTGGGAACTTGAAAAGTCCTTTTATGCTTTGATGAAAAGGCATTTGTCCCTCATCGGTGGTGGAAAGAAAATAGGAGAGTTTAAATACAGAAACACTCCTATTAATTGTTAAAAGGGTTGGAAAGAGGGACCCCCTCGAGCGGTCGTCACTCGTCTCGGCTTTGGCTTTGGCTTTGACAAATGATCGATTGAGAGATTATTTTTTGGACAAATTTTGTTTTAATTATTTAATTAATTAATTAAATGTCCAAAGATGTTTTCAATTAATTAGTTGATAACATAAGTTGAAAATTAACCGAAATGTTTCAACTTTTTAGTTGACTAACCCGATCCGACTCGGATCCGCACGCGACCCATTTTATTTGAACTTTCTCATTTTATTTAAATTTCCCGTCATGACTGTTCTGAAAGGTTGCAACTTTCAGGAACATTTGATACGCTCAAACTTACTTCTCAAATAATAAGTAAAGCGATCGTATCAAGTAAAGAACCCAACTAACGAGGTTGGGATCGTTTCCACGAGAAAAATAGTTCATACTTAACTTCAATATATTATTACTACTATTTAGTCAATTATTTCTTTGAAAAGAAAAGACAATAAAAGGGTTTTTTTTACTTCTAAATGAATGAAAATAACTATCTAAATTAAAGGAGACAACTAGCGGCTTCAAATGTTGGAGTTTAATCAATTAATAAAGGTAACTAGGGTTTACGTGTTCCCCACAGGTTTCTAACTTGATAATTCTAACTATAACAATTCTTTCCTAGTATCTTGCATTCAAACTGATAAGTTATGTATTTTTAAATCCTTGGTCCGGCATGTAGAAAATTTCACTCCGCACCTTGGTCCGACTACGTGTGTTGCTATAATAACTCTTACCTTTACCTCATATTAAGCATCGTATTCGATATTTGACTAAGTTATTACCTCGGACCAATCAGTACTAGCCTATTAGATAGTATACACTAAATCTATGTTGATAATTCTTTTCCTATTATCTACCTCCTTGGTCCGTCAAGTAGCATTAAGACGAGTTCTAACATTGGTCATCCGTTAAAAAGACTTAAAAGCGAAAGAATTATCAATACATATGCAAGACACCATTCTAGAATTGTTAATTTTAGTTAGGTTTTACCTCATTATTCGCCTATGGTTCCCACAACCCTAGTTATGGAGTTTAGTTACTCATAGTCATAATCACAATATTCAAATATATAATATAAGAATTCATGCACTTACTTCAATGAGAAAGAATAAAATCCAGAAGTTCACTTGATTAATCAACAAAAATCACCAACAATCAATTACTGAAATTAATTGAAGACTAAAGATTCTCCAAAAGTGTAATAATTATCACAAAGTCTAATCCACAAAAGAAGCTCAAATAACCATGAGTCTAACCCCAAAAACGAGGTTTTTTGAACTATTTATAAAAAAAAATAAAAACCTGATTAAATAAGGACTCTATTTGCTGGAAATCTGTCAAAACGCGACTGCATCGATGGACCTTGCGACTGATCGTCGTGGTCGCGACGGATCGTCGTGGTCGCAACGGATCATCGTGGACTGCGTCATCCCATACTTGTGCAATTTCTTCTGCTGCTCTCTTCATTACCCTCGACACGTCAAGTATGACGGATCGTCAAAGGCACAACGGTCCGTCGGGGGTCTCTGCTCCATAACACTTGAACTTTTGGAAGTTGGGTATTGGGAATACTTCTCTGATCTTTATGACGAACCAGCAGGACGGTCCGTCATGGCTACGACGGTCCGTCACGCACTCCGTAACCCCACACTTGGTCAGACTTTCCCATCTTCCTCCAGCAGCTGCATTACGATGCCACCTACGGACCGTCACAGGCACGACGGACCGTCACAAGCTCCGTATGTGGTACTTTTCTGCATTTCTTGCTCAAAAACCTCTGCATTCATCTTTTAGACAGATTTCCGGCAAATAAAGAGAAACTTACATAAAAATTAATACAAAAAGGCTTTTGGACACACTAAACTTAAGGAAAAAAATTAAAATACCGTGAAACCACGATTTATCAACAGTCAGTACCATTTAAAAGGTTGCAAACTTTCATTAATGGTCGTGTGAATTCTGAAAGGGTTGCAACCTTTCGGAACATGTTCTTCTTGCCTATATATATCATTCATTCTTCAGAATATTTTCTTACGAATTTTCTGATCTTCTTCTTCTTCTTCTGCGCACATTTTTCTTCGTGTACTTTCTTGCTGTGGATTGGTTCGCTGACAATAGAGTTTTTGGTATCTACACTCTGCTGATTAAGATCATTTTACCCTAGGAGGTTATATTCCAAATCAAACCTTGTATACTAGAGGGAAATAATTTTCTTAAGGGGATACTGTGAGTTCATTGGACTTGACTATTTTTCGATTCAAAAGGTTTTCAGATTCTGGTAAGTTTTTACATATTTTAGTTTTTGTGAACTAAATTTCTGTTCATCTCTCTTACTGGTTCAATAAATTTCAGTTACTCCATGTTTCTAAACAATTTATTAGAATCAGTAATTTCTGGTTTTATAACACAATTTGGCAACACAAGATACCTTTTGGGGAATATATATACATAAACTAAGCTTTAGAATAGAGTAGCCTCCGAAAATTTTAAGCAGAATCAAATACGTCTTGTAGAGTCTTACAAAATTTTAATTTCTACGGTGTTCATTTTGACAAAAAGACAGTTCTTTGTTTTAATAACTCGGTGCTTCTACCTATTTTATTACGAAAGATGTGACATCCCTGCCCAATTCTTTTTATAAAAGATCTTTATATATATACAAAAAATAATAAAATCTAAAGAACTATTTTTTTATTTAATTTGTAGGAGAGCACAAATTTCATTTCCTCGAAAAAATACACTCTTGATTTCTTGCCACCTGCAACATAATTCATATTTTTTCTTTTCTAAATCCATTTAATTTCCCTTTAGATACAATTCTCCGATTTAATTAGTTGTCTTCTTCCCTTTTAAGTTAACATTATTTCTTCAGTTACAAATCTTTCCTTGGAAAGAGAAGTCAAGACGATGACGATATTAATCTTCATTGCATCTCGCTTACTGTCTCTCATATTTGCACAAGTTTCCGTATTTTTACTAATTTGATGTATTCCATTTTAAATTGAGTATCGTATCAATTAATATAATATAAATGCATAAAATACGTGTCCAGAAACTAGCAAGGATGGAAAAAAATAAATGAGCATGCTAAAACTTTGAAAAATTGCTAACATAAATTTTCTTTATCCTTTGATATTTGGGTAAAACAAATATAAACATTGAAAAATAATAAAAAACTATCATCAGTAATTCAATATAGAAGTACATATAACTATAGAATATCTAAAATACGCTTGGCTGCCACATTGTCACTTCTTATATAGGGAAATATTAAATGTCTATTTTGTAAGACTTTAGTTAAGTCATTCCTTTTACGAGTAATTTCCCTAGATAATCACTCCTGTTTGGGAAATTATCTAACAAGATTACTTATGTTTATTTTAGAACTACAATATCACTCAACTTTGTCTATTTTCTTCAAAATATACTTGACACAAAAAAATACATTATTTCTCTCCTATTAAGGTGTCATGTCACATTTTTATTTTTTTATTATTAAAAAAAATATGTTTTAAATATTGTTGATTATGTCAAATCTTGTGATAATCTTGCAGATCCTCTTACGAAGGCCTTAACAAGAGAAAAGGTCTGGAGCACATCGAGGGGGATGGGATTGAAGCCTACAAATCTTTGAGTCATATATGAGGAAACCCAACCTGGGGACTAGAGATCCTATAACCAGGTTCAAAGAAAAAAACTAATCATATGATGACTTGTTGTGAAAAATGCACTATTTTTTTTCTCCCTATGATGTGAGTGCATTGTTTCTTATACTTTGTGAAGGTTGAGTTGATAAAACTCTTAATGAATATCTTTAGCCCGTATGGGTGGAGTGTTAATCTTACAAGAGCACTCTCGAGAGATTTCACCTATGTGATGTGTGGAAGTAGGTCGCTTCCTATGAGAATGAGGCTTATTCACAAATGCACTCATGAAATCGGGATAGCACACGGCCATAACGTGCTGGCTGTTAAAGCTCATGTCAACACCTTGATTATTATGTGTGAGCAGTGATATTTTATTTCCCTTAAGCAGTCATAGTTCAAGTCTGAGACCACTATGACTCTGGAGTAAAAGATACTATTTCACTAAGTGGAGCTTCAATGCAAAGCACACCTTCATTATGATAGTAGTCTTCCTTCAACTGATATACTCTCGTATCTAAATATTAAAATGAGTGGGGGATTGTTAGGTTATTAGCATTTTAATATTAATATTTAACATATTATATTGCTTTATTATGGATTTCTAAGAATGATCATTGGTAGATATTTGTGTTTTAAACTACCAATTTAATCATGCTATTCATCTTTGACTTGGTAGACATGTAATGTCATTACTTTCGGATTTATTGGTTGAATTCATTGTGAGATAAAAACATTCCAATAAACATTGGAATGTATAACTTCTACATCATCCATTAGCATTGGTTGTCCATCACTTTATTTCATTCTTAATTCCTCCATTACTCTTTGTAACCTATGTAACTCTTATTATAACCTATGTAACATATGAAACTCCTAAGGCCATTATCTTCACTATTTACTACCTCCATTATCTTTCTATTCATTGCTAGGAAGACTTCTTGTAGTATAAATAGTGGTGGTCTTCTACACACAAATCACAAGAAAACAAAGAGTAAAAGAGTTAGTCTAAAAGAGAGTTCTTATTAGTTGAAGGGAGGTGTTCTTTTTTGTGGAGCTTTGGACTCAACTCTTGTCCAGAGTTGTTGAGTTATACTTTGTAAAAGTTGTTGTATCCTGGAGGGGACAAGTCAAAGAGGACTACTGCTGGACCGGTGAAATATTTGTTGCAGTGGGCTTGAATCTCCTTAAAGAGAGCGAGATATCCGCGCCTCAGCCTGAAGAGATTAATTTCTTCATTTTATTTTCAATTGTTATATTGCAATTTTATTATCTTGTAAGTTTTTCACTAACAAATAGAGATATCACATAATTAAGTTTATGGTTAAAATTTATGTTATATTTAATTGAAGCCGTACAATATAAATTCTCCATTGAAACGTGGGTAATTCAGAACCATTGGCAGCTGCAATGACATCAAGTGTTTGTCTGACGATTTATTTGGTGAATTGCATAGTCTTATTTTGTGGAATCCTTCTATTCAGAAGTTTATAGCTTTACCTATGCCTTCGATTAAGCCTCAGGTGCCTCATATGTTTTTTTTTTTGGATTTGGTGTTGATTTGTCTAAGACGGATGACTAATAAGTTGGTTAGACTTGTGTATACTAAGAATGATGATGTTATGAATAATGATCTCGAGATTGAAATTTATTCGATAAATAGTGGGGTCTGGAGGAGAGTAAGGAGGGTAAAGATTAAGTATTTTATGATGAAGTTTATGTGGTCTCAAGCTTTTGTAAATGTAGTTGTACATTGGATTGCATATTATGTGGTTGCGAATGGTGGTGGCCTTCGGAGTTAGTTATGACTTTTAGTATAGCGAATGAGGTATTTGGGGAGATCATGTTGCCGGATGCTTTAGTTTTTAAACTGCTTTATACGTATATCACTTGAGTTAAGTATACTCTTGAGTTGAGTAGAGCCAAGGTAAGTTCATCTAATCCCCTCAAGCTTAAGTCGTTGTTTAGCTCTCCAATTCGCATACTCGTACATTCAATGTACTGATGCCAGTTGGCCTGTATTGTTTCATGATACAAATGCAGGTACCCAGGATCAGCACACAACGCTTTGTTAATTCCAGATTAAGCTTCAGAGTTTGTGGTGATCCTCCTTGCATTCTGAAGGACATCATTTTCATTCACATATTATCTTAGTTTTTAGAATATTGTGGGGTCTGTCTCAACATCCCTCTAGACAATTTAGAGGCTTTGTAGAAGAAGTATTTCAATTTGGAGTTGTTTTCAGTTATTAAGACTCAAGTGCATTTTGACCAAAGTTATGGCATGATGTATTTCCCTTAAATTATGTGTTACTCATGTCAAAGTTGAGGTTTTGTCAGCCACCGATTTAAGACCAGGCCAGGGGTTCGCTTGAGGGCCATCAATGGTCTTCGAGTGCCGGTCTCGCCCAGGGTGTAGGCTCGGGACGTGACATTTAGTTTCTTTTCACTTTAAATGTTTTTTCAATTAATTTATTATCTTTTCACTTTTAGTTATTTTTAATAAATTTTGTGTATTTAAAAATAATAATTTGAAAGTGTCCTTTACTTTTAATGTTTTAATATGTTAATGTTTTATTTGATTTTCTTCACTTTTTTTTATATTCGTTCAAATTTAACTTATTTTACAAGACATTTGAAATCAAATCAAAAAGAAAGACAGAAAATAAACTCAATAGAAAAATAAAAGAGAAAAAAAAGTGAATGTAAGTAAAAAAAAAAAAATAGTTTTGATACAAGGTAAAAAAAATATGTATTAACTTAATTTAAATGCAAAATAAAAAAATGAGAATATTTTTCAAAAAATTACAAAAAAATTTTAATTTTTTTATATTTTATTTTAATTAAAAAATAAAAAATATATACTTACACACATGAACGACGAGTGTGTACAAACACAACCAACTTTGATGGTTGAAGGTGTCACATCAGCACAAAAGGTGCACCAAAATATGAATAAAATGAGTTAGGGGATAATAGGATCTTTATTAAGTTTAGGTGTGTCATTGGGATGTCGGTCATAGGCTAGGGAGGTACTTGTACATTATCCCTATTTAAAATAAAAATAAAAACCCTAGCTTGGACCTAACAAGTAAAAGAGATTCAAAGTGATTTTGTTTGACTTCGAAATTTGTACGAAAAAGATTGTCATCAACGAATAAGATTATGATTTTGAATTTCAAACGTGAAAGAGAAATTAACCGTTAAGATTGTGTGATTAAAAATAGGATTTTTATTATTATTTTTAGCAATATTATAGTGTGATTTCAAAAAAAATGGGCTTCATGTTTTGTTAATCTCTTATGCGTGGATTGGTAGTCCTCACTTTCTTTTTAACAAGGGAGAGATTTGTGGAGTAAAATAAGAAAGAGATAAATGTTGATTTTGGAAGTTAAATGGGGTTTGGAAGTAAAATAAATGATTTTAAATTTTTTTAGAATTGACATGGAAAATAGGAATTATGAAAAAAAAGAGCGTATAAATAAGTAATTTATTCTTATATTTATATATATATAAAAAGAGCAACTTACAAAAATGACAATATTTATAGGATTATTAAAGTTCAATAGATGTAAGTATGATATTTATAAAAAATGACTACATTTTAACTCTTTTTCTAGTTATATTATTGTATATGTTTTTTAATTTTATATTTATACATTGATACAGTTTTAATTACAATGAACTAAATAAGGAAAATGTATTAATTGTATCAAAATAATATCTTTGTTTATAAAATCTAAAGTATTGATATATCAAGGATACAAGTATTTATAAAAACTTAATATATTAATATATCAAACAAGATAAAGTATAACCATTTAGCATACGAACACGACAATTTAAAAAATGAATACATTGTTGTTAAACAAAAATTGAATACAGTAATATTATACATATACATTGTTGTTAAACAAAAAATGAATATATTTGACAATACAAAAACAAAAACAAAATGGAAAATAATAGAATGTGTAGGTAGCAAAAGTGTGCAAGTATTCGGTTGAATAAAAAAATGAAAAAAAAAAAATCAACAAACGACAATCTCTGTTTAGTCAAGTTTTTCTTATAATTCTTGAGGCTTGATGTTGACTCATTTATTTGTTTATTAAAAAAATAGTATTAATGTATCCAATTATACTTGTATTACCTAATTAACCTTTCAAATTCGATAGATTACTAATGTATCCGAATATACTTTTATTCAGATAATACCATTTCAATTTGTATTAATATTAGAATACAAGTGATTCAAAAAAAATATATATATATTAGAATACAAGCATCTATGCATATAACTATTATACTATATAAAAATTTGACAATCACACAAACCTCAAACTCTTTTTGTTCGTTTTCTTCTTGTACTACTTTTTTTTTTATAACTTTAGTCATTGTAATGTAGAAACGAGTCAACCGAAAGCCTATAAAAATAGATGCAACATATATGTATACAAATATGATCTTCAACTAAGTGATATATGATGAATTCAAATCGCAAATTTATTTCTAAAATCATTAAAAAGATCTTAAATTGAATAAAATTTGAAGAAAAATACAGAAACTTTGTGATATAGAAAGATTGATGAAAGAGAAAGTATTAGTGAGGGTAAACATGGGGAACCAATCACATAAAATATGCCTACACGTAATAAATTAGGTGTGCAATAATAACTTTCTTATTTAATATTAATAACTTTTTTTTAGTTATTCATATATATATATATATATAATTAATTTTGCTATTTATTATGTAATTATATCCATATAACATAAAAAAAGTGAATTTTGGCTATCTTTTTTAAATGTATATTAATGTTTGCTATATTTTGTAGTTTTTCTTAAAAATAATCTAAAAAGCATTATTTTTTAAATTTTGGCGCGCCTGACATGACATTTTCACGATTAAATAATATTTTATTTAATAGAAATGGATAGCATCATTGATTGGACGATCTATCCGCCCTTAAGTGGTATTATCCGCCATTTCATTTCCTTAGAAAAAAATGCACCCTTGACTTCTCGCTACCTTCAATATAATTCACATATTTTTCTTTTCTGAATCAATTTAATTTCTCTTTAGATACAATTATTCAGTTTAATTAGTCGTCTTCTTCCTTTTTAATTTAACACATTTCTTCGATTATAAAAGAGAGATTTTGGTGATTTCCTTGGAAAGAGAAGTCAAGATGATGGCGATATTAATTTTTATTGCATCTCCATTAATGTATCTCATATTTACACAAATTTGTGTATCCTTTCTCAATATCAATTATTGTAATTTATAACTATATCTTTATTGATGTATTTTTATTCTATTAGTAGACAGGTAAATCAAAATGCAAAAAATAAGCAATTTTTTTTTATCACACGGTCATTTTTTGTTCATAATATCTGTTAGTTTTTTTGCCAACAATATCTTAAGAATTTTAATACTTTTTATTTATCTCTAACAGGTAATTGGAACAAGATTGTCTCTATGAGTGTTAGTCATATGGATTTCCACGAATTGTTCATCTATCTCTTATTAGCCACTCTTACTAAACATTTAATAATGGCTTGATTTTTCATTCTTTTTTCTTCTTCTATGAACGTATACAAGTTAAGTATTCTCTTATTTTTCACTTTTCATGTCTTGGTATTTTTTCTTATTCATTTGAGACTGTTTAGCATCAAACTGATGATTCAATTGTACTAAATCTCTATGTATTTATTGATGAATAAGTGCATCTCTAAGCACTCTTTTCTTTATTTTTCTCCATATAATTTCGTGAGTTAATAACTTTGGTGGTCACTCAACTATCAATTGTTTTCACAGAAAATCACCCAACTTTCATTTTCAACTCAAAAGTTACTCAACTATGATTTTGTTGCATAGAAGTCACTCAACTTTCATTTTCAACTCAAAAGTCACTCAACTATGACTTCTTTGCACAGAAAGTCACCCAACCTATTTAATTATTTTTTCCTTAAAATTTAGTTACATGAAATTTTAATTATTAACATAAATTTTAAGAATCAAATATATATCCATTTAAACCATATAATGATCCACCCATTTAATCCAACCCACTAAAAGTATAATATTAAACATTTTATTTTATCATTAATTCCCTCAATCATTAATCATTCCTTATTGAACATTGAACATTTTATTTTACCATTAATTCATTAAAAGAATGTGGGAAACAAGGGAGAATGATTAAGGGAATTAATAGTAAAATAAAATATTTCATATTGTATTTTTAGCGGGTGGGGTTAAATAATGGAGCGGGTCATTAAATAGGTATATATTCGATTATTAAAATTTTAGTTAATAATTAATATTTTATATCACTAAATTTTAGTGAAAATAACAATTAAATAGGTTGACTGACTTTATGTGCAGAAAAATATAGTTGAGTGACTTTTGAGTTGTTGAAAGTTGAGTGACTTTTTATTCAAAGAAATTATAATCGAGTGACTTTTGAGTTGAAAATAAAAGTTGAGTGACTTTCTACTAAATCAATTGATAATTAAGTGACCATCAAAGTTATTAACTCATAATTTCGTGTAACTCATGACATAAATATTCTAATTTTATGTATTTCATTTATAGGATAATGTGCTATACATGTGTCTAGAAAATTGTAAGAATAGAAAAATATATGAGCACTATAAAGAATTGAAAAGTTTCTACTGTTATTTTCTCTATCCTTTGATATTTGGGTTTGAAACAAATAAAACCAAACATAATGATTTAAATAAATTAATAAATATCAAGAAAAATAAATTTAAATATTATTTTACAAAATTAAATCACTATTTATGAGTATTAAAATGTTGCTTGAAAAACAAAAGAAAAATAAACACCTTTTTCTGTTATTAAATAACGTCTATATCTACGGTATATAATTCAAATATATAAATACAACTTGATAATTGGCTGCAACAAAATACAAGAATATGAAGCAATTAAAATTTTATTTTTATCGTTTAAATATATGATGATCGAGATCTCTTTTTTAAATTGAATTTACGATAACAAATTGATGAATTAATGAGTAATATACTTTATGATATAAATATTTTTATCCTTAAAAAGAGCAATTAAAAATTGTTTCAACTTCTACTTGAAAACATTTTTACTTTATTAAACAAGCATCTCAAAGTTGATAAATTTATTTCATTACTTGTCTATGTAGCAAGCGTTTGAGCACACATAAATTTCTTCTTTTTTTAAAAAAAAAATTTAAATCTGAAGGAAGTCTCTAAATAAAATTATTGACAATTATACGAAATATTCTATAATCGAACTGGACCAAATCGATGAAATTTATTTGATTTTGATAAATTTATATATTCAAAAGAAAGAATTTACCTTAAAAAACTGGAAAAATGTCGGGATCAAAATAATGTAATATTAAGAGGAGTGAAATAAGTTAATCTTTTTTATACGAACTTCACTTTCTTAAGCTCCAAATAATTAAATTGGAAGCCTATACTCGCTCCATTCTATATTAATTGAATATTGAGGATTTATTTATTATTCAAAATTCAAGATGTTTGCTTAACTTTTTTTTATATTTGTCCTTTCATTTATTGAAATTCTATATTTTCTAGCCATATTTATGATTTCACAAAAAGCAACAGTGAAAATTGTAATTTAAATTGTCTTTGAATATTATTCTTAATATGTGTGCATTGCCTTACAAATTTACTTACCAAATATTTCCATATATAATTTTCCTTTTTACTTAGTATTTTTGACAAATCTTTGAGTGCATCTAGAACTTGTATTCTATCATTATGATAATTTCACGAATAAGGTTATAAAGACTATCAATTTTATGCCTTGTTTTGATCAATAATTTGAACATACTATATTGTTTTTTTTTAGAAGCATAGAGTCGTAGTTCTAATTTAGGAAAAATAAACCCTATGTATTCCTATTTCAATTTGGATTAGGAATTTATTATTGGTTTAATTTTAGTAACTAAAAAATACCAAAAGAAAATCATATAATATGAAATTAGAATGATACTCATAAAAAATGTGATATAAATAATTATCGAAATTACCATAAATAGGTCATACACTAACATAAGCACTAATTTTAGAAACTTAAAACTACCAAAAATAATAATCAATTTTCTACTTCGACTAGGATTAGAATTAGGCTTAAGAAAACCCCTATAAATACATACTATGTTGTTATGTTTCTAATATGCCAAAAAGAAACTTCTTACTCTTACTTTTTTTATCATCTTCTCACGTTCTTACTTTTAACTACTTTTTCTCCTTTTCTCAGTGATCATATTATTAGCTCAAAAATGGCAATATATGTCCCTATTGCCAATAATTGGCACTATGACTATTTTCCCAATTTTGGATATGCCACAAATATTTACCATGTTAAACCTTGCTTTATTGGATATGTATCTAATGTTCATGATCATGTTCAATCCGTAGATAGATATGTTCGACAGAGCGAAGCCCCTAGGTACATTAGTTGGTCATTTCCTCCGCCTGGATACATTAAGATCAACACAGATGGAACGTTTATGCAAAATTCAGGGTTAGCAGGATATGGAGGCATTGCAAGAGACGATAAGGGTAGGTGGCTAGGAGGATTCGTGGGGCGATTAGGTATGGTAACAACATCGTGCCTCACGGCAGAACTGTGGGCCATACATGGCGGACTCACCTTAGCGAAGAACTTCAAGTTGAAGAACATTATCATCGAGACTGACTCTAATGAAGCATTGATGCTCATGATGAGTAAGGGAGGCGCCGTTGACAATCACCCTGATCGCGAGGTGATAGAAGATTGTCGATGTCTCCTGTCCGAACATGGGATCACCATGATGCATACTCTAAGGGAAGGAAATAGTTGCGCGGATCATCTGGCGAAATTGGGAAGAATGCAACTAGATGAAGATCTTGTAATACTACATCGTCCACCACATTCCATGCACCAACTTCTTCTCGCGGACATGGCTAACGTAGCATACCCTAGGTACCGAAAACATGTACGATAGTTTAGTATATATAACACACAAGAAAAAAAACATGAATTTATATAAATGTATATAATGATATTACATTGAAATGTATTTTTATTAATTACTGCCATAAGTTTTTCCCATCATCTAAACCTTTTGTTGTTTCAAATTGAGATCCCTTTTGTTAGCATAGCTTTCTAAACCTGAATCTCATTTCCACACTGGTGCTTTTCAAATGACTAAGCCAATGATAACAGAAACAAATTTAAGAGGCACATATGCAACATTTGGCTTTAACATATAGTTTCATATTTTTAATATACTGTGTTACTAACGACTTGGTACAAAATATATATATATATATATATATATATATATATATATATATATATATATATATATATATATATATATATATATATATATTTAGTTTAGAACTACATATCATTATAGTCCCGAGGAAAAAATGACTTCATAGGAGGATAGGTAGGTGATGGAGAATTGGGAGTTTTTAGCAAATAAAATAGGATGTATTTGACAATAGACTCTTCAAACATTATTAGTTTCTATAACCCTGAATAAGGTGTGGATGTGATCGCACTTGTATATATAAGGCATGGATTTATCCATTTCTCACAAGTAGGAAGATGTAAACTTTGAGGCTCAATAGCAACATAGTTCTTCCCTCCGATATATATGTTACAACATCTTCAATAACATGCTCTTACTTCGTCTTTTCCTTGGTAAGTCATCAAATTTGGGGTGGCAGCGGGTTCGGAATTGGGACTGCCTGACCGGTATTAACCAGAATTGACACGGAATCGGGAACCACCACCCGGAACCGTACCGGAACCGGGACGGACCAGTAGCAGTAGTTCCGGTATTGTATACCTGTACCCGTCCAGGTCCGCCAGTGAACCGGTACGAAAACGGATCGGATTGGACCGGATTCCTGGACTAGGCGGGATTTAATTTTTTTAAAAATAAATTATTAATATCAATTAAAAATTAAATAATTAAAAAATATTTTTTAAAAGTTAAAAAATTATACTTTTCTGTTATAAAACTATAGAATAAGAAGAAGAAACTAGAGAGAAAAGAAGTAAGGACTTGTTATTTCTCCTTATAAATTCATTTACAATGAAGAGGAGCATTCTATTTATAGGAGAAATCTAACTTGGTCCCCAAGTAGGAGGACTCTTTAATCATGTCCTAAAAAGGACTCCACATGATAGACATTCACTATAATACAAATACTTTATAACACTCCCCCTGAATGTCTAATTCATAGATGATGTGTCTCGTCAAAAACCTTACTAAATAAAACTTTAAGAAAAGAAAAACTCTAGTAAAGGAAAAGAGTACACATATCTATTAATACGCATCTAGGCTGCCTCATTAAAAACCTTACAAGGAAAACCCAGTGGGACAAAACCTCGTAAGGGAAAAAGAGTACAGCGCGTATTCACTCCTCCTAATAAGAACATTAATCCAGAGACTTGAATCTTCGCATTCCAAGCTTGTGCACCATCTTCTTGAAAGTTGCAGTTGGTAGAGACTTGGTGAATAGATCAGCCACATTATCACTTGAACGAATCTGTTGCACATTTATATCACCATTCTTTTGAAGTTCATGTGTATAGAAAAGCTTCGGTGAAATATGCTTTGTTCTATCTCCTTTTATGAATCCTCCCTTAAGTTGTGCTATGCATGCTGCATTATCTTCATATAAAGTGGTGGGTACTTTATCACATTTCAAACCACATTTCTCTCGAATGAGATGTATCATAGACCTCAACCACACACATTCTCTACTTGCTTCATGTATAGCTATTATTTCAGCATGATTAGATGAAGTGGCTACGATGGACTGCTTTGTAGATCTCTAAGATATGGAAAACACATAGCCTATTTGGGATCGAGCTTTGTGTGGATGAGATAAATATCCTGCATCAGCATAACCAACAAGATTTGGGCTACAATTAACAGAATAAAATAAGCCCATATCAGTTGTCCCTTTAAGATGTCACAAAATGTGTTTGATCCCATTCCAATGTCTCCTAGTAGGAGCAGAACTATACCTTGCTAACAAGTTAACAGCAAAAGCTATATCAGGCCTCGTAGTATTAGCAAGATACATTAGTGCACCAATTGCACTAAGATATGGTACTTCAGAACCAAGAATTTCTTCATCCTTTTCTTGAGGTTGGAATGGATCCTTATTCACATCAAGTGAACGAACAACCATCGGAGTACTTAATGGATGCGCTTCATCCATACAGAATCTTTTCAACACTTTTTCTATGTAGGCAGATTGATGAACAAAAATACCATTTGTCAAATGCTCAATTTGTAAACCAAGACATAATTTTGTTCTTCCCAGATCTTTCATCTCAAATTCATTCTTTAAATAATCAATTGCCTTTTGAAGCTCTATTGGAGTTCCAATAAGATTTATGTCATCAACATAAATAGCAAGTACAACAAATTTCGATATTGTTTTCTTTATAAAGACACATGGACAAATTGCATCATTTGTATAACCTTCCTTAATTAAATACTCACTAAGACGGTTATACCACATGCACCCAGATTGCTTCAAACCATATAATGATCTTTGCAATTTAATTGAATACATTTCTCGAGATTTTAAATTACATGATTTAGGCATCGCAAATCCTTCAGGAATTTTCATGTATATCTCATTATCAAGTGATCCATAAAGGTAGGCTGTAACCACATCCATCAATGCATTTCAAGTTGCTCATGGACTGTGAAACTAATGAGATAACGCAATGTTATTGCATCCATAACGGGTGAGTATGTCTCTTCATAGTCGACGCCAGGCCTTTGAGAAAATCATTGTGCTACAAGGCGTGCTTTATACCTTTGTATTTCATTTTTCTCATTTCTTTTTCGGACAAAAATCCATTTGTAACCAACAGGTTTAATACCATTAGGTGTTTGAACTATAGGTCCAAAAACTTCACGCTTGGCAAGTGAATTCAACTCTGATTGAATTGCTTCTTGCCATTTTGGCCAATCATTTCGTTGTCGACATTCTATAACAGATTGAGGTTCATGATCCTCATTATCTTGCATGATATTTGTTGCAACATTATATGCAAAGACATAATCAATCACTATTTCTGATCGATTCATATTAGTTTCAACATCTCTTAAATTTATGGATAGTTCATTATTTCCTTGAGTTTCAAGTTCATTGATTCTTTCATGAATATCAGACTTATTCAAATTTTGAACTTCCATATGAGATTCTTTCATAGTGTCATCTTGATATTTAATCTTTTTTCTAGGATTTTGATCCTTAGACCCCAATGGTCTACCACACTTTAGGTGTGTTTTTGACTCATTAGCTATGACACTAGTGGATTGTCCTTTAGGGACATCAATTCAAATTGGGACATTCTCTGCAGGAATATGTGATTTAGTAATCCTTTTCAAATCTGTAAATGCGTCTGGCATTTGATTTGCAATTTTCTGCAGATGAATAATCTTTTGTACTTCTTATTCGCAAGTAGAAGAATATGGATCAAGATGAGACAATGATAAATTTTTCCACAAAATTTCTCGTTTTATTTCACTATTCTCTCCCCCTAATTTTGGGAAAACTGTCTCATCAAACCGACAATCTGCAAATCTAGCAGTAAACATGTCTCCAGTCAATGGTTCAAGATAGCAAATAATGGAGGGTGACTCAAACCCAACATATATTCCTAACCTTCTTTGAGAGCCCATCTTAGTGCGGTTTGGTGGTGCCACAGGCACATATACAGCACTTCCAAAAATTCTTAAATGGGATATATTAGGTTCTTGACCCATAACCAATTGCAATGGAGAAACCTTATGATAACTTGTCGGTCTGAGACGAATAAGTGTTGCAGCATGCAAAATTGCATGTCCCCACACAGAAGTGGGAAACTTAGTTTTCATAAGCAATGGTCTTGCTATTAATTGCAAACGTTTAATTAATGATTCAGCGAGACCATTCTGAGTATGAACATGAGCAATAGAGTGTTCAACTCTTATCCCAATCGCTAAACAATAATCATTAAATGATTGGGATGAAAACTCTGCAGCATTATCAAGACAAATGGACTTAATATGATTATCAGGAAAGTGTGCCCTTAACCTTATTATTTGTGCCAATAATTTTGCAAATGCCAAGTTACGAGATGACAATAGGCACACATGAGACCATCTAGAAGAAGCATCTATTAGAACCATAAAATATCTAAATGACCCACTAGGTGGGTGAATAGGTCCACAAATATCCCCATATATACGTTCCAAGAACGCAGGGGACTCAATCTTAACTTTCATTGGTGATGGTCTCACAATTAACTTGCCTTGATAACAAGCAGTACAAGTAAATTCACCATTTAAAAGAACTTTTAGGTCTTTTAGTGGATGTCCATTCGAATTTTCTATAATTCGTCTCATCATTATTGTCCCAGGATGTCCTAGACGATCATGCCAAAGTACAAATGTATTGGAATCAGTAAACTTCTTATTTACTATAAAATGTGCCTCAATTGCACTAATTTTTTTCCAATACAAGCCAGAAGATAAAGCAAGGAACTTTTCTATAACACATGTCTGCCCAGAGACATACTTGGTGATACCAAGATATTCAAGATTTATTTCATCCATTGATTGGATATGATAACCATTTTCACGGATATCTTTAAAACTCAACAAGTTTCTCTTAGATTTTGGAGAAAACATAGCATTATTAATGATGAGTTTAGTTCTCTTGGGCAAAATTACAATGGCTCTTCCAAAACCCTCAATCATATTAGTACTACCAAAAATTGTAGTAACATTTATTTTACCCATACTTAAATGAGAAAAATATTTCTTATTTTTGAATATCGTATGTATTGTACCAGAATCAATCAAACAAATATCTTCATATTTCGATAATATGTTCTTAGAATTTTTCATATCTTCACATGAAATGACATACACAAAATAAATATATATTAAATATTAGTGTTGTCAAAAAGGTACAATATATTCAAAGGAATAAATTCATAATTAAATATTAGAAATTGAGCCTTAATTTATTGTTTCCTCTAAGTCAAAGACGAGTTGTTAGGAAAATAAAATAAAATCATTGTTTAATCCTAGTTAATAACAGACTGCATGTTTTTAACATTAGATCAAGTTAAAGACCTAATATAATACAAACACGTGATAAATTTTAGTATTTGACTAACTCTATCATATTAGAATCATATAAGTAAATCAATGAAAATATATATTATTTTATTAAGAATTAAGGAACAAGCTAATGAACGACTAAACTAATTTAAAATACTAATATTCATGCAAACAACTATCATTACATGAAATTATTAATAAATACCACCAAAAAAAAATATCACTCTTCCATGTTCACAGAACCATCACCAATTAAGTGATCTATTTTTTCTTCAGGATGTGCGAAGAAATCTGCTACATCCAAGTATGTGATGTCAACTTGATTTTCAGAGATAAAATTTGCCTCAGGATTTTTCTCTTTGTTCTTTAGTGATTCTTGATAAAGCTCAACCAAGTGTTTGGGAGTACGACAATCACGTGCATAATGACCTTTTCCACCACATCTAAAACAACCTTCCCTAGTTGCTTCACGTTTCTCATCCTTTCTTTTTTTTCTTTTTATTTGATGAATGATTAATGCCAGGAATAGAATTACGTTCTTGACCATAATCACGACCACGACCACGTTCACGACCACGACTAGGACCGCGACCTTTTCCACGCCTAGCATGGTGGGCGTACGCCTCATTCACTTCAGAAAGTGGTTCAGATCCAGTAGGTCGATTCTCATGATTTTTCAATAATAAATCATTATTTTGCTCGGCCACAAGAAGATGAGAAATTAGTTCAGAATACTTTTTGAAACCTTTCTCTCAATATTGTTGCTGCAAGAGCACATTTGAGGCATGGAAAGTGGAGAACGTCTTTTCCATCATATCAATCTCACTAACCGTATCTCCACATAATTTCAATTGAGAAGTGATTCTGAACATGGCAGAATTATACTCATGTATAGACTTAAAGTCTTGTAGCCTTAGATGCATCCAATCATATCGTGCCTTTGGATGTATGACCATCTTCAAGTGGTCAAATCTTTCTTTTAGGTTTTTCCACAAAACAAGTGGATCCTTAACTGTCAGATATTCGATTTTCAGAATCTCGTCAAGATGATGACGCAAGAATATCATTGCTCGTGCACAGTTTTGATTTGATGCCTTATTTTCTTCTTTTATGGTGTCTCCAAGACCCATTGCATCAAAGTGGATTTCAGCATCCAACACTCATGAGAGGTAGTTCCTGCCCGAACTTTGAAGGGCAGTGAACTCTAGTTTTGTAAGATTGGCCATTAAAATTAAAAACAAAAAAATAAATAATACCTCTATTAATTCTTCAAATCTAACCTTCACTTTTGAGAAATTAGAGTCTCGTGCTGATAACGTGTTATAAAACTATAGAATAAGAAGAAAAACTAGAGAGAAAAGAAGAGAAGACTTGTTATTTCTCTTGATGAATTCATTTACAATGAAGAGGAGCACTCTATTTATAGGAGAAATCTAACTTGGTCCCCAAGTAGGAGGACTCTTTAATCATATCCTAAAAAGGACTCCACATGATAGACATTCACTATAATACAAATACTTTATAACATTTTCAAACTTTTAAAAAACTTTTAAAGTTAATTATTTATACTTTATAAACTTCATTTGAAAGTTTGTATAACTTTCAAGTTAGTTTGAAAGTTTGTAAAAAACACTCATAGAGACAAATCTTGTTCTAACAACCTGTTAGAGATAAATAAAAAGTATTAAAATTCATAAGATAATTAAAAAAAAACGACCATATTTTTACATTTTGATTAGACACAGAATAAAAATAGATCAATAAAGATATAATTAAAAATTACAATAAATAATATTGAGAAAAGATACGAAAATTTGTGAGAAATATTAAGCGAGATGCAATGAAAATTAATATTGTCATCATCTTGACTTCTCTTTCTAAGGAAATCACCAAAATCATTCTTTTGTAACTGAAGAAATAATGTTAATTTAAAAGGGAAGAAGACAACTAATTAAACTGGAGAATTGTATTAAAAGGGAAATTAAATTAATTCAGAAAAGAAAAAATATGAATTATGTTGAAGGTGGCAAGAAATCAAGAGCGTATTTTTTCGAGGAAATGAAATTTGTGCTCTCCTACGAATTAAATAAAAATATAATTCTTTTTTAGAGTATATTTTTTTATAAATATAAGAGATAATGCACAAGTACCCCTATATCTATGCTCGAAATTTCAGAGACACACTTATATTATATTAAGGTCCTATTACCTCTGAACTTATTTTATTAATAATTTTCTACCCTTTTAAGTTAGCATTATTTCTTCAGTTACAAAAGAAAGATTTTGGTGATTTCCTTAGAAAGAGAAGTCAAGATGATGAAATTTTCATTGCATCTCGCTTAATATTTCTCACAGATTTTCGTATCTTTTCTCAATATTATTTATTGTAATTTTTAATTATATCTTTATTAATCTATTTTTATTATGTGTCTAATCAAAATGTAAAAATATTGTCGTTTTTTGTTCAATTATCTTATGAATTTTAATACTTTTTATCTATCTCTAACAGGTTGTTAGAACAAGATTTGTCTCTATGAGTGTTATATGAATTTTCGTGAATTGTTCCTTTTGTAAAAAAATTTTTTGCTATAACTTCGTTTAACTCATGACATATATATGCCTAATTTTATGTATTTCATTTATAATTGAGTATTGTATCAATTAATGTAGGATACATATACAACATAAGTGTCCAGAAACTAGTAAGGATCACGCTAAAAATTCGAAAAATTGCTACCATAAATTTTCTTTTATCCTTTGATATTTGGGTAAAACAAATATAGCATTGAAAAATAATAAAATGCTATTATCAGCATAAAAGTACATATAACTATAGTATCTAAAATACGCTTGGCTGCCCCATTGTCACTTTTTATATAGGGAAATATTATATGTCTATTATGTAAGACTTTAATCAAGTTTTTACTTTTATTTAATTAAAACTAAAAAAATACATATTAAATTTTTAATTAATATATTACATAAATAAATATTAAACATTGACATAATATTTCATAATGATATAGATATACTAATAAATTTCAAGAAAAATAAATATAAAAAATATTTTTACAAATAAATCACTATTTATGAGTATTATTGTTGCTTGAAAAATAAACGCTTTTTTTCTTTTATTACAAGAAATGAACTATATAGGGGATAATATTCAAATAAAATACAACTTGATAATTGGCTGCAACAAGAATATGAAGCAATTATAATTTTAGTTTATCATTTAAATATATGATAATTGAGAATTGAGATCTGTTTTTTTAAAAAAGAAGTGAATTGTCATACGTAGTAACCAAACGGGTTGTTTTACCATTAGAAATTGATGACAATGAGTTATATACTCGATATATATACATTTATGATATAAATATTTTTATCCGCAAACGAATTGTTTATACTTCTAGTTGAAAACATTTTTACTTATTAGAAATTTATACCATTACTTATCTATGAGATTTTGAATAGATGATATGCAAAAAGATATCAGTAAGTATTTGAGTACACAAATTTTTTCTCTCCAAAATATAAACCTGAAGGGAGTCTCTAAGTAAAATTTATGAACAATTACACAAAATATTTCACAATCGAGCTGGATCAAATCATTTAAAGTCGTTTAATTTTAATAAATTTATATCTATATAGTAAGCGTTTGAAATAAACTTTTTCCAGAAAAAGTGGAAAACGCTGTTGCCGGGGATCGAACCCAGGTCACCCGCGTGACAAGTGGGAATACTCACAAAGTCATCAAAAATCCTACACAGATATTAGAAGAAGATCATTAGAGTTTGAGGTAGATGATTGGGTGTATCTTAAGGTTCACCTATGAAAGAAGTTATGAGGTTTGGTAAGAAAGGGAAACTTAATCCCCGATATATGGACCTTATAGAATCTCCAAAAGAGTGGATAATGTGACTTATGAGTTGGAGCTACCCCAAGAGTTAGAAGAGGTTCACCCGGTATTTCATATTTCTATGTTGAAGAAGTGTTTGGGTAATCCTTCATTGATAGTACCAACAGAGAATGTGGTGATTAAGGATAACTTATCCAACTAAGAAGTTCCGGTCCAAATTTTGGATCGACAAGTTCGTAAGTTGAGGACAAAAGAAGTTGCTTCAGTCAAGGTCTTTTGGATGAACCAATTTGTTGAAGAAGCAACTTGGGAAGCTGAGGAGGATATGAAGAAGACATATCCACATCTCTTTAAATCAGGAGAGAATGCAGATCAAGGTACTAAACTCTCTTTCTTAACACTTTATGAGGTTATTACTTGCTTTTGTGTTTGAGTGTTAAAGTGATATTACCATCCTTAGCTTAGAGAAAGAATTATCATTCGAGGACGAATGTTTTCAAGGGGGAAATATTGTAACATTTCGTATTCTAGATAAACTAAGGTTAAGCTAAGAAAAATCAAATTTGGAAATAATTAAGGAAGAGTTTGGGTGAGTTCTTTATATGGATACGTTGGAAGATCTTTCCGAAGACACCAAGTTTGCGAATTTTCAAGGTCATATGAGTGAGATATGACCCTCGGAAGATGGGATATTGAGCAGGAAAAGTTCTAAATCCGGATTTGTAAGGATGTTTTGGTATTTTCCTTAAGTCAATTAATTATTTCGTTTTGGAGTAATATGTTGGGGTCTAAACTGATCCAATTCAATTTACGCACTTAGAAAATAGAGTAGGGTTTTAAAAGCAAGAAGAAAAGAAGAGAAGGAAGAAGAAGACGCAAGAATATCAAATTTAGCTTCGTGAATTTTCATCGGGGCTGATCCCTAACAAGGTATGTGGGATATTTTGTGTTGGGTTACTTCATCCACACACCAATTTCATTCAAATCAGTCAAGTTCATAAATTAAGTCATGTTCAAGTTGGAATCTTGAAAAAAAGTTTGACGTTCTTATTGCTTTGATTATTTTTTATCGCTGTTAGTTGTAATCTATGTTTTAAGACTGTTTTCGGATCTAAATCATTGGGTAATAATTTAATTAGGGATCCTAAGTGTTTGAGGAGGGATCCATGGTAATTTGGGAAGGTTTAGAGATAAAAACAAAGAAGAAAGTCGGAAAACCCGTTGGGGGAATGTTCCGGCGCCGCGCCTCCAACTCGCCTCAGGACAAAGTCTGTCCATCAGGATATGGCGCGCCACGCCTCTCAGAGTGCCTGAGGACAGCCTCTGTACGTCAGGCTAAGGCACTTTGCGCCTCTTAGAGCACCAGGACCCCCTCGAGACCCGATCTTTCCCTATCTTTTCGTACTAATTCCTAAGTGATATACCCCTCATTCCTAGTTGTTTCCAACACTCTAAGGTGCATCTAAACATCACGAGATCATCCATAAACATGAGATAATGATCCTTGAATTCATAATTCAATTCAAGTAAAGTAAGGTCAAAGTCAAAGAGGTTAAGAGTCAAGTCTAGAAGTTAAGAAGCAAGGCAAGATAAAGTTTCTTAAAATCTTTCACAAATGTTTTCACTTTGTTTTAAAGACTTAAAGTTCAAAGTCAAGTAAAGAGTTGAGTTCATATCTCAAAAGCTATAAGGGAACTAAGTATTTCCTAAGAGTTGAAGTTTCAAATTAAGTAAAGATCAAGAGTTGAGTTCATATCTCAAAAGCTATAAGGGAACTAAGTATTTCCTAAGAGTTATAGATTGAGTAAAGAGTAAGAGTTGAGTTCATTTCTCAAAAAGATATAAGGGAACTAAATATTCCCTAGAGTTTTACAAATGTTTCATATTTGAGTAAAGAGGAGAACTAGAAGTTCCTAAAGAGTTTTGAACAAATAGGGGAACATTGATTCCAAAAGGAGATTTTTAAAGCTAATGGGTTCAGTAAATTATCTCAAACCAAAGGAAAGAAGTTTTATCAAAAGTATAAGCTAATGTACATTTCTGGGACTATATTGAGCGCCGATGTGGAGATGAAATTTCATATTAACTCAAGTCTCCAGGTAAACCATGTAGCCAACATGTTAACGTGTCATACTTTTTAGATGATCACGTAAGGAGAGCTAGTGGATCCACTAAGTTGAGTAAGGTCCTATACCGATAGCAAGGTGTAGGATGGTCCTCTTGCAATGTGATGTAAGACGTTGTACCATCACTTAGGCTCATAGTGATGGTTGTCGGTTAGAGAAGCTCCCACAGAGGCGATATTACTTTCTTATATAAGTAAAGTTGAGATTGTTATTGCATTTTCTTTAACTAACTAAGTTTTTTCTCTATTTTATGATATATATATATATATATATATATATATATATATATATATATATATATATATATATATACATGCAGAGGCGTAAGGGTTTTTCCAATTTAAGTGACGTTATTAATTAGGGGATTATTTTGGTTTTTTCAGAATCGCCACTTGAATTGAGTTACGGTGTTCCAAGTCACCTTTTTGTTTAATCCCTAATCAAAAGGAAATGACTCTTTGTTTAGTCTGCGAACCAGTTCGGGTAAGCAATTCTATTGACCGAAGGGAAGGTATTAGGCATCCCTCGGACCCGTGGTTCTAGCATGGTCACTTTATGGACTTTTATGACTTAAACTAATTTTTTAAATATTCTATTGTTAAAACAAATGTATTTACCATCATTCTTTAATTTATTTAAATAAATTAAAACTACCTTATTTTATTAATTTATGCCCTTTAATTAAAAATATATATACGCATATAAATTAAATCAAACAAAGCGGAATAAAATAAGATATTCTTTATTTTTACTTTTCTTTTGTTATTATTATTTTTTTTATTCTATTTTTTGCGTTTTTTTCTCTTTTTACCTTCTCATCTTTTACTATTATTATTATTAAATATTGTTATTATTATTATTTTTTATACTTTCAAGGTTTTATTTATTTATTTTTTATTATTATTCAACTTAATTATTTTTTTTGTTTGGACAAAGAAACTTTCAAAAAAAATCTTTCCTCTTCAATTGCATGTTTTTTTTAATATAATTTTTATACTTCTTTTTCTATTATTTATTTTTTCTATTTTCTCTTTTCCCCCTTTTTATTATATTCTCTCTCACATTTTATTTTTTAACTTTTTCTTTTTCTTTTTATTATTATTATTGTTATATATTTTTTTCTTCTTTAATTTTTATTTGATTTTTTTTACGTCACTAACATTAAACGAAAATTCTACTAACTAAAGTTAATAAATTTACATAATAGCTACACATGTTATTATTATAAACTAAATATTAAGAATTAAAATGACTTGGACAATAATTTTACTTAAATATAAAATAAAGTATGGGTTATTTAAATATAAAATAAATCATTGTTTGTTATAATAATTTCACACTAAATATAACTATACAAAGGATCTAAACATAAAGTTGATATGAACATTTTAACATACTTTATATAATAACATCAATAAATATTAATGGTTTAAACACATGCGAAATTTAACAACTTCAATATATTGCAATCCATTCTCGCATTTTCATGACATAAGATCAATACAAAATAAAATTAATTATTACCTCTTGTGGAAATTATTTCACGAAAAGAAAGAATTTAGGAACCACGAACTTGAAACCTCGAACTCCACTATTTTTAGTTGTGTTTTTTCTTTGTGCGTGCGTTCTTCAGAAAAACAAATGAAAAGTTTTCTTTGTTAATTCTTCTCCTTTTTTTTTATTCTTTTTTCTTTCTTTTCTTTTCTGTTTTTTTTCTTTTCTTTTCCTCTTCTTCCTTTCTCCTTTCTGATTCTTCCGTTTCTCTCCTTTTTCTTTTTCTTTTTCTTCTCCCTTTCTGTTTGATTCTTTCGTTCCCTTCTCCTCTTCTTTTTTTTTTCCATTATTAATTTATATATAGTTATGTATATGTGTATGTGTGTATGAAAGAGTTGGATTAGTGGAGTGGGTGTGGGGTGAGTGGAGAGAAATGGTGAAGTGGGGTGGGATAATGGGTAGGTTAATTTCATTTAATTATTTTTTTTGTTATAAAATAATAATAATATTAATTAAGAAAAATTAAATAGCTAGATTAAAAAAAATATAAAAATTAAAATCACTAATTTATTAAAACTTTGAATGAATAAATAAAAATATGTCTTAAAGTGTGATTCTATTTTTTTGTGATTTTCATATCTTTTAAAACTAAACTTAATAAAATAAGATAAAAGTCAAAATATTTATAAAAAATATTTAAGCTCTAAAAAGGGTATAAAACTTAAATTCGGTCAAAAATTACATGTCTACAGTTTGCCCCTCTTTGACTGAAAACACGAAGAGTTTTCAGACAAAGAAATAGACAAAGTGACAAGTTTTGACCGAACTATTATTTGAAAGACCAAAATTTGTGCAACCGAGTCGTTGTTTTGGACAGCCTACATATCCCAGGTTATAAGGGAATCAGGTCACGTATAGTTCAAGGAGATGAGGTGTTGAGTTGGAGTTAAGTGAGGTTCTATCGAGGCTCTAGATCGCGACTCTTATCCTTACATAAAAATATAAAATTGAAAGCTAATAGTGAAAAGAAAAACAAATGTACAAACTTCTATCCATGCAACTTTTCTTGAATCTTCACTTGAATTTTGACTTTAAGATATCACCTTTTGGGTGAATATCTTAACCTAGAATTGGAATGGAGGCTGAACTTGTCACTTAGACGGAACTTTTGACATTCTTCAAAATGACAATTTGAAAAATGCTCCTTAATAGCTGCGTGTTTTCTTGATCAAAAGTTGACTAGTAAAAGATGTGAGGAAGTCAGGTTGCTACATGCATTGTAGAAGCAAATTCTAACCATCATGGAATTGATCATTCTAAAATAAATTGAAACTTTGTTCTTGAGTTTCAAATTCATGTCTCGCTTGAGGAAACCTGAAAACCACCACAAACAAGAAATAAACAAATTTTTTGCCCCAGTTTTCACTGGGAAAATTTTTGTGAATTAATAACAAATATAAATGTAAAACATAAACTCCAACTAGGAAGTGTTTATTTTAGGAGAAAATAAAACTAAAAATCTAAACTAGGAAGTGTTTATCCTATTAGAAAGTAATATAATCTCATTATTCAAGAGGGTCATGCTAGTCCCATTATTCAGAATGGTCCTGCTAGTCCCATTATCCACGAGGGTCCTGCTAGTCCCATTATCCAGGAGGGTTCCACTAGTCCCATTATCCAGGAGGGTCCCGCTGATCCCATTATCTAGGAAGGTCCTGCTTATTCTAAATCTTATATTAAAGAATATTTTATTAAACAGAATCATCATTATTTTTAGTCCAGTTTGCACTAGAAAATATTTTTTTTATAAATTATTAGTAGCATAAATGAGAAATACACGTTCTCAAAAGAAACGCAAGACAATATGCAATTAGGGAGTTTGTTCCCTAGAAATGAATGATGATAGCGTGCTTGTTTTCTAGAAACGGTAGTGTATTTCTTTTTAACAAATAAAACTATGCTCAATTTTTAAATTGATGAACTTTGAAAGTCTTTTTAATTAATTATTTATTATTTTTTTATAAAGATTATCCATTTTTATCATTGACGAATATAAGATTTTATTTCTTGAGATCGAGCACATTGCAAGACTGTCTAAGTATCTTGTATATGAAGAATCAGGTCAGACATAATTCATAAAAACCTAAAATTATTTTTTATTTTGTCTTGATTTTTTTTACAAAAGACATCTTTTGATAAATGAACCAATTCATGGTTGACAATATTTTGACTTTAGTTGGTACCAACAATTAGCATGATGCATATGAGTCATCTTCAACTACTTTCAGACAAATTTGAGGTCAACTTTGAGTAATCACTATAATTTCAAATGGTATCTCAAACATACTTAAGTGTTTACCTGAATTGATATTGCCTAAGTTAAGGGATAAAGTCATTCATATCTTCATGTTTCAAGTGCCCTCGCAATAAATGAAGTCCTACTTCGCACAATAGAAGTGTTTCGATCTTAGGACGTTTTATATCAAAGTCACTCACACTCGGAAAGATATTCAATGTATGAGATTGAGATACCATATGCTTGGCCCTTATGTAAGTATCCATTGATGTGAGAACACACAAAATGGGATCAAATAGGACTTATTATTGGCTTGTAACGTAGGTTTGGAGAAAGGTAGGACATTCATTTGGGGTAAAATGATTATTTCCTCCTTAAAATTTGCACAACTTTCAATATTTTTTGTTTTCTTGAAATCTTTTTTCCATTCATTTTTTTTTATTTTCTCTCCTTTCATTTTTTTATTATAGTTTTTTTTGTCATTTTACTTAAACTTGCACATACTTATTCTTTTCCACTTTGATATCCAACTTAGGTCTCGGCGCTGTTTATCTAATTGATAGTACACACATGAAGGTAAGATCTAGAAAATAGTGCATTTATGCTCTAAAAATGATATATGTGAAGTAGTGGTTATTCAAATAAAAATGTTTCATGCTCAAAATGGAAGTCTTATGGATAACATGCAATTTGGTAGGCTTGAAAGGCACAATCAGATCAAAGAAAGCCTATAACCATTTCCTAAGTTAAATGTTACTCACAATTTCACTTTAACCAACATTTAGGCCAAGTTCTAGATCAAAAGGCATTCCATTGAATTTTATCTAAAGCTCACCACACAATGCACAGAAAATAATGAGGTCGAATTTGTTTTAACCTTAACTTTAAGCAAAATAGTTTCTTAAGTATAACATATATATATCAAGAGATACCAAAAGAATTCTATAGGTCACAACAAAGTTAGTCCATCATGTCAAATAGTTTAACACTTTATTATTATTTTTTAGAGAAAAGACATAAAGACACCATCAAAGTTGTCCTGTATTTGTATTAAGACACCTTAACTTTTAAAGTGTCCTATCACCCCACAGAACTATTTAATTTCTTTGTAAATGGACCATTTTGACCCATTTCCTAGTCTGAGTTGTTACCACGCACATGAGGCGCGTCATGCATTATTTTTACTGCCATGGACCAGTTTAAAGGTGCCATGTGTCATTATTTTTCTTTATTATTAATTATTTTATCAATTTATGTCATCTTCCCCAAATTTAAACCCAAAATAATCATTATTAGCCCTAATTTTTCAATTTCATAGTTTTTTCCATAGCAAAATCAACGTTGATACTCTTTGTTTGACCACTTCATCATCTTCTCTAAGAAAATAAGACACCACTATTAGCGAGGAACTTCTGGATTAATGAAGAATGTGATTTTCTTGTTCAATAAATTCAAAGTAAACACTTCCAAGCTATGGATGCTCCTTTCTAAGCATCACAACTGGCCATAATGGCTAAGAAAAAGATTGTCTGCCACAAGTTGGCCAATGGAACATGATGAACAAGAAAATGGTTAATGGAGGAACTGTTGTCAATTGGATATGCATTCACTTTTCTTGCAATGTGCAAGAAAGTGTTACGCATGGGTTTTGTTCTGAGTTAGCATAAATGTGTGAGTTATTTAGGTCTGAGTTTTGCTACCAAAATGGTTGCAACTAATAGCAATCCCACATTCAAAATTTTCGTTGTCATCTAACTCCAAAGCTGAATAAAAAAAATCTGAATGAAGAAAAATTAACGAAAATTTCTTGAAGGTGCAAGCCAAACAGAGAAGAAAAGAAAAGAAATAGAGAAGATGACTTCTCTTTAAAGAATAGGGTCGGGTCGGGTCGGGTCGGGTTGAATTAGATCATAAGGAGTTGAGCAACACGCGCCACTACATAGACGAAAAAATGGGTCAAAATGGCCAATTTACAAAGAAATTAATTAGTTCTGTGGGTAATAGGACACTTCAAAAGTTAAGGTGTCTTTATGCAAATACGGAACAACTTTGATGTTGTCTGTATGTCTTTTCTCTTTTTTTATGCACAATTGTAAGAATTTTGGTACCAACCAAGTCAAATATTGTTTAAAAATAAAATTTAAAAAAAATCAATTTTTTTTGCCCCAATTTTTGCGGCGAGGACTTTTTAGATTTTTTTTTTATTGGACCGAACCTCAAAATAAGGCTGGCTACGTATCTTGTATAAAGCAAGAATCAGGTCGAACGTAGTTCCAAAATATTGTAAACACAACATTATTTTTTATAGGAAATACTTCTATTTTTTAATTTTTTTTTAAAAAAAAGATCACCGAACCCGAGGAGGATTGCCTACGTATCTCATCGAGTTGAGAATTAGGTGTACATAGTTTGTTAAATTTTACCTTTTTTTATTTCTTAAAAAAATATGTATTCTACCTTTCGAAAACTATTTTTATTTTGATCATGTTATTGTAAAAATACAAATATTAAACTTTTGAGATTTTACGAATAATTGCTATATTTATTACTTTTGAGGAAATTTTTTTTTAGTTTACTAATTTATTCAAACGTTGATCGAAATTCAAATAATATATTCGTAACATATAACACATACAGTTGAACCCAATGTTGAGCCACATTAAATTAAAAAAAATGCATATGTAGCAAATAAAGTGAATCATATTAAGGATAATAAATGTTTAAGACCTGCTTCACTAAGTTTAGCAATCAAATGGAATTGGTGTCTACACAGTCTATAAAATGAGTGGACTACTCAAATTGAGAAGGGACAGTTTACCGGTAGCAGGGCTTTCCGGCCTCACTGTTTATCCTCCCCATCCTAAGATGTGTTACTATAGAATCCTTCCCAGGAGCATTGTCGCATCTCTGGTATCTCATGGTTCGGGAACGTAATCGCATCTCCGAATAAAGTATCTCAGAAAACTCAGATTGGTGTTTATAGAAGACAATTTATATTGAAATTCAAACAATATCATAGTGGTAAACAAGCGAATATATACAACATTAATATAACAAACACAATAAAATTAATAACAGTCATATACAAGTCAATATTTACAAGCTCGAATTCTAGTTAGTCCCCAGCGGAGTCGCCAGATGTCACACCCCTTTTTCGCGCAGCGGCGTAAGGGTTTTTCCAATTTAAGTGACGTTATTAATTAGGGGATTATTTTAATTTTTTCAGAGTCGCCACTTAGAATTAAGTTACGGTGTTCCAAGTCACATTTTTGTTTAATCCCTAATAAAAAAGAAATGACTCTTTGTTTGGTCTGCGAACCAATTTGGGTAAAGAATTCTATTGACCGAGGGAAAGATATTAGGCATCCCTCGGTCCCGTGGTTCTAGCACGTTCACTTTATGAACTTTTATAAATTAAACTAATTTTTTAAATATTCTATTGTTAAAACAAATATATTTACCATCATTCTTTAGTTTATTTAAATATATTAAAACTACCTTATTTTATTAATTCATGCCCTTTAATTAAAAATATATATACGCATATAACTTAAATCAAACAAAGCGGAATAAAATAAAATATTCTTTATTTTTACTTTTTCTTTTGTTACTATTATTATTTTTATTTTTTATTCAATTTTTTACGTTTCTTTTTTTTTCTCTTTTTACCTTCTCATCTTTTACTATTATTATTATTATTTTATTGTTATTATTATTTTTTATACTTTCAAGGTTTTATTTATTTTTTTAAAATTATTATTCAACTTAATTTTTTTTTTGTTTAGACAAAGAAACTTTCAAAAAAAAAATCTTGCCTCTTCATTTGCATGTTTTTTTTAATATTATTTTTATACTTCTTTTTCTATTATTTATTTTTTCTATTTTCTCTTTTCCCCCTTTTTACTATATTCTTTCTCACATTTTATTTTTTAACTTTTCATTTTTCTTTTTATTTTTATATATTTTTTTCTTCTTTCATTTTTATTTGATTTTTTTTACGTCACTAGATGTCACACCCCTTTTTCGCGCAGCGGCGTAAGGATTTTTCCAATTTAAGTGACGTTATTAATTAGGGGATTATTTTAATTTTTTCAGAGTCGCCACTTGGAATTGAGTTACGGTGTTCCAAGTCACATTTTTGTTTAATCCCTAATAAAAAAGAAATGACTCTTTGTTTGGTCTGCGGACCAATTTGGGTAAGAAATTTTATTGACCGAGGGAAAGATATTAGGCATCCCTTGGTCCCGTGGTTGTAGCACGGTCACTTTATGGACTTTTATGACTTAAACTAATTTTTTAAATATTCTATTGTTAAAACAAATATATTTACTATCATTCTTTAGTTTATTTAAATATATTAAAACTACCTTATTTTATTACTTCATGCCCTTTAATTAAAAATATATATACGCATATAACTTAAATCAAACAAAGCGGAATAAAATAAGATATTCTTTATTTTTACTTTTTCTTTTGTTACTATTATTATTTTTATTTTTTATTCTATTTTTTATGTTTGTTTTTTTTTCTCTTTTTACCTTCTCATCTTTTACTATTATTATTTTTATTTTATTGTTATTATTATTATTTTTTATACTTTCAAGGTTTTATTTGTTTTTTTAAAATTATTATTCAACTTAATTTTTTTTTTGTTTGGACAAAGAAACTTTCAAAAAAAAAATCTTTCCTCTTCATTTGCATGTTTTTTTAAATATTATTTTTATACTTCTTTTTCTATTATTTATTTTTTCTATTTTTTCTTTTCCCCTTTTTTACTATATTCTTTCACACATTTTATTTTTTAACTTTTCATTTTTCTTTTTATTTTTATATATTTTTTTCTTCTTTCATTTTTATTTGATTTTTTTTACGTCACTAGATGTCACACCCTTTTTTCGCGCAGCGGCGTAAGGGTTTTTCCAATTTAAGTGACGTTATTAATTAGGGGATTATTTTTATTTTTTCAGATTCGCCACTTGGAATTGAGTTACAGCGTTCCAAGTCACTTTTTTGTTTAATCGCTTATCAAAAGGAAATAACTCTTTGTTTGGTCTGCGAACCATTTCGGGTAAGGAATTCTATTGACCGAGGGGAAGGTATTAGACATCCCTCGAGTCCCGTGGTTTTAGCACGGCCATTTTATGGACTTTTATGACTTAAACTAATTTTTTGAATATTCAATTGTTAAAACAAATGTATTTACCATCATTTTTTAATTTATTTAAATATATTAAAACTACCTTATTTTATTAATCTATGCCCTTTAATTAAACATATATATACACATATAAATTAAATCAAACAAAGCAGAATAAAATAAGATATTCTTTATTTTTACTTTTTCTTTTGTTATTATTATTATTTTTATTTTTTATTCCATTTTTTACGTTTTTTTTTACCTTCTCATCTTTTACTATTATTATTAGTTTATTGTTATTAATATTATTTTTTATACTTTCAAGGTTTTATTTTTTTTTAAATTATTATTCAACTTAATTTTTTTTTTGTTTGGACAAAGAAACTTTCAAAAAAAAATAATCTTTCCTCTTCAATTGCATGTTTTTTTAATATTATATACTTCTTTTTCTATTATTTATTTTTTCTATTTTCTCTTTTCCCCTTTTTTATTATATTCTTTCTCATATTTTATTTTTTAACTTTTCCTTTTTCTTTTTATTATTATTATTGTTATATATTTTTTCTTCTTTTATTTTTATTTGATTTTTTTTACGTCACTAACATTAAACGAAAATTCTACTAACTAAAGTTAATATATTTACATAATAGCTACACATGTTATTATTATAAACTGAATATTAAAAATTAAAATGTCCTTGGACAATAATGTTACTTAAATAAAAAATAACATATGGGTTATTTAAATATAAAATAAATCATGGTTTGTTATAATAATTTAACGCTAAATATAACTATACAAAGGATCTAAACATAAAGTTGATATGAACATTTGAACATCTTTCATATAATAACATCAATAAATATTAATGGTTTAAACACATGCAAAATTTAACAACTTCAATATATTGCAATCCATTCTCGCATTATCATGACATAAGATCAATACAAAATAAAATTAAGTATTACCTCTTGTGGAAATTATTTCACGAAAAGAAAATATTTAGGAACTACGAACTTGAAACATCGAACTCCACTATTTTTAGTTGTGTTTCTTCTTTGTACGTGCGTTCTTCAGAAAAAAATGAAAAGTTTTCTTTGTTATTTCTTCTTCTTTTTTTTATTCTCTTTTCTTTTTTTTTCTTTTCTCTTTTCTTTTTCTTTTTCTTTTCCTCTTCTCCCTTTGTCCTTTCTGATTCTTTCGTTCCTCTCCTTTTTCTTTTTCTTTTTTTTCTTCTCCCTTTCTGTTTGATTCTTTCGTTCCCTCCTCCTCTTCTTTTTTTTTTTTCCATTATTAATTTATATATAGTTATGTATATGTGTATGTGTGTATGAAAGAGTTGAATTAGTGGAGTGGGTGTGGGGTGAGTGGAGAGAAATGGTGAAGTGGTGTGGGATAATGGGTAGGTTAATTTCTTTTAATTTTTTTTTGTTATAAAATAATAATAATATTAATTAAGAAAAATTAAATAGCTAGATTAAAAAAAATATATATATATAAATTAAAATCACTAATTTATTAAAACTTTGAATGAATAAATAAAAATATACCTTAAAGTTTAATTCTATTTTGTTGTGATTTTCATATCTTTTAAAAATAAACTTAATAAAATAAGAGAAAGTCAAAATATTTATAAAAAAATATTTAAGCTCTAAAAACGGTATAAAACTTAAATTCGATAAAAAATTACGTGTCTACAATATGGGTCTTTGTATTAATGGGAGCTATCGCTCGTTTTATGTTCAGAAATACATGGAATCACATATTTTGCTTAAAGGGAACAATGTCGTTTTATCAAATGTGGTAGACTAGTTTAGAGAGGTAATGTACTGAATGTTGAATAGCTTTTCGCATTACATTAGTTGTTAGTGTACTCTTGTTGCTTTTTGATGTACTTCCAGTTTATCCTAAAGAATGAACTTGTCTTTATCAATCGATTATCATATTATTTTTTGTTATAGCTACTGTGATGTTACTGTCGGTTTGTTTTCGTTGAGTAAATATGGTCGATTTATTATAAATCTTTCATTGATTATGACTGATCTTCTTTCCATCTGTTATTTATTCTTGCTTCCTTTTTTTGTGAAGATACTTTAGGTTAATTGTTATTATGAAATTTAGTTTAGTTTAGAAGTATAAAGGGTTAATTCTTATTACAAAATAACAATTAAAAATAAAGAATAAGTTATGGGATTAAGCTGATTAAATGCAAATAAAAGGTTAAAGCTAGTAAGTATATGATTGCTGGATTTTCTTGCCTAAACATCTTAAACAGAAGATGGTGAAAGAAATAGCTTAGCGATTTTGGCATTGGGTTTATCCCAAATCCACAACCCACTCTGTCACTATTTTTATTAAAAATTATCTAAACTTGTCCTGCCTCGTCTCCTGCCCCGACATATTGTAATCCCTATATTTAATGTCAATTTTACCAAAATTGTCTTCAACAAGTAGGGTTTGTCTTGTCCCTCTCTCTCAGTCTCTTTCTCTCAAAGTTGTGCAATGACTGATTCTCACTCCGCCTACATTCCTCCCGAACTTTTGACAGAAATCTTATTGAAACTTCCTACCAAATCCTTAATCCGATTCATGGTTGTTTGCAAATTATGGCTTTCCCTCATCACCAGTTCTCCTTTCATCTCCGCCCACCTCGCCCAAACCCGACATTCCAATACCCTTCTTGTAAGGCATTACATCGGTACTTGCAAAAAAGAGAACTATTCGTTGTTTCAAGACTCTAAGAATCAACCCTTTTCCTTGGATCTTATATCGGAATTGAATTAGCCTTTCAAATGCCGACGACAGTATTACAGAATTGTTGGCAGTTGCAATGGCATCATGAAGGCATTGAATTACCCTTTCCTTGGATCTTATATCGGAATTGAATTACCCTTTCAAATTTTCGAGCCATGAAGGCACCTACTATAACCTACCAGTAGGTAAGCCAAACCGTAACCCAGAACAACACGAAATGGGTGTGTGGGTAGAAACTATACAAGACTAAGCAAAATTACTATAACAACATAAGCAAATCAAAACATAAATACAATTAAGGATCCCTCCCAGAACCTGGAAGTCACTAATACAGAGCTACCAACAAAACGAGTACAAGTCCCAACAGTGGACCACCGAAACTAGACTACCTCGAAAAGTAAAAGACAAGTCTTTATATAAACAGATGGAGACTGAAATAGTACAAATTATTGTGTGCTCACCCCTGTCTCCAGACCAGAAATGCTCCAAACTCGATCAACGCTGGCTACTGGTGCTCGGACCTGCATCATGAAAATAGATGCAGAGCGTAGCATGAGTACCAAATAAAAGGTACCCAATAGGCATCATAGGTCGACTGAACTAGAAAAGTAAATCAATATGAAAAGACGGAATCACATAACTAGAGGTTAAGAACGGAAGGCTAAGTAACACAAGAATGCACACGAGTGTATAAAGATCTAACTAAATTAATATAAATAAGCTAACTACACCTAACTGGACCTCCCATAAGCCCAGAAGGTATACTCATGCGCAAGTTTAAATAAAAACCCAAACGGACCCCATAAGCTCGACGAGTACACAAAATAACTATAACTTAAGGAGAATAGAACTCAAGGCCAAAGAACACCGAACCAAATAGTAGAATCAGACGGTACGGAGGTCGGGCCTTGAACCAGACGCTCACCAGAATTACACAAGTAGCCAAATGCAAAAAAATAAGTAACCGAGACCGGACCTCTAATGGATGCTCTACATACTTGAGGTCGGATCTCTAAACGGATGCTCTACATACTTGAGGCCGGACCTCTAACCGGATTCTCTACATTCTTGAGGCAGGACGTCTAACCGGATGCTCTACATAAGTATGTGGATTGCCGAGGTCGGACCTTAAATTCGGATACCCGACAAAGATGTCGATATAGCTGCTGAAAGAGTCTTTATTTATCCATAATCATAAATACCCATGGAACACCATCCAGACTTACCTAACCAATGTAAGTTCTTGAAGCCGAATCGAAACTCAACTTTGAATCGCGGAGCGGAATCATTGTCACTGACGTAACTCGAGAAGCCGTAACATCGAAGAAATAAGGATAAGTATCGCTGGAGCGAGCTCATCGTCTAGCTAAATACCAAACTATCAGACTCAAGTCTGCTACACTAGTCTACAAGAATTTAAGTCGGTCGAGCGACGTCGGGGATAAACTAAGTCCTATCGACTTTGAATCATGCATTTCTAAGGAAAACCCTAGTCAAACCTAAACTAAGGCCCAAGAAAAATCTGATAACCAGTATTCAAACATACAAGTAATCCATATAGCAAAGAAGGTCAATGAATAACAATAAATATGCTCACAGTTATCCGATAATTCTCAGAAAAAGGTCAAAAATATGATTTTTAACACCTATGCATGATCCAATAACTACCCAACCCAAATCCCAACTAATCAACATGCATTCACATGTTCGAGTTCAATCTAAGAAGGCAAACCGTAGCCTACCTGAACACAGATCACGCGCGCTCTAAAAATCACTTCCCCGGAGCTTTTTCATTCTAAAAGGCCTCAAAACGTTGATACACTATCAAAAATAGAGTGACAATGTTATTACGGTCATTTAAACACTAAAATCACAACAACGGAGATGGATAAATTTCACGGTCAAAACGGACAAAAAGTGGAATTCGCGTTGAGAAATCCAGAATTAACCCCAAATAAAGTTTCTAAACAACTCTCAGAACTTGTGTTCCAATGGAACACAATTCGGGACTCAAGACAGTCCCAACATGAACATTCAACCAAAAACCCGAATTCTACGCTAAAAATCAACAACAATAGCAGCAGATATTTACAAGAATTTACCAAAAATGAAGGTCCAACTGCCAAAACCAATCACCCCAAGATGATCCTCACAAAAACCCCACAACTTAGGCTCTTGAATCACTAGATTCGGACCTAAAATGTCCAAGAAATCACCTTATAAAAGTTTCCCAAAAGTTGAGCTCGAAAATGAGCTATGACTGCAGTTAAAATACAAAATTTACCTCAAATAGGGTCCCCAAATCAGATCCCAAGCTCACCAATGTGTTGCCCTCGAAAAATCTCACCACTTAGCCTATTGAATCGCCCAATTTGGAGTTATATAGCTCAATATGTCGCAATTTTAAAGTAAAACATAAAGGCTGAAAATTGGGCTTTTATAAGGACGAAGTTGGCCGCTAATAAACCCAAAAATCTGGTCGTTAAAACCCCAAATTCTGGTCGTTAAAGGGCTGCACCAGATTTCAGCTTTGTCTAATTTCTTCAAAGTCTCCGACGGGTACTCGGAATCCGTTCGGAACCTGATAAAAATAAAACAGATATGCTACCCTACCAAAGTCGACATTTCAGACTCAATGGCGCAGTCAAAATTTACATCAGAGATCATCTTAATAAAATGTGGGTCCCACTTTCATTGGCCATTTTAAGTCAAAAACCACAAAAGGGCTCAGAAAAAATATCAAAAACCTCAGAACACGAAAGAAGGGTCAAACTAGACCAAACTCGATATTCCGGAGCTAGCCGCGTTGACAGAATTCTCATCCGAGCGCGTTTACTCAGATTGTTGACTAAAGTCAAATTTAGCCTTTAACTTAAAGTTAAAACGCCTAATCACACCAACTCACACTAAAAACTTCGAGAGTCATGTCGACAATGCTACTAGCCTAAAATGACCTTTTCGAAACTGATGAAATCGTCAGAATTGCATTATGATGTCATCTTCTTGAATTTTTTATCAAAAATGATTGTTCAAGGTTCATAAGCTCCAAAAATAATAACGCTCACACAATAACCAAACGAACGACTAGGTGACTGATCTGTCAGTCCCATCAAGTCATAAATGACTTGGGATCGCTAAAGAAACGCTCAAAATGATGCACACAAGATAAAACACTAAAAATGACAAGAAGGGTCATTACACGAGTAGAGAAAATGTAACAGAGTGATCCGTGTGACATATAAGGAAACGAAACACATTTTAATTCTTCAGTATTGAAATTATTCTTGATTCCTACTATGTTGATTGTAGTACTATAACCTTTCGATACATTGATACTATGTTGAAGCTCTTTGCTTTCGTTTACAAATACGATTCTGTTGATGACCTTGAAAGTGACATGTGCTCTATTTCTTTGTAGAAAACAGAGCTTTGTAGACATGGCAAGCTCCATTAGAAGAAGAACCAATTTCATTTGAGCAGATAAGTATGGTTTTTGTTTGGATCAATTATGGTTTTCCCAACTCTTGCAGGACAGTAATTTCTTGGTTTACGTAGATATAATGAAATTCACCTTCTCAAATTCACAATCCTAGAAGAAGAAGAAGAAGGAGGAGGAGGAGGAGGAGGAGAAGAAGAAGCGATTTTTGTTCTTGGATTATCATTGAAGCAACATCGTTGTCGTCATCGAGAAGATGGAATGGTTTTGTGGGATTCTGCATTTTTTGTTTGAGAAAATTGGGATTGGTTTAGTGAGGAAGAAAAAGAAGAAGAAGAAATATTTATAGATTTGGCCGTTTGGGTTGTTATTCTCCCGCGCTTAATTGCTTCAACAAATAACTAATTTTTAAAGGAATATTAGTTTATAAAAAATTATTTCTCTATTTCATAAAGGGATAATGCACAAGTACCCCTCAATCTATGCCCGAAATCTCAGAGAGACACTTATATTATACTAAGGTCCTATTACCCTCCTGAATTTATTTTATTAATAATTTTCTACCCCTTTTCAGCCTACGTGACACTATTATGTTGGTCTAATGTTGGTTGACTTTTTTTAATCTAGTGCCACGTAGACCGAAAAGGGGTAGAGAATGACATATAAAATAAGTTCAGGGGGTAATAGGACCTTAGTATAGTATAAATGTGTCTCTGGAATTTCGGGCATAGGTTGAGGGGATACTTGTGCATTTTCCCTTTCATAAATCATGAAATAATATTATGTATCATGTTACGAATCTTGCTACATAATGCAGGACCCAATTGATACATTGTCAAATTACGTTTAGGACCTGGATTAAAGGAATGAACATGTGCACTAAGGGCCCGTTTGGATGGGCTTAATAAAAGCAGCTTTAAAAAAGTACTTTTGAAAGTGCTGAAACTTATTTTTAAATTAAGCAGTTATATATTTGAATAAAAGTGCTGAAGTTGCTATGTCAAACGTGAAAAAGGGAAAAATGGAAGAAAGAGATGTTAGGGTTATGTTGTAATTTGGAGATTGTGTAAAAATATTAAAGACAAAAAGATAAAAATGTGGTCAACTTAAAACAGCTTATAAGCTAAAAAAAAAGCACCTCTACCCCAGCTTTTAACTTTTGGCTTAAAATAAGTTTTTTTTAACTTAAAATAAGTTATTTTGAGTATTGTCAAACAGCTAAATAAGTCAAAAAATTAGCTTTTAAGTCAGTTTGACCAGCTTTTAAGCTGAGCCAAACAGGTTCTAAAGATGCTTATATGGAGAGGATAAACTATCTCATTAGGGTTATGCAATGAGTTGTGTTATTTTCTTTTAATTAGTTATTTTGCAATAATAATATGAAATCTCCCTTTTCTATTTTCCTTTTTGTTCAACTTGTAAGTTCTTTTGTGATCACTACAAACCTTAGTTTGTTCCATATCCCGCCTATGAGTTAATTTAGGAGTTAATATCTCCTATATCATTCAATTTTAAATAGTTCACTTCGAAAGTCACTCGACTTTAGGTTGTTTACTTGGAAAGTCACTCAATTTTGTTTTATAAATCAAAAGTTACTCAACGATTGATATTTCACTAAGAAAGTCGCTCAATCAATTTAAATAATAACATTTTTTATTAAATCTTGTAAAAATACAAAAAATAAGTGATTTTTAAAAAATAATAATAAGATGCTTATTTTGAATTATTTTATTGGATTTTGTTGAAATATAGTTTTTGTTTTTACCTAAAAAAAATAGTAAAACATTGCTAATGTGCGTTAACTTTTAATTACTTCTTTATCCATTCCAACCTCTTATTTTTTTGACAATCTTTTAACATACTTAATACTAGTCATAAAATTACTAGATCTGAAAAAGTTTTTTTTGGGTCAATTGTTGTACTTTTTTTCAGAAAATTATAATAAATAATTGGAGTGGATCAATAAGATATTTAAAATAGATATCTTATATATTTTTTTAAAAAAAATAGTTTAAACAAAAGTTGATGAAGAATTATATAAATTGATTGGTGACTTTCTAAGTTAAATATCAACAATTGAGTGGTTTTTGTGTTATAAAACAAAGTTGACTGACTTTGTAATTGTACTATTCAAAATTAAGTGACCATTTAAGATATTAACTCGTTAATTTGCAAAACCAATTTTAAAATTTTACTCTCAAACATATACTACTATCCCTAATTTGACTATGGCAAATTACATTGTTTTTGATACCGTTGATGATAAGTATTTATTAAAATAAGGGAAAATGCACAAATACTTGTGTATTATCCTTTGAAATAATTAAAAAGGTAATTTGTTGAAATGGCGTTATTAAGTTGCCCCACTTCATTCACTAACTAGGACTAATTAAATTTGTCTTTTAAATACTTGCTAATATTAATCTATTTAGTTTCACAAATTTATGGCTTCCTCAACAAATTACTTCAATTTCTCAACTATTTTTGTTGCTTTCACCAAAGAGCTCTTTCTCGGAAGCCCGAAATCTTAAAGAAGACGATCAACAACTAGTATTGTGTGATGAAATATAAGTAGTTGGAGAAGGAGAAACACTTGAAATAATATCTGAAAAGTGCAATGATCTTTTTATATTGATAGACTAAAATCACATCAGATACTGAGGAAGTTGTTCCAAAGCACTTATCAATGTGACTGGTAAAGAAGAATCATATGACAGTGTCAACATATTCAACAAGATCCAATAATTCCATGAAGAAGTGATGAAGTATCAAGTGTTGTTGGATAGATTTGAAGATGAAGACAGAAGCAAAATACTACAGGTTAATTTAGATGGGCAATAAATTCTTTTTAATTCATCCATCTTTAAAAGGAAGGTTGAGGTCGATAACTCAACCTTCCTCTTGGTTGTTATAATTTGCACTATTTAAGCATCCTCATATGTAATATCATCATAGAGAGTATTACAAACTCTGTGGTGATCATAAAATACTTAGTTCTCTCTAGCTCATATGCATGTTAGTTAGTAGAGGTGTGCTACCGCATTAGGATTGGTAAGGTAAGGTCTAGCCCCCCTTGTTCGTACATATCCCTATTGAGATTTTATTTCTAATAAAAGACAGCTAGACACTTTGTCTAGTATTTAAAAAAAAAAAAACATCAATGATGATGATACTTACCCTGGTCTTGTTCTCAAGATCACTTACCACTAATGTTTAATTAGTAGTGTACCCCTAATTCTTCGTTTTGTTGTTAATTTCTCCTTAATTAGTTTTATATGCACTGTGTAAATTAAACAACAGGTGTAGTTGCTGCAGAAATCCAAATCCATAGTGTGAGAGATCATGAGGGCTAAGTAGAGAGTTATTGATTCGAATTTGGGGTATGGGAGCTCTGAGTCATGTATAAGATATATTGATCATATGTACGTGTAAGTGAGGTCTGGAGAGGGTAAAGTGTAAGAAAGCATAACCGTTAATAAGAAAAAAAGGAATGTGTTTGATCAAATAGTCTATTATAACTGGAAATCACTCAAACAGCCCAATTTGGTATTCATAGAACAGACGCGTTATCTACAAAAAAATGACCAACTTCATACGAACATATAAACGAGAAACAGAAGGAAGAATCAGACGACAAATCCGCACAAATATATAAAACATGTGATCCTCAGCTAAGAAAACAGATTATTTCATGCCTTAACCTACATGATCTTTCACTGATCAATTAACACAAATTGCTTAAACTTTTCAAAATCATTAAAGAATGGAGTATTCAAAAGCTCAAAAGCAGTTGGCCTGTTGTCTGGATTCTCTCTAAGACAAGAAAGAACCATCTTCTCAAACTCCCGCGAAAACACCCTTTTCTTTCGTTTAGCAAAATCCATCACTTTCTTCAATTTATTATCCCTCTTGATGATCATCTTTTCAAGTGATTTTGGAAATTTCTTCTTCTCCCGTAACTTGTTAATTATATAATTCAAGTCCGTTCGATTCTTCACAGGTAAATTCCCATACACCAATTCCAGTGCTGTTATTCCCAATAGCCACATATCAGATTTTTCTCCTCTGTTATCCTCATTTTCACTACCAAACACCTCTGGTGCAGCACCCCACATAGAAATATTATTCGGATTCAAAAACAAACTACCTTCTTCAAATGGGGATCCAGAGTCATAAACGGATAATTCAAATGCTAAGTTGATCGACACTTCATTAGTATCATCGTTGATGTTAACAAAGATATCTCCGGCATTCAAACTCTTATGAACAGTTGGACGGCAGAAATCATGAATTTCGTCTCGTAGACCAATAAGTACTTGTTTAAGAACAACAGGAATGAGATGCTCTGGCAATTTCTTTTCAGGACAAGTGGAGAGAATAGAACGAAGCGATCCCTCAGACATATAAGGGAGACTAACGCATAACAAATTTGAAGCAAAGAAAGTTTTCTTGCTTCGAATTATTTTGGGACACTCAGGTAGATAAAGGTGAGTTTGAAGTTGATGTTGAATCAATTTGAATTCATTCCGATGGAGTTTCATGTCGATGATCTTCAAAGAGACATAGCCACGAGGAACGGGTCCGCTAGAGCGAGGCTTATTTCTGGAAAACAGAGCTTTGTAAACAGGGCATCTTCCATTAGAAAAAGACCCAATTTTCACGATGAGAAGATAAGTATCTTTGGTGCATTGATTAGTGATGGTTACTCCAGGTCTTGGTTGATTTGAAGAAGAACCATCTTCACCAATATCTGTTTGCTGTTTTGAAGAAGAACCAATTTCCGTTTTGGTGCTGAATGGGTTTCTGGAATCCATGTTTTCTTGGACCAGAGAATCACAGTTTCAGAAAAAAAATGGAATTTGGTTTGTGAAGAAGACGAAAATGGAAGAAGAAGAAGATGTATTTATAGCTTTGGCCGTTTGGGTTGTTAAACCCCCCCCCCCCCCCCAAAAAAAAAAAAATCCCCTCTCCCCTCTTTTTTTTTTTTTTTTTAGCAATTATGCTTATGGCTCGGCTTATTGAATATCGATTTGTAAATGTATTAATTCGCTAGTCAAGTTACGAACCAATAAAATATTTATAGCTTGTATGAGTCCACCACAAGTCAACATACCAGATTCTTTGACACAAACAAGAACTATACAGAACGTAATAATTTAAGTAAAGAATAAAGGATGTTTACGTGAAAATCTCCTTATTGAAGGAAAGGAAAAAACATGATTGTATCATATGATTTAAGCAACAACTTCACTAATCAATGAGTAAAGATTCAGATTACAAACTCTTATAACTTAGGAATTAAGCCCTTCATTTTTGTAATAACTCTACTACAAGATCCATCGATAAGCTAAGATTTTAATCATTCATATTCAGGCGTCTTAATTTGAATGAAAACAAATGAGGCCTAGAACTAGGAGTTATAGAGATGTTTCTTCTATTTTCTTAAATACTTCTAGTACAACAATCTCTTTCTTCTCTAGAACTAGGAGTTATAGAGATGTTTCTTCTATTTTCTTAAATACTTCTAGTACAACAATCTCTTTCTTCTCTATATATTTCATAAATATTATAACTTCACATGTTTCCTTAGATGTGTATTATATCTATGATGACATGTAATTAAAAGGTATTTAATATGTTTTCTTTTGAATTATAAAAGTGTTTTATAAGAACAAATCTTATTTAAAATAGCGTAACAAAATATGTGAACAACTTTAAGTGATTGTTAATGACTTACACCATCCAAGAAAGTTGTCCAAATGAAAAATATGGGATTTGGAGATTTGTGTGCGCTCCTAGCGTTCGGAGTTGACTCACTCTCCCTGTGTTTTGGACTAGAACTAGTCTTTATTATGGTTTATCTTCCGGAGAAACTAGGTTGTTTTTGCATTGATTTGAATCTCTTTTTTTTTCCTTTGCTTCTTATTATTATGGTTTATCTTCCGAAATTCTTTACTTCTGCACAATAGTATGTTGCTTCTAGTTTCAGACTATGAGTTTCACTTACCTATTGGTCGGATGTATAAGGTGTTATCACAACCTGGATTTTTTGGTTGTGACAATCATACTCTAGGGCAGTGGCGGACCCAAAATTTTTGTTCAAGGATTTGAAAAATAAAAATATAAACGTGTAAATAAATCTTTAAAATTGAGACCCATAAATTCTTTTGCATTTAAAACCACATTTTTAGCACTTCTTTTTTTAATAAACAAAACTAAAAAAAATTGAAAACCAGAGCTGAAACTAAAAGAAAAACTAAAATTAAAAAGGAAAAAAAATAAAACGCTACTACAATGATTCGAACTGGTACACAAAGCTAAATTTCAAAGAGACTTGCGACTACACTATCGATTTCTCATTGTCATAAAGGGGGTTAAACATATTTATATCTATAGAAACACATAAAATTTACCTTTTATATATCATGTAATTTTTTATGGAGGGGGTTCGGGTGAACCCCCCCGATCCCAGGTGGGTTCGCCCTGGTCTAGGGTGTACTTGATATAGAGATAAATGTAATTTTACCAAATCACCATTATCAAATATAAGTTATTTAAGCATTAAAAAATAAATAATATTTGATAGTAAGAATAAGGAAGATACAACATGATAAGCTATTTATTAATTTTATAAACCGAACAAATATTAGATATTCCAAAATAAAACAATGGACAACTAAAATATTGAACCAATTGAGTAAATTTTACTTACAGTAATAACATTTCAAATTTCCAAAAAAGTTTTGTTCCCTCAAAAGAGAAAGAGAGTGTTTTTGGCCTCTAAAATCCCAACTTAAAATTCTACTATTCATTATAACTTTCAACTTAAAATATATGTAGTTGGAGATGGAGAAATATCTTAAGTAGAATGACTTTTTTATATTATTCGGCGAGTGACGTCTGTGAAGGGTAAAGTGTAATAAAACAATGAAGAAATCAATGAACAGCCAAATCGAACATACAGATGAAGAATAAGATGAGAAATCCAGTAGAAGTTCCATTTCATGTACTACACAATGGAGTATTATACATCAAGAAATTGCTTAAACCTTTCAATAGGACTAAAGAATGGAGTTTGATGATCATCTTTTCGAGTGATTTTGGAAATAGCTCAGGCATTCAAACTCTTATGAAGCGTTGGAGTGCAGAAAACATGAACTTCGTATGTAGACCAACAACTACTTGTTTAACAACAACAGGAATGAAATTCTCTGGAATTTTCTTTTCGGGACGAGTGGAGAGAATAAAACGAACTGATCCCTCAGACATACACGGCCAAGAAAGGCATAATGAATTCAAAGCAATGAAAGTTTTCATGCATCGAATTACGTTGGGATTCTGAGGTTGAAAAATGCTATATTGTTGATTGATGATCACATAGCCACGAGGGAAGGGTCTGCCATGACATACAAAAAATTGGAAAACAGAGCTCTGTAAACAGGGCAACTTGACCCGGTTTCCAAGTTGAGAAGATAAGTATCTTTGGTGTCTTAAACAGGGCAAATTGGCCGTTTGGGTTGTTATTTCCCCGCCCTTGTTTTATTTATTGCTTCAGTAATACTTAGTAAAGAATAAAGGATGTTTACGTGGAAACGTCTTTATTCAAGGAATGAAAAACCATGACTGTCTCGGCAACAACTTCACTAATTGCCACCTAGAAATTGAACCCTTAATCCCTTCCCTCTATTTCAATATCGATCAAAGCAATGACTCCGTTGGCCACTCTATTTACCAACTCTAGTCAACATAGATATCACTCAAAACTCGACAAACCTAACTCTAGCTATGAACTCAACTTGATAATGATTACAACTCAAATGATCAATAATCCTTTGTAGTGTAAGAATATATCTTAACACTATAAGAACACAAGACATTAACCTTGCATAACAACTAAAGACTACACTTGATCACTCGATCAGGTCGCTTAATGCTTCCTTGAGAGAAAATGGCTTTTGCTTTTTCTTGCAACTCCATTGACGGAGGACTCTTGCACCTCTTTTGCCTTGCTCACCAATCACTATAGTTGTCCTCTGTAGTCTGTCTTGAATGTCTGCCACTCTTTTCCCTCTATCAAAACTCGTAGTTTGTTAACTCATCAAAACTTCACAATATAACATTTTCCTTTTTTTGATGATGACAAACTATATCAAACGTATTCCTCTGTAAACTATACACTATTGGTTCACGAATTCCCCTTATTAGTATGACCATATCCGGACTAACTAACCTGCATCAACAGAAATCATCCCCGTTTTGACATCACAACAGAAGTCTTCCACCACCAACAACAAATCCCACTAAGTCACGTCTACCGAGTGTAAGAAGACAATGAAGGAACTCTAATAGGAAAAGCAAGTGTAAGACATAACCAGACCACTGCCTATTACTGGAAATCTGTTTTGCCCCGTCTGCTGTCAAGAAATCAATCAACAGCACAATTTGGAGAACCAGAACTCATTTGCTATTCCTGAACAGATGCGTCCTACTTTTCATCCAAATAAAGAAACAGAAGACAAATTCACAGAAGTTACATTTTATGTATATAAACCATATGACCCTCAACTAAGAAAACAGATCATTTCATGCCTAAAACGAAAGTAGTACACACTATAACATCATAATCCATGAATCTGCTATCACTAATACATTGATCTCTCACTGCTCACTCAGCACAAATTGCTTAAACCTTTCAATATCACTAAAGAATGGAGTTCTCAAAAGCTCATCAGCAGTTGGTCTGTCATCTGGATCCTCTCTAAGACAAGAAAGAACCATCTCCTCAAACTCCTGCGAGAACACCCTTTTCTTTCGTTTAGCGAAATCCATCACTTTTTTGAGTTTTTTATCCCTCTTAATGATCATCTTTTCAAGTGATTTTGGAAATTTCTTCTTCTCCCTTAACTTGTTGATTATATAATTCAAGTCTGTACGATTCATCACAGGTAAAGTCCCATACACCAATTCCAGTGCTGTTATTCCCAATAGCCATATATCAGATTTTGCTCCTCTGTTATCCTCATTTTCACTCTCAAACACCTCTGGTGCAGCACCCCATATAGAAATACTTTTCGTATTCAAAAACAAACTAGATTCTTGGGGTTCGTAATCATAAGTAGAAATTTCAAATGCTAACTTGATCGACATTTCTTTAGTATAATTGTGGATGTCAATAAAGATATCTCCGGCACTCAAACTCTTATGAAGCATTGGAGTGTAGAAAATATGAAGTTCGTCTCGTAGACCAAGAAGTACTTCTCTAAGAACAACAGGAATGAAGTTCTGTGGCAATTTCTTTTCGGGACGAGTGGAGAGAATGGAACGAAGCGATCCCTCAGACATATAAGGCAAAACAATGCAAAACAAATTGGCAGCTATGAAAGTTTTCTTGCATCGAATTACGTTGGGATTCTGACGATAAGTAACGCGTGGATGACTTTGACTTAGAACCAAGTGGAGTTCATGCTCATGGAGATTCATATTGACGATCTTTAAAGTGACATAGCCATAAGGGATGGATTTACCAACGTCAATCAAATATTTGAAAAACTTAGCTTTGTAAACAGGGCAATGTCCATTAGAAAAAGACCCAATTTGCAAGTTGAGAATATAAGTATCATTGTTGTCTGGATCAGTGATGGTTTGTCCAATTCTTGGTTGATTTTCCAAATCCAATGAACCAGTTTCTGCAACTCTGCTTCTTGAAGAACCAATTTCGAAATCTTGTGGTTGTTTTGAAGAAGAAACAATTTCCATTTTAGGACTGAATGGGCTTCTGGAATTCATCTTTTCTTGGAGCCCAAGTTCAGAAAAAGTGGAATTTGGGATGTAAGGAGAAGAAGAACAAGAAGAAGAAGAACCAATTCCTGTTGGTTCTTCTGGAGAACAACCAATTTCCATTTTGGGACTGAATGGGTTTCTCGAACTCATCTTTTCTTGGAGCAGAGAATCACAGTTTCAGGAAAAAAAAATGGAGTTTGATTTGTGAAGAAGAAGAAAATGTATTTATAGCTTTGGCCATTTGGCATTTTAAAAAAAAAAATTATTTTATCTGTTTAAGTTTTCCCCTTCTTAAATGATCAAGTATTACATGTCTAAAATGCAAAATTTGTATAGGTTCAATTTTCACAAATAACCATTATAACAAAGTTAATTATATTTTATAGTTATAGTTTGTATATTTACGATTATAGCTATAGTTTAAACTGATTTATTTGTATAGTTCATAATATAATTTGCGAGTAAATTTATAAAATTGATTGGTACATTTGTCTAATTGAACGATTTTAATATAAACTCAAAATGACGAATTTATACAAACACAAAATCTGAACTTTAAGCAATTATATAATTCATATTATAAATATTACATTACAAATTATATTATACAAATTTCGAACTATACAAACTCAAAACTCCAGCCCACGTGATTATCACTGAATGTTGATCGTGAATGGTTAATTAACTAAAATTATTGCTATAATAACTAATTAACTAGTTTATATTTGCTTAACCATGTATTTTCCCCTATTTTTATTCTCTTGCAACTTTTGGACTGTTATTTTTTGTTTATTATATTTTGTTGTTGTATTTATTGTTAATTTGTTATAAATAATTGTATAGTATTATTATGCTTATATATAATAATATAGTTTTTTTAATTGTTTAAAATGTATTTTTGTGTACCAATATAATTTTGAATTTTAACATCAATAATGCAGTAGATGGAATAGCAGAGAGAAAAAGGGGGAAGAAATAGTTCTCATAAGCCTTATTTCACATTTTCCCCATATCACCCCTTATAGAAGTGATAGAGTAACAAAAGTGTACTTTTTTTAAAAAAAAAACTAGGGTCATTTGGTACAAATATTAATAATATAAGAATTGATATTACATTTAGTATAGAAATTAGTAATGCAGGATAATTTTTATCAAGTATTTTGTTTATTAATTCCCATCTCATCTTGTGTTTGGATTAAAACTTTATAATAATAATAATAAAAAAATTCTTTCCAATTATTCCCTTAAATTATTATGTAATTGTGCTAAGGTAGATAATTGTCAGATAATATTATTTTTTATGTCTTCTAACTAGCTATGAGAACGACAATTTTATTGTCATGTTTGCCTTTTTTTTTCATTTAATTTATTTGAGGATAAATAATTGTCAACTTAGTAAATTGATCACTTACGAAATATCAATTTTTCAATTTAAAAATGATAAACTATCAACTTTCAAAATTGAAAAGACAGTAAACAATAGCAAAATTGAATAAACCATCTACATTTACACATAAAAGTTGCAGTTGTAGTTTTAATATATATGTATGCAATTTTTTCAAAATTGTTCAAAATACAAATTATTATAAAACCACACAAATGTATATATAAACAAATTATACATTCAATTAAGATCACAAACTCTATGTGATGATATATTGCCTTTTTAATTAGTTAATAATAAACAACACACATTTCAAATATTGTATTAATTTATATTGGATTTATTTAGTAACAAAAAACTCTCTCTAAATAATTTGTAAGTTAATTTATTTAAATAAATTTACTAGTACAAATATAAAAATAAAATCAAGAAAATAATCGAAACAATTAAAATAATTTAAGGGATATTTTCGTCTTAACATAGACTTATCCCATGGTATTATATCCCATAATATATAAACTATTTATTTTAATACGGCCTACCAAACGAACCTTAATTATTTTAGTTAACCCAAAATAGGTCTAGATGTAGTAGGCTAGTAGCTGCAATGATTTAGTAGCACACACAATTATCATTTACAGTAATGAAGTTTTTATTTTGCTTATTTATTTGACATGCATCACAAATAGGGTCACAATTTTAACCCATATTAATGAAATGAGTCAATTTTATTCATATTTAATGACTTGAATCACTCATATCAATTTTAATTGGATAAATATGGGCTTCAAGTTATTTAAGAGCTCCTAACAAATATGATTAAAATGGGTAAAATATGAATATTCATATAGACCCATAATAGATCACTCACTTTTCACTTTTACTCAAAATTTTAAATTATGCTAAAAATAAAATTCAAATATTAATTTTCAATTTTCAAAATTATTAATTTATTTTTCAAAAAAAATTGGAGGGTGGATGGGGCTGACAGGGGGAAGGAGGCAGAGGTGGATTCTTTTTTTGAAAAACAAAAAGAAGTCGAGTAGGTTGGGTTGAGGGTGTGGGGGCGTTCGAGGGAGGGGTGGCGGGGGAGTAAATTTTTATTAGTTGGAAAAACATAATTATTGTTATAAACAATTTGTATTATAGGGAATGTCTAATTATGTGGAGTCCTTTTGGGATATGGTTAGGAATTCTACTTTGGGACCAAGTTAGGTTTTCCCTATAAATTAAGGTGTTCCTTCATTGTAAATAAGATTTGTTAAAGATCCATGAATCTTGAATATACTTCAAGATGAATAAGAGTTTTTTTCTCTTCTCCCTACTTTGTTCTTCTTAATTAATATAGTTTCATAACACGTTATCGGCACGATTGTTCTATTCTTAAATAATTATGATAGAAGACGGGAAAAAGGCAAAAGAGATCTTGCATAAGTTATGCAATAAGGTTGCAACAAGGTTCTTATATCTTCAAGGTATGCTTTATATTTAAGTTATAATTATTTATGTGATAGATCTGGAGTTACCATCTAGAGTAAGTATTTAAAGAGACTTGTCGAGTTTTTATACATTTAATTTTAACCGATTAGGAAGAGAATTCCTTAATTTATTTTAATAATTAAATAAACACAATTTAGTGAAAAGGTATATTTTCAACCTTTATACGAGGTATGTGATCTATTAAGCTATATCTATTAACTACTAGTTTTAATTATAATAAATTAATAATCTCAATTTTGTGTGTGATTATATTATACGATCATAATAATGATCATCAAAAGTGATAAAATTACAATTATTTTCAAGGCTTGAGGTTGAGCCTCATTATGGGTAAGACGATGAATTTAAGTTTTATTGCACCAAAAGAATAAGACGATGGATTTACATCCAATCGCACCAAGAGGGTAGATGAATTTAAGTTTTATCGTACTAAAAGAATAAGATGGTGGATTTACATCCAATTGCACCAAGAGGGTAAGACATTGGGTTAAAGTCCTGGTGCACCACGATGAGAAGATATTGGGTTCAAGTTCCATCGAGTTATGACCTAAGACACTTTTATATGAATAAGACATTGGTTTTGAGTCTTAATGGACCATATTGATAATATAATAATGACTAAAGAAAAACTAATGTGTTTTTTATGAAAGTCATAAAATTTACTGAATTTGCTCCATTACTTAAAGTGAATGTGGTAGTAGTGTAAAATATGTCTGAAAGAAGACAAGTGATTGAATAATGTTCATAAATATGAAATGAGGTACTAAAACTATCATAATTTGGGCAATAATGCACATAAATATGGAATGAGGTACTAAAGCTATCTAATTTGACATGCTCACATGTTTGTGTTCCATTCATGAAGAATGAGAACTTTTGATAAATGCTAAAAATAAAGATCCATTCTCCAAAGGAAATGGGGTGTAAGCTACCATAGCATGAAAAAGATTGCGACATTCGGTCAATGATGTGGTATCACCAAGAATGTCTGTAAGAAGACATGCATTATAGAAAAGTTTAATACTTTATCTTCAGGCTTGTATTGGACAAGAATTAGTGCATTGAGGCACATTCTATGGTAAATAAGAAGTTTACTAATTCCAATATTTTCTTAATTTGGCATGATTGTCTGGGACATCACTAGTCTATAATGTTTAGATAAATCATGAAAAATTAAAATGGACATTCATGGAAGAACCTAAAAAATTCTTTCAAATGGCAATTTTCTTGTACTTCTTGTTATCATCACAAGTTAATTATGAAACCATCATAAACGAAGGTTGAGATTGAATCCCCTGCATTAGAGGGACGTATACAAATATTTTTGGACCTATTCATCCACCTAGTGGATTGTTTAGATACTTAATGGTCTTAATAGATGCTTTTTCTAGATGGTTTCATGTGTGCATATTGTTGTCTAGCAACTTGATGTTTGCAAAAGCATTGACATAAATAATATTAGTCTATTCAGTGATGGGATCACGACTCACCTCTACAAGATGTAGAGTAATTGAGGAAAAACAATAAAATCTAAAATTTACTCCCCAAGTATAAAAGTTGAATTTTTCTTATACAATAGTAATAAATTGGGAATTTAATAAAGCAAAAAGCCACATGGCATAGTAAACTTGGAGTTTACGAGTATAAAAAATTTATTGTTGGCATAAATAATCTGGTCATCTCAAAGATGTGCATACTAAGTAATGAACATACATAAAAAAACTAGAAGATTCTTCAAGAATTCTGTTAATTTGTTGCTTGTTCTCATGACAAGTTGATTGGATCAACTAATGTTGAGACTAAATCCCTAAATTCTGAAAAGTATAAAAGGTGAACATGGGGACATTCACCTATCATGTGATATGATAAAGAGATGAATCTATTAGATAATAACATGTGTGTTTGTTGTCAACCTGTAATTTGACATTCGCATAATTGTTTGTGCAATATAATTGAGTTAAGAGCACAACTTTCAGAATATGTAATCAAGATAATTATCTTGATAATATTGACAAATATTTAAGCTGGTTTGACATTAAATGTCTCAGAAAGATGGTGAAATCATTACTTTTTAAAATAAAGCTACACGTGTTGATATGAAATATGATACCGCATATAAAAGTAATTGTACGCATCAGACCAATAAATTATGATAAGATTTTCTTTTAATTGATTTATGATCATAGACCAAATATTTTTCATCTGATTATTTTGATATGTAATATATAATCAATGAATATATAATGACGCACAAAGATAGATTATCCAAAAGATTGAGATATATGTTAGTTTGTCTAAATAAGGGGGATACTAGAACAACACAAGAGTTGTAAATACTCCTATTGGATGTCTCTTAAGGATAGAGTCTACGACATGCATAAAGCATGATAGACTGATCAATTCTAATAAAATAATCCTTGAAAAAGGGAGGAGAATCAAAAAATAAAAATTAACATACTAAGGAGACAATGTGCTCTTGGAGAGCCTACGACAACACTTTATAGAACCTCATGAGAGGGGTACCAACCTAAAAATAATAAAGTGATGAGATCTCGATAAGTTATGTCGTATTGTGAATCAATGCAAAATGATATATCGTTGACGATATCTTTGATACAATAGCGCGCAATATTGTAAAAGATTATGAGGATATAAATTCTACATCTATTAAAGCTTGTTGGTGTAGAAATAGTTATCAAGTGAAAAGTCGAATGGTGCATCTTGGTAAACGTGAAACTTATTTGACTTGCAATCTAGGCACTAGAAGATGTCATACATCTAATATTGAGTTGTTGTCACTTGACAAAGTTGATAAGAAAATATCCAATGGGTTCAAAATCTAAAGCATATACAAGTTTTTGAAAAACTTATTTATCGTCCTCATGAGGATTAAATTGATTCAAGATGCATAGAACTATACAATTATTATTATGTAGGTTGATGACTAGAATTGAAACTCATGAAGATTTTTCAAAAGGCAATAGATTATTTGCTTAAAGAAGTTGAAGTAAGGAACTTGCAGAAATCTTTGACCCTGAAGGAAAGATTTATAAAAGGAGATAGAAGGAAACATATTTCGTCAAAATTTTTCTACAATCATGAGCTCCCAAGAATGGTGATTTCAATATGTAAGAGGTTTGTTCAAGTAATACTATAGTTGATTTATTCACGATGTCCTTACCAACTATAACTTTCAAGAAGATGAGCACAAGTTTGAAAAATGAAGATTTTAGTCTCTGAATTGATGTTGTCATTAGGGGGAGTTAATACACGATGTACTCTATTTCCCTCACAAGGTTTTGTCCCATTGAATTTTCCTTGTAAGGTTTTTAATGAGTCATCCATAATGCGTATTTATTAGATATGTGTACTATTTTTCCTTCACTATATTTTTTTCCACTGATTTTATCTTGTAAGGTTTTAACGAGGCACATAATCTACCGATATTCAAGGGGGAGTGTTGTAAACTATTTGTATTATATTGAATGTCTAATTATGTGGAGTCCTTTTAGGATATGGTTAGGAATTCTACTTGGGGACCAAGTTAGGTTTCCCCTATAAATAAAAGGTTTTCCTTCATTGCAAATAAGATTTGTGAAAGATCCATGAATCTTGAATATACTTCAAGATGAATAAGAAGTTTTTTCTCTTCTCCTTACTTTGTTCTTCTTAATTAATATAGTTCCATAACAATTTTTTTTTTTTTTGAAAAATTAAAAAAAAATTAGAGGTAGGTTAGGTAGATGGTGGGGTTGGGGTTAGGGGTTGTCAATTTTTTTTTGTAAAAAAGATCTTTAATTTTTTTTGGGGTGGGGGATAGGGATTGAGGTATTAACAACTTAGATTTGATTTAAATTTTTTTGGCTTTAAGAGATTAATGTGGATTGCAATCATTTTACTCGAAACATATTTGACCAGATCTATGTTTATGGATATTTTATATGGGTGAATTGCGATAAAATCTGTTTTAACTCAATCCATATTCAATTCATCCAAACCAACTATTTGTCACCCCTAATTTACAACTGTGATTGTTGGTATAGTTCAATTTTGAAAGGCCAATAACTAGTTTATGTTTAGCAAGTTTCTAAGTGCCAGCAGACTGAACATTGTTTTCAGTAATGTTTGTTTTGGCAAATTTAGTTTTATACCTTTTGTACACATGGTGAATATACTAGACAATCGAAGAACAAACCATCTATAAATTGTTGAATTAGAGATTCATTGATTCGATATTGAGGTATGGGAGTTCTTGGTACGCAGACGAGTCATGTACAAGAAATATCAATCATATGTATGAGTAAGAAAACATTGGAGAAAGCATAACCGTTAATAAGTAAGACATAAAGTGCAAGATCTTATAGGAATGTGTTTGATCAAATACTCTATTATAACTGGAAATCTGTTTGCCCCGCCTGCTGTCATTTGGCGAACCAGAATTCATTTGGTGTTCATAAAGATGCATTATCCACAGAGAATGAATCAACTTCATACGAACATACAAACGTTTCATCCAAATAGAGAAACAGAAGGAAGAATCAGACAACAGAAGTTCCATTTAATGTAGATAAACCAACTAAGAAAACAGCTCAGTTCATGCCTAAACGAAAAGTAATACACACTATACATATCGCGATAGTTCCTGTTTTGATCATTCGCTGCTCAATTATTAGAATTCAACACAAATTGCTTAAACCTTTCAATATCACTAAAGAATGGAATTTTCAAAAGCTCCTTAGCAGTTGGCCTTTCATCTGGATTCTCTTTAAGACAAGAAAGAACCATCTCCTCAAACTCCCGCGAAAACACCCTTTTCTTTCGTTTAGCAAAATCCATCACTTTCTTGAGTTTCCTATCCCTCTTGATGATCATCTTTTCAAGTGATTTTGGAAATTTCTTCTTCTCCCTTAACTTGTTAATTATATAATCGAAGTCTGTCCGATTCTTCACAGGTAAATTCCCATACACCAATTCCAGTGCTGTTATTCCCAATAGCCATATATCAGATTTTGCTCCTCTGTTGTCCTCATTTTCACTACCAAACACCTCTGGTGCAGCACCCCATATAGAAATACTCTTCGAATCCAAAAACGAACTATCTTCTTGACGATTACAATCTGGGGGTTCGGAATCATAAACAGATGTTTCAAATGCTAACTTGATCGACAAAGCTTTAGTATAATAGTGGATGTTAACAAAGATATCTCCGGCATTCAAACTATTATGAGGCGTGGGTTTGTGGAAAACATGAATTTCGTCTCGTAGACCAATAAGTACTTGTTTAAGAACAACAGGAATGAGATGCTCTGGCAATTTCTTTTCAGGACGAGTGGAGAGAATAGAACGAAGCGATCCTTCAGACATATATGGCAAACAAACGCATAACAAATTCGCAGTAACGAAAGTTTTCTTGCTTCGAATTATGTGAGGATTCTCAAAAAGAGCAATGCGTGTATGACTTTGACTTCGAATCAAGTTGAATTCATTCTCATGGAGGTTCATGTTAATGATCTTCAAAGTAACATGGTCGTAAGGGAGAGCTCTGCCAGCCTGATCCGTATATTTCGAAAACACAGCTCTGTAAACAGGGCAATTTCCATTTGAAAAAGATCCAATTTCCAAGTTGAGAAAATAAGTATCTTTAGTGTCTGGATCAGTGATGGTTTGTTCAAGTCTTGGTTGATTTAAAGTAGCACCAAAATCCATTGATATATTGCTTCTATCAGAACCAATTTCTGCAACTATACTTCTTGAAGAACCAATTTTGGCATCTACAGTTGTTGAAGAAGAACCAATTTCCATTCTGGGAGTGAATGTTCTTCTGGAACAGACCTTTTCTTTGAGTAGAAGTTCAGAAAAAGTGAATTTTTGTTTGTGTGGAAGACGAAGAGAAGAAGAAGAAGCCCCATTATCATCTGGTTGTTTTGAAGAAGAACCAATTTCCATTCTTGGCGTGAATGGGTTTCTGGAATTGATCTTTTCTTGGAGCAGAAGTTCAGAAAAAGTGGATTTTGGTTTGTGTGGAAGACGAGGAGAAGAAGATGTATTTATAGCTTTGGTCGTTTGGGTTGCTATTCCCCCAATATCTGAAGCAATTTCCATTTTAGGACTGAATGGGATTTTGGAATCCATATTTTCTTGGAGCAGAGAATCACAGTTTCAGAAAAAAAAATGGAGTTTGGTTTGTGAAGAAGAAGATGTATTTATAGCTTTGGTCGTTTGGGGCTGTTTTTCCCGCGCTTAATTGGAAAATTTGTATACCACATTTTCATTGCTCTTTGATTTCTGCTACTATCTGTTATTTGTTATATTTTGATTATCATATTGCATTTCGATTAGGGCTTGTATTCTATGGTTATGGTTCAACCATATATTTATTTTTCTGTCATCCTATTTTTCTATCTTTTGTTACTATTTTTTGTACTTATATTATAGTATAATTGTAATCATTGTTCAAAATATTTTGTTCCTTTTTCACTTCAGTTGAATTGTTTTCTTTTAGTTGAGGGTCTATCTGAAACAAGGGGTGACTTAAGCACTTTGAGGACCTAAGGTAAGTGTCTTATTTTTCAATGCATAGAATTGTCTTTGGGTGATGATAAAATTTGTGTATACTTTATACTTTTCAATTGTTATTTTATAAAATGGAGAAGGGCATAAAGTACCCCTCAACTATTTGAATTGATAAAAAAATACCCTTCATCCACATTTTGACCTTCAAATACCCTCACTAATTTTTTAGCCTAAAAATACCCTTGATATTATCAATTGACTCATATTTGCAACAAAGTCCCCTAAATTAAAATTATTAAATACTATTTATTATGTTACTTAATCTCTAACTTACCCAAATTTAAACTATTCACAAATAAATAATAAAAATAACATATGATTCATGTTTTGAGCAGATACGATTAAATATAATATAAAAAAAATTATTAATTTCATGATATTTTATAATAGAACTATTCTAAATTATTCCTCAAATTATTAATAAATTAACTCATTGCTTGAAATGAGGAAATGTATTATACATGCATAGATTCTTAATTAAATATCGAAATAATTATTTTTGTATGGATATCATCTGTCATTTTACTCTTTTTTCCTCCCTGTTTTGTCACAAGTTGAAAAAAAAATTAAATTTAAAATGATGGACAATATCTAAAAAAAAAAAAGTGAATAGAGAGTTGAGGATTAACCTTTTTTCTATTTCTAATTCACTATGGGAATCCAAAATCAAGCCAAAGACATACAATATTCTTAAAATATGAGTTTTGGTACAATATTATCCTTCATCCACTTTATAGACGTGGAATAGTTAGAAACAAGAGTATTTTTGAGTCAAAAGATTGAAGTCGGGGCTATTGAGAAGCTGAAAGGTGGATGAAAATAATTTTATACTTATCAAATAGTTAAAGGGCATTTTAAGGTCCTCTTCGTTTATAAAATTATATTAAATATGTTATTATTATATATGACATAGAGTTGTCTAGTTTTGTAAAATTGACTGGATTTTTATTAAATATTATCATCATATATTATTATAAGTATAAAGTTTCAACCTTCAAAGTCGAATTACCATTTGCCCCTCCATTAAATCAAAATAAATTAATTTATTTTTCAAATACTAATACGAAATTACATAATAGTAGAATATGAAGTACAACAACTATCATTTAAATTTTTAGTTATGACATTATAATTATAATTACAATTAATTATGTTAAATTAAATTAGAGTAGAAAATCATAATGTATGAAACTCTTCGAATTTGTGATTCTTTGAATTTTGAAATTAACATAAATTTATCTATCATGAAACCGTAATGTATGAAATTCTTCAAATTTTGTGATTCTTTCAATTTTGAAACTAAAATAAATTTATCTATCATGATTCAATGTGCCCCATTAAAAAATTTTGGTAGGTGAAAAGATAACAAAATATCACTATAAATACCAGTTAATTGCTCACATTCTTTTCTTTGCTATCATCTACTATTCTCTTTTCTTCTTTCTAGATTATGATATGAATACATGTCGTCAAGAAGTTAACTGGAGAGAAAGAACAAGTAGCTTCATTTTGAAATCAAAAGATAAGTTTTCTTACAATATAGTTCAACTGTTAAACTTAAAGCATAAGATATGACTTATATATTCCCTTAGATCTTTTTTTATGTTAGATTATGATTTTAAGTTTTTCATTTTCATTTTGGAGTTAAGGTATAGTTGTCCAAAATGGATTTGATATGCAACCCATACTTTTATACCCATACTTTATGTAATTATGTATTATTTTGCATTGTTATGAAAAAAAATTCTTTATTTTTGTGTTATTATACGTTTAAGTGTTATTTAATTGTCAAAACTTCAATTAATACATGATGAGTTTAATAATATTTGAATAGTTTATGCAAAATATGTTTTTATTTAAATAGAAGTAATTTAATTAAATAGATAATAGTGTATTAAGAGAAAATAGTAATATATATATATATATATATATATATATATATATTCGTGGGAACGTGTTAAGAACTAGTAGATGTAAAAGAAAGAGGGAAAAAATGATTAGTTCTCCTAATTAAATTCTATAATATTATTGTATTCTCTCTTTCCTTCTTTCCTTTTTTTTATTTGTTTCAGTTTTTCCTTTTCTATTGTCTAAAATGCAAAATTTGTATATTATAAATATCCTCTAGCAACTTTTAGGCTGTCCTAATTTTTGTGTTATTGCTAATTTGTTATAAATAGTTGTATAGTATTATTATTATGTTCATATATAGTGTAGTTTTTTAAAATTTATTATTTAGAGTGTATTTTGGTGTAATAATATAATTTTGAACTTTAATATTAATGATAACGTTGATGGAATGCCACTGAGAAAATAAAAAGTAGTTCTCAGCTAAGGGTGTAAAAATAAACGCAAATATAATTTAAATTGGATTAAAAATTAACTCATTCCAGATAGTTATTCCATAATCAATTACTTTCATATATCTATTTTATAATTATTTTTTTGATCCCACGATTTTAGTTATACACGATATCTTTCTTAAATATATTTTTTAAAAATTTAATTGCCTCAAGTAAAAACAAAAATTCTTGCTTAGCAAGCTTTTGGATTATTATTAATATTATTGCCACTTAAATCTTACATCTTATTTTTTTTATTATTTGAATTATAGTAAAAGTCCTAACATTTAAAACTTTAAAATTAATATTTTTACTTTATGTAAATCTTATTTAAATTATGATAAAAAAATAAATTTTAAAATATTTAATAAAATAAAATAAGTTCGTGCTTTTTTAAATTAACCTTCTATATTTTTAAATTCTTATTAATGTAAAAATAGTAATTTTTTTTTGTGTAAATGGAGTAAATTACTGCTCCACGTCCGAACCCAAATATTAGAAACGTGGAGCAAGCCCACGTAGTAATTATTTTTCTTATAAATACATTAATTAATGTATTTAGTTTCACAAATATTATGGGTTCGTCAACAAATTTGTCAACTATTTTTGTTGTGTTTTTGTTGCTTTCACCAAACTGTTCATTTTTGGAAGGTCGAAATCTTAAAGAAGTAGTATTGTGCGATGAAATATACGTAGTTGGAGAAGGAGAAACACTTCAAACAATATCTGAAAAGTGCGACGATCTTTTTATATTGGCAGAGAATACTCATATCAATGATGATGATGATATTTACCCTGGCCTTGTTCTCAAGATTACCTACCACTAATGTTTACTTAGTTTTTAATTTATTGTTTATTTGTACTCACATCAATGTAATTAACGTCATGTATGGTGTATAAAAATTTACTTATTTCCTGTTTTATTATAATCGTTTTGAATTTCTGAGTTCTACGTCTTCGATTTGATTTTTAGGTTACGATATATTTATTTTAAGCTATTAAAAAGATACTTTCTTTCTTATAAAAAAAATAATCAAATTTCATCTATCCACATGAAATTTAAATGTTTTAGATATGTATAATTCAAAAACACAAATTTCAAAAAATATTATTTATTGATTTTTTAGTCAAATTATTAATGAAAAAATGTATTAAATTCTTAATTATTATTTAATATATAATATAAAAATAGAATTCAATACACAATTAATAAATGCGTTTTGTGTTTATAATTGAAATTAACTAAACATACAAAGTAAAGTAATTCCTTGATTTTACATATAAGTAAAGTTACATTTTATTTATGCATGTTAAGTAACCAAACAAACAAAATACAGTAAACAAAAGAAACAAATTAAATATTTAGCAGCCAGAATTTTAATTGATTCGACTTGGACTTTTACTTAAAATTCGAATAAAGTTATTTTTTAATTTAATATAAACAATCTCGAAATATTGTATAAAACAACAAAACTCAAAAAAGGCTTCATATAGAATTTTTTAAAAAGAAACTTGTTTGATTATACTCTTTATTTTATATATGTCTGTTGTTACTGCTCTTATTGTTTGAAGCATAAAAATAATGTTATTTTAAGTTGAATTTTTCCTTTTTTTTCTTCCGTCCAATCACGTCATATTAAACTAAAATACAAACTAAATATTATGTAGTTTAACTTTAATTTTTTTGTATAATTGTTCATTAAGAAATTTAATTATTAATATTACGTAGTTTGATTTTAAAAAATTCAGTATACCCATTCGTTATTTTTTTGATTGATATAATTTTTGGACACTTTTAATAAAATTTCTGGCTACGTCACTGTCTAATGATACTTGCTTCGGAAACTACCAATGAGAATACTTTAAATCACATTTTGTCGATATCCTTTGGTGCAAATACAAATTTATTACAGCAAAATTAATCCATCTTTGAAAGTGGCTGATGTATCAAGCATACTTTTTCTAACCATGCTTCAGGTTTTTTATACGTAAGATTAAGATAAGATGGCAGAAGTTGACAATAATTATGACATTAATTAACTAAATGTTCAAGAAGCAAAAAGAATTTCACAAAAACATTTTAACGAATGTTTTGATTTGTGAAGTAGTTTGCTTCTCTTAGTTGGTGTTAATAGGGTTGGAGAAGAAAGACTGAGCTAAATAAAACACTAATACTATAAAAATATTGGGAAAAGAAAATTAGGATCTTTTGCTTATAGTATATTATGTTTGTCTTAGTTATGTACGGATTATTTTTTATGTATTGCTTGATTATTAAAATGAGAAAATTATATAAATTTTACTAGTTTACGCGTTAAGATTTTCGATAGTTTCAAATATTACTTCCTTTATCATAGTTTATGATTAGGATACATGAGTCTAAATTCACAAAATACGTGTATTTGTCAAATTTTAAAATCGAGATACATATGTTATTTATTTAAATTAATTTGGTTGTTACAGATTTCCTTAATTAGGAGATTTGTTGATGAATTTCAAAATACATGAAAGACTGATTTTGAAAATTTAAATCAATTAATTTTCTTAATATAAGGCGAAAATCAAGGATTATATCTCTGTTTAATTAATTTTATTTTATTATATTATTAATAAAGACAAAGACGTGTATATCTTGGTCATATAATCAGATTAATTTCATTTTGTTAGTCTTAAAACAATGATTTTTTTTTAATGTATCTATTATTAATATATAATGTATCCAACTTACTTGATAATTACCTACATGAGTACATTCATATGTATCATTAAAATATCTAGTATTAATTTCATGTATCTATTTATGTAATATATATTGATTTCATGTATCTATTTATATGACCTAACATTATTTGATGTATCTTTATATGTATATTTTGATGTATCAAGTATCAATTATCTACTTCAATTTATGTATATATCAAAGGAGAGAAAAAAACGACACGTGTCAGTAACACAATTATTCTTGAATTTTATTATATTTATTTATTTTAAATAATAAATTTAAATTCAATGACTTAATTGTCTTTAAATAATTTAAATAATTAATTTTATTTTAAAACAAAACAAAAATTTAAAACATGTTGTAAAGAAAGCTCAGAATATAAGAAGAAAAAGACAAGAAGTATAAGATAGAGGAGATAATTTTCTTATTCAAGTGTCTTTTTCTTCTTATATTCTGAGCTTTCTTTACAACACGTTATCAGCACGAAGTTGCTACTTGCAAAGGTATTATATAAATATTTTTATTTGATTCACATATTCTCTCATAATTTCATTATGTCGAATTTATCCAAACTTGAGTTTGTGGCATTAGATATTTCTGGAAAGAATTATCTTTCATGGGTACTCGATGCTGAGATTCACTTGGCTGCTAAAGGTCTTGATGCCACTATTACTCAGGGAAATGAAGCATCGAGTCAAGATAAGGCGAAAGCTATGATTTTCCTTCGTCATCATCTTGATGAGGGCCTGAAGATTGAATATCTGACGGTGAAAGATCCACTTGAATTGTGGACTGATTTAAAGGGGAGATATGACCACCTAAAGGCAACAGTGTTGCCAAGAGCTCGTTATGAGTGGATGCATTTACGATTTCAAAATTTTAAGACCGTGATTGAATACAACTCTGCTGTATTCAGGATAACCTCCCAGTTGAAATTATGTGGGGAGACTATAAAAGATGAGGACATGTTGGAAAAGACACTTACTACTTTCCATGCCTCAAATGTGATATTGCAGCAGCAATATCGTGAAAAGGATTTTCAGAAATATTCTGAACTAATCTCATGTCTATTGGTGGCTGAGCAACATAATGCTCTTTTAATGAAAAATCATGAAGCTCGTCCCACTGGAGCTGCTCCATTACCGGAGGCAAATGTGGTGGAAGCACGTGATCAATCTGAAGTAAAAAGAGATGATCATCGGGGATATAATAATGCACGGGGACGTGGCAAAGATAAAAGACGATACACTAATCGTCAAGGTGGTGGTCATAATAAAAGGGAGAACAACATGAGTTCTCAAAATAACCCCTCAAAAAGTAATTGTCGTCGTTGTGGCATGAAAGGCCATTGGAAGAATGAATGTCGCACACATGAACATTTTGTAAGGCTCTATCAAAATTCCTTTAAAAAGAAAGGAAATAAAAGTGGTGCTTCCTCTTCCAATGCTCGAGCTGAGTCACATGTGACTCTTAAAGATGATGATAAGCCGGGAACATCTCATAAATATGATAAGGATGTTGAAGCAAATTTGGCTTTAAAGGATGATGTTTTTTATGGCCTTGGTGACATTACTCATATGGAAGTTGATGACTTCTTTGGAGATCGAAACTGATTTTGATCTTTTAGCTGGGGAATGAAGTCTGTTAATATTTTACTTATGTATTTTTAATTATCATGTTATTCATGTTGAAGTATTTAAATTTCCGTTGTTAATTTTGTTTCTTCCTTCTTTTGATGTATTTTATTTTAATGAAAATTAATAGAAATCCCCAGTTGTCAGTTGGATTCAAGATGAGTAATGGAGATGTATGCCTTCTTGATAGTGCTACAACGCATACAATATTAAAAGAAAAGAAATACTTTTCTAATTTGGTTATGAAAATGGCATATGTCAACACAATATCAGGTAGTACAAAATTAATTGAGGGCTCTGGAAGAGCGACCTTATTACTACCTGGAGGGACAATATTAAGCATTGATAATGCATTATATTGTAGTAAGTCTCAAAGAAACTTATTAAGTTTCAAAGTTATTCGCCAAAATGGCTATCATGTTGAGACGGCTAATGAAGGAAAGGTTGAATACCTTTACATTACTACAATTAATGTAGAGAAGAAAATTGTGCATGAAAAATTACCTGCATTTTCTTCTGGGTTGTACTATACAAGTATAAGTACAGTTGAATCACATGCCGTAGTAAACAAAAGGTTTACTAATTTTAATGATTTTATCATTTGGCATGACCGGTTGGGCCATCCTGGATTTAATATGATGCGCAAAATCATTGAGAATTCACATGGGCACACCTTAAAGAGCCCAAATATCCTTCAATCAAAGGAATTCTCTTGTGCTGCTTGTTCTCAAGGAAAGTTGATCATTAAACCATCAACAGTTAAGGTTGGAATTGAATCCCCTGCGTTTCTGGAATGTATACAGGGTGATATATGTGGACCAATTCAACCTGCATGTGGACCCTTTAAATATTATATGGTCTTGATAGATGCTTCTACAAGATGGTCACATGTGTGTTTATTATCAACTCGCAACATGGTTTTTGCGAGATTGCTGGCTCAAATAATAAGATTGAAAGCACAATTTTCAGACTATACAATAAAGACAATCCGTCTAGATAATGCTGGTGAGTTTACATCTCAGGCATTTAATGATTATTGTATGTCTACTGGTATAACTGTTGAACATCCAGTTGTGTCTATGTGGGGGCATGCTATTTTGCATGCAGCAGCACTTGTGCGCATAAGGCCAACCAATTATCATGAATTCTCCCCATTACAATTGACTTTTGGTCAAGAACCAAACATTTCCCATCTTAGAGTTTTTGGATGTGCGGTGTATGTCCCAATTGCTCCACCACAATGCACAAAGATGGGGCCGCAAAGAAGGTTGGGGATATATGTTGGGTATGAATCTCCTTCAATCATAAAATATTTGGAGCCTATGACTGGAGATTTATTTAAGGCAAGATTTGCTGATTGTCATTTTGATGAATCAGTATACCCAACATTAGGGGGAGAACATAAGTCATTGGGAAAAGAGATAGATTGGAATTCATCATCTCTATCTCATCTGGATCCTCGAACAAACCAATGTGAGCAAGAAGTTCAAAGAATAATTTATTTGCAGAACATTGCAAATCAGCTACCAGATGCATTTACGAATCTTCCAAGGATTACTAAATCGCATATTCCAGCTGTTAATGCTCCAGTTCGAGTTGATATCCCGACGGGACAAATTGTTAAGGCAAATGAGTCTAGACCACATTTGAAGCGTGGTAGACCAATTGGTTCCAAGGATAAAAATCCTCGAAAGAGAAAAGAAATAAATGATCAAGATGATCATGGGTTGAAAGAAATTTCTCAAGATGAGACCCAAGTCATAACACATGATGATGAGGAGGTTCGAACTTCTGAAAACAATGAAATTTCAATGAATTATGTCTCGACGAGAAAGTTGTGGAACCGAAATAATGTTGTGATTGACAACATATTTGCCTATAATGTTGCTATTGAAATAATGCAACAAGATGAAGATTTTGAGCCAAAATCTGTTCACGAATGTAGACAGAGAAATGATTGGCCAAAATGGAAGGATGCAATTCAAGCTGAATTGGCTTCACTAGAAAAACGTGAAGTTTTTGGACCAATAATCCGAACACTTGAAGGTATCAAGCCAGTGGGGTACAAATGGGTTTTTGTACGAAAAAGAAATGAGAAAGGTGAAGTCATGAGATATAAGGCCCGACTCGTTGCTCAAGGTTTTTCTCAAAGACCTGGCATTGATTATATGGAGACATATTCTCCAGTTGTAGATGCAATCACCTTTAGATATCTCATAAATCTGGCAGTTCATGAAAAACTTGAAATGCGTCTAATGGACGTTGTCACAGCCTATCTATATGGCTCATTGGACCACAACATTTTCATGAAAATTCTTGAAGCATTTAAAGTGCCTGAAACATACAAAGATTCAAGAGAAACTTGTTCAATAAAGCTTCAGAAATCTCTGTATGGACTGAAACAATCAGGAAGGATGTGGTACAATCGTTTGAGTGAATATTTGTTAAAGAAAGGGTACAAAAATGACCCGATTTGTCCCTGCATTTTCATTAAACGGTTGGGGTCTGAATTTGTAATAATAGCTGTGTATGTTGATGATTTGAACATCATTGGAACTCGTAAAGAGCTTTTAGAAGCTGTTGAGTGTCTGAAAAGAGAATTTGAAATGAAAGATCTCGGCAAGACAAAATTTTGTCTTGGTCTACAGATTGAGAATTTGTCAAATGGAATACTTGTTCATCAATCAACCTACACAGAAAAGATACTAAAGCGTTTTTACATGGATAACTCACATCCATTGAGTACTCCAATGGTGGTAAGATCTCTTGACATCAATACAGATCCATTTCGACCTTAAGAGAATGATGAAAAGCTTCTTGGTGATGAAACTCCTTATCTTAGTGCGATCGGGGCACTAATGTACCTTGCTAACAATACTCGACCAGATATCTGTTTTGCAGTAAGTCTATTGGCAAGATTCAGTTCCTCCCCAACAAAAAGACATTGGAATGGTGTTAAACACATACTTCGATATCTTCGAGGGACCATGGACATGGGTTTATTCTATTCCAATGAATCCAAATCAGAACTGATTGGTTACGCAGATGCAGGGTATTTATCAGATCCGCATAAAGCTCGATCACAAACAGGCTATTTGTTTACATGTGGAGACACGGCAATATCTTGGCGATCAATGAAGCAAACATTGGTAGCCACTTCTTCAAATCATGCAGAAATAATAGCCATCCATGAAGCAAGTCGAGAGTGCGTCTGGTTGAGATCAATGACCCATCATATTCAGAAAATGTGTGGTTTTTCTTTGAAAAAGAATATACCAACCACAATGTACGAAGATAATGCTGCATGTATAGCTCAATTGAAAGGAGGATACATCAAAGGAGACCGGACAAAGCATATCTCACCAAAGTTCTTTTTCACGCATGATCTTCAACAAAATGGTGAGATAGAAGTTCAACAAATTCGTTCAAGTGATAATCTTGCTGATTTATTCACTAAGGCATTGCCAACATCAACATTTGAGAAGTTGAGATACAAGATTGGAATGCGCCGTCTCCGAGATATCAAGTAAAGTTTTCATCAGGGGGAGAGAAATACGCGTTGTACTCTTTTCCTTAACTATGGTTTTGTCCCAAGTTGGGTTTTCCTGGTAAGGTTTTTAATGAGGCAACATTCAAAGCGTATTATGAGATATGTGTACTCTTTTTCCTTCACTAGGCTTTTTCCCACTGGGTTTTTCCTAGTAAGGTTTTAACGAGGCACATAATCTATGGACATCCAAGGGGGAGTGTTATAAATCCATTGAATTGTGTGGATTGTCCTTTAGATATACTCAAGACTTAATTGTATTCATGTATACATGTTCCCAAGGTGATAAGAATCATTTGGATAACTATGTACCTACTAATTGGACATTTATCATGGGGGCTTTTGGGGTGATATCTCAACTCTATAAATAGAGATATCATTCACCTTTTGTAATACACACTTGAATAAGAAAATTATCTCCTCTATCTTATACTTCTTGTCTTTTTCTTCTTATATTCTGAGCTTTCTTTACAACAAAACAATTTATTTTTAAAAAATAATTTTTTTAAAAGAATTTATTACGTTATAGTTCATTGTATTGCCGATGGAAAGTGGCTAACAAAAGTGGGTAATAATTCACTAAATTTTAAAATCCTTTTTAACTAGATATACATATTTTGTCTCTATTTTAAAACTATTACATAAAATACCATTTTTTTAAAAAATATACTATATTTTAAAGAAAGTTAAATTAGATACACAATCTCTTTAAATATGATATTGTGTAATTATCTTTAAGTTACATCTCCTCAAATAGTAGGATACTAACAATTCAAATTAATTTCTCTTTATTCTTTTCAGTCGTTTCCCTCCCCCAATTTCAAAATAGATATATCACGTATCTCATTCTCATACCCACACGTATCCCTTCTTCCTTAACCATTTTTTTTTCCTTTTGCATGTGCTAAATTCATATCCAACTCTACATAATCAAACATTAGTTAAAGTGGCAAAGTAAGATTTTCTTTAGTTTTTCCTATTGTATTTGTTTTCAATCATATCATGTATTTGATTCAATGCTTTAGTTTTATCTAGCCAATTTATTATAGGGGTTTTATATTGTTTGCTCCAATTTAATGGCTCATAATTCAGAAAAATAGTATGAATATTATTATATATGTATCTTAGATACATGCTTTTGAATATAATGTATGAAATTGATACTTGATACACCGAATTAAATAGATACATGAAATTAAAATTAGATCATATAATAGATACATGAAATCAATATTATATCATATAAATAGATAAATTAAATCAATATTGCATCATATAAATAGATACATGAAATTAATACTAGACACATATAACAAATACACAAAATAATGTTAGATACTTCTATGGTACATATGAATCTACTTGTATGATACTCATGTATCTAAGTTTTTGGTTTGTTGGATACATCATATATTGATAATAGATACATCAAATTAATGAATTTTATTATTTTAAGAGTGACAAAATGAAATTAATCATCTTGCATGATCAAGATATACATGTTTTTGTCTTTTATAAATAATATCAAAGAATTTATTATTTCAAATAATAATAAAATGAAATTAATAAAAACTAGATACATTCCTTGATTTCCACCTTATATTAAGGAAATTAGTTATAGTCAATTAATTTAAACAAATAAAATAGGTATCTCAATTTTAAAATTTGACAGATACATGTATTTGACGGATCCAAACTCATGTATCCTAAGTATAAATATGATAGAGGAAATAATATTTAAAACTATTAGGAATCTGAAAGAGGGTCGATTTATTTTTCTCGCAAACCACTCTAGGCAGTCTTACAACGTCTGTAATACTTCAGCCTACTTACACCCACAAAATTGACCAAATATAGAAATACTTAAAACAGCAATGTCAAACAGGCAGCGTTTACAGGAACAAGTCCCAACCTTTACTAATCTTTAATTAATACAAAGGAAGGCTTCACAAATCAGTCTAAGGCTAGAAAAACTCTTTGTCCCTGCCTTAGACGAATTTCCACCTTAAATCAAAATTCTGCACAATGGCAGTTACATGCGGCGGTTACAAATGACACCTGTCCGACACATGTCAGCACAGGGTTCAAAACTAACTTTCCAACAACTATATTTCCAACAGATAGAATCTAATTCAAATTACATTCTTATCTACACGAAATACTATATTCTAACACTTAGAATATTTCAGGCTTCATTCCAATACTTAGAATAATTCTGCCAGCTTCTAACACTTAGAATATTTTAGCTGTCTTCCACACTTAGTTTTATTTCAGCAATTTCGGGTGACTGCCTTTGTCCTTGACATTGCCAAGTCTTCACAGCCTTGCCTCATCAAGCCAACATGCTGTCTTGCCAACGCCCTTAGCCCGCACGTAAGCCATGCACGTTCAAGCTGCCTTGCCAACACCCAAGCACTTGAACTTGTGTTGCACAGTTTTGTCATCATCCATGTCAAGACCAATGCCCTAGTCCTTGACATGTCTGCACGTAGTTAGATCAAGTAGTTTGCGGGTCTAACAGAATCTAAGTAATAAGGACCTAAACTAATAGGATTTATCTCGTTTTTCCTAATAATAAAAACAACAACAACAACAACAATAATAATAATAATAGAATTTCAAAAGTATGTGGAAATTTATAGTAACCACCATAAAATTTTGATCTTTTAATTACAAACATATTGCTAAAAATAAAAATAAAAATATAATTCCAATTAAAAAAACTGAAATATTTAAATTAAATTTCAAAATAGGAATGAAAACCAAACAATTTGAACCTCAAAAATTTTAAAAATAAAAATTAAAAAACGCACGTGTTCTCCTGAAATTTATGTTCAAGCGCCTAATTTTGTGGAACTATCAAGTATTATCTTTTAGATATTTTAATTTAATAATTATTTATCTTTATATATTATGAGAAGTAAAATGTGTCACGTATCAATAAAGATAAAAGTTTTTTCTAGACACGGTTGATTATGACAATAAGATTGAGAAAGCTAACAGGACTTAAACCTGGAAATTTCCCTGTTGATGTACCTAGAGTGTCCAGTATACTATGGAAGGAAACACAAAATATACTATGAAGGGCTCATAAAAATGATTGATGCACGAATTTATTCCTTAGTTTTGGGGGGAAATTTATATTGATAAATCATGTGTTACAGTATATTTCATATATGCTGTTTTTTTTTTATATATAGAAGAGGTACTTTTACGGGAAATGGTGAATCATAAAATAATAATGTAAGTATCGGTTTAAGATTTGCCTAACGTCAATAATATACACAATAATAAATATAAAACATATTTTGAATTTCTTTGGTGTAGCTTCGATGAAAAGCAACACCCAGATACTTGTAAACACACTTAGTGAAAGAGTTGGTGATAAATAAATGTGAACAAAAAATTAAATGAAATAAATAACATAAAATAAAATCCGTATTATTAACATGGAAGGCCATTAAAATCAATGGTAATTTCTTCATCGCTCATTTTGACAAATAAATGATATAAACTTAATTAAATTTCCGTCTTATAAAATGTGAAGGCCTCTAAACCCAACAGAGAAATTTTTCATTGGCCGATTTTAACTCAAACAACAAAAAATAATAAATTAAAAAAAGAACAAACAACAAAAGGTAACAACATGAAATTAACAAAACAAGATTTGCTAGTACCTTCTTAAACGGTCAACGTAATAAATCAAAATAAATTAATTAAGAATGACTATATGTGAGTCAAATGGAGCAGCAATACAAATCTAAAGTTATTAAAAAATGGAGAAACTAATAAATATATATATAATACCTATCACAGTATAAAAATGCAAAAAACGCAACTAACTTAAACGAATGAAGAGCACATTGCTTTCAGAATATAAAATGACAAAATTAATATCATGAAAAGTGAAGTCAAACGGAAAATCAACAATAAGAATATCATCAAAATTAACAAAAAAAAGTAAAATAATCATCGGAAGTAGACTTAAATAAAAGCAATGAAATCAAACTATGATAGATATGATTAAGCTAATATGAATAAATACATATCTAAGAAAATCAACTCATATAAGTTTAGAACTAGAATAAGATTTTTTTTTCATTGATCAATTTTGACAAAATAAATAATATAAATTTAAACTAAATTTTCGTCTTTTAAAATATGGAAGCCTCCAAAATTGATAGAATTTTTTTTTATTGGCCAATTTATTTTTAATTTAATACTTACCATAATAAAAACTAGATAATGAAAAAAAGGAAAGAAACAAACTCTTTGATAAAAACTCCATGACAACATCAACTGGTAATGCAAAAAATATGAACTAACTTAACAAAACAAATATACAAATAATGGAAATTGAAGTAACAACTAGACTATCACTGTAGCCATAATAAATTTTAAAAAAATGCACACAATCAATATATTATTATTATTATTATTAATAATAATAATAATAATAATAATAATAACAATAATAATATAAACAAATCAATATAGTAAGTTTACATAACACTCACAACAAAACTAAGAATACAATTAGTGAGTAAATGATGCAACAATAAACACGAACAATTTTAAAAAAGAGAAAAGACATAATATTATTATTGAAGTTATTTCAAATTTTTAAAAAGACACTTTAACTTTAAAAACGTCCTATTATCCCACAAAAATATTAAATATTTTTATAAAAGGACCATTTTAACCCATTTTCTCATTATGTTTGAGAACACGCACATGATGCGCGTGAAGATCTGTTTTTAATGCCAAAATCCGATTAAAAACTACCACATCTAAGTTATTTTCTTTATTAATTATTTATTTCATTCCAATTCATCTTCTTCCATAACAAAAGAGTTAGGTACTCTATGTTAGAACTGATGAAATCAACTCAATAAGGTATGAATTAGTTTTAATTTCAATCCAAAAAGCTAGTTTGAAGTTCTCCGAGGTTTCATTTCTTCTTAATTTCATTTATTTTTGAGAACCCAAAAATCAAACCAAACTCTCATTAGTTGTTTTTTTTGGAGGATCAACATCGACCTGGGACTTGCCAACTTCTGAACTTTGATCGGCAGTGTCATCGTCGGGATCGCAAGATGTTTGTAAGACTTGTCCATGGAAGCTCACGTTTTATCAAGCCATGGTTTGACAACAAGTCCAATCTCCAGCCACTCAAAAGACATGGCTCCAAATATCATTACTATCGATTTCAATAAATTACTCTTCGTCATTGAAATCACAAGCAAATTTTCTGATATACATGCCGATGAGGGTTTAATTTGCAGCTGAATCGATTTGCTATTTTTACTATTCTAACATGTATTCTTCAGTTCATTGTTTACTCCACTAGTTTTCAAGAAATTTGATCAACAAAGATCAAAATTGTAGGAGATGATCTTCAACAATGCTTATGATTGAAAAAAATGATGAGAGAAACTAAGAAATGAACAATGGAGAACAAAAGTTTTCTTTTTTAAAACGATTTGGGTCGGGTCGGGTTTGAAGAAATTATTAAAATAAAATTAATAAAAAGAGTGAGTACCACGCGTCTGTTTGCAATAGAGAAAATGAGTCAAAATGGCTCTTTTACAAAGATATTCAATACTTTTTTGGGTTAATAGGACGTCTTCAAAGTTAAGGTGTCTTTATAAAAATTTGAGACAACTTTAGGGGATGACTTTATATCTTTTCTCTTTAAAAAATTAACATCCAGCAACATAATAACAAAATTATCAAAACATCAACGGAGCTTTTCGATTCGTGGTCATTTTCTGTTTGTTCTGGTCAAAGCTCTTGTTTAGTCGAAGCTTCGAGCTATCTAGTTGGATTTGTGTTTCGCCGAGCTCGAAACTGTCGACAACCTACAAAATGGAAGAAAATCGTGAATGGGAAGAGGGGAAGGGAACTAGGGGTGCTTTTATGTTCCGGTGTTGTGATGAAAAGATGAAACCGAAAATCTAACAATAAGGAACACCAAGTTTAACGTGGAAAAACCCTTTAAACCGAAGGTAAACACCACGGGATCGAAAAGATCCGACTTGCTTCACTATAACAATAAGAGGGTTACAAATATTCTTCTAATGACTACACAACAAGTGCCAAAAGAGAACAAACAATAGCTACACCAACAAAAGATAAATAGAAAGAAACACTACCCAAACCCAGCTTCTGTTCGGGACCTAAAACAGGATCTTTCTGACCTCCGAATACGATCTTCACCGTTCAAATCAACCACCGAGATGTTAGGAACAGTCAGTCCAAATTTCAGCCCGATCCAACGGTTAGTTAATCAGAAAATACGATCTTAACGTTTCTAGTCGGAGAAAAAGACTGCAGCAAAAGAACCCTTTTCTTTCTCTCTTTTTCTCTTGTTGAAAGCTCTCTCAAAAACCTCTATTATTTTCTAATGTCTTTCAAAGACAATACCAATGAGAAATTAATTATTCTCTCAATACCATCCTCTATTTATAGAATTGTGCTTTTCCTTACAAAGCCAAAACCAACTACAAATAGGATTACTATTCCAATCCTTTTCCTAATAGAATTGGAAACCAAATAAAGAGAATAATTCCAATCCTTTTCCAAGTAGGATTAGGCCATGGGTCTTTGGCTGGAACATGGGCAATAGCCCAACAAACTCCCCCTCCAGCCAAGTGGCCAAATGAACTTCAAGTGGAGGATCTCTTGGCAGGCTTCATGCATGCTGCATTTCTACAAAACTCATGCTTATCTACTATCACCACTTTCGTAAGCATATATGAAGGATTGTCATCAGTGTGTATCTTCTCAACCTCAAATAATTTTTCTTCTAGGGCCATTCTAATCCAATGATATTTTCTACTAATATGTTTGGACTTAGAATGAAAGGTAGAGTGCTTGGTGAGATAAATAGCACTTTGATTATCACAAAATAAGACAAATCTTGATTGTTCAAAATCAAGATCTGTGATAAACTCCTTCATCCAAAGCAATTCCTTGGCACCTTCAGTAATTTCAATGTATTCGGCTTCTGTGGTAGATAAAGCTATGCACTTCTGAAGTCTTGATTGCCAAGAAATAACTCCCCCTCCAAAAGTGATCAAATAGCCAGAAGTGGATTTTGAATTGTCAAGATTTCCTCCCAAATCAGAGTCCGTGTAACATACTAGTTCAGACTTGCCACTACCAAAGCACAACTCCATATCTGACGTACCCTTGAAATATCGTAGTATCCATTTCACTGTACCCCAATGTTCTTTTCCAGGATTGGAAAGAAATCTGCTAACGGTATCAACAGCATGTGCAATATCTGGTCTAGTGCAAATCATAGCATACATCAAACTACCAACCGCGAAAGAATATGGAATACTCGACATCTCATTCTTCTCTTCATTAGTCGATGGACTTTGAGTCGTACTCAAATTAAAGTGTTTAGCAAGAGGTGTACTAACCACTTATGTCTCTGTCATGTTGAACCTCTTGAGTACTTTCTCAATATACTCCTTTTGGGATAGAGATAACTTCTTCTTGTGTCTATCTCGATAGATTTGTATGCCTAAGATCTTCTTTGCTGGCCCCAAGTCCTTCATCGCAAACGAATTGCTTAACTCTTTCTTGAGGACTGCAATTCTAGATTTATTTTTGCCAACAATCAGCATATCATCCACATAAAGTAGTAAGATAATAAAATCATCATCAAAGAACTTCTGAAAGAATACACAATGATCTGAAGAAGTTTTCTTGTATCCCTGATTTTCAATGACAGATTCAAACTTTAAGTACCACTGCCTTGGAGCTTGTTTCAAGCCATACAAACTCTTTCTCAATTTGCAAACATGGTTTTCTTTCCCATTAACTACAAAACCTTCAGGTTGCTCCATGTAGATCTCCTCTTCTAAATCACCATGAAGAAAGGCAGTCTTGACATCCATCTGCTCAACCTCTAAATCTAGACTTGCGGCTAAGGCTAGAACCATACGAATGGAGGACATTTTCACAACAGGAGAGAAAATTTCATCAAAGTTAATCCCCTTTCTTTGACCAAAACCTTTGACGACTAACCTAGCCTTGTATCTAGGTGCAAATGTATGTTGATCTTGCTTTAATCAAAATATCCATTTATTTGTTAAAGCTTTCTTACCTTTCGGTAACTCCACTAGCTCATATGTGCCATTCTCGTGAAGTGACTTCATCTCGTCTTCCATGGCTTCTACCCACCTATCTCTATGAGTATCTAGCATGACTTCATCATAACCTTCAGGTTCTCCCATGTCAGTTAAGAGGATATACTCATTAGGAGAATAGCGTGTTGAGCTTCGCTTTTCTCTTGTAGATCTTCTACAAGAGGTTTCTGGAGCATTTGAAGTTGTCATCCCAACATGAGTTGGTTGATTATCAACCACAACATCATCAATAGGAATAATTATATATTCTACACTTTCATCATTATCTTGATCATTACCTTGGGTTTCCTCATGTGCAGAAGATGTATCAATAATAGGAATTGGATTAACATCAACTAAGCTCTCATCAGTATGAGAATCTAGTTTCTCAGTCTTGTCAATATCTTCAATAGTTTGATCTTCAAAGAACATAACATCACGACTTCTAATGAGTTTCTTATCAATTGGATCATAAAAGCGATATCCAAACTCATCTTGACCATAACCAATGAAGATACATTGCTTAGTTTTAACATCCAATTTTGACCTCTCATCTTTTGGAACATGCACACAAGCTTTACACCCAAACACTTTCAAGTGATCATAAGAAACATCCTTATCAAACCAAACTTTGTTTGGAACATCACCATCCAAAGCAACAACAGGAGAAAAATTGATAACATAAGCAACAGTGTTAAGTGCTTCAGCCCAAAAAGAATTTGGAAGTTTAGCCTCTGAAAGCACATATCTAACTCTCTCAACTAAAGTTCTGTTCATCCTCTCAGCCAAACCATTTAATTGAGGAGTCTTTGGAGGAGTCTTCTGATGACGTATTCCTTGCGATTTGCAGTAGTTATCAAAGGGACCAATATACTCACCACCATTATCAGTGCGAATACATTTTAATTTCTTTCCCGTTTGTCTCTCAGATAAGGCTTGAAACTGTTTAAACACATCAAGAACTTGATCTTTGGATTTTAAAGGATATACCCAAATCTTGCGAGAATGATCATCAATGAAAGTAGCAAAGTAAAGTGCACCACCTTTTGACTTCACTTTGAAAGGACCACACAAATCTGAGTGTACTAGCTCCAATAGCTCAGACTTTCTTGAAGGAGGATGACTGTGAAAAGAAACTCTTTTATGTTTCCCTGCTAAGCAATGAACACATCTTTTCACCTTTGCTTATTTCATACCAGCAAGCAAATTCTTCTTATCCAAACATGTGATCCCCCTCTCGCTCATATGACTAAGCCTCTTGTGCCACAATTCTGATAAAGTCTCGCTCTCCACCAAATTTATAGAGTCACCAAGAATCGATCCTTGTGTCACGTATAAATTTGAATGTTTTCTTCCTCGAGCTAAAATCAGTGAGCCTTTGGTGAGCTTCCATTGGCCATTGCACAAGTCATTATGATAGCCATCATCATCTAGTTGTCCTACAGAGATCAAATTTAAGGGAATGTCTGGAGCATGCTTGACATTATGAAGGACCAACATTGAATCGGTATTGGTTTTCAAACAAACAGTGCCAACACCAAACACCTTAACCTCACCAGCATTACCCATCTTTAACACCTCAGAGTTAACAGAAGTATAAGATGAAAAGAAGTCTTTTCTTGGTGTGACATGTGATATAGCTCCAGAATCTACTATCCAACTTGTATCTTGAGATACAAAATTGATGACGTCTTTATCACAAGTGAAGAGGAGGTCATCTTGGACAACAACAACAACATTATTTTCATTGTTTTCTTCCTTCTTCCCTTCTTTAAGATCTTGCTTCAATTGTTTACAAAATCTTTTAATATGTCCTTTCTTTCTACAATGATAACATATAATATTTGGATTCTTGAATTTTGACTTGCTTCTACTTTTACCTCTACTCCTCGGATCTCTTGTCTTATGTCTCCCTCGATCTTCTGTATATAGAACATCTGAATGTGAAGATGTGTCTTGAGATTTCTTCTAACCTCTTCATTCAACACACCACTCTTTGCATATTCCATAGTCACCTGTCCACCAGTGGCAGAATTTGTTAAAGAAACACGAAGAGTTTCCCAAGAATCCGGTAGAGTATTAAGAAGCCAAAGTCCTTGTATTTCATCATCAAAATTCACACCCATTCCTGATAGCTGATCAAGAATACCCTGAAAATCATTTATATGATCAAGAATAAGACTTCCCTCCTTGTATTTGAAGGTCATCAATTGCTTTAACAAGAACAACTTGTTATTGCCAGTTTTTGAAGCGTAAAGTGTCTCCAACTTTTCCCACAATGTTCTAGCATGTGTCTCATTCACAATATGGTTGCGAACATTATCTTCAACCCGTTGTCTTATATATCCACATACTTGTTGGTGCTCAAATTCCCAATTTTCATCAGTCACATTCTCGGGTTTATGAGCAGAAAAAATCGGAAGATGCATCTTCTTCACGAATAATAGATCTTTCATATTTCTTTTCCATATGTTGTAGTTTCTTCCGTTTAGACATACCATCTTGATCATATTCCCCTCTATATAGATAACCTTAGCTCTGATACCAGTTGTTGTGACGAAAAGATGAAACCGAAAATCTAACAATAAGGAACACCAAGTTTAACGTGGAAAAACCCTTTAAACCGAAGGTAAACACCACGGGATCGACAAGATCTGACTTGCTTCACTATAACAATAAGAGGGTTACAAATATTCTTCTAATTGCTACACAACAAGTGCCAAAAGAGAACAAACAATAGCTACACCAACAAAAGATAAATAGAAAGAAACACCACCCAAACCCAGCTTCTGTTCGGAACCTAAAACAGGATCTTTATGATCTCAGAATCCGATGTCCACCGTTCAAATCAACCATCGAGATGTTAGGAACACTCAGTCAAAATTTCGTCCGATCCAACGGTTAGTTAATCGGGAAACACGATCTGAACGTTGCTAGTCGGAGAAAAAGACTGCAGCAAAAGAACCCTTTTCTTTCTCTCTTTTTCTGTTGTTGAAAGCTCTCTCAAAAACCTCTCTTATTTTCTAATGTCTTTCAAAGACAATACCAATGAGCAATTAATTATTCTCTCAATACCATCCTCTATTTATAGAGTTGTGCTTTTCCTTACAAAGTCAAAATCAACTACAAATAGGATTACTATTCCAATCCTTTTCCTAATAGAATTGGAAACCAAACAAAGAGAATAATTCCAATCCTTTTCCAAGTAGGATTAGGCCATGGGTCTTTGGCTGGAACATAGGCAATAGCCCAACACCCGGTTCATCGGAGCTTTAAGCTCCTTGCCGGAGTTGTTGGTTGCAGCGAACAATGGGGAAAACATGGGTTGTCATGGGTTTTAGCTCGTAGCTTGAAAGCTCTCCATTAATCTTGACAGGAAAGGGAGTGAACAGTGGGTTTTGGATGGTGTTGGGTTGTCGGAAAAGAGAACTGGGAGTGGATAAAGAATGGAGGTCTAGGTGGTGGCTTGGTGACCGAATCTGGTGGTGTAGTGATAGAGAAAGAGTTGGGGTTTTGGCTACTTGTTGTTTGCTGAAAAAATGGGGTGTAGAGGTAGTGAGTTTGTCGGAGAAGAAGGAGAACATTGAGGGACTGTTTGGTTTTTGTTCCAGCAGTTGTGGAGATAGGGTTTTGGGTTTCGCCGAAAAATGCTCCGGCTAGGGTAGTGAACGAAAAAATATGAACACAAAAGAATATCTTTTAAGACTTAAAAGATCTCAAGAAAATTAGCCCTAAAATTTTATTCCACCCCACTCTTTTTTGATCTAATCTAAACCTAAATAGAAGAAGAAAAAAATTGTAATGGGCCAAAATGTGTGGGCTTGAAATCGCGGTCAAAATCATCGGTGCAAATTTTATCTGTATCTGAATAAATTTTAGACTTTGTTAAATATTAACATAAATATTGATAAAAATAACAAATAAAATGAATATTAAAAAAAATTAATGAAAGTAACTAATGACATGTAAAATTGTAATTTTAAAATTAACAAATAAAAAAATTCTAAATTTTTATAAATAAGGATAGTTATCGACAAACTTATTAAAATTATAAAAAAATCATTTTGAACTATTAAATAAATAAACTTAAAAAGTATGAATTTTAAAAATGTTAGGCCAAAATTGGGTGTCAACAATGGGTAATATGATACCCGAATAAGTAATACAATAATATTGATAAAATACTTGGTAGTGTCAAAAAACTACTACTCAACACTCTTTTATTTCTCACAATTCACAATAATATTACTTTCACATTATTTTCTCACAAATTAAGAAGTAGTTTGTGGATTACTCTCTCTACTCTCTATTGCTTCTCTATTTTGGTCTATCTTCAAATGTTCAATTACTACTCTATTTATAAAGTTGTATTTTTTGAAGACTTGATTACATCATTAATAACATAATGTGATAGCCAATTTCCACAAAAAAAATTGGTTGCCAAACTCTACCAAACTTATACCATATTTTGGCTACCTACATCTACAAATGTGACTATCAATTTTTCACATTGGTAGCTACCAATTTTCACATTTGTGGATAGTATTTCAACAAGTATGGCTGTCAAATTAATTGTTGCCAAGATTTTATTTTCACAAATCTCTCCCTTAATTTTGATTTTTCTTCTTTACACCAAGGCTTGATCTCAATCTCTGAAAATCTTCAGACTTGAGAGGCTTTGTAAACATATCCGCTACTTAATCATGAGATTTCACATACTTGAGTTCTATCTCTTTCTTGGCAATGCATTTTCGAATAAAGTGATACCTTGTGTTTATGTGCTTGCTTCAATACATCAGATTCTTTGCTAGTGCTTGCGGAGATTTGTTATCAACACAAATCATTGTGACTGGATTTCCCCCTCCATGGTTGTCCCCACCTTTTGTCACTAACAGCTTTATCAAAATTCGTTGGTTCACTATCAGCAAAGATACAACAAAAAAATTAATTTTTTTCTGTGTCATCATAGAGTTCTTGAATGCTCCTCATCCTACGTGGTATTTCACTTGAACTCTCTTGAGAGATGAAGATGCAATATTTGCTGGTGAAGGAGGCGGGGTTGCATCCTGTGCAGGTGCCATGGTCTCTTGTTCTTCTTCATCTTCGAAGTATGGAAGAAAATCATATGTTTTTTCTTCCAGAGTCTCCCAGTTCCATGATGCTTCTTCATCGAATTCAACATCACGACTCACCACCACCTTGTTATAGTTCGGATTATATAATTTGTAGCCTTTTGAACTTGCGTCATATCCAATAAACACATACTTGACACTCTGATCGTCAAGTTCATCTCTCCATTGATGTGGAACATGAGCATAGGTTATGTTCCCAAAGATTCTCAAGTTCTTAACACTTGGTTTTCTTCCAATGCCTGCTTCTTGAGGTGTTTGATCTCTTACATTTTTTGTTGGAAACCTGTTGCTCAAATGAATTGCACAAGAAACAGCCTCGACCCAAAATTCATTTTGGTAGATGTTTCGCTTTCAACATACATCTAGCCATATTAAGAATTGTTCTATTCTTTCTTTATGCAACTCCATTTTGTTGGGGCGAATAAGATACCGTTAGAGGGCGACAAATCCCATGAGATTAACAGAAGTCATAAAATTCTTTTGAAGTGAATTCGCCTCCTCTATCAGACCTTAATGCTTTTATTTCATAGACACTTTCTTTTTCTACAAGTGCTTTGAAATTTTTAAAAGGAACAAAAACTTCATATTTTTGCTTCAAGAAGTATATCCAAGTCTTTCTACTGAAATCATCAATAAAGAGCTAGAAGTATATTATTTTACCAAAGAAGGTGGATCGATTGGACCACACACATCGGTGTGTACAAGTTGGAGTGACTTACTTGTTCTTGATGTAGTCTCGTTTAGAAAACTCCTCCTTGCATGTTTTCCAAGAAGAAAATCTTCACACAATTGATTTGGATGGTTAATTGACGATATCCCGTTGCAACCATGTTCTTGTCTTCCATTGATTTGAGCGCTTTAAAGTTCAAGTGCCCAAATCTCATATGCCAACACCATGAGTAATCTTGCACATTGTCCTTCAAACATTTTGCATCGATAGTTTGAAGATTTAAAGGAAACAAACTGTTCTTTGCCATATGAAATTTAGCAATTAAGTTGTTACTTGAATCTCTTAGCCAAAGATGCATATTTTTCATATGAATATCATATGTTTTTTCAAGAAGTTGGCTCAAAGTCAAAATATTACTTTTCAATTTTGGCACATAATAAACATTGGTAATCAATTTATGACCACCATTTTTACAGGATATTGGACCTATCCCTTCAATTTGATCTTTGAGGTATCTCCAAAAGACACATTACCTTTCACGGTCTTCTTTATCTCCACAAATTTATCTTTGTGGCCACATATATGATTGCTTGCTCCATTGTCAAGATACCATGAGCTGCAATCATCTTCATCTTCTTCTTTGAGTGTTAATAACAGTGTTGACTCATCTTCATCTTTGTTGTTGTCAACAAGATTAACTTTCTCTTCAACATTACTACGACATCCAAGAGTAATGTCCCATTTTATGACAGTTATAACACTCAATTTTAGATTTGTCATACCTCATTTCATTTGTACCTTGATAGGCTCCACGTTCTCTGCCTCCTCGTTGACCACGACCTCTAAATGATTGGTGACCTTTATCTTCATTGTTGAAATATTTGGTATAACTTCTTCCTCTTCCACGGCCTCCATGACCTCCACGGCCTCGCCATTGTCCATTTTCTTTGTAACTTTTCTCACTTTCAAATCCTTTGAAGGATGCATGTGTTTTAAGAAATTGCTCTAGTGACTCTTCTTTTCTCCTTTTCATTTTCTCTTCATGGGTTAGTTAAGAACCTTCCAATTGTTCTACTGTCATAGAGTTTAGATCTTTAGACTTCTCAATAGCACACACCACATAGTCAAATTTAGGTGTTAAAGAACGAAGGATTTTTTCTACCGCATGCACATCATCTATTTCCTCCTCGTACCTTCTTAGTTGATTTACAACAACCCTCAATCTTGAGTAGAAATCCGAAATGGATTCGGATTCTTTCATTTTTAAAACTTCAAAGTCAGCCTTAAGAGTTTGAAGTTTTATCTTCTTTACTTTATCAACTCCTTGGAGAGAATTTTGTAAAATCTCCCACGCTTATTTTGAGGTGGTTGCATCAACCACCTTCTCAAACATGCCATCATCCAAACACTGAAGGATAGGAGTGAGGGCCTGTTGATCTTTCTTTCTTATCTTTAACAAGATCTCCTTTTCATTTGAGGGCAAAATTTCCTCATTTGCGGGTTTTGTATACCCGTTGTATACATTATCCTAAAAATCTTGAGAGCCAAGAATGATTTTCATTCGTATAGACATCATTTTTCATAATTTTCTCTTGTGAACGTAGGTACTGAAAGGACGACGGACTATTATTTATCATAGATCTGATACCACGTTATTGGACAAATCACACCCAGGATAATGTCCAAACTAAATAGCAATCAAAAGAGAGTAACAAGGACACCAAATATTAAAATGGGTAAATATGATACTCGAATAAGTAATACAATAATATTGATGAAATTGGTAGTGTCAAATGACTACTACTCCACACTTTTTTATTTCGTACAACTCACAATAATATTACTTCCACACTATTTTCTGACAAACTAAGAAGTAGTTTGTGGACTACTCTCTCTACTCTCTAATGCTTCTCTATTTTGGTGTGTCTTCAAATGTTCAATTACTACTCTATTTATAGAGCTTTTTTTTGAAGACTTGATTACATCATTAATGACATAATGTTTTATCCAATTTCCACAAAAAAAAAATTGACTATCAAACTCTACCAAACTTTGACTACCTACTTCCACAAATATGACTATCAATTTCACATTAGTGGCTGCCAATTTTTACATTTATGGATAATAATTTCAACAAGCATGACTGTCAAATTAATTGTTGTCAGGATTTTATTTCCACATGAACTATGGAAGAGAAGAAACAATAGATGACATGGCAAAAAAGTGTCGTACAATAAAATGATGGGGCACTGTCTACTGATAATACACTTTCTGTTTATGGAGAAGTACCTAAGTTGGAGTGGAGAAGATTATACAAACATTAATAACATATAATCCAACCTTATATTATTGAAGGGTGCATTGGGAGCCTCCAGCCGGAGAATGGGTTAAAGGTACCACCGATGGGCCTGCAGAGGTTACTCCGGACAGAGCTCATATGGATTAGTATAAGGGACAACAGAGGTGACTTATTGTATGCAGAAGCCCAACATATTGGGCTAGCCACAAATATGGAGGCTGAAGTTATGTGGGTGTAGATGGGGGAAAAGAATTGCAACAAAGAAGCCCAATATATTGTGTTGGTATAATTGAAGGAGAAGGACCACCATACCCTTTATTGCAACAAAGAAGAAAAAGAAATCGACTATAAATAAACGGAGGAATTTCGAAGAATTTTATACCAATGGATCAAGAATGTCAATCACTAATTAAATTCTGTTGGCGTTCCTTACTGTTTTCATATTCTTTTAACCATCCCAATAAGTGTTTCATTTTGTAAGAATAAAATCAATATAAATATTATGCGAATATGATGAATACATATCATCATAATCAGGGGCGAACTCACATGCATCCATGAGGGTGCACATGCACCCGATAACTTTTAAAAAATATTTCTATATATATGTATAGATAGTGAATAAATGATTATGTAATTAATTGTGCACCCTTTTAATAAAATATAAGAATAGAAAATCTACAACTTGAAAACTTTTAAACAAATTATAACACTGCTAGAAAATCTACAACTTACAAGAATTTCTCACACATAATTAAAGTAATATTTCTATTATCTCTGCTTAAACTGGTAAGTTCTTCTTTTTAAGTCTTTTTTTGATAAGAATTTATTGTTGATTCTTGTGATTTGAGATGAATAGACTTGTGTAAAAAGAAATGTTGTGATATTTTCACGAAAATAGGTTGGAATTATAGTTTGGAACGACTCAATTTACATGTTGATGAAGTAAATATTGTCCACAAGAGGTGTTTCAACATGATACTAAAGTTTTAGAATCAATCTCAATCCATTCAAGTTGTTTTTAAAAAGTAATCTGAGAAAATAAGAAGTGAGCATCGAATTCGTTTAGAGGCTTCTACTAATGTGACAAGATCCTCTAGGAATTTGAAATGTCTTTTCAAGGTCACGATGAAAGTGAATATTCAAAAACAAAGCTCCTTTTAGATTTTTTGGATTGGCTTGAAAAAAATCTTTTGTGTATAAATAATATTATTTTAAAACATGCTCCAAAATATGCTATGATATTGACTTCTCCGGAAAATGTTAACTTACATTTGTGTCACTCCTAACCTTACCCTTGAGTCACTACTCTTAGAGTCTTAGTAGTGCCCCCCTCCCCCCTTATCTTTAAATCCTGAGTTCGTCTCTGATCATAATTATAATATTCTTCATTCACAAATTACATTTTTGTTAATTTATATGCAGAGTAGTATTCCTTAGCGCGATCATTTTGATTATTATTATGATAATTTGACAATTGATTATTCTTTAGTTAAATAATTTTGAGTATTATTACGATCATTTAATTTTATTGCACAATATTCTCCTCTTTTTAAAATAAATACACATACACATATACACATATAGTATGACGTGTGGGCGCATTTATATAATTTTTTTTAATTTAATAAATAGTTAAATCATCTAATTTTGAAAATAACTTTCTAAAAAGTATAACTTAAAAAACAGAATGTGATATAATTATTTTTAAAAAAAAAACAATGACAAGTGAAGATGTTTTCATAAAAATGTAACAAACAAATAAACAAGAAAATGGTAGGAATATTTTTAATTCAATTCTTAAGGATAATTCAATTTTCTCATAAAATCTTTAATCAAGAAAAAAGTCACAATGTCTAAAGATCTCATATTATTATTAATATAATATTTTTAATTTGTTGGTTGCTTTTTTCTTTATTATCATACTAGATTTGAATTGTTCGTGCAAGCACGGACTCAGTTTTTGTGTATTTTGATTTATTTTTTTTTGATATTCAAGAAACTGAAATATGTATATCTTCGATTTTGTGGAGAGATAAATAAAGTAATAGTAATAGATTGATAAATATATTATTATTGTACAATCGAAAAAATTACTTCTTTAGGGATAGTAATTGATGTGTCCTAGTAAAATATGTATGCCCTTCGATTTCGTTTCTTTGTGAAGCTAATAGTAACACAAAACAACAATTTAAACACACATATTAAAAGAAATTATAAAATTAAATTACTAAGAAGACACAGAAAAACTGACAATTAGAATATTAAAAGAAATTATAAAATTAAATTACTAAGAAGACACAGAAAATCTGACAATTAGAATAATCAAGAAGATACCAATTTGTTGGGTTTTATTTGCCCTAAATTTCTTACCATAAATAGGTTTTCCTTGTAGGAAAAGGTTTTGAATTGACTAATCCTTTTCTTGTAGAAAAAGGTTTAGGACTCTATAAATAGAGGCTTGTTCCTTCTAACTTAATCAGCATTCACAATGTAGTCTTAAGGGCTTTGAGAGTTTTGGTTAGAGGGAGAATTTCTGGGTCACAAGCTTGATATGTTATCACTTGTGTGAACCTCCCATATATTCCGAGTGAATTGGTTGAGGTTGTTTTCCTCTGTATTTTGTACTCTCATATTTATAGTGGATTGCTCATCTCCTTTGTGGACGTAGGTCGATTGACCGAACCACGTTAAATCTTTGTGTCTTTTGGTATATTTCTCGTTGTCTTCTTACTCGTGGTCTTTCGAGGTTTGCTTTGCTAGCTTCCGCGTTTACACCTGCTTATTTTCGGTCCTAACAGATGAAACTCATAAAAACGCACACAAAAAATAACCTTTTTCCGAGAAACACTCCTTTGTGATTGTAAAACTAAGAATTAATTATTATGCTACGTATAATATTTTATTTTGTATTTAAATTATAATATTATGAATTGTATTATTATATTGTATTTAAATTATTATATTATATATTTTATTTTTAAATTAAAATTTTCATCTTATCATTTTTATTGTGTTTATTCTTTATAGTGAAAATTAATAATAAAATCAAATTATATCATTGATGAAAATTAGAAAAAATTAAAATACTATTAATTCGGATGAAACTATAATATATCAAATTTTATATTTTTAAAAATATATATTACATTTAAAAAAAAGTATGGATATTAGATACTTAATTAGTGGCATTATATGTAAAATAATATGTTAATTAGAAAGTAATTGAAAAAATAATAAAAAAGTCAAAAATAGAGAGTGTGAATAGTTGGAGAACTACTATTCACTTCTCTATATTTGAATGATATAGGGATGAGTTGGAGTGTTTATTCTCTATTTACTCTCCAAATAGAAGGAATGAAAAGTAAAATACTGGTGGGTTGGAGATGGTCTTATACATGATACACTAATCCGATGGATGAGATACATTAATTTGATATACGTGATACATTAATTTGATGTGCTGATATATTAATCTAGAACGTAAAAATGAGGAATTTTAGAATTTTATAAAATTAATAGGGAATAATGATATTAAGAGAATGTAAAAGGTGAAATTGTTGTTATTTAAATAAATAAAAAAGGAAATTTGTGGAAATGAAGTAAATTACTGCTCCACGTCCCAACCCAAATATTAGAGACGTGGAGCAGCCCCACGTACTAATTATTTTTCTTATAAATACTTAATACAACATTAATCTATTTAGTTTCACAAATATTATGACTTCCTCAAGAAATTACTTCAATTTCTCAACTATCCTTCTTATGTTTTTGTTGCTACGATCAACAACTAGCATTGTGCGATAAAATATACTTAGTTCAAACAATATCTGAAAAGTACAGTGATTTATTTATATTGATAGAGAATAGTTACATCAATGATATTTACCCTGGCCTTGTTCTCAAATTGCCTACCACTAATGTTTAATAACTGTTCGTGGGTTTAATTTATTGTTTATTTGTACTCACATCAATGTAATTAACACGATGGTGTATAAAAGTTTACATTGTTCACTTATTTCCTGTTTTATTATGATCTTGTGCACGTTTATTGTAGGATTTGTTCACAAAATACTATATTTTTTTATATATGTTCGTGCAGTACTAATGATTATCAAAGAGCTTTTTCAATATGCATGTCAACAAAGAAATTGGGTTGAGCATTTTTGCTGATTCAACGTGAGTTTCTTTTATTATTATTATTATTATTATTATGAATTTTCTTAAATGGACAATAATAAAGCATTGATTGCAATGATGAAGGAACTGATGACATACAAAATAAAACAAAGAAAACTGCCCAATAGCGAAGGGAAAACTAGTCGCTATAAGTGACAAGGTCCCAAAAAGGACAATAGCGACCAGCTGCACTTGTCCTTATAACTTTAGTCGCTAAAGACCTTTAGGGACGAGATTATCGGGTTGGTCGCTGATTCTTTTTAGGGACTAGAGTAATTATGGTCCCTAAAATACATTTAGGGACCATATTTTTGGTACCTATTCACACATATTGAAAATGAAATTATGGTCGTTAAATCATTTTGCGACTAGATTCTAACTGCTCCATATATCATTTGGGACGACTTCTATGCTGGTCCATAATCATTTTGCGACCAGTTTGAAGTTAGTCCGTAAATCAGTTTGCGATCAGTTTTTAGCTCATCTATAAATCAATTTATGAAAACTTTCAAGCTGGTCCCTAAATCATTTCAGGACCATTTTGAAGATGATCCATAAATCATATCACAACCATTACAAATTTTCTACTCAAAAGGATTTAAGAATTTATATTCTAGTCCTTAAATCACATTGCATTTGCACCTAGAAAATACGATAATTAATATAAACTTGTCACTTTCATATATATAAGATATAATGTAATTACAAAATAATGTGAGTGTAAGACATCTGACTACATACAACACTGAGGTAAGCTAGTAACAATATTGTGATCATAAACCCTTAGCAAAAAAAATTATATACGAGCCTTAAACTATAATCCAAAGTTGCCTTCACCTTCCCAGCAAAAAATGGTCAATCTACATGTTGTTTAACATCAACTTTTGCGAATTTCAACATCCAAAATCTGTAAAAGAAATAAAACTTTCACTTAGAAGACCTATATGTTAACTAAGATTATTAGGTTTAGGTTTAGACTTTCATACTGGGCTTAAGCCCACTGTAATTATGTAACTATATATATCGCTATGCTAATGGAAAACCTCACAAGGTCGTATTTTCTAATTCGATACAGCTTCTACATGGTATCAGAGCCTCGACCGGGAATCAAATCCTAGCCGAGAGCCCAACAATTCCGCCGCCAAAATACAATCCTCAAATCGTCGCTGCAATCTCGCACGACAGAATAATCGAATTGGCAGATCGACACAGTCCCACGAAGATCATGACAGGCGAGTCCATTCATCAATCCAGCAGCACTGTTTCCACAGCGACTGTTGCGAAGATTCGACCGATTCATGATCCGAGTTCCGTCTACTATTTGCACCCATCGGAAGGACCAAGCAACTCTCTAACTAAATACCTGCTAAAGGGAGACAATTTCGATGTTTGGGAACAAGCGATTTGTCATGCACTCGAAGGCAGAAGCAAGATCGGTTTTCTATATGAAAACGAGTTTCCAAAACCGACGAATGATTTAGAACTCGATGCTTGGAAAGCAAATAACTCCATCATATGTTCATGGATATTTAATAGTGCTGACGAAACGATCCAGCCTAGTCTCGTCGCCCACAAAATTGCCCACGAACTATGGACTGATATAAAAGCAAGATACGGAGGTACGAATGCTCCAAAATCTTGGCAGCTGAAGTCAGACCTACAAACGTTGCGACAAAAAGGTCAATCTGTAGTTTCTTACTACAATCAGTTTATCACGATTTGGAACCAATTGTACGGGTCAATCGATCCAACTTGCGGCTGTATATGTCCTGCGGCTGCCAAAATGCGTCTTCGCTTTGAGGAGGAGAAGACGCAGGCCTTTCTTCTAGGGCTGGACGATGCACAATTTGGAGCCACTCGCTCCCAAATTCTCGGCACCCGACCACTCCCTGTCCTTAATGAAGCATATTATCTTGTCTCTCAAGAGGAGAGACATAAATCGATTGTGCGCAACCGAGATGACCAAACTGATGGACTGGCATTCGCGGCTGAAAATCAACCCACACAAACCCCGAAATACAAATGCACTCATTGCGGAAAAACTGGTCACTCTGCAGAACGGTGCTTTCTTCTGATAGGATTTCCTAGCGGAGGAAGAAGGGGTCGTGGGGGAGGACGCGGAGGTAGAAGTGGTCGTGGTTCTCTTTCTGGCAGAGAACAAAGTGCAGGCCGAGGTGGGGGCTTGGCTGCACACGCTGACAGCTCCACTGCACCAGCAGCGACAATCGGCAGCAACCAAGCGACAATCGGCAGCAACCAAGGCACGACTATTCTCGGATTATCGGCTGAACAGATGACTCGATTATTGCATATGCTAGACACTCCTACACAATCTGCCAACCACACGGGTACGATACACGCTTTGTCACCCGATTGGTTAATTGATAGTGGTGCTTCACATCACATGACGGGTAATTTTTTATCACTTTATGATATTACATCTGTCCCTGAGTGTTCTATTGGTCTGCCGGATGGCACTCGAGTTGTGGCAAATTCTTGTGGGAGTGTACAGATTTCTGATAACTTAACTTTGCACAATGTATTATTTGTCCCTAACTTGAAGTGCAATTTGATCTCTGTTGGCTGTCTGATTAAATCAAATAATTGTCGTGTGATTTTTGATGATTGTTGTTGTGTGATACAGGACCGTGTTTTGACAACGGAGATTGGTCGGGGTACAGCTCGTAACGAGGTATACGTGTTCCAGTTTCAAGCCTTCGTGTCAGCTTCTAGAGCCAACCAAGTCGAGTTACTACACAAGCGACTGGGTCATTCATCTCCTGCAATTTTATGTTCCCCTCCTTTTAATAACACCCCCTCAGATGTCAAACATTTAGAGTCGTGTGAGATCTGTTTTTATTCTAAGCAAACTCGTTCAAGTTTTCCTTCTAGTTCTAATAAAGTTGCGTCCATTTTTGATTTAATTCATTGCGATTTATGGGGTCCTTACTCCACTTGTCTGTCTTCTGGGTCACATTATTTTTTAACCATTGTCGATGATCATTCTAGAGCTGTCTGGGTGTACCTCGTTAGAGATAAAAGTGAAGTCACATCCTGTTTAAAACAATTTCTTACATTAATCCAAACTCAGTACCACAAAACTATAAAAATTATCCGTTCTGACAATGGTACTGAATTTCTTAACACTCCTCTCCGTCAGTTTTATCATGACATGGGCGTTCTTATCCAAACATCATGCGTCGGTACCCCCCAACAAAATGGAAGGGTCGAGCGCAAACACCGTCATATCTTAAACGTAGCACGCTCTTTAATGTTCCAAGCATCACTACCAGTCGAGTTTTGGGGGGAGTGTGTCCGTACTGCGGTTTATCTCATCAATCGCACACCTAGTCGTATCCTCGGTGGCAAATCCCCATTTGAAATACTAAATAACACCCCACCAGATATATCCCATCTACGTGTTTTCGGGTGTCTGTGTTTTGTTCGAAACATCCAGCGTCCACCAAATAAATTTGCACCTCGAAGTCTCAAATGTATGTTTCTAGGTTATCCTTCCGGGATAAAAGGTTGGCGGGTATACGATTTGGAAACTCATCGTTTCTTTCATACGCGTGACATCTCGTTTGATGAAACGACCTTTCCTTTCGCTCCCACACATACCAACCAGCAGCCCAAGACGTCCAAACCACCGGTCCACCAAGCAGATTTTCCGAACAACATTGCTGTCCCTACCCCGTCAACCAATTCCAACACTTCATTTAATTCCCAGCCACACAGCAGCACGCCCCAACAGTCAGCACCCACACATATTGTGCCTCCCATCAACAGCAGCACGTCTCAACAGCTAACACCCACAATGCCTTCCATCGACAGCAGCCCTCCCATCGACCAACGCGATAATTCGCCAAATCCACCACCTACCCGTGCTTCGAGTCGTGTCCGTCATCCACCTAGCTATCTTTCTGAATATGTGTGTCAATCTGCTACCAACGTACCTTCCGTTACTTGTTCCACGACGAGTCCTCATTCAGGTACACGGTTCCCCATCACTAACTACGTTCATTATGACAAATTACATGACAGATATCGTGGTTTCTTGGCTGCCATTTCTACTACAGACATCCCCAGATCATTTCGAGATGCTGTTAAATTTGCTAATTGGAGGGAGGTTATGCAAACAGAAATCCGAGCCTTGGAAAATAATCAGACTTGGGTGTTAACTGATCTTCCAGCCGGTAGACGCGCTCTGGGTTGTCAATGGGTGTACAAGACAAAATATCATGCCGATGGATCTAAAGAAAGGGACAAAGCACGGCTGGTTGTTCTGGGTAATCATCAAGAATTTGGCACAGATTACACGGATACTTTTGCTCCAGTTGCCCGAATGGGAACTGTACGAATTCTTTTGTCAGTTGCCGTTGCCAAGAATTGGGAAATTCACCAACTGGATGTAAATAACGCCTTTCTACACGGAGATATCACCGAGGAGGTCTACATGCGGCTTCCACCCGGCTACTCTACCGCACACCCAGGCAAAGTATGTAGACTGCAAAAATCTCTCTATGGTTTACGGCAATCACCCAGAAATTGGTTTGAAAAACTGACAATTGCATTGAGGCGTTATGGTTTCAAACAGGCTCATAAGGATCATACTCTGTTCATCTTTCGACGTGGCACCGACTTCCTAGCTATCTTAATTTATGTCGACGACATTTTAGTCACAGGTAACAACCTCACTCTATGTGCTTCATTCAAAAAATATTTACACAATTGTTTTCAGCTGAAGGACTTGGGGCCTTTGAAATATTTTCTGGGAATCGAATGTGCCCGTTCGTCAACCGGTTTAGTGTTGTGCCAACGCAAGTACGCTCTGGAAATCCTGCAGGAAGCTGGCCTCACTGGCTGCAAACCGGCATCGACCCCTTTGCCTCCTGGTCACGGATTGGCTATGTCGACCAGCGCGCTGATTCGAGATCCAAGTAAATATCGTCGTTTGGTTGGTCGTCTCATCTATCTGACTATTACGCGCCCGGACTTGGCTTATTCAGTTCATCTCCTGTCCCAATTTATGCATGAGCCCAGAGTTGACCATCTCAACGCTGCTATGCGTGTGTTGCGTTACCTCAAAGGTCATCCTGGTCAGGGCATCCTTCTCCGCGCAGATAGTAACTTACAGATTATGGCGTATTGTGACTCTGATTGGGCTACATGCCCTCTCTCTAGAAAGTCTGTCAGCGGCTATTTTGTCATGTTGGGATGCTCTCCCATTTCTTGGAAGACCAAGAAACAGACTACAGTCTCTCGCTCTTCTGCCGAAGCTGAATACCGGGCCATGGCTGATACTTGTTACGAAATTCGGTGGATTCAGCATATTCTTGGATGCCTTGGAGTCGCAACTACCACAATTCCAAGGCTATACTGTGATAACCAATCTGCTCTCTACATCGCTGCTAATCCAGTATTTCATGAGCGTATGAAACATGTCGACATTGATTGTCATATTGTACGTGAATGTGTACGACGTCACGAGCTCTCAACTCATTACGTTCCCACGCGACTACAGCTAGCTGATTTGTTTACCAAACCTTTATCTCATCCTACTTTTTCGTTTCTTGTATCCAAGTTGGGCATTCACGATGTTCATGCTCCAACTTGAGGAGGAGTGTTAACTAAGATTATTAGGTTTAGGTTTAGACTTCCATACTGGGCTTAAGCCCACTGTAATTATGTAACTATATATATCGCTATGCTAATGGAAAACCTCACAAGGTCGTATTTTCTAATTCGATACAGCTTCTACACTATATATAAAGATAAACATAAAGATGTGATTAAATCAAATAACAATTTCTACAATTGTACCACTAATTGTTGCAACAGTTGAGATTTTGGTGGCCATTTATTTGTAGGAAATTGTTGTACACAATATAGTGGTAGCAGCGGCAACACTAATTACTTATATTGCGACGAGTAGATTGTAATCGCAAACTAAAATTTACAAGGAACAAAACTTAATCAAAAAGTTGAAGTTAAGAGAGGAAGAAGAGCTTACATGTTCTAACTGAGTTTGTTATCATCACTTGAAAATCCTTAAATAGCCAAAAGTCCATTTTCTCTGTAAAATTTTATCAGGAGTTAGTGTGCTGAAAAAATATAACTTTACATTGTACATGTTCTAAACAGGAGGGAAAGTCTAAATGTATTAACAAAAAGAGGAACCACTACATGTACTGTATATGATTATATTTTCACTCTCACAGATACAAGTAGGACAATGTAGATATTCAACTTTTAATAAACTTAGGACTTACAGCTTACACGAAGTCATTCTGAATGACTCAAGAGAAATTGATTTGAGAAACAATTTTTCTAAGTGTGATCACTCGATCATTAAAATTACCTTTTGGTATTTGATCAATAACATTTGTAAAAATATCCAACAGATAATTGTATGGAAACTATAGAAATTCAAATGAATGCATTAAATAGCTAGTTTATAAGATATATACTTAAAGTACGAAATTTCGAGAAAAGCAAGAGCAGTGTATAATGCAGTTGATCTAAAGGGAGGAACAACATTTTAGGCTCCAAATGTGAACATAGTAAATGATCCAAGATGGGAGAGAGCACAAGAAACAGTTGGGGAAGACCCTACGATGGTAGAAAAATATGCAGTGGCTTATGTAAGGACTTCAGGGGGATAGTTTTGACAGTGGCAAGCTCAAAAGATAGGCATCTTCAAGCTTCAACTTGCTACAAGAACTTTGGTGCTCAAAATTTAGATCACTGGAACAGTCACCACCGTTTCACTTTTGATGCTCAAGTCGGTAACTAACCTAATATCACAAGTTAAATTACATTTCTTATCCAATTTCACCTTTTGTTTACCAAAAAGTTTGATATTGTTATGTAATACTACAATGTATCATTCATTCAGGTTACACCACAGGATATGGCAGATCTATTACAACCACCATTCAAGACATGTGTGGAAGAAGGAATAGTCACCAGAAATTATCTGTTTGATATTTTTACAATTGTTATCAGAAGAAGCAAAACTAGAAGAATCTAATATTCAAGACTTGTGTGGAAGAAGGAAAAGCCACCAGAAACCACAAGATATGACAGATTCATTGGCTCTGGAAAAGCAGAAATTAGAAGAATCTGATATTGACAGAGCTCTTTACATTTTTTTTCACCATTAGAATGAGGTTAGGACAATTCAATAGTGTTCCAAATTTATAAACTATTTATCATTCTAAAATTTATCAAACATACAAATATATTTTACGATAAAACAATCAACAACTAATAGCTTCGCTACGCAGAACCAACACAATAAAAGATGTTCCAGGTAAGATTCCGAATTACCTTCTTTGCCCCATAATATGTATTCGGCAAATCGGCTTCATCAGGCAACAACTTATCTTTCAGCATTTTTGACAACATTGTAAGTAACTCACTACTCCAATTACCCATACTTTTTATGTGAATCAACTTAATCAAAGTTGAAAGTTTTGAACCTTGATAAAGTGGCTTCTCAAAGTCTCCCAATAGGCTATAAAACTTTTTGACTTCAAGATTTGGTTCCTCTTCATGTGACTCATTAAATCAACATCTGCAGTGTGTCCATAATGGTTAGGATAGAAATTTCTCTTATTTCATCCTCATTTTCACAATTTTCTGCTTCATTATCATCTCTATCTTCACATTTTGATTATGGCTCACCTAAGACTTCCCCACGATGATACCAAAAGGTATAGTTTTTAATTATTCCATAAACTTTCAAGTGTGTTTTGACTGTCTCACGTGTTCTAATGTGGTTTACGATATTTGACACATGGACATCGTATTTCATACATTTCTCCTGCTCTTTGAAAAGCATAATTTAAAAACTTTTCTACCCCGATAAAATAGGCCTCATTAAGTCGATCATAAACAAGTTGCATCAATTGCTTACTTAGTGCCATAACCTTTGATTATATGTAAGATTTATATGAATAATAATTTAGGATAACAAGTTTACTAAGATAAATATTAGTTTCTATTAAACAGGTCAAATCATCCTAATGATAAAAAATAAATATGTAAAATAAACTAATAACATCTTTTTTCTTTTAATTGAATATGTGTTATCATATATAACAAAACTCAAAGGTCTTAACAAATGCATAATCCTAGGTTATATAGTGAACTTCAAATAAAGACGACATGTCTAGATACATCAAGAAAAACAAGAACGAGACCATATTGATTTATTAAATTCTTTCATATTAGATCTATTTATGCCAACATGCTAAAATATTATTCATAAATTTATGTTTCAAGGCTACAATGAGCTATGAAAAACATTCCAACTCAATAACAGTAATTCAAAACAGTACACGCTGCCAATTAAACTTAACAGATCTAAAGTTTCATTTTTCATCCACGTGAACTAGTGCCCTTTTTCATGTTTCACAAAGCTAAACTTATCAACAACTTCTCCAACAATTATTTTTATCAAACTACACAAGGATCCAAACAATTTCAGTAATACATCTAGCATCTAATTGAAAGCAACCACCAAAACAACAATGAAAAACAACCATAAATTTCCTAGTAGCTTAAGATTTCAAAAATGCACCACAAATAGTAACTTTAGAAACCAATATGCAGCACTAGTTGTAGTAGAAAATAACAATTAAAACGACATGTGAAACACCAAAAAAATGAAACTACAATCAGATGCTTTATCGATTCTCATTCACAATTTCGTTTCTTTCTCGTCTAATCTTTTTGATGTGATTATACTTAAAAATAGAATACAATAGTTATACAGTAAAAAAAACATTCAAATTCAAAGCACATAAACTGGGAACTAAATAAAAGACACTAATGGTAAAAATATTCTACATATTCATCACCTGATAGATTATTTATTTTTTTTGCAATGCCAGCCTTACCGAAAATTCTTGGAAGCCCTAGCAATTACACAACCTTAATAGAGAAAATCTTAAATTAACTCTCAAATATCTCCTCTTTGAACCACAACACCAAGACTTACCTATAAAACCATCATTTTCAGACCTTACTCAATAACAATGAGTATCTATAAGGGCTCTATCACATGAAAGTCGACCAACAAAAAGAAAAATGACAGATTTCCAGAAAAAGAAGGGGGAGATTCATCGGGAGGAATAAACTTACTTTAAATGTAGATACAATTTGTAGGTGAAGTGTTTTTCTTCCAAAAATTCCTTCAAGCTTCAAGCTTTAGGAAATTTTTCTTCCAATAATGCCTTCAAGCTTCAAGATTAAGGAGACTTCTATGCACAACGATTTTGGCAGAGAAAAAAAATTGAAGTTACTTCAGCTTCAGATATTTTGGCATATTGCTTGAGAGAGAAAAATCTAATACCTTTATCAATGGATTTGGGGTTTTAGGTTATTACTATGGAGAGAGAAATTTTTTAGAGCCTTTTAGTTCCCGCTCTTCCTTCCCGTTGAAAGTTTCATAGTTTATTTGTTACTAGAAAATAATACAGTCAAAAAGAGAGTAGTAAATGATATCATCCTTATAAGTATATTTTAGGGACCATATTTATAAATTGTCACTATATTTTGGTCTTTAATAAGTCTTTTTGTTGTAGTGAAATTAGTTTCTGTTTGTATATAAATTCTCACAGTGCGGTTCTTTTTATAGTTAAGTCTACATATGTGTATTATTTCGTAGTTGAGATTTCATTATACAATATTACATTATAATTTAAATTTTGATATAATGATATAGATAACTAATAATTAAGTGTATCATATTATATAAAAATTATTAGGATGGTATTAGTAAATAAATTGAAACTTACCCTAGACTTGAAACATGGAAAATATGATAATTGGAATGTTAGTTGATATCAAGATTTAAGAACTTAATTATAAATATGGGCGAATTTTTGGGTCAAGGTTAAACACATAGTAATATGAGTGTTATTACTTTCGAAATCTTATTGTGCTTATCTATTTGAATAGATTGTTTTTTTGTTGGAAGTATAACGAAATGGGAAGGCTCAAGTCCTGAAGTGATTGTTTGACTAATGAGGCAAGTGAATTTCAAAACTCTTGTTAAGTGTATGGAATACGTGTATTCTCTTGTGGTATATGTTTGGAAGTAATGGGATTTGGTGATGGTTTGACTTGTCCACATTGATTAATTCTAATGATGAAAAAGGAGTAACAAAAGGCAATGTGATTAATTGTTTATGTGTGATGTGTTGATAAAGATTTGAAGGCTTGTTGAATCATTGTTGATGTGATATCATGTTTGTGTTGCTGTGAATTATGCAATGTTATGAAAATGATCATCTCCTCATTATTTGTGTGAACATGCCATCTGCATTATTCTGAAACATGGCTGTGACAAGTGTTATGTGCATTGAGAAAGAATGAGAACGTAAATATGATGTACCATTTTTGCGATGAATACTATATTTCGAGGGACGTATCGCGCGCTGCGATGGTTAGTATTATCGAGGATCGTGTCATGTGCCGCGACAGATGCATAGACAGATATGTCCCCCATGGGTCCCGGAGTGAGAGACAATGGGTGTGTATCACTAGGTCGGACATGCATCATTATACTTGACATTGCATTGCACGTACTTATCATTAATGAACTTGATATTGCGTTTGATCTTGTGAATGCCTTTCTGTGGAACTTGTGATTAACGAATACTGAGCTTGTTGTTGAGGATATGTAATTTTTTAAAGTTTTGTTGTTGATGATATGTAATTTGTCAAAGTATTGTTGTTGAGGATATGTAATTTGTCAAAGTGTTGTTGTTGAGGATATGTGATTTGTCAAAATATTGTTGTTGAGAATATATAATATGTCAAAGTGTTGTTGTTGAGGATATGTAACTTGTCTAGGAGTTGTTGTTGAGCTATGTGCTATGTAAACTTTGAGTTGTTAGGTTGAACTGATTTTTATACAGGTTGTAGTTTTGGAGGTTCGATTGGGGTGGTAGAAGTACCCGTACTTCATCCCCTTAGCTTGTGTTTAGAGGTTTACTTGTTGAGTATCGTGTGGTTTGGTACTCACCCCTTACTTCTATAATTTTTTGTAGGTTATTAGCCCGGACCTTTGTGATATATTCTCTTCTTTTTCGAGACTTCTTGGAGATTTGTGAGGTAATTGTTTGTCATCTAAGCAGACCTTCTTACTCTTGTTTATGATTTTGTTCTACTGTAGAAACAATGTCAGATGAAACTTTTATTTTCTTTTAATTCAATTATAATACTTTAGAGTCTTGTACACATGACAACCAGGTTTTGGAGTACAATTTAAGTTGTAGTAAATTTTCCGCATTTTATTCTATTAGTTGTCTTTTAGGCTGACTTGTCTTGGTGGGATAAGACGAGTGCCATCATGTCCATTTTTGGATCGTGATAGAGGTTCTAATAAAGCTAACAATTTGTTTAACATAATGTCAATGAATACATATATAGACGAAGGTAATACAAAATAATTGATTAAAAAATCAAGATATTTTTAATCGAAAAAATTTAAGATTAATCATTAAAATTGCACATTTATTAGCAATATAAATTAAGAGATAAATGAAACTTATAATATGCAAAATAAATATATGCATAATGCATGCGATATTACAATAATAATCACACAAAAAAAAACATTAGAATTCGCAACAAGTTCATAAAAGAATGATTCTACTTCTAATGTCAATAAACTTAAATAAAAATCTACAAATACATATTATATAGGGATAATGCACAAGTACCCCCTCAACCTATACTCGAAATCTCAGAGACATACTTATACTATACTAAGGTCCTATTACCCCCCTGAACTTATTTTTAAAATAATTTTCTGCCCCTTTTCGGCCTACGTAACACTATCTTGTGGGTCCTACGATGATTGACTTTTTTTTAAAACTAGTGTCACGTAGGCTGAAAAGGGGTAGAAAACTACTTATAAAATAAGTTCAGGGGGTTAATAGGTACTTAGTATAGTATAAATGTGTCTCTGAGATTTTGGGCATAGGTTGAGGGGGGTACTTGGGCATTATCCCTATTATATATATATATATATATATATATATATACAGCTAAAACAGACCAGTTGAACTAGAATACAATATCAAACCTTCTGTAGATATTTTATTAGTTAATCAAATCAGAATTTGATACAATAATATGAAACTCGTGGAGGAGAGTTATAGTAGTTTACTAGATTTTTTTTGTAGTTTACTTTATTTATGTTTTATTAGTACATTTTAAATAATTTAATATTTTTATTAATTATTTATTATTAATTTATTTGTAAAATATCAACACTACTTACGAAAAATTCTGCATACGCCACTGATCTTCTCAACGCTGATGGAAGCATGTTAAGATGAATTAAACCAAAAAAAAAAAATAGAGATAATGATGTAGGCAGAAATTTGAAGGTTAATATTAGTCACTTCTGTCACTGCTAAGGTGTCATTGATATAGTTCATGCTTATTTTGAGAAAAGAAAATTATCTTAGAAGCCTATATGCACATACTTGGGATGCATTCAGTTGATTCTTTGTATTTGATTAAATTCATGCAGAACGATACTCTCTAATTTTATAACAACAAAAGAACAAACACAGATTTGGACAAGGATACCTAGCATCATATCTTCATCAGTTCTTTTTATGAACAAATAATAAGATATAATGTCAAAATCATATTCTCATATTGATAAGTTAAAGTGGAGTTTTAATTGTTGGGTCCAAATCTAAATATAGGCAAAATATGAACTTACCAAATAGACGTTTCTTCCTCAAGATAGGCCAAGACCCTAAAAAATATAAGAACATTTTTCAAAATAATATGTTAACTTAAATGATATGAAAGTTCTTAGTGCTTTGTAGTTGAAAGTTCGGTTATTGAATCACTCCAAAACTGTATGGAGCATTACTTTTAGAGTTTGAATTGTTTGAAGTGGGTAGAGCTGTCAATATGGGTTAGTCCATCCATACGGATTATTAAACAGTCTTTGACATTTTAAGGGGTCAGGCCCGGCTAGTCCATTTTTGAGTGGGTCAGAAAACGGTCGGCCCTACTCATAAGTACGTCGGTTATAGGCTTGCCGGGCCAACCTACTTTTTTTATAATTTGTACCTTTTACAATTATTAAATTAAATTATAAATATAATTTAAAAATATTATCATAAATATTGAAAAAACAATAATACATAATGTTATTACTTGTTAATCAAATTCACAAATAAAATTATATCAATTTGATCAGATTAAAAGAATCAACCAAAATATAGTTATGAATACAATAATTCCTAAGAAAGACTACTATTCTCTTTTGTGTATTATACCAATCATTATTTTTCATTTTACTGGGTGTACTACTGTTGTCAGAGAACCAAATGACCCAACACATCATGTAAGGGACCAATTGGTCGAATTTTTTAGTCCAATCACCCATGTTAAGTAGGAATGATTTCTTAGCAAGCCTATAATCTTTGTGAAACACATTGCTTAGCTTATAAAAAAAGCTCTTATATGCGTGGTAAATACAACCATAGTACATTTGTACCTAAAAATAACAAATTATAATAAATAACTAAAGTAAATAATGAAAAAATTGAATGAAAATGTAAAGATTGCGAGTTAAAATTTATCAATTCCGTTATATCAATCAATGTTAGTACACTTGAATTTAATGATTTTGAAGAAGCTGAAAAGTTATTTGTAATGTTGTGTCATATCGACTCGTCATACGTGACGAAGCCACAAGGTGTTAGGAGATTTGGGCGTACTTAAGAAAAAGGAATCGTTATTGTGGAAAAGGTATATCCATTCAGTACTTGGTTAAATAACAACAAAAAATCTAACATGTGGAAGATTTACCAAGGTAGTCATACGTGTTTTTGATTGAGATATGATTTTCAAATGAAGTTTGTAATGTTTTTCCTTTTAAATTGATTTAATTTTTTAAAGATTTTTGTTCATTGTTCTATTTTTTGAAGTCTTTAGGCAAATAATGATGGGATTGAAGTCCATTCCCAAGTCTTCTTGTCGTCATGGATGTTTGCTCGATGAAGTTTTCCAAGGATCCGATGATTATATTCTATTGACTAATTTTCTTTTTCAAAAGGTATGGTTTGAATATTTGATTTAAAAAATATATTCATAATTTTGTTTTTTATATCAATTATTTACGTTGAACTTGTAGTTGATGATGATAGTGTTAAAGATGACTTCATCGCTTTTCTATCCTTTGATTGACAACACATGGTTTTTTGGTTTACATACATGGTGAAATACACTCAAAATTGACACATAGTTCTATCTCCCTTTGAAAAAATTTAGGAAGCCTTGAGAAATTAATTATTTTTTCCTCTCTTTTGTTGTGGTGCTAGAGTGAGTTGGTACTTCAACGTGTTGTTCAAGATCATAACTCAATCAGCATGGGCATTACAATTTTTTCATTTTGTAGTCAGAGCATGTAACAGATAAAGAAGTTAAGAGAAACATACCATTTCTAACTGCCTAACTAATGCAAAATTGAAAACTACATAGAAATTTGATATTGTTTCGTATTGGTTCTAATCCTTTTTCCTCATTTTATTTGCATGAACTCAAATTTCCTCTTTTCTACATCAAATTTGTACAGCAAGAGCTTGGCACGAGACCAAAGACACATTAAGCTTCCAGAGGCAACCATGGTGTGGTCCTGTCCAATTTCTTTGTTTCTTTTGAATTTCGTTTCAAATTCGTACTATTCCAACTCACTGGAGCCTGAGCCTCTAAGAAATTTTCGAAATCTTGGTTCAAAAGTTTAATATTTGCAGTTGTTCGAGTTAAAAAAGTAATGGTGGTGTCGTCTTCTCTACTCGTCGTTTTGGTTTGCTGCCCAGAACCAGGTAACTCTTTCTTTTCCTTTTCTATTAGTTGAATTTTAGTCTATGTGTTAAAGCCGATTAAAGGCTGGTTGTGTGTCTTAATCTCTATATATCGATGATTTTTTTTTTTGTGATGAACGTTTAAGTTTTCCTTATGTTGTTTGAGTTTTTGATCATATAACTGCTTGAAAATTTTATTATTTTATAGATTAGAATGAATCATAAGAATTTTCTTGTTTTTAGAATAGGATGAATTATGCGATTAGAGAAGGATATGGTGTTGCTGATATGATTTTAAGTTCTCTTGAGATTTTTTTTTCTGTGGAATATGAACATGTTTAGGATTAATAGCAAATTTTATGTGGTTGGTTTTGTTTTGCATTACATTCTCAGATTAGATGAAAAACAACCTAAAAAGATATTAGTCTTGCTAGTTGTACTGCCTTGTTTTGTGTTAAAAATTACTTATCTTTGGGATTGCTCGTTAGCATTTTCCAAAAAGATAGACTTTGACGAACGAAAGCTTATATCATGGCTTTTACGCGTCCTAAAGTCTATTGATTCACTATCTTTAGACCCCTGCTTGAATTTGAGTACAAAATTTCTTGAAAGTTACTATTAACTGCTATATGATGGTATCATCTTATTTTCTGCTATCTGTTTGTCTCGGACAAGTTTTAAGGTTTCAACTTAGATGTGGAATTAAATGTTAGTCTATTTACGTGAGCTTAATTTTATTCGAGGTTGAATTTTGAATATTCATTATGAGTTTAACTTTGAGACATAGAGCTTAGTTTAGCATGAGTTATTTATTTTCCAGTTTAGCAATATTGATTGCTTATTGTATTTACTGCTCAGGGCCAGGTAATTCCCCTTCTATGTTGTTGCAATCTGATAGCTAAGTTTGTATGTATAAATTCAGCATTCTAGGTTGATTAGTAGTTAGTAGTTACTGCCTTCATAATCAAAAGAATAATGTGAGATAGTTATGGCTTCCTCTCTGTTAATTTAATTTCAGCATTTGCTATTGTCGTAGGATAAGTTTAATCAATGTTGAATGGAGTTAGAGTTGTGATTTTCCTGTTCAAGCATTTTAGTTGTCAAGCTGATATGCGTGATTGTTTTGTTCCTTTGATTTGAAAATCTTTTAAAGTGTTGTAATTCACGATGGAATTGTTGTATCTTCTTGTGACATGGTTACCTTTATCTAGTCTTAGTGATGATTGAAAAAGGTTTATTGTCGGTTTAGTTTAGTTATCTCTCCGTTTTACATATTCAAGTTTGCTCGTCTTAATTTCCTAACCCGAGTATGGTGTCCATGTTATTTTCTTTCCGGCAGTTGCTTTGCTCCAATTTATTAGCATGTTCTTTCTTGTTTGATTGATAGGAAAGAGTTGTATCCCTTCCCTTTCTGTTATTATCCTTTAGTTGGTATTAATGATTGTTTTATGCACGCCTTGTCTAGTTGTATTTCAATGTTGGTGGTTTTTTTTCTTTTAGTTCTTGTGAATACATATAAGTTTTCATCATTTACATTCTGTGAAAATTTATAAAGATTAGGCTTGCTAAAATTATCTTAGTTGAATTTATTTGTTGAAGAATCATGATGGATTAGTTGGAAAAAGTACAATTTCGCTTATCTATTTGAGTCTGGCTAATTTACACTCTTTATAATCGATTTTTTTGATAATTTAGAGAATGTTTTTTTACTTAGTCTAGTCGATAAATCTATACATGTGCTTCTAGTTATTGTCATTCTTATTTGATTTTGGAACCCTTGTTATATAGTTGTTTTTTTGCCTTGAGTTTTTGTCTTATGTACCAAGATTATTACCTCTATTTTTGTCAAATCCTGACTTCTCCTATCTGTACTATAAATGCTAAGTTGGAAAACTGTTGATTTGTTGTTTTAAGGTGAAACCTTGTTGATGGTATGAATTTAAGATTGTCCTGTCTAGAGGATGAATGATAAAAAGAGCTTGAGTCTGTTTATGTGTTAGATTTAGTTGTTGATGCTCTCTTGTATTAATCATGGTTCGGCGCTTTAAATTAGTTTGATTACTTTGCTCTAGGTAGATACAAGGTTAATTTATTTTCCCCGTTTGTTTGAACTCTCTAAGCAAGAATTGATGTCTTTTATTACAATTCTCATAAGCATCTTAAGTTATAGTTTAATTTAATCTTGTTTCGTATTGGTTCTAATCCTTTTTGTAACGACCTGTTTAGTTGTTTTGAGCAGCAGATTTTATTTCTGGAAAACTGGCTGAGATAACGGACCCCACGACGGACCGTCATGGGCACGACGGACCGTCGAGGGGGGGGGGGGTCTCGTTCCAAAACACTTAGAAATTAGAAAATTTGGTACTGAGAGCGACTCTCTGAACGTCACGACGGAATGGCAGGACGGACCGTCGTGTCCACGACGGACCGTCACAGGCCATTCACTAAAAATCAAGTTTCTGTATCGTGTGACGGACAACAGGACGTACCGTCGCAGGCACGACGGCCCGTCACAGGCTGCGCAATCCCAGGCTGGGTTGGATTTCTGTTAATTTATTTAAGGGGCGTTTTGGACTATTTCCTGCTTTAATTATAAAGTGGTGGGTTAATGTTAATAAGTCTAATTACTTGGGGGTTAAAAGAGGTAACCTTAAGTTAATTAGTGGGTTATTAGTGTCATCTTTTATACTTAATTATATGATTATTAGGGTAAAAAAAGAGGGTTTGAATAAGGAAAAGAAAAAGAACAAAGAGAGAGAGAGAGAATCGATCAAGAGAGAAGGAAGAACGCAGCTTTGGGAAGATAGCTTGTTGATCGAAAATCTTCGGTGGAGGTAGGTTATGGTTTTTATGCTACTCGTAGTAAACTCTTAATAGTGAATGATATGTGTTGGGTAGTATTATAAAGTCTTCTATATGCTTAATTGTGTGTATGCATGATGTGATTTTATATATATGATTGTGATGAAACAAGCATGATGAAGCTATTGAATCCCAAATCTTGATAAAAACCTAATCTCTTGTTAAATGATGATGCCTTGGTATAAAAGAAGGCTTGATGAACTAAAGTAATGAGATGATGATGCCTTGATATAAAAGAAGGTTTGATTTACTAATAGAATGAGATTAGTGGGGCGGGTGTCACGAACCGACCGAAGAATTAGTGGGACGGGTGTCACGAAACGACACGTAAATTTAGGAGATCGGGTGTCACGAACCGACACGTAGATTTAGGGGATCGGGTGTCACGAACCGGCACGTAGATTTAGGGGATCGGGTGTCACGAACCGACACGTAGATTTAGGGGATCGGGTGTCACGAACCGACACGTAAATTTAGGGGATCGGAGTGTCACGTTCCGACACATAGTAGTAGGGGATCGGAGTGTCACGTACCGACACAAGAGGAATAAAGACTAACGAGGGATCGGAGTGTCACGTACCGACACAAGAGAAATATAGATAATGAATCTTGAAAGATGCTAATATACTCAATCTAAAGAACATGTTTCCCAAAAGAGTATGGTGTGGAGGCTTGAGTCCTCATAGATATGATCGGTGATATTATAAATGATGTTTATACTTGTTGCTATCACCTGTTAAGAATATTAGTTGATTTTATGATGTTATCTGAGATATATTGTTTTCTATTTTGAGTTGGCCGATGATACCTACTCAGTACTTGTGTTTGTACTGACCCCCTACTTTTATGTTTTCTTCGTTGTTATTTGTGGAGTGCAGCAAACATACCGTCGTCTTCAACTCAACCGCAACTCTAGCCAGTCTTCATTACACCGGATTTCAGGGTGAGCTAACGCTTCTAGCTTGGACTGGATCTTCTTTCTCATGTCTTGATGCCTTGAAGTTCCGGCATGGACTAGCTTTTATGTATTTTTAGCTTCTTAGAAACTCTTAGATTTAGTAATTTGAAGTAGATGTTCTTGTGATGATGACTTCCAGATTTTGGGAAATAATAGTTATTGAATTGGTTTTTATTAATGAGTTTAAGTCTTCCGCATTACTTTCTGTTGATATTACATTGAAATGTTAAGGTTTAGATTGGTTGGTTCGCTCACATAGAAGTATAAGTGTGGGTGCCAGTCGCGATCCGTTTTGGGTCGTGACAAACTTGGTATCAGAGCATTAGGTTCGTTGGTCTCATCACACAAGAACAGGTCTAGTAGAGTCTTAAGGAACGGTAGGGGGACGCCTTTACTTTTTCTTTGAGAGGCTATAAGACTTTAGGAAAACTTCATTCTTTCTTTCTTCTGTCGTGCTATTACTTGGATCCAATTGGTATCCAGGTGATACAAATTGGTATCTGACCATCTTCACTCTGTTTCGCAGATGGTTAGAACTAGAGCAACAACGACTACGCCAACACCAACATCGGCAAGACAAGAAGCGTCTGAGCCAACCACTGGGGCTGTAGCTCAGAGGGAAAATGTTGATGCATTAAAAAGAGGGTCGGATACATTAATGGAGGGTCCGGATACATAAATGGCCAAAAAATCAAAGCATTGATACATTAAAAGGAGGGTTGAATACATTAATGGAGGGTTGGATACATTAATGTCTTTTTGACTTAAGAGAAAAATGAAGAATTTTGGAGATTTATAAAACTTATAGGGGATGATGATAATATGTAAACTAAAAGATATAATTTCTGTAATTATTCCAAATTTTACTGCTGGAATTTCCTTGGATTTTTGGCCCACTTCCCTGTATATTCTGCCTATGTTGGGTTTATAGGACTCATTTTGGGCTTTCTGGAACCTGTATTTCAAATTAAACCTTGTATATCTGCACCTCCCAACCTGTATTTCAATATTTTCATCTGTGCATACAACACCCTTTTTGGGCTTACGGGACTCGAGAAGTCAATCTCCAATCTTGTATGGCTTTCTCGACACCTGTTCATCAATTTCAAAGGCTGACTGGCTCAACAAGAAAATGCAAACCGAGGAGATAAAGTCCACGAGGACTCGAAAGGAGTTTCACAATCTAACTAATCTATAAATACAAAAAGAGTAAACCAACCTACTGGGAAATATGAATTTTTACCCAAGAAAGTACAAATTAACATATAAGGGAATTTTGACCCAAGAAAGTACAAACCTCAAGCAGAAAAGGGGCAAAAAATAAAAAGAAGAAACGTAGTAAAGGGTCCTTGTTTTGTAAGCTGTGGAATGGACTGGGTTGGATAATGCTGGAAAAATGAGAAATGAAATTGGATTCGAGAAAGGAAAATTTTTCAAAATGTCAATATTTTAACATTTAAGAGCGTTCATTAGCAACATTTTTAATATTTAGTAAAAATGTCAAAAATTTAATTTGTTGTGTATCTTATTTATGTTTTTATTATCTGTTTTTATTTGAAGAATACAATTATTCAATAACAAAAAAGAAAAAATCATGGGAGAGAATATTTCAAAAAAAATGTAAAGATCACTTAATTTTCTCATCTTTTACATTTTCAAATAAAATTCAAATTTTGTTCTTTTTTTTCATAATCAAAACCTTTTTTTTTATTAGTTTGTATTCATTTAAATAGGTATGCCAAATGAATATATAGTTATTTAAGAAACATGTTTGTATTCATATATTTTTTTCATGTGTATTTATTTGTTTCTTCGAAATCTTGTATTTCGTATTCATTTCAATGTGTATTTCATTTGTAATTCTATTTATTCTACTTTTTTATTTAGAATATTGTATAATAATATATAAAATTCTCATCATTTACAATTTCGAAAAAAAATCATTTTTCATTCTATTAGATCAACTTCCCTTTGTTATGTTTTCATTATAATTGTATACCAATATTTTTTACAATTTATGTGCTCTCTTTACCATTCAATTAAAATTGATTTTTTTTTCTTTCAAACTACAAATTGTATTTCGGTGATCAAAATTGTATTACTTGATTGTCATATATATATATATAGACGTATCTCAATATATATGAATATGATTTATGAAAGGGTACAAGATTTTGGTGGGGGGGGGGGATAACATATTTGGTGGAAATAATATATCTGTTGAGTAAGATATAATATTCTAAAAAAATTAATACAAATTGACTATGAAAGAAATAAAAATACAATATTCTGGAAAACAGATACCATACATAGTAAAATAATATAATCAGGATATAATTTCTAAAAAAATACAAATTGACTGTTCAAAAATAGGATACATTTATGCTTAAAAAATACAAATTCATATGAGATACGTATTTAATGACTACAAATAAAAAATAAATACAATTTCCTTAACAAAAATTCAAATGATGAGTAAAAGAAAAATAATTGACAAACAAAAATTAATATTAACATTATTCTGATATGAATACATTTTCGCAACCTTCTTTCTTTGACTCTCTCTTTCTTCTTCGTCTGCTATGTTCCTTATTTACAATTCTTTTCACCAAATTCAAATCTAAATCTGTGTTTATTTGTGAATTAATAACCCTAGAAGCAAAATTCGAAATTATTAAATATGAATATACAAAAAAATAATCAAACAATATATTATGTATGAATGCTTATGTGGATTACTACAAATTACAATCTTCTAAATCTCAAATATGAAAATAAAATCATAAAAATAGTGTTTCAAATACTAAAATTCTGAAATGCATAAATATTTGATGAATATGTTAACAAGCTCATATAAAAATAAAAAAAAATGATGAAAAATCTGTAATACATACAAAATTCAACATAATTTTTTATTTCGAAAATAAAATCTCATGAAATCTCGCAAAATAAATGATGATTTCGAAAATACCTTTATGTATTGAGAGATTTCTTGAGTCAATCGGTAGATCTAAACAAATTGATAAGAACTTGGATAATTAGTTCTTCTTCAACAATGAGAGGGAATAATGGTGAAAATAGTAAAAGAGAAAAAAAAATTGAAAATCTTAAAGATGGAAATAAATTTAATGGTATTAAAGTCTAGAAGAAATCTAAATGGGTAGTGAATATATTTAATGTTACACTGTTTTGAGAAATAAAAGGAAAGACAAATAATAGTATTTGGATACAAATTATTTTTAAAATATTGATATTTTAACATTTTGAATAAATATTTTAAAGTATAGATATTTTACTAATCAAGTTAGGAATTGTGACTAGTTTACTAATTTTTCTTTCAAGGAATAAGGAAATTGACAAGTGGGCTCGAAATACGGCCCAAGTTTGGGTTGAAGACAAAGATTAGATTTGGCTTCAATTACAATAGAAAATAATTACACAAATTAAAGAGGTAACAACAAAGAATTAAATTCAGAAGATTCAGCTAGAATTTAAATCGGAAGAATTGATATAATTAATTTATGAGCTTCTTTAGGGTGTGTTTGGTATGAAGGAAAATTTTTTCCTGGAAAATAAGTAGATTTTTTACTTATTTTCTCATGTTTGATTGGTGAGTAGAAAATATTTTCGAGAAATGATTTTTAGTGTTTGATTTATGAATGAAAAATGTTTTTGAGAAATATCTTTTATTTTTACTGAAATAAAAAATAACTTTTGAAATCGAAAATATTTTTTAAAAATAAAATTAATTTTTTTTGGGGGTGAGGGGGGTGAGGAAGGGAGATAGGGGTGAAAAAATAAAATTTAAGTTGAAATATTTTTTTAAAATAAAATACTTTTTTTGGGTGGGGACGGGGGGAGGGGGGGGGGGGTAGGGGTGAAAAAATAAAAAATTGAAGTTGAAATATAAACTGAAAACAAGTTTAATTTTTTTGGATGGGGCGGGGTGCTGATCGTTGTCGTGGGGAGGGCGATGTAAGAATATAAAAAATTGAAATTGCAAATATTTTTTTGAAAATGATTTTTTTTCAAAAAAAAAATGTAATTTGAAGTTGGGTGAGGAGTTTTGAAAAATATTTTCCTAAACTTTTGAAGGGAAGTCATTTTCCTTTTGAGGAAAATTTAAGTTGATTTGGAAAACATTTTTCACAACTTTTATTCCAACCAAACATGAGAAAATTGGAAAATATTTTCCGAAAGATGTTTTCCTTCATACGAAACACACTCTTAATCTTAATGAAATAGTTAACTTACTTATAAACTAATTTATTCAGTAAAACCAAATCCTTCGAGACAAACCTTCAGATATTCTTAGAGTATACTAATTATATGTAAAATATATTTATTACTTAAAAATAAAATTACTTAAAAATAACTTGAAAGTAACTATATTTTAAAATAAAATTAATTATTTTAAATCGTTTGAAATTAAAGAAACTCAAAAATTAATATATACTGTGGAGGTTCAAAATTGAATGTCAACACACTATATTCTTCTTTCTACAATAACTTCTCTCTTTCATTACTTCATAACATATAAATTGTCACCAAATAAATTAGGAAGAGTGTTTGTTTCCTCCGATCCGTAGATTTTCTATAAACCTTTTTAGTGGACTAAAATCTATATATTTAATGAGAAAAAAATATAGTTTTTACGAAATTTTCTCATCCATATTGACATGAACAATAAATGTAATGATGGCTTCTTATCATCTAAACAAGCCTTTGGCGCATGGTTAGTTAATTAACAATTTATCTCATTTGAGGTGTAGACCACTATAATCCTTCATATATTAAGCTTTGAAGTGATGTAACTTTGTTAGTTAAATTTTGGTCTAAAATAATATTTAGATATTTGTGTGGTTATAAATTATTTTATAAAGGGAAATTTTAAAGTTAAATTTTTACTAAATATAGAAATGTGTCATTTTTTTGGACCGAAAAGAATGTGAGTCATATAAAGCAGTTTAAACAATATCCTATCACTATCCAATGGATGAGTTTCTACAACTTCTAAATCAGCATTCCAACACAATTTAACCCTCGTACTTACATATAAACATAGGGCTTGTGCTATACAATTGAAACCACCAAACCCAAAATGTATAAATGTGTCCCTTGCTTACTCATTGTCTCAACCAATTCTCAATATATTTCTCAAATTGCATTTTCCTTTATCTATTTGAGGATGGGACACTTCAAGCGTTTGTTTGCAACTTTCTTCCTTGTAACAATGCTGCTTTTGTCCACTGGTTTCTCTTCTTTCTTCTCATTATTTAATTTTATCATATAGTTTTATAATATTAGCTCTACGTCAAAACTTAGCTCAATGGGAGAAGATTGTCCAATTTATGTTAAGAGTCTTAGTCCTCTCGTTCATTCAATCACCTCCAATGTGAGAGTACTCTTTTTTCATCATGCAAACCCAAACACGACCGATACTAAAGCGTGAACAGTTTATTCGAAAGCCCGATATTATATTTTTTGATTCTAATATTACGATATATCAATTTTGGACTTAACACAACCCAAATATTAGCTAAAAGCACTATAACAAAAGAGACATTACCAAACACGATTGAAGCATGAACAATTTATTCGGAAGCCCAATATTATATGTCTTGATTCTAATATCATGATATATGAAATTTGGACTTAACACAACACCGGATATCATATGTTTTTATTCTAATATCATGATATGTGAATTTTGGACTTAATTAAGACAACCTAAAATTAGCTCAAAGCACTATAACAAAAGAGACATTACTCAAACACGATCTGATACTGAAACATGAACACCTGATATCATATGTTTTCATTCTAACATCATGATATATAAATTTTGGACTTAAGACAACCCAAAATTAGCTCAAAGCACTATAACAAAAGAGACATTATCCAAACATGATCCGATACTGTAGCATGAACAATTTATTCGAAAGCCCAATATCATATGCCTTAGATTCTAATATCATGACCAGTGGCGAAGTCACATACAATTCATTGGAAAATAATACTGCATAGCTAGATAAAAATATATTTTATGTATACATTTAACTTTTTGATATACCGACACTTCTTAATTGAAATTCTGGCTCCGTCATTGATCAGAATATATGAATTTTGGACTTAACACAACCCAAAATTAACTCAATGCACTACACAACAAGGAGACATTTAGTCACTTACATTTTTCGCGACATTTATATAGAGTATTGATTAAACTTTACTGTTATACTAACTATCCTAGTTATCTCATCCACAGCCGATGTAGGAATCTTCTTTCATCATTTATAACATGTGTTATGGACAAAAATTGTGCCACCGTTTCCCAGACTGAAGGCTTAATCGGCGGCAACTGTCGTGGCTTCCGTTGCTGTTGCTTTTGCACCAGAAACTGTTAGAACATATAATGTTTCTAAATGAAATACTCATCATCCATGATAAGTAATGATGTTATATCAATAAAAAGAGACTAGATAGTTCGTATTTATTACTCCCTCCGTTCCATTTTGCGTGAGATACTTTGATTCGATACGAAGTTTAAGAAAAAAAAGACTTTTAAAACTTATGATCCAAAATAAATGATAGAAATTTATGTGGTTGTAAATCATTTCATTAAGGGTAATAGATATTTTATAGTGAAATTATTACTTAATATACAATTATGTTATTCTTTTTTGGAATGACTAAAAAAGAAAGTAAATCATATAAATTGGGACAGAAGAAATATATATATGTGGTGCTTTTGTTACGATCCAAAATCTTAAGTCAGGATTGATGTCTGAGGAGTTATATAGTTAAAATCTATAATCAAGTTTTAATCTTTATATCAATTGATTGGTCAAATCTCTATTTCAAATATAAGATTGGTATCATAAGCTTTGTCAGAGGTAGAATTTCAAATTGATGACATGCGTCCAACTCATATATCTACTAATAAGAATATTATTAGAGAAGTGAAATGGTACATGCCTATATTTTATTTTATCTAAATAGAAAACCCTACGATTTTATAAATTAAAGTGAATAATTCAACTAGGTAGCTGGTTACTAGGTTGAATTTATGATATTACAAGTCCCAGAGGAGTAAAAAAGGAATTTAATGACTAGGTTTAATAATTACGTCCTTAAATAATTCACATTAGCAAAACCCTAGATATATCAAAGCCGTAGCTAGAATGTTGATGGGGCTATGGGAATCATGAGTCGGCTACTTTTGCGAAGGCCAGAGCCTAAAGGGTATAAAATGTTAACAAAAATTTCAAAATGGTATATGAATTTTTATTTTAACCCAAAGGGAAAAATCGCTAGAAGAGCAGCCATGTTGCTCGTCGGAAAAAGCAAAATCGTTGCAATAGCAGCGATTTTGCTTTTTCCGGCGAGCAACATCGCTGCTCTTCTAGCGATTTTGCTCTTTTAGTTAAAATAAAAATTCATATACCGTTTTGAAATTTTTGTTAACATTTTATACCTTTTAGGCTCCGGACTCTACTTTTGCGGTCACTTTTTTTACGATTTAAATGTGTTTCAAAATTTTGGATGACATTGATTTGCGATCTTTACTTTAAGACGAAGCATCTCAATCATACCAGGAATGATGATAATTCCCAAAAAATTCTTGTTCACCAATGGAACCCTTCTATGGACAAGATTTCCTTGTATTGTTCTTCTTTACCAATAGTTCAACAAGTTGAACAAGTATAAAAACTTGATTGTCCTTCTAACAATAAACCATGCCATCACATATTATATTGTTGTTTCGATGGCTTGGCGCTTATGGGGATTTATAATTATCTCAATAAACACTTATGACTTCTGCTTTGGAAACCCCTCCACGAGAGAATCAATGGTACTTCCTTTCCAAAACAATTCAAAAAAGGACTATTCTACTTGGGGATTGGGATATAACTAGACCACTGATGACTATAATCCTTAATATTGATTACAAATCACGCAGTGAAATTCTCGCGTTGAAAAGTGATTCCTAGAGATTGGCTTAAGTGGTTGAGCATATCCACCATGAATTAGCAGGTTATGACCTATGAGGTCGAGTCATGTTGGAGGATGAGTGAGACCACTATTGATCCAACTCGAATGGGGGTCAGGAAAAAACAAAAAGAAAAAAAATTACCATGTAAAGGACGTCCTATTTTACCACTACACCGCTGGTGCTTATCGATTTGATTATTCCTAATGCTTATTAATTTGTCAAGTCTGAACTATTTGATATCAATAAAATTGCAAATGTAAAGTCCCATCATTGTTGAACCATTTTCACTTTAATGTGGTTGCAAGACAAATTAAGATGCACTACATACAATAGTCAATTGAGGTTGATTACAATGTGTATTGGTAATTGTGAAAATAGAAATTTACAATATTTGATATCTAAAAGAAAACTATAAAATACTCCATCTATTTCATGAATTTGTGAGGCAATGCAGATTCATTAAGAAAAAATGTTTAAAGATATAATTTAAACTATATTTTTCACTAATGTCTTTTGTGAAATAAAAAATATAACTTTGTAAGTAGTGCAATTTATCTCCTATAAACTATATATCTTCATTAAAAGAAATGACAAATACGAAGCTAAATTCAAACAGCCATCTTGAACTTTGAACTATTCAATCATTTCGAAAAAAAAAAGGCCCAAAAATTCACTTAACATATAATCAAAGGAGTACCTACAAGTAAGCTTCATTAAAATATGAGATGTGTATTCAGATCTAACTACCGCAGAATCACAAATAACTTTTTACCGAATACATTTTTTTACGAAACTCTCCAAAATACATAACTTTTCCAATATGATTTCTTCACTATTTGCTTAGTGGCGAAATTCATAGGCTTATCATATCCACTAAAACTATTTGCATACAATCTCATAGCAATATTCTCGTGAACAAATATCGTTTTAAAAAAACTTTTTACACGTGTTTCAATCCTTCAATTTTGTATTCTTTGTTCATATATATTATCAAACCTTCATTTTACTGTTCTTCTTCATATAAATTTGTATCCTTTGGTATATATTTCTAACTTTATAATTGGTACTCTATAATTAATATGAATCTTGATATTTGATATTTGCATACAATTGAAAGATATGGGACCAATGAGCAGTGCAGAGGCAAAGAACTTGTGAGTCACGGAGTCATAGTTTCAAGGGGGGATGTATTAGCAATATATACCAACTGTGTCTCTGTTTGCCAGACCGAAGGCTTCATCGGTGGTAACCGTCTTGGCCTTCATCGTCGTCGTTGCTTTTGCACCAAAACCTGTTAGAAGAATGACTTAAAATAGCGCGACATAACACATGGAAAGGCATACTTTCCTCGGCCTTTTGGTTAAGATCAAGTGTAGTATCTGTTCTTATTAGTTTAATATTTGATATGTGAGTCATTGACTCACACGATATTAACTCTATTTTTTGAAAGGGAAGGACTACGGTAGCTTGCTATTGGGACCTTCAATCATCGCCATGGTGTTGCACTATAACCTTGGCCTGGTGCACCCCACCAAGATTCAGATTATTTCAATTGATATGTAATATAATGTTCTTTTGTAAAGAATTGATAGCCCCCTAAAGTTGGGATAATGTTTTACCTAGACAAAGATATTTGTCTAAAATACTTCATTTATAATGAAACAACTTGCTTATGGTGCGAACATTGTTGATGACTTGAAACCATTTCATACTACATCATAGAATGGTATTCGATGATTTGATTTTTTTTTTTCAGTACCAAAAAACAAAATAGAGGCTCAGATGTGCTATTTTGTCGTCATATATCAGAGACATTGCGAACATTGTTGATGACTTGAAACCATTTCATACTACATCATAGAATGGTATTCGATGATTTGATTTTTTTTTTTATTTTTTTTTTTCAGTACCAAAAAACAAAATAGAGGCTCAGATGTGCTATTTTGTCGTCATATATCAGAGACATTGTGAAGACCCAAGTTTTCACATTTGCACAATAATCTTCATGGCACTCACTAATGCACCAGCCGGGAATCGAACCCGGGTCTGTACCGTGGCAGGGTACTATTCTACCACTAGACCACTGGTGCTTGATATTACAAATATCCAATGTTGAATATGGAATCAACACTGGCTGATTCATCTAGTGCTTCTACGAATGATGATCCATCAAAGACTTTTCGTATATGTTACGAGTCTTAGAATGTCACAATCAGAGGTGAATTCAAAATTTGAAGATTGTGGGTGTCATACGTTATGTTCATCAAATTGATCAAATATTAACCTATTTTGGCCTTGTAAATAGCAATTTGAGACGAATTTATTTTGTTATTCTTCTTTTCAGTTTATGAGATAAATAAATTCAACAAAAAAATTACGATTTTGCACAAAGAATATTTCTTTTCAATACTATTAGTATTTACATGATATAAAAAAAGATATAATTCATTTAAATTGCACTCGACAAGTTTTCTTATTCCAAAAAACTCAACGATGACATAATTATTTATATTTATAAAAATATCACGTTTTATGTAACAAACTAAATATAAAGAGCTCGCAAAATTTCACATAAATTATTTCAATGACGTAGACGAAGTACTGACTCACACTATGACAATGTAAAAATGCAAAACAAAAATCAAATGTAATTTCAATAAGATTTTTATAAACTAAAACTTTCAAAAAGATTTAAATTATCACAGTTCAAAAAAAATTTCCGTACACATCCAAATGTTTTAGATAATAGAACAAAGAATAAGAGAAACTCATAGCCGAGTACTTTATGAAATTTGGACGAAGAGTGACTAGATCTAGTTGGAAGAAGAAAAATATTACTCCCCATCTGAATCACAACACTTTTGAAATTTATATTCTAAAATAAATCTTAAATATTTGTGTGACTATAAATTATTTCTTTAAGGTAAAATAATAATTTATAGTGTAAAATAAATCTTGAATATTTGTGCGACTATAAATTGTTTCATTAAGATAAAAATAATTATTTAAAACTTAGTTATTTTTAATAATAATAAATAATATTTTTGAAAATAGACTAAAACGAGACATGTGTCACATAAATTCATGCTTCAAATAGAAAAGGAAGAAAGAGAAAATCAATAAAAATTACAACAAAAATGTTAGAAAATTTACGCCTATATAACATAAAAATGTAAAAGGGGATACTATGTAGATTATTTATGGGCTACTAATACGGAAATGAGCAGTAAAATTTTATATAAAAGATGTGCCAATTAGAATCAAATACACAACGTTACAGTTCAAAAAACATGACCTTTCACAACTGGCACTAGGTGCCTACTTGTTGTTGGGGTCGCAAGTTTAATATTTATTATATATTATATATACACACATAAATATACGAAGTTTCAACCAAGTTCACTGATTGGCTTGGCACTCCCTCCCTAACACTTAGACCGTCTCCCAGTAACAATCGACGCTCCAACAATTTTTTCACATTTTACAAATGTGGATTTAGAGTTTTGCACCTTCAAGGACATTTGCACAAGTGGAGGAAGGTTTGGTTTGTCTTACATATTGCCCTGTAGATGAAATTGTTATATTTGGAAAGTTGGCATAGGGATATTTCCTTCTTGATATGATCTTGTGGACAATAAAGTCTTTTTGCTTATAGATTGCACTAGGTACTAATGTTGTTACAAGTAATTCAAATTTTATTGATCAATTCTTGATATCTTATGAATTCTTTCTATTAAATGCTTACTAATGGAGATCTTGTAGCAAACCCTTTTTGAGAGATATCACAACTTGACAAGAAACCTACATTAATACTTGCGACATTTAAAAGAGATTAACGAATGACAACAAAATTTTAATCTAGTTGAAGTGTTAGGTTCATAACGAATAATTTAGTTAAGGATGTGTATCTTGCCCACTTTAAAAATTTCATTGAAGTCAAAATATATATGACACGAAATAACAATAGTATTACCAACTTCCATGTAGCAAATATCAACATGTTCATGCCTCACAACACTTACAAAACATATAGTAAATTATTATATATCAAGACTTGAGTTTACACTCCCCAAAAAGATTAAAAATGTATAGCCATACTTATATTACAAATCATGGTGACATGACCAAATCAACCCTCAAAATCTCATGTAAATATGCAAATCATAGATCGTGCACAAGTCTCAAGGTTCATACAAAATATACATATGCCTATATGCAAATGTGATCTTCCTTAAGGCTCTAAAAATCTCCATCTTCAATGGCCAACTTCATGCATCATCTTGAATGTTCCCTACGATTAAAAAACTATCGCTAAGCATATAGCTTAGTGGTGCAAAAACCCAGATCCAGAGCCCTTAGACTCACCAAGTTATCATTCTCAAGTCAAGGGCAGCAAAATTGAAATATAATCAGTAAATCAAGTAAACAATATACAAATAGTATCAAGTTGGATAATTAAAGCTTCAAATATCAATAACGCTCGTAGCATCATTTTCCAAGATGTTCAATAATATGACTCGCCCAATATATACATCATGTCGTCACACCAAGCGCGAGCATAATCAAGAAGGGTCAAAGCCCAATAATCAAGAGAACCAAGAACCATATTAAAAATGCTTTCTTGTTTGTACTTAAAATGAACAACTCTCATACTTACGATGAACTAAAAATCCAGAGTCAAGATAGAAAATGACCCGAATAAAGAGGCATTTCAATATTGACAAAGTCACAGCCATAAGAAGGACAAAGTCTTAACAAGAATGTCAAATGATCAAACAATCCGTATAAGTGGGCGAGTTACACAAGAGTCCTTAACATCACAAATGACAACAACACGACAATGCAAAGTGACAAGAGGTAACGAAAGTACCAAGATAATATTTCAGATATACCATCAGATAAAAATAGTACAAGTACAAGTTTATACAAAAATCTCAACGCTTTAGCAAAGAAACAGTCCAACACGACTTCAAGAGTTCAAACCGTTGACCAACCAATGTATGAAGGTCCTCAACTTGTTCACGAGTATATATAACCTAAAAAATACAATTAAATAACTTATTTAATTCCTAGTATATCAATATTGTCGAATTAAAACAGGATAATCATCATAAGTAAGCCTAGCCTGTACAAATACGACTAAGATCCCAAAACAGTGAATCTGTCCAACAAAAGTACTTCAGGTCGCAACTTAGTTTTGAAACAAGAAACGACAAAACTGAACTTTATATCCTTCATAAAGATGTAGGTACATCTATTAATCTTGAAAATAATCAAGAATCACATCAAAATACGTTTTGTACAAAAAGATATAATCAAAACACTAACAGTTGAACAAACATGATTTCTAATTCTAGAAGTTGGACAGAACCTGTCCTATGTTGCGTCCCATATTTCAAATCCATAAAATCAAAATTAAAGTTTTTCATAAGCATAAGAGTTGTATAATTACGAATTAGATTTTCAAATCATATTTATTTAATGCAAACTAAGTTCTATCGAAAGAGATATGCATAAAATACCAAACATTACCTAGTTCAGAAGCAAATTTCGTCACTTACCAAAAAGGAAGTGTGTATGTTGGTTGAAGCCAAAAGGACCTAGTTTTTATTTTGATGTTGAAGAATCAACTGTTTAGATAATGTTATAATGTTCTTAGACTTGAGGGAAACAAATTCAATCAAAAGGCAGTATAAAAATATATAGCTAGAAATGTGATCCTCATCACATGTACACATGTCCTTCATAGGTGCTGCCCAAATAAAAGTAGGTTGCCCAAAAAACATACATATATAACTATATGTATATACCTGATTCCATAACTTCCAATTCATATGTAATTCTAATTAGTCAATTTACATAAATACCCCTATAAAATACTTTAAACTACGATAACAATTTATATTAAGCACACCTTCAATTATCATAAAATTTCAAATTCTCAAAATAAAAATAAAACACATTATAGTAATTAAGAAATGATGTATTGACATAAAATTCTTGTTCTAGCATATTAGGGTGTTACAAATCTCATCTTTTTATTATGTTGAAAATGTAAGGAAAATGAAATCAAGAAGTTACAATTACAAAGTCCTAACATATTCTTGATCTAGTTCCCCAATTTTTTTTCCTTATAGTGATCTTTGTTTTTTTTTTATTATCGAGACACACGAAGAGTTAGTCATATTGTGTGATTCAAATTTAAAAGACTTGATAAGAGAGTTTTAGTGAATAACAAACACTACACAATATTTATAACATAAAAGAATGACAGATAACAAAATCGAATAAGGCATAGATGCCAGAATTGTCAAACTACTTTTGATATGAAAAAAAGATTTTGAATAGTGATAGACTTGAAGTGGATATCAACAAGAATGATTCCTCTACTTTTGTTTAAGAAGAAAACTCATGAATATTGACAGTCTTGTGGGGATATCAACAAGATCTTACACAATTATGTATTAATTTTGTTTTCCTTCTATTTTTAAAGATTAAAGTCGTAATGATATGTGTATTGTATTATTTCTTTCTTTTTCATTTCTTTCTTTCTTGTCTGTCTTTATGATGTTTCTTAAGTTTAATTTTATACCAACTTCTGATTGGTGTAAGTTTATAATTTCTTTTAGTTCAAACTAATATTTTAAAATGCTAGAGTATCTCCTAAAGAGATACCACTTTCTCACGAATTTATCTTCATTATGGTGAAGTTCTGCTGAAGTATAAATCAAATTTAAAATTTATAATTATTATCTCTTTGTTCAAATCGTAACTTAATTATGTGTAAAAATCTACTAATTACTAATCAAATTTTAAAATTTATAATTGATTGCTTAAAGGAAATAAATCTTAATGATTAATATATACTCTTTATTGGTGTTTGTTATGTAAGTAAAAACTATCGAGAAAATGCACGTGTGAAAATATTTTTTAAAAATTATATGCACAAAAAAGAAATATTTATATTATTTAAAATAACTGAGACACAATTAATGTTATAGATATTATAAAGAAAGAATATAACTTACTTTTTCTTCATAAAATCAAGTTGTATTAATTTCATATGACTCCATAATAATTGTTTATTATATTTCTACAAAATTCAATTTATTAAACAAATTTTGTTAGAGAAGGGTGAAAAGGATTGAATTGAATAAAGTCAAATTTAATTATGCAAATAAATGATATAAAGTATTAATTAATATTAGTTTGTTTTTTATACTGAGAGAATTATAAATTACTCGCTATTTAATTGTTATAACATGCATTACTTATTTACAACATGTAAAAGTGTATATTAATTTTAATAAACAAACTCAATATATCTAATCTATTTTCAAAGTATATTTATTTCTTCTTCTTCTTCTTTTACTTTTTTTTTTGCTTTGAAAATTGTATATTTATGTTTTTCATTTGAAATCGTTATAAATTACAATAATGTTACTTCACTTCTAAAAAAGATAATTACATGTAAAAAAATAATGTTTTCTCCTATGGAACAAAATTATACATCTACACATTTATAGAAAGTCAATCATGTATAATATAATTATTTTATTTTATATTATCTTCATGTAAGAAGATACCCTAAAAAAATATTTAAAATTTTCAATTAAAATTCACACACGCATGCACATGCACACAAACACACACGCACACCCAAAAAAGATAAGATATATATATAAATATATAACTCTTTTATTTAAATAATATTTAGTGTATTATTTATATTTTGCATGATCTCGCGAAGCGGGAATGAGTTCACTTGTATAAAATTAAAGAACAAATATTATTATCATTCTTAGTGTTGAAGTAATTTTTTTTAGCATTAGTATTGATTTGATTTTAATTTGAGTTTTGTTAGAGTTACTAATATCTATGGACTATAACCTTGATTGGACCATTCAAAATTCAAGTCTCAAAAGCTTGAAATAATATGATAAAAGATAAAAAAAATAATATGAAAACGTATAAGAAATATTTTAAAAAATAATACAAATAAATACTTTTACGTATAAAAAATTATAATTTTAAAAATCATATGTACAATGTTGGGTTGGTTTGATCTCCAAGGTAAAACAAAACCAATCAAATATAGTTGTCGAATGGACCGAAAACCATAATTGACATTGAAAACGACCAATATCCCCATTTTCACTACAAAAAATCTCTAATTGCCAACAAATTTTACTAACAACTTAAGTTGGTTAGTATTTTACTAACAAATTACCAACATAATTCTAATCGAATAATATTTTAAAACTTAACGAAATTCTAACAGATTACCAACATAAATCTTATTAAGTATTTTAGTTGGTAAATACGGCGGGAAAAATAGTGCCAAATTTAGCAACCTTCTATCAATTGATTACCAACAGAAGTATTACTAACGCACACCGTTTGTTGGTAATATTACCAACGAAGTACATATCGGTTGGTAAATATGACAAAAAATTATTTATATAATTTATTAACATAATTATCACTGAATTACTAATCAAATATTTACCAACGACAAGATTGTGTTGCTAAATTTACCAACCAAATATAAATGTGTTGGTTAATTAGTAACGAAATGTAATTCATTGGTAAACTTGCCAACCAATATCAAATTAGTTGGAAATTTTACCGACGAATGAAGATTGTAGTTACTAAATTACTAACATCATTAAAATAGTTGGTAATATACCAACCGATCTATTGATATTTATACATGTCAACAACAAGTTAGTTAGGATTTTCAATAAGTTAATTACAAATTAGATTTTCAATTAGTTAGTTACAGATTAGTTAGTTACAACTGTATATTGTTAATCTGTTAGAATTAGTTTTTATCAATTGTATATATAGCTACTTGTTCATTGTAATCAACACATTATTCATCATTCTATCAAATCAGATTAGAAAAGTTTTTCTTCTCTTCTTCCTTAAGCTCCATCAATGGAGATTCACCATTTCTAGATGTACTCTGTTCTTTTGTCTCAACATGGTATCAGAGCAGGTGTAGATCACTATTCTTCTCGTCATCAAGTTCCATTTCATTGCTTCCCCTTTCTTATCGATCTCTTCAGTTTTCTGTTATCGTTTCTGTGAATCGAATTCATCATGGTCGAAATTACAGGCCAAATTTCCACCACACCAGGAACAGGAGGGAACATAATCGATGTTAGTAATCCTCTCTACATACATCCATCTGATAATCCAAGTTCGATCTTAGTTCCAATCAGTTTTGAAGGAGTTGGTTATCGATCATGGCGACGAGGTGTAATGAGGTCATTATATGTGAAAAACAAATTAGGATTTATTACTAGAGAACTTAAATGCCCTTCTTCAACATCGCCTCAATATCGCCAATGGAAGAGATGTGACAACATGGTCATATCTTGGATTCTTAATTCTCTTAGCAAAGATATTGTAGACAGTGTAGAGTACGTTTCTAATGCAATAGAATTGTGGAAAGATATAGAAGATCGATATGATCAAACGAATGGTGCTAAATTGTTTCAAATCCAAAAATATATTAATGATATGAGTCAGGGAGTTCTTGATGTTACTGTGTGTTACACTAGGATGAAGAAACTCTCGGAAGAATTGAGTAATTTGAGTATCAAGAACCAGTGCAGTTGTACTTGTAGCTGTGGGGGAAAAGAGACCATGCATAAGGCTGAACAAGATCGAAGGTTAATTCAATTTCTAATGGGTCTTAATGAAGTTTATACTGTTATTAGAAGCAGTATTCTGATGATGAATCCATTACCATCCATGGCCCAAGCTTTTGCACTATTTGTACAAGAAGAAAAACAAAGGGAGTTTAAGCCACACAGTCAGATGTTTGCTGAAGGAAGTTCACTGAATTCTTCAATACGTGTTAGTTCATCAAATATATCAGGTGGAAGGGTAAATTCTGCCAATACTAGTACATCAAATTCGTCAGGAGGAAGAGAATTCAGAACAAATTATGCATTGAGCAATTATCCTGCAAATAATAGGCCTAGACCTTTTTTTGAACATTGCAGGAGACCAGGTCATATCATTGACAAGTGTCACAAGTTACATGGTTATCCCAATCAAAGTATTACTTCTAATGGACAAGGTTTCAATCAACAAAGATACAACAATGCTCAGAATCAAAGGAGTGGCAGCTAATGTTTTTGCAGATCCAAACATGGGAGAAATTGATACTTCTCATGCAACTTCCAATACTAATATTACCAATGAACAATGTGGTCAACTTATTAATTTGTTGTAGCACCTTCAATTGGGACAATTTGGAGATGTTGATTCTGAGGAGCAGGTAACTTGTGGAGCTGCAAACTTTGCAGGTATTATAGCTTACAACTCATCTATTGATTTTGATAAACTGTCGTGTGGCTGTGTCAAATCAAAAACTAATTTATGCATACTGGATTCAGGAACTACACATCACATGAACTTTAACATCAATCACCTTTCACATATTACTAACCTGCCATATCCACTCTTAGTTAAATTACCAAATGGATACAAAGTTAAGGTGACCAAAGTTGGAGATGTTAGAATTAATGACATGATCACATTGTTTAAAGTTCTTTTCATCCCTTCTTTTAAATACAATTTTATTTCTATCAGTTCCTTGTCTCTACATCTCAATTGCATTGCATCATTCTCTAACTCATCTTGTATCTTGCAGGGCCCTTCAATGAAGAGGCCTCTGGAGATTGGTAGAGAACAAGATGGATTGTATTTCCTTTGCTCAGATTGCTTGAAAAAGAAAAAACACAGTCCATTCATTTCACAGGTCTCATCTTCAATAACTTGTTTTTCTCTCAACAATGAGATAGGTTATCAATGTCAATGTTTCTCTCATTCTTGTAGTTCCATATCTCATTCTTGCAATCCTTTATTCAATTCTCAGTATGCTAAATCTTCTGTAATGAACACTATTTCTAGTAATACAAATAATGTACTTTCTGGTTCTATGCCTCTTTTACATCATGAATCTTGTAATGACTTGTTGTGGCACTATAGACTTGGGCATGTGCCTTTTGTAAAGATGAAAGGGATTACATCCATTCCTGTAGCTTTTTCATCCAAAAACCCTTTTACTTGCAACATATGTCCTATAGCCAGACAAACTAGACTTTCTTTTCCACCTAAAACTTATACTACATCAAAAATATTTGAGCTTCTCCATGTTGACTTATGGGGTCCTTACCATGTACCTACTCATGAAAATTTTAAATATTTCATTACCTTAGTTGATGATTTTAGTAGAACTACATGGACACATTTATTGAGTTGCAAGAGTAATGCTTTACATATCATAAAATCATTTGTCAACATGGTAGAAAATCACTTTAAAACAAATGCTCAAATCATAAGATCAGATAATGGTCTTGAGTTTGTAAATCAAGAATCTATTCTTTACTTTCAATCCAAAGGAATATTACACCAAAAATCTTGTCCTTATACACCATAACAAAATGGTGTGGTGGAAAGGAAACACAAGTATCTACTAGAAACAGCCAGAGCTCTTCTTTTCCATTCAAAATTACCTACCAAATATTGGGGGGAATGTATACTTACAGCCACATATATAATAAGTAGACTTCCTTCTACCTTCCTTCACAACAAATGTCCTTTTACTACGTTGTATAATCAAGAACCTCAATATTCTCACATGAGAAGTTTTGGCTGTCTTTGTTTTCCTACTACGCCCAAACATCACAGAACAAAGTTTGAACCAAGAGCTACACCCCATGTATTCTTAGGATATCCTTTTGGTATTAAAGGCTATAAGGTGTTAAGTTTGAGCAGCAAGAAAATACATATTTCTAGAGATGTTGTGTTTCATGAATCAATATTTCCTTTTTCCAATATCTCTAATTTTTCTATTAACAATCCTTCTTCAAGTTCTACATTTGATAATGTTTTCCTTGATAATGATGATGTTGGTCGTACTTCTTCAGAATCTGAACAATGTGATCCCACTTTAACTTCTTCTCCTTCACCAAACCTTACATCCTCAGAATATGGTCCTCCCATCAGAAAATCTACTAGATCTCATAAACCTCCAGTTTATCTTAAATACTACATGACCTCTTTACATGCCTCATTTTCTCACCACCATCACACAACTTCTGCATCCTTGTATCCTGATAGTCAATCACTTATATTGAGTGTGTCACATGATTGTGAACCATCATTATTTATTGAGGCTGCAATGAATCCTGCTTGGCAAGATGTAATGACAAAAGAATTGACTGCCCTGCATGATAATAACACTTGGGAACTTATGCCCCTTCCTGCTGGTAAAAAGACCATTGGATGTAGATGGGTTTATAAGGTAAAGCATAAAGCTGATGGGAGTATAGAGAGGTACAAGGCAAGGCTAGTTGTGAAAGGTTACACTCAGTACTATGGGATAGATTATACTGAAACTTTTTCTCCAGTCATCAAAATGACAATTGTGAGAGCCTTGATAGCCTCTGCTGTAAAGAAACACTGAAATATATATCAGTTGGATGTTAATAATGCTTTTCTTCATGGAGAGTTGAATGAAGAAGTATACATGGACATTCCATAGGGATTGGATGTTACCACTAAAGGCATGGTTTGTAAACTTAACAAGTCACTATATGGTTTAAAACAGGCCAGCATACAATGGTATGCCAAGTTGTCTGATGCTTTGAAATCCAGAGGCTACATTAATTCCTTGAATGATTATTCTTTGTTCTATAGAAAACAAGGTCTTTCCACTGTGTTTATAGCTGTTTATGTAGATGATATTCTACTTGCTGGAAATGATGTTGAAGAGATTGATCAATAAAAGGATTATCTTCATAACCAATTCAAAATCAAAGATTTGGGAAAGTTACACTATTTTTTGGGTTTGGAGATACTATATACAAAAACTGAATGCTTATATCACAGAGGAAGTTTGTACTTGATCATCACTGAACAAAATACTCTAGTCTTGCTTCTCCTCTTGATTCTACAATCAATCCTAAAGCCAATGAAGGGAAACCTCTGGAAGATCTTAGTTCATACAGAAAGTTAATTGGAAAATAATTTTTTCTCACCAACACCAGATTAGACATTGCATATGGAGTGCAGCACCTGAGTCAATTTATGCAGGAACCTGGAGAACCTCATTTGCAGGCTGCATATCATTTGCTTAGATACCTTAAAAAGGATCCAAGCTTGGGCTTACTCATGTCCTCTACTAATGATTACCAGGTCCAAGCCTTTTGTGATTCAGACTGGGCATCCTGTCCTGGTTCAAGAAAATCTGTTACTGGCTACACTGTATTATTGGGATCAAGTCCTATAAGCTGGAAGTCAAAGAAACAAGAAACTATTTATCTTTCTTCAGCTGAAGCTGAGTATAGATCCATTAGAAAAGTAGTCGGAGAGTTGGTATGGTTAAGTCGATTATTTGAAGAACTAATTGTTCCATGTGCTGGTCCTTTTATGTTTACTGTGATAGCCAGTCAGCCTTACAAATTGCCAAGAATCCTGTATTCCATGAAAGAACAAAACATATTGAAGTTGACTGCCATTTTGTACGAGATAAGCTTCAAGAAGGGTTAATTTCATTACATCATATTGGAACTGGGGAACAACTTGCTGATATTCTTACCAAAGCACTCACTGGAGTGAAACATGCCGCAATCTTAAGCAAGTTGGATCTTCTCGTCGCACCTCCAACTTGAGGGGGGTATTGATATTTATACATGTCAACAACTAGTTATTTAGGATTTGCAGTTAGTTAGTTACAAATTAGATTTTCAATTAGTTAGTTACAGATTAGTTAGTTACAGCTGTATATTGTTGATATGTTAGAATTAGTTTTTATCAATTGTATATATAACTACTTGTTAATTTTAATCAACACATTATTCATTATTCTATCAAATCAGATTAGAAAAGTTTTTCTTCACTTCTTCCTTAATCTCCATCAATGGAGATTCACCATTTCTAGATGTACTCTGTTCTTCTGTCTCAACACGATCACTAATCCATTGGTAAAATTTATCAACATATTTAATTATTAGTTGGTAATATTACATATGAATATTTAGTTGAATAGTAACTATTACCAACTCTAATAAAATTTATTGATAAATTATTAACTACTAACTTATTTTTGAATAGTTGGTAAATCACCAATTGAAGTTAAATTTTTTGGTAAATCAACATCTAGTGTTGAGGCTTTTATATTTACTTTGTTTTGTTAGGCGTTTTAACTTTTAAATTTTAACCAAACTTGACTTTGTTCAATATTTTTGGTAAACGTGCTAAGATTTAGAACTCCGTCAGTGTCATTAGCTTAGAAAGATCATTTTTTATGTAACGGGAAGGTTAGTTCATGTTTTGAGACTTTTATTTTTGATTGTGTCATTAGGTGTTTAAATTTCATGTTTAGGTAAACATTTGACTTTGGTCAATATTTTTGTGAACATACTCAGATGAGAATTTTGTTAGCGTAATTAACTCCGAAGGTTACTTTTTATCTAGTAGGATGATTTGAGTTTTGAGGCTTTTATTTTTACTGTGTGTCGTCGTTAGGTATTTTAACATATAAATTTTGACAAAAATTTAACTTAGGTCAGTATAGTTGATAACGTATGCAGATAAGAATAGTTAGATGCAAAAAGTCATTTTTGATGTAATAAGATAGAGGGTTCGGATTTTGAGGCTTCCATTTTTTAGTTTATGTCGTTAGGCGTTTTAGCTTTTAAGTTTTGGCTAAAATTTCACTTTAGTCAATAATTTTGGTAATCGTGCTCGAATTGAAATTTTGTCATTGCAGTTAGCCATATAAGTTCAATTTTGATCTCATAACATGGTTGGTTCGGGATTTGAGACTTATTTTCCGTTTGTGTCGTTAAGCGTTTTAACTTTTAACTTTTGGCTAAAATTTGAATTACATCATCTTTTTTGGGAAACATGCTCAAATCTGAATTGTCAGTGCGGTTAGCTACAGAAGGTCATTTATCGCTTTATAAGATGGATGGTTTGGATTTTGAGGTTTTAATATTCAGTGTCATATACCACAAGTACACCCTAGAAGTTAGAGTATCCTTGCGATGTCACACGGAAAATGAGACTTCAAGAAGTCTCATCTAAGCCTCTTGTATCATTCATTGCATAATAAGGATTCAATTAAAAACGTTCATCCTCGAATGACACTTGTCACTCTCCGAACACTTCCAAGAGTAAGGATTCAACTAAAAACTCATAAAAATTCCGCATAACACACGATCAATAAGAACACATCAATTTCACATAATTAAGAGAATCACAACACAACAAGAAACTAGAAAACATTCTATAACTCATCATGCTATAAAACTCACATGCTTCATTTCAAATAGCAAAATATTATTTTAGATTCAGTATCATACTCACATACATCAGTTCTAACAACATTACAACAATTTTATACCAAATAATCAATTAGTCGAATTTCGAAAAAGTTCACAGTGAGTTGGCAGTGTGCATTACAGTGATTTGAGCAAATTTTTTTTTTTATAAAAATAATTTCTAGGCAATTCATGATATAGACATGCTAATATGCAAGGTAGAATCATATAAACATCTTTTACAAGATAATCATGGCTTCATAATACACAATGCAAGAAGTTTATGAAATTGAATTTCAACCAAATATGCATTATAAGGAGAAAGTTAGGAACTCATCTTCCTCAAAAGACTCCTCTACAACCAAGTTACCAAGAAATATTTTGTTTAGGTTTGAATAAACATATTATGAAAGGTTAAGGGCACCTCTCTCCCAATAAACATTACCCTTCACCATACTCCCCCACTTAGGAGAAACCCACTCTAAGGTAAACATAACATTTACTATAAGGAACTCCCTCAAGGCACCTTAAACCATACTAATACTTTCTCACCCAAGTCTATTTCATGTAGATTAAAGGCTCTCAAAGGTCTCATTACCTAACCACTACATCCCCTTACTAGGAGAACTCACCTTTACTCCTTAAAATCCCATCACCTTTCTTCCTATGGTTGGGGTCTTAACAACATCAAACTATCTTAACAACCACTCCTTCACATTCTCACACTATATCTTTCCATTCTTTCCAACTTCACTACCCTTTAAAAGGTAACCAAGCCAACTAAGGTCAAAACCACCATATATCACACATCATCTAACAAGTCACATCTCATCTTTTATCTCCCTCAACCCAAACATCATAAAGTCACCCTCTAGGGACCAACATATAAGGGAAACACACCATATACCAAACTCTTAGGCACAATTAGATGAATGAAGAAGTGAAACTTTTCCTAGCACCCAATAGCCTCCTATTTATAATCTGGCGCACCTCACATTATAAACAAGACTCTACTAGATGTGGATGTCTCATACAATTAAGACACTCCCAAACCTTATACTATGATACTAAGTTTGTCACATCCCACAAGTACACCTTAGAAGTTAGAGTATCCTTGCGATGTCACACGGCAAGTGAGACTACAAGAAGTCTCATCTAAGCCTCTCGTATCATTCATTGCATAATAAGCATAACTAAAATGAGTAAACATTTAAAACTTTTTTCACCCACGAAGAACTCTTTCATAAACAATACTCAAGCGGAAGACTTTCATTTAAATCATTAGAACTATACAACATCTCATTGAACCGTCTAGACTTTAGAATTTACAACACTTGGGATTAATCCCATACAAGACATATAATAATGAATTAAGACATAAAGGAACATGTGTCTATTGTCCACGAATGGATGAGGACTCACCAATATTTCATATTCAACCTTAGAAACCTATTCATCCTTCATGGCACATCAAGATTCCATTTCGCTACATTTTAGTCAAAAAGTAAAAGAAGGGGTTAGCACAGAAGATGTACCAAGTATGGAAGCCATGCAAAAACTATGAAAAAGAGACATTTAGTAAATAACTTTTTTTTATGAATTTCGATTAAAAATCATACTATAAGCATAAGAACAACATTTAACAACTTAGAAACACATAGTAAATCATTTAGCAAAAATTCACATTTTTAGAGAACATTACATTGAAGTTCCTTCACTTTACTTTAAACCCCCTTTAGCATGTAATATTCTCACTCAAAGCTATCCTAAGATTCACTCAAGTCACACAAAGAGAGACCGCCTATACACCCTCTCTATTTGTGCCTAAACGACCCTCAAGATTACTTATAATGAGTCACATACACACTTAAGAGACATTAACATAAGGACATGAGATTCTCCTACCAAGGTGTCTCTAAGGTTGACTTGAGTGAGTTGTGAAGCGACCGCCCATACAATCCATTACACACACACTTAAGAGATCCTATAGACTCCTTAAAATAGTTACATTCTCATTTAACACATTAGCATATAGGTGATATGACATTCTCGTTCCAAAGGGTATCAAAAGACTTACTTAAGTAAATCAAGAAGATAACGTCCATAGTGACCTCTTCAATATTACCTAAATAATTCTTAAGATTACCTAAGGCTTAGATGATGTCCACATAATCAGCCAACTTTCCTAACTAGAGTCATTCTTAAAACTTATCTAGGTAAGATAAGAAGTGACCATTCCTATGCCCCCTTCACACCTTAACTAGACAACCCTTAATTACTCTAGATAAGTACTACTTCATTTTAACATACTTCCTTAACTTAAGTCATTATATTCATTAGTTCATTAAGAGACATTCATCACATAAAGGACATTCAAGTAATGGTCTTATACAAGACCTAGGGACTCCAAATAACATCTTCAAAGCCTATTGTGCAATGTCTAGATACCACCCCATACCACCACCTAAACTTCATAGAACTTCTCAAATGCTAGTAGGTATCCCACATGATAAGAATATGAATTAACCGACATAGACCATGTTAGCAAATCATGGAATCCGTAGTTCTAACCTACTTCGATGAGGGTGTTCTACTTTCCAAGGGTAGAACTAGGACTATGAAGGGCTTTTATGTACTCTAGTCTGATTTTCAAGTAGAGGTACATTGTACTCTAGTCTCATCTCAAGTAGATCTACTTCCCATAACATAATCACTCGGTGCTAGCTTCGTTCTCATAGAGTAATTCACATTAAGGTTCATATAAATGGGTCCCATATCTAGTTCACGACCCAATTACATTCAACCAACCAAAGCAAGGTCCACTAGGGCATATCTCACTATGGCGACAAGAAGCTCATCGCGACTTTCCTAAGGTATGATATGATGCCGTTCCATCCAATCAACCTTAAGTCCATCACTCATTACATGAAGGAAACCATTATGGCTAACCACTTCACGATTTATAACCTTACCACTTGGTTCAAGGTTCCAGATAAATGGCCTTTGTATAATCCTGCAAGGTCTCACCTATATTCATTTTTTCAAGACTAAGACCCTTTAGGTTTCTAAGTCAAGACATCACATATTCGTATAAGCATCAAGTAAGGGACACAAATCAACCAAAACAAGACACCACATACTTCACCTTAACACATATTACTAGTCATTATATAAGCACATAGGAATTACCGTTATCGTCTTTAAGTCAACCTACACACTACCATATCATCATCAACATAACTATTATAGACTCATATAGCCAAGTAGGAACAACCATGAATCAACCCTAAGACTACACATAGAAGCACATAGTCATAGTTTACATGATTTTCTAACATACATTACAAGAACACATATTTTCATATTCCTTCACATATATGTATATATAATCATACTTCACATAAAACAACTATACAAAACAACTTAGTATTTCAAGTAGTGTAGACAAAGTCATGATTATCACATTGCATAAAGTAACACCAACAAGGCCACGTCAATTGCAAGTAAAACACATAACACCGCCACCATAAGTGGACCATACCAATCACAATATAATTGAAGTCTAATTAACATCAAAATAAATGATTTAGGGCAGCATACCCCACTCCATCTTACCACTTCGATTTCAAGGCTAAATCATCCAATTCGATATTACAAGGCCCTTACCCAAGGCCATAACCAACAACTCAATACAATTATATCGGTAATCAATGAAAACTAGGTCAAATTAGTACATACTTATCAATCTAATACAACCTAGATATCAATTAAATATAAATATTGCATCATTAGAAAGCCCATAGAAAATTCAATTAGAAATCATAAGCCTTAAGTCAATATCAATTCAATAAGCTTAGCATGCAATAGATCTAAGAGTATCCATTACTCAATTAATCAAATTGAAACAGCCTATACATCATACATACATAAATCTATACATGAATAAAAATCACATAACAATTTACACATGAATTCATGAATATCAAAGCATAATCAATTCACCCATATTTTAGTGAAATTTAGGGATTTGAGGAGATCAAGGGTTCATGGAGAATTTTATCGGAAAATATCAATTAAACATCAATAACATCATATTTTATCGTTTGAAAACCATTTATGCAAGAACTCAAGACTTAGAGTAGAAATTGGACTTTTTCATCTTTTTGAAATCTTTGAAAATCATCTTTAAAATTGGCTATAAGGTGATAGCAAGTCTTAGATAATGAACTCTCATACATTATTTGAAGAATCAAAAGCTAATTGAAGAATAAAATCCATGGAATACCCATCTTCAAGCTCCATCTTCACTTTGAACTCACATGGAGGTTTTTGGAGAAACTTTAGGAGGGCAGGGGTTTTGATTTAGATGTGAGGGTTATAATGAGAGTTTAATGACTTATATACTCTTAAAATACCCACAAACATCTAAAATAATCTTCCTCCTATTTTTAAAAGAATTGGGTGAAATTCCAACTTCACCCCTAACATTACAGAAATCTGGCAAAAACTGCCTCACAGATGACTTGCCCATCGACGGGGCGTCACCACCACGACAGCCCGTCACTAGCCACCGACGGTGATTACAGTAGCTTTCAAAGGTTTCCCTCTTCACCCTTGTCCAAGTCCCCCACGACGACACCCTTCGACGGGGAGTCAACAGGCCCATGAGCCGTCGACTGCTCCGTCGTCTAGGGCCTGCCTGGGACTGTTTTGGCAACAATTTTGGGTCCTTCGTCAAGGACCCTTAAATGATCCTTGGGGATAATTTCCCAAGCGTTTCCAACCCAATAATGTTATTATACGTGTTAAGGACCTACCACATTAGTTTTATCAAAAACGAACTTGTAAAACTCGACGAAACATACATAGATACACAAGGTCGTTTCAAGGCAAACCTTTCGAATGTCATGGACATTCTTGGACATTTGACCTCCAAACTTCACGAAACTAGACACTAACTATAAGAACCATATAATCTCATGCATCACACATAAACACATAAAACCACGTATGAGGCACTTCGATGACTTAGTCGTGGAACGTCTTGGTCGTCCCTTGGCGTTTGACTTCCAATGCACCTAAACTCTTAGATACTGCCTCTATATAACATTATAGACCAAATTAGGACCTTATATCAGCATCGAAACCACGTTAGGCTCTAGATTTACCTAAATCATTCATCCTCGAAGGACACTTGTCACTCTCCGAACACTTCCAAGAGTAAGGATTCAATTTAAAACTCATAAAAATTCCACATAACACACAATCAATAAGAACTCATCAATTTCACATAATTAAGAGAATCATAACAGAACCAGAAACTATAAAACATTCTATAACTCATCATGCTATAAAACTCACATGCTTCATTCCGAATAGATAAATCTCATTTTATATTCAGTATCATACTTACATACATCAGTTCTAACAACATTAAAACAATTTTAGACCAAAGAATCAATTAGTCAAATTTTGAAAAAGTTCACAGTGAGTTGGTAGTGTGCATTACAGTGATTTGAGAAAATTTTTCAAAAAAAAAAAATACAATTTCTATGCAATTCATGATGTAGACATGCTAATATGCAAGGTAGAATGATATAACATCTTTTACAACATAATCATGGCTTCATAAAATACACAATGCAAGAAGTTAATGAAATTCAATTTCAACCAAATATGCATCATAAGGAGAAATTTAGGAACTCATCTTCCACAAAAGACTCCTCTACAACTAAGTTCCCAAGAACTCTTTGGTTTAGGTTTGAATAAACATATTATGAAAGGTCAAGGGCACCTCACTCCCAATAAGCATTACCCTTCACCATAGTCCCCCACTTAGGAGAAACCCACTCTAAGGTCAACATAACATTTACTATAAGGAACTCATTGTTACAGTGAACTTAACTCACTGTTACAGTGAAGTTCCTTCACTTCTCTTTAAACCCCCTTTAGCATGTTATATTGTCACTCAAAGATATCCTAAGATTCACTTATGTCACACAAAGAGATACCGCCCATACACCTTCTCTAGTTGTGCCTAAATGACCCTCAAGATTACTTATAATAAGTCACACACACTTAAGAGACATTAACATAAGAACATGAGATTCTCCTACTAAGGTGACTTTAAGGTTCACTTGAGTGAGATGTGAAGAGACCGCCCATACAATCCCTTACACACACACTTAAGAGATCATATAGACTTCCTAAAATAGAATCATTCTCATAACACATTATCATATAGGTGATATGACATTCTCCTTCCAAAGACTTACTTAAGTAAATCAAGAAGATAACATCCATAGTGACCTATTCAATATTACCTAAATAATTCTTAAGATTACCTAAGGATTAGATCATGTCCACATAATCATCCAACTTCCCTAACTAGAGTCATTCTTAAAACTTATCTAGGTAAGATAAGAAGTGACCATTCCTATGCCCCCTTCATACCTTAACTAGAAAACCCTTAATTACTCTAGATAAGTACTACATTTTAACATACTTATTTAACTTAAATCATTATATTCATTAGTTCATTAAGGGACGTTCATCACATAAAGGACATTTAAGTAATGGTCTTATACAAGACTTAGGGACTCCAAATAACATCTTCAAAACTTATTGTGCAATGTCTAGATAGCATCCCATACCACCACCTAAACTTCATAGAACTTCTCAAATGCTAGTAGGTATCACACATAATAAGAATATGCATTAACCGACATAGACCATGTTATCAACTCATGGAATGCGGAGTTCTAACCTACTACGATGAGGGTGTTCTACTTGCGAAGGGTAGAACCAGGACTATGAAGGGCTTTTATGTACTCTAGTCTCATTCTCAAGTAGAGGTACATTGTACTCTAGTCTCATCTCAAGTAGAGCTACTTCCCATGACATAATCACTCGGTACTAGACTTCGTTCTCATAGACTAATTCACATTAAGGTTCATATAAATGAGTCCCAGATCTAGTTTATGACCCAATTACATTCAACCAACCAAAGCAAGGTCCACTAGGGCATATCTCACTATGTCGACAAGAAGCTCATCGCGACTTTCCTAAGGTATGATATGATGCCATTCCAGCCAATCAACCTTAAGTCCATCACTCATTACATGAAGGAAACCATTATGGCTAACCACTTCACGATTTATAACCTTACCACTTGGTTCAACGTTCCACATAAATGGCCTTGATATCATTATGCAAGGTCTCACCTATATTCATTTATTCAAGACTAAGACCCTTTAGGTTTCTAAGTCAAGACATCACATATTCTCATAAGCATCAAGTAAGGGACACAAGTCAACCAAAACAAGACACCATATACTTCACCTTAACACATATTACTAGTCATTCTATAAGCACATAGGAATAACCATTATCGTCTTTAAGTCATCCTACACACTAACATATCATCATCAACATAACTATTATAAACTCATATATACAAGTAGGAACAACCATGCATCAACCCTAAGACTACACATACGCTTTGTCGAATTCACTCCACCATAAATTATTGAAATAAGTTATCAATCTTCACAAATTCACTTTGCCGTATATATTAAATTCTTCCATAAAAGAATTTCACGAATAAGTTTATTCATAAATTTTGAAAATATTTTACATCATTTTTGTTGAAAAAGCTTTATTTACAATGGGTGAAATTTAACTTGGTCATAATGGTGGCTGAAAATGAGGAAAAGATGAAAAAAATAATTAAAAATTAACCCTTCCACGCAACTATCAACGAGTTTGTTGTACTAACTATGCCTTGTAAGCAAAAAGTGTTAAAATGACACAGTTAGATTCTAGCTGAGGTGTCTACAATGAACATGTCTCGGTTAAGGTGTCTAAGTGAAATAAATATTGTGCCAACTTTATGGAACCACCAATGAGTAAGGTTGAACCTCCGTTGAAATAACAATAACACAATATTTCCGACCCTTCTAAATGAAACAACCTGCATATTGTACTACATCATAGAATGGTTTTCGATGATTTTTTTTTCAGTACCTGATACGCTCAAACTTACTTCTCAAATGAGAAGTAAAGCGGTCGCGTCAAGTAAATAACCCAACTAGTGAGGTTGGGATCGTTCCCACGAGGAAAATAGTCTAGACTTAACTTTAACTTGTTATTACTATTGTTCGGTTGATAACTTCCTTAGAAAGTAAAAAAACATAAAAATTTAAACAGGGGGGTTTATATCTCCTAATAAGTAAAAAGAACTAAAAAGAACTAACGAAATTGAAAGAGACACTTAACAGCTTTTAGAGTTGGGTTTTAATCAATTAATCAAAGTAACTAGGGTTTACGTGTTCCCCACAGGTTCATAACTTGATAATTCTAACTATAACAATTCTTTCCTAGTATCTTGCATGCAAAGTGATAAGTTATGTATTTATAAATCCTTGGTCCGGCATCTAGAAAATCTCACTCCGCACCTTGGTCCGGCTACGTGTGTTGCTTTCCTAACCCTTATCGTTACCCCATATTAAGCATCGTATTCGATATTTGACTAAGTTACTACCTCGTACCAATCAATACTAGCCTATTAGATAGTATACACTAAATCTATGTTAATAATTCTTTTCCTATTATCTACCTCCTTGGTCCGGCAAGTAGCATTAAGGCGAGTTCTAACGTTGATCATCCGTTAAAAAGACTTCTAAGCGAAAGAATTATTAATACATGCAAGACACTATTCTAGAATTGTTATTTTAGCTAGGGTTTATCTCATTATTTGCCTATGGTTCCCACAACCCTAGTTATGGAGTTTAGTTACTCATCGCCATAAACACAATTTTCAAATATATTAAATAAGAATTCATGTACTTACTTCAATGAGAAAGAGTAAAGTCCAAAAGATTGCTTGATTAATCACCAAAAAGTACTTGTAAGAATATCCAAAGGATCAAACACTAATCAATAATTTCTAATAATAATATGAGTTCTAATATTGTAGAGTCTAATTATCAGGTGTCTAACCTCAAAAACGAGGTTTTTCGAACTATTTATAAAAAATACAAAAACCTAATTAAACAAGAATTCTAATTACTGGAAATCTGCCAAAACGCGGCTGGGTCGACGGACCACGCGACGGACCGTCGTGGTCATGACGGACCGTCGTGGACTCCGTCGTCCCATACTTGTGCATTTTCTTCTGCTGCTTTCTTCATTCCCCTCAACGGTAAGTGTGACGGACCGTCATAGGCACAACGGTCTGTCGAGGGTCTCGTTTCAAAAGACTTCAACTCTTGGAATTTGGGTACTGGGATCACTTCTCTGATCTTCACGACGTACATGCAGGACGGGCCGTCATGGCCATGACGGACCGTCACAAGCCTCGTAATCCCACACTTGTCAGACTTCTCCATCTTCCTTCAGCAGCTTCTCTCTCAAAATCTCCGCAATTGGCTCTGGAAAGATTTCCTGCAAAACAAAGAGAAACTTGTATAAAAATTAGCATAAAAAGGGCTTTTGGACACACTAAACTTGAGTTAAAAGTATTAATTATACCGTGAAACCACGGTATATCAACACCCTCAACTTAAATTCGTTGTTTGTCCTCAAGCGACGCACTATGACTCACTACACAATCTTTGTACAATAGTATTCATGTTTTATCCTTTGCAATCATTTGGCTATCAATCACGATTAATCTCATCAAATCTATGCATGCTATCACTATTAGGCTTGAATTTTGTGGGATTCGAACATGACACAGACTCACCATGCACTAACACCTATCCTCTTCAATTTCTCACCGAGGTGCTAACAAGTCTGGTATTGCAACTAATGTCCTCACTTTAGAACAAAATCCTCATTTTTCACACAATGATTTCAGTTTGAGTATAAGGATTACATTTCAACACTCGCTCTCAGAACAAAGTCACACTCATTTATACCTATTGCCATAAGCTTGCCCTTATTTTCACTGCCTTAAGTTCGCTATACAACCCTTAGGATCACGATAGGAATTTTTTAGCTTGTAACATAGGCTCAGGGTCAGGTAGGGTACATTTTTAGATAACTCTAGTGACTTTTTGCCCTCCTTGACATATCAGCTAAAATCTTCCCTTCTTATCATCTTATCTCGCCCAGTCTCTCATATTCTTTCCCTTTGCTCAATTTCTCTTCTTTCTTCATTTGTGTAAGTGACTCTCTTCTCTTTTTTTTTTATAATACTTGTATACTTTTTTTTTTTTTCTTTCTTTTAACTACTTTTGAGTCACTTTACTTTTGTTCTTTCTCTCTCTTTTGTTCTTTCAACCCCACTTTCCAGAGCATTCTTCGTAATAGCCACCCTCAACTCATGGCTTTGCCATGAGTCAAGGTACACAATACCCAAAGTTGGGTCAGGGACAGAACGAAGGTTGTTATTAGCCACCCTCAACTTATGCTTTTGGCATAAGCTGAGGTGCACATGTCCTAGGAGGGACCAGGGCCAACACGTTGTTCCCAGAAAAGATCAGTTGGGGTAAAAAAATGAAAGGTCTAATTAAGCTCAAATTATTTGGATCAAAGAAGGATAACTTTCATTTGGTTTCTTTTATTTGGGTTAGAAATGGGCTTTCTTGAATAAGGGCCTATGATCCTTTCCTAATTGTTTGTTACAGCTTCCTTTTAGCAGGACTAACCAGGCAAGTTCTAGCTCAGTATCAATAGTGGACTATTCAAATTTCCTCACTCTCACTTAACATGTCATCACTATACCAGATCATTAGACACCTAGTTTGAATTAAAGACTTAGGGTAATGCAATGGTGTAACTCTATTTCATGCTTAGAGCCACACAATTGTCAGTTACTATGCCTAGTCATGCATTATTTTCAGTTTATCAGGATATCATTGCCATCATGCTTCAGAGTTAAACTATGTACAAAAGATATAAACATGCCGGTTCAAAAAAAAAATTAATCAGTCTTTTGGGGAAAAAGAACTCAGGCAAGAAAACCCCAAAAGAGGATAGTGAGTTGGGCTACTCAGACTTCACCCTAACACTCACTTTCCATTTACCCCACCCCCAACAAAAAAACATGCAATTGTCCCCAATGCATAAAAAATCTAAAGATTAGAGGGGTAGGTGAAGCAAACCTGTGGCGCATAGCGCCGTCGATCAACAAGCTGGTGGGTCCGGTTTCCCAGAACCCACATCCTCTGCAACCTGGACACCCTCAGTGGTGTCCTCAGCAATCTGGACATCCTCAGTGATGCCCTCCACAGCCACCGCACCCTCAGTAGGGCCTCCTGCTGTCTCTACAGTACGGGAGCTAGACGCCCCAGCCGCTATCTGCGATGCTCTGATCCGGTGTGCCTCCGCCTCAGCAAGTGAGGCTCTCCTCGCAGCCTCCAACTCTCGGCGCTCCTTCTTCCTTGCTCGCGCCTCATCCCCCGATCGACTCCTTCGCCTCTTAGCACTCTCTCTCGGGGAAGATGGGGGAATGTCTGGAGTAGGAAACAAAGCCGCCAATACAGTATCCTCAGCAGGCTCGACAGACTCCGGAACTCTCGTCTCTAAGATCGTACTGATGTCTGCACGAAGACTGTCTACTGCAGCCTGAAGAGTTGACACATCTACCGGAGGGGCTGGTCGGGCTAACACCCTCAACTCAAAGGCATCTATGTGCTGGTTCACCTCAGCAATCTTCCGCTGCATCTGCCTCTCCATACGCGCTTCAGACTCAGCTATAGACTTCTGCATCCACGGGTGGATATGATGCAGAAGAGTGGCCATTTGTGCCTCCAGTTTTTGTACTCGAGCAAGTGGGGCCGGTGTCGGTAGAGGGGCTGTGCTACTACCCGGGATAGACTCGACCGGGGTAGTGTCTGTGGATGTCTGTGTGTCTGTACGGGCCTGGGCCACTGTATCCGCAAGATCGTCTGCTAGTGGTGGCATCTCTGGACGGGGCCCTCGACGTGGGGCCAACTCATTGGCCTCGTCTCTGATGAGGCCGACATCAACGGTACTCGGCGGGGTTCGCAACTGATCTATGTGCCAAATGGTCACACCTGCAGACCTGCAAAGGGCAAAGATCATGCACGGAAAGGGGTAGGTGGTGGTGACTTTGAAGGCCCTCTCGTGCATGACTGCCTGGAGAAGCCATGCATGGTCCACCTCGAAGCCGGCTATCATTGCTGCCATCAGCACTGCTCGATCCCAGGTAACTATGTTATCAGCAGCTGTGGGGGAAAGGCAGTGACGCACGAGCAGCCACAAGAACTTGGCGACGAACGTGAGGTTGGCCTTTTTGATGGCCCCCTTCGGCTCGGTGACCCAATCAGCACCCTCTCCGTCGACTGATAGGTGCAGGGCCATCCACCTCTTGGTGGTCTCCCTCAGTGCGGACTCTCGTAGAAACTGTCCATCCTTCACTATCTGCCAGCGATAGTCAAACTCGGCAGTGATGGGGGTCCGAGTAGCATCTACACTGTCGCCGTATAGGAACCGGCGAATGGCTGCCAGGGAAATGTCGACCTGCACGCCCCGGACTCGAACCTGCTCCAATGGGGCCTGTTTAGCGGGAGCAGCCCGCCTGTCGATCTGGGATCGGAGAGTCGCTACATAGGATGCGTAGAACTCTCGGACCATCTCCTCGCTGTAGCGTCCCAATGGACGTGCTGTCCACTCCAAGCGATGCCTGGTGAAGAGGTTATGAATCTCCGGCATCGTGGGAAGGCTCCCTGTGAGTACCCGCCGCTCCAGGGTGAGTGTGCGAGTCATTACTCCTTTGTCGTTCAGGAACTTTGCGTCGGAGTACACTTGAAACTGGCCGTCGACACACCACCGGTTTGGCTGGTCAGCGGCTGGAGTGGGGACCTGAACTGGTGCTCCGGATGTGGAGTCAGAACTGTCAGCCTCATCAGACGAGGCCGACGCTGCAGCTGTGGCGGGTACGGGAACCTCAGCAGATCCTGAAGCTTCCTCGGACCAGGATACTCCTATGGAGCCAGATGCTCCTTCCTCGTTTGTGGCTGACCCAGAGGGTGTGCCGGTCAGTGTGCGCTCCTCATCAGACTGGGAGGCAATGACTACGCCGGGCGTCACCTTCTTGGGTGTGGCTCTGGTGGCACGTGTAGTACGGGAAGGGGCGGAGGTGCCTGGGAGCACATATTCAGGGTCCCTCTCATCATCAGACCCGATGATCAATCGTGCAGACGGGGCGATAGACTTGGATCGCCCGCGTGCGTAGGCTCGGTCTTGCTTGGGTGCCATAGTAGATAGTACCTGCAAAGGGTCACTATTAGTACGAGTAATGTTAAACAAGACGGACAAACTCATCTGACATAAAAATTTGAAAATAGTGTGTTAATTATATTGAAACTGTATCACACAACGGAACCGATGACGGTCCGTCGTGACTACGACGGACCGTCATGAGGTCCGTCGTGTTATACTTGGTATATGTATGTATAAGGACCCCTAAAGGAGGGATCTCTGACCATCAGGACGGTCAAGCAGGACGGACCGTCGTGCTTACGACGGTCCGTCGTAAGAGTCCATCGTAGGACAGTTGGACAATATTGAGAGACCCTTAGAAAAAGGGTCTCTGACAACCATGACGGTCGCGCAGGACGGACCGTCGTGGATAAGACGGTCCGTCAAAAGAGTCCGTCGTGAGACACTTGAAAAATTTTGAGACCCTGAGAAACAGGGTCTCTGACAACCATGACGGTCGCGCAGGACGGACCGTCGTGGGTAAGACGGTCCGTCACAAGTGTCCGTCGTAAGACACTTAAAAATTTTTTGAGACCCTGAGAAACAGGGTCTCTGACAACCATGACGGTCGCGCAGGACGGACCGTCGTGGGTAAGACGGTCCGTCACAGCGGTCCGTCGTAAGACACTTGAAAAATTTTGAGACCCTGAGAAACAGGGTCTCTGACAACCATGACGGTCGCGCAGGACGGACCGTCGTGGGTAAGACGATCCGTCACAAGCGACGTTTAGCAGGGGTTCTAGGGCTTGTGCGACGGACCCTATGACGGTCCGTCGTGAGGGCGACGGGTCGTCATCGGGGTTTCGTTCTGAGTAGCAGTCTTAGACTTGGGGGTGCCCTACGCATCCCCGATGAGCCCACATGGTTGTGTAGTTATGTGGGCCTATATGTGGCTATACCCACGACCTAAGAAACTACCAAAGCACAATTACCTATGGTTTGGGTTATCAACATGGCACATATGAACATTTTGAACCTAGGTTTAGACATAAGCAGATAAAGGAAACAATATACGACTAAAAACTAAGCTAATACTAACTACAAAACTAAAATGCAAGAAAAATAAGTATAAATGTAGAGACACATACCTTGGAAATGGAGAAGAAGACAAATAGAGAATGATCCTGGCAAGGTCAACACCGACAGTAGATGATAGTGATAAGGCTGAGGTGATTTGTGGGAGCAATGAGCAGTGAGGGGAAGTGTGGAAGTTGAAAAGAGAGGGGAGGTGAGTGGAATAATGAAGTAATATGGTGGAATATGGAAGGGGGGAAATATAAACGGTCAAATTTGGAAAAGGGTCCAGCCGGGTCGGGTCGGGTAGATTTCATTAATTGCGCGACGGTTCCACGACGACGGTCCGTCACATGTGTGACGGCCCGTCGTATGTTCCGTCGTATGTGCCCTAATTTCAAAATGACAGTACTACATACCTGGTGTGACGGATGCCTACGACGGTCCGTTTCGAGTGAAACGGTCCGTCGTCGTATCCGTCAGTGGCTACTGCGAAGTAGTGTTCTGCAGAATTTCCTGGTGATGTGCCTACAAATTTAAAACCCATTAATAGAAAGAAATAAAAAAAAAATGCTACCATTATTAAAAAGACGATAAGTGTTGGGTTGCCTCCCAACAAGCGCCTGATTTAATGTCGCGGCACGACTGGGGACACTTGATTACTCAGACTTCATCAAGATGGCACGCCTCGATCACTTCATTCGCTGTTTCAGCATGCCCGAGATAGATTTTTATGCGCTGTCCATTCACCTTGAACCGCACGCCCTCCTTGGTTTCCAACTCAACTGCTCCATGAGGGAATAGTTGGGTAACCGTGTAAGGACCAGTCCATTTGGACTTGAGTTTGCCTGGAAACAAGCGCAATCTGGAATTGAATAAAAGCACCAAATCCCCAACCATAAACTCTCGTTTTTCAATTTTGTTGTCATGGTACTTCTTCATCTTTTCTTTGTATAGGGCTGAACTTTCATAGGCTTTTAGGCGAAATTCATCAAGTTCATTCAACCCATTTAACCGGTGCTCTGCAGCTTCGCTCCAATCCATTTTTAACTTCTTCATAGCCCACATGGCTTTATGCTCTAACTCAACCGGTAGATGACAAGCTTTCCCATATACAAGTTGGTATGGAGACATACCAATGGGAGTCTTATATGCTGTCCGGTAGGCCCAAAGAGCATCATCAAGCCTCCTTGACCAATCGTTCTACTAGCGTTCACTGTTTTGGACAATATCTGCTTGATCTCTCGATTCGACACTTCAACTTGCCCACTAGTTTGAGGGTGGTAAGGAGTGGCCACATTATGGCGAACCCCATATTTCTCCAATAACCCTTTGAATAATCTGTTGCAGAAGTGGGAGCCCCCATCACTAATAATAGCCCTTGGGGTGCCAAAACGAGAGAATATATTCTTTTTCAAAAATGCAGTGACACTCTTCCCTTCATTGTTTGCGAGTGCTATGGCTTCGACCCATTTAGATACGAGAACTCACGAAAGGGCCCATAAAGTCAATACCCCACACATCAAATAACTCAATCACAAGAATGGGGTTTAGAGGGAGCTCTTGCTTTCTTGAAATACCACCATCACGTTGACATTTGTCACATGCTTTAGCAAACCCATGAGCATCTTGATGAAGAGTTGGCCAATAGTAGCCACATTGCAATATCTTGTGAGCGGTTCGGATACCACTGTGATGTCCGCCAACAGGTGAAGAATGGCATGCCTCCAACACACTCAACATTTCACATTCTGGTACACAACGCCGAATAAGACCGTCGGCACAACTCCTATACAAGTATGGTTCATCCCAAAAGAACTTCTTCACATCGTACATGAACTTTTTTCTTTGATGAAAGGACAAGTCTGATGGAACAATATCACTAGCCAGATAGTTCGCAAAATCTGCGAACCATGGAATCAAGTCTTGTGAAGCAGCCAATACATGTTCATCGGGGAAAGTATCATCAATGTCAGTCTTATCCCCTAACTCTCTCATAGCTTCATCCTCTAGACGAGACAAATGATCAGCAACTTGATTTTCAGTCCCTTTTCTATCTAGTACTTCAAAATCAAATTCTTGCAGCAGTAATACCCAGCGAATCAACCTTGGTTTCGCATCCTTTTTCGCCATCAAATATCTCAATGCTGAATGGTCAGTATGAACTATAACTCTAGTACCTAGTAAATAAGAGCGAAATTTCTCAAAAGCAAACACTACTGCTAGGAGTTCTTGCTCAGTCACTGTGTAGTTCTTCTGAGCTTCATTTAGGGCTTTACTAGCATAGTAAATGGGGTGAAGGATTTTGTTTTTCCTCTGTCCCAGTACTACACCAAGAGCTACCCCACTAGCATCGCACATTACCTCAAATGGACTGCTCCAATCCGGGGAAATAATGATAGGCGCAGACACCAATTTTTCTTTTAGTTCACCGAATGCCTTAAGACAAGATTCATCAAAACAAAATTTACAATCTTTCTCCAGCAGTTTGCACAATGGGTGTGCAATCTTTGAAAAGTCTTTGATGAATCTTCGGTAAAAACCTGCATGCCCAAGAAAGCTCCTCACACCTTTCACAGAGATTGGTGGGGGCAGTCTCTCTATTACCTCAACTTTAGCTCGATCAACCTCTATGCCCTTTTCTGAAATGCGATGACCCAACACAATACCCTCTTTTACCATGAAATGACACTTTTCCCAGTTTAGTACCAAATTACAGTCTTCACATCTCTTAAGAACCTCAGATAAATTGTTTAAGCACCGCTCGAATGAATCACCAACCACAGAAAAATCATCCATAAAAACCTCTATAGTATCCTCCACCATGTCAGAAAATATTGACATCATACATCTCTGAAAGGTTGCGGGTGCATTGCACAACCCAAATGGCATTCTTCTGAACGCAAAAGTCCCATATGGACAAGTGAAAGTGGTTTTCTCTTGATCTTCTGGTGCAATAGAAATCTGATTATACCCCGAATACCCATCAAGAAAACAATACCACCCTTTTCCGGCAAGTCTATCCAACATCTGATCCATGAAGGGCATGGGAAAATGGTCTTTTTCAGTCCATGAGTTCAGTTTACGATAATCCATACACACCCTCCATCCAGTAACTGGTCTCATTGGAACAGGTTCATTCTTTTCGTTGGGGACCACAGTCATTCCTCCTTTCTTAGGTACACACTGAACCGGGCATACCCAACTACTATCGGCGATTGGATAGATTACTCCCGCATCCAACCACTTGATAATTTCCTTCTTCACAACCTCTTGCATAGGAGGATTCAAGCGTCTCTGGTGCTCAATACACGGCTTATGATCAGGCATGAGTTGGATTTTATGAGAGCAAATACCAGGAGGGATCCCAATAATGTCCGCAATGGTCCACCCAATGGCTCTTTTGAACCTTTTTAGTACCTTCACCAAACTCTGAACCTGTTGTTCATCCAAGTCTGATGCAATGATTACCGGTAAAGTGTCACCATTTCCTAAGAATTCATACCTAAGATGAGATGGGAGAGCTTTTAATTCAACTTTTGGAGCTTCCTCTATAGATGGTTTCGCGGGTGGGGACTCGCGATTCTTCATATCGAGCTCAAATTTCTTCGGCTTAAACCGAACATCACCTCGGTCAAGAGCCGCGACTAATGACTCATACTCTTCAATGCAATTTCTATCAAAGTTCATTATCACTGCCGCTAATGCTTCGACACCTAGACGTTCTTCTATTTGTGTCTCAAATGTCTCACCCATGTTGTAGGATATAGCAGATGCCGATTGGAGCTCACCACTCTGCCTCATGGACCTACAAACATTAAAGGTCACTTCCTCATTGTTCAATCGAAATTTCATTTGCCCCTTTTCCATGTCTACTAAGGCTCTTCCCGTAGCAAGGAATGGCCTCCCAAGAATAATGGGCACTTCAAAATCGACCTCGCAATCAAGAATAACAAAATCTGCTGGGAATATGAATGACTCCACTTTTACTAGCACATCGTGGAGTATCCCTATAGGTCGTTTTACCGTTCGATCAGCCATCAGTAGCCGCATCGCAGTGGGCTTTGGGTCACCCAAACCCAACTTCTTGTAAATCGAGAGGGGCATGAGATTTATGCTTGCCCCCAAATCACATAGTGGTTTCGCAAAATGTAATAGCCCGATTGTACAAGGAATAGTAAACGCACCTGGGTCTTCTTTCTTTTGGACCAGAGATCTTGTAGCAATAGCACTACAATGCTGCATTCTATCATCATCCTCAAAAGTGACCGATCTTTTCTTTGTAACCAGATATTTCATAAATTTGGCGTAACCGGGCATTTGTTCTAAAGCTTCTACCAACAGGACATTGATAGAAAGTTGCCTCAACATTGTTATAAAACGCCGGTATTTACCATCCTCGGTCTTTTTCACTAACCTCTGAGGAAATGGGGGTGGTGGCCTAGGCATAGGAGTTACCTGTTTAGGCACTTCAGCATCTTTTGCAGTGTTATCCCCTAATTCAGCATCAACTTCTACCACTTTATCAGATTCTGTTGTCACCTTATTCTCATCAGATGGCATAGGTGGATCAATGGTTTGCTTACCCCCGCGAGTAGTAATTGCCATACAATGTCCATCATTTTTCGGATTTTGGACAGTGTTGCTAGGAAGAGTGCCCGGTTGCCGTGTGTTCACAGTTGCAGATAATTGGGCCAATTGTAACTCAAGTTTCTTAATTGATATTGCATGGGTATCAACTTTTTGCCCAATACCCGCTAAATCATTTCTCAACTCTTTATTGTGCTCATCACTAGCATCGAACCTACTCATCATTTTATGCAACATATCCTCAACTCGTGACATACTACCTCCACCATCCCTAGGAGTAACTTCCCGATTTTGAGGAGGAACATAGGGTCCATTCCTGTCGTTTCTATTACCATAGTTACCCCTGTTGAAGTTGTTGTCGCGATTGAAGTTTCCATCTCTGACATAGTGACCCTCACGATTGTAGTTACCATAGTTCCGACCTTGGTTCCCTTGACCTTGGCGCCAATTATCCTGATTTGAGCCTTGGGCACTTGGTCGGAAACCCCCCATCTGTTCATTTACTGCATAGGAATCCTCCTCATAATAACACTCATCAATTGGAGGTGGTGGTTTAGCCAAGTAGTTGACTGCATTAACCTTTTCTGCACCCCCAGTGACATGTTTTAGTACCAACCCAAGCTCAGTTCTCATTTGAGCCATTTCTTCACGAATATCATCTGTGGATGGGTTGTGAGTGGACTGCAATGCAAAGGTGTTTCTCCCTGTATCAGACTTTCTAGTACTCCAAGCTTTGTTATTTCGGGAGATTTTTTCCAATTTTTCAGCGATCTCTGCATAAGGACATTCTCCATACGATCCACCTGCTATGGTGTCCAATACCGCTTTGTTGTTATCATCTTGGCCCCTATAGAAATATTCTTTCAGCGACTCATCATCTATATGGTGATTTGGAACACTTCTCAAGAATGAGGTGAATCTATCCCAAGAACTACTAACTGACTCTCCTGGTAGTGCCACAAAGTTATTCACCCTGTCTTTGTGGTTTAGTTTCTTGGAGACCGGATAGTAGCGTGCTAAGAAGACATCCCTCAGTTGATTCCAAGTAAAGATGGAGTTGTATGGGAGCTCAGTGAACCACATAGCAGCCTCTCCCGTCAGTGAGAGAGGAAACACTCTGAGCCCTATCACATCTAGATCCAAGTCAGGCCTCCCCACACAACTTTTGCACACTGCCCTTACCTTAGCTATATGGGCATGTGGATCCTCAGAAGGTAGCCCTGAAAACAAACCTCTGGCAGTGAGCATTTGCATCAGACTACTAGTTACCACAAAAGTGTGGCCTGTGGGTAGAGGAGGCAAAACCAGTGGCCCATCCGAATCTGCTATGTTATCATAGCCTCTGTAGTATGCTTGGGGCCGTGGAGCGGGATTTTGTCCTCTCTGTAGATGTTCACCCGGAGCTTCGGGTAACATCTGACCATGAGCATCAACCGGAGCTGGGATGTTCTGGTTTGGATCGTCATCATTGATTCCCAAATTACGATTCATGTTTCGTAGTGTACGCTCTAACTCGTGATCGTAGGGGAATAATGGTTCTCTTCCTCTCCGTGTATTTGGCATACAAGGAGGATAGTTCTGAAAAGAAATCAAAAACAATAAAACAAAGTAAAATCAAGAAAATATCAACTAAACTATAGTAATAAGTTAAAATTAATCTAAAAGCTAATTTCCCCGGCAGCGGCGCCAAAATTTGATACGCTCAAACTTACTTCTCAAATGAGAAGTAAAGCGGTCGCGTCAAGTAAATAACCCAACTAGTGAGGTTGGGATCGTTCCCACGAGGAAAATAGTCTAGACTTAACTTTAACTTGTTATTACTATTGTTCAATTGATAACTTCCTTAGAAAGTAAAAAAACATAAAAATGTAAACAGGGGGGTTTGTATCTCCTAATAAGTAAAAAGAACTAAAAAGAACTAACGAAATTGAAAGAGACACTTAACAGCTTTTAGAGTTGGGTTTTAATCAATTAATCAAAGTAACTAGGGTTTACGTGTTCCCCACAGGTTCATAACTTGATAATTCTAACTATAACAATTCTTTCCTAGTATCTTGCATGCAAAGTGATAAGTTATGTATTTCTAAATCCTTGGTCCGGCATCTAGAAAATCTCACTCCGCACCTTGGTCCGGCTACGTGTGTTGCTTTCCTAACCCTTATCGTTACCCCATATTAAGCATCGTATTCGATATTTGACTAAGTTACTACCTCGTACCAATCAATACTAGCCTATTAGATAGTATACACTAAATCTATGTTAATAATTCTTTTCCTATTATCTACCTCCTTGGTCCGGCAAGTAGCATTAAGGCGAGTTCTAACGTTGATCATCCGTTAAAAAGACTTCTAAGCGAAAGAATTATTAATACATGCAAGACACTATTCTAGAATTGTTATTTTAGCTAGGGTTTATCTCATTATTTGCCTATGGTTCCCACAACCCTAGTTATGGAGTTTAGTTACTCATCGCCATAAACACAATTTTCAAATATATTAAATAAGAATTCATGTACTTACTTCAATGAGAAAGAGTAAAGTCCAAAAGATTGCTTGATTAATCACCAAAAAGTACTTGTAAGAATATCCAAAGGATCAAACACTAATCAATAATTTCTAATAATAATATGAGTTCTAATATTGTAGAGTCTAATTATCAGGTGTCTAACCTCAAAAACGAGGTTTTTCGAACTATTTATAAAAATACAAAACCTAATTAAACAAGAATTCTAATTACTGGAAATCTGCCAAAACGCGGCTGGGTCGACGGACCACGCGACGGACCGTCGTGGTCATGACGGACCGTCGTGGACTCCGTCGTCCCATACTTGTGCATTTTCTTCTGCTGCTTTCTTCATTCCCCTCAACGGTAAGTGTGACGGACCGTCATAGGCACAACGGTCTGTCGAGGGTCTCGTTTCAAAAGACTTCAACTCTTGGAATTTGGGTACTGGGATCACTTCTCTGATCTTCACGACGTACATGCAGGACGGACCGTCATGGCCATGACGGACCGTCACAAGCCTCGTAATCCCACACTTGTCAGACTTCCCCATCTTCCTTCAGCAGCTTCTCTCTCAAAATCTCCGCAATTGGCTCTGGAAAGATTTCCTGCAAAACAAAGAGAAACTTGTATAAAAATTAGCATAAAAAGGGCTTTTGGACACACTAAACTTGAGTTAAAAGTATTAATTATACCGTGAAACCACGGTATATCAGTACCAAAAAACAAATTAGAGGGGCTCAGATGTGCTATTTTGTCGTCATATTTCAGAGACATTGTGAAGACCCAAGTTTTCACATTTGCACAGTTCTATTCATGGCACTCCCATTTAATGCACCAGCCGGGAATCGAACCCGGGTCTGTACCGTGGCAGAGTACTATTCTAGCACTAGACCACTGGTGCTTGATATTATAAATATCCAATGTTGAATATAGAATCAACATTGGCTGATTCAACTAGTGCTTCTACGAATGATGGTCCATCAAAGACTTTTCGTATATGTTACGAGTCTTAGAATGTTACAATCAGAGGCGAATTCAAAATTTGAAGGTTGTGAGTGTCATACGTTAAGTTCATCAAATTAATCAAATATTAACCTATTTTTGGCCTTGTAAATAGCAATTTGAGACGAATTTATTTTGTTATTCATCCTTTCAGTTTATGAGATAAATAAATTCAACAAAAAAATTATAATTTTGCACAAAGAATATTTTTTTTTTCAATACTATTAGTATTTACATGATATAAAAAAAGATATAATTCATTTAAATTGCACTCGGCGAGTTTTCTTATTCCAGAAAACTCAAAGATGACATAATTATTTATATTTATAGAAATTTCACGTTTTATGTAACAAACTAAATATAAAGAGCTCGCAAAATTTCACATACATTATTTTAATGACATAGATGAAGTACTATGTAAAAATGCCAAACAAAAATCAAATGTGATTTCAATAAGATTTTTATAAACTAAAACTTTCAAAAAGATTTAAATTATCACAGTTCAAAAACTCTATCGTACACATCCAAATGTTTTAGATAATAGAACAAAGAATAAGAGAAACTCATAGCTTAGTAATTTATGAAATTTGGACGAAGAGTGACTAGATCTAGTTGGAAGAAGAAAAATATTACTCCCCATCTGAATTACAACACTTTTGAAATTTATATCCTAAAATAAATCTTAAATATTTGTGTGACTATAAATTATTTCTTTAAGGTAAAATAATAATTTATAGTGTAAAATAAATCTTGAATATTTGTGCGACTATAAATTATATCGTTAAGATAAAAATAATAATTTAAAACTTAGTTATTTTTAATAATAATAAATAATATTTTTGAAAATAGACTAAAACAAGAAATGTGTCACATAAATTCATGCTTAAAATAGAAAAGGAAGAAAAAGAAAATATATAAAAATTACAACAAAAATGTTAGCAAATTTATGCCTATATAACATAAAAATGTAAAAGGGGATACTATGTAGATTATTTATGGGGCTACTAATACGAAAATGAACAGTAAAATTTTAAATAAAAGATGTGCCCATTAGAATCGAATACGCAACGTTAAAGTTCAAAAAACATGACCTTTCACCACCGGCACTAGGTGCCTACTTGTTGTTGGGGTCGCAAGTTTAATATTTATTATATATTATATATACACACATAAATATACGAAGTTTCAACCAAGTTCACTGATTGACGTGGCACCCCCTCCCTAACACATAGATCCTCCCCCGCTAATAATCGACGCTCCAACAATTTTTACACATTTTACAAATGTGGATTTAGAGTTGTCAGCTTCAAGGACATTTGCACAAGTGGAGGAAGGTTTGGTTTGTCTAACATATTGCCCTGTAGATGAAATTGTTATATTTGGAACGTTGATAGGGATATTTCCTTCTTGGATATGATCTTGTGAACAATAAAGTCTTTTTTGCCCATAGATTGCACTAGGTACTAATGTTGTTACAAGTAATTCAAATTTTATTGATCAACTCTTCATATCTTATGAATTCTTTCTATTAAATGCTTACTAATGGAGATCTTGTAGCGATCCTTTTCGAGAGATATCACAACTTGAGAAGAAATCTACTTTAATACTTGCGACATTTAAAAGAGATTAACGAATGAAAACAAAATTTTAATCTAGTTGACGTGTTAGATTCATAACGAATAATTTAGTTAAGAATGTGTATTTTGCCCACTTTAAAAATTTAATTGAAGTCAAAATACATATGGCACGAAATAACAATAGTATTACTAACTTCTATGTAGCAAATATCAACATGTTCATGCCTCACAACACTGACAAAACATATAGTAAATTATTATATATCAATACTTGAGTTTACACTCCCCAAAAAGATTAAAAACATATAGCCATACTTATATTACAACTCATGTTGACCTGACCAAATCAACCCTCCAAAACTGATGTAAATATACAAATCATAGATAGTGCACAAGTCTCAAGGTTCATACAAAATATACATATGCCTATATGAAAATTTGATCTTCCTTAAGGCTCTCAAAATCTCCATCTCCAGATCCCTTAGACTCACCAAGTTATCATTCTCAAGTCAAGGGCAGCAAAATTGAAGTATAATCAGTAAATCAAGTAAACAATATACAATAGTATCAAGTTGGATAATTAAAGCTTCAAATGTCAATAACGCTCGTAGCACCATTTTCCAAGATGTTCAATAATATGACTCGCCCAATATATACATCATGTCGTCACACCAAGCGCGAGCATAATCAAGAAAGGTCAAAGCCCAATAATCAAGAGAACCAAGAACCATATTAAAAATGCTTTCTTGTTCGTACTTAAAATGGACAACACCCATACTTAAGATGAACTAAAAATCCAGAGTCAAGATAGAATTTGACCCGAATCAAGAGGCATTTCAATATTGACAAAGTCACATCCATAAGAAGAACAAAGTCCTAGAAAGAATGTCAAATGATCAAACGATCCGTATAAGTGGGCGAGTTACACAAGAGTCCTTAACATCACAAATGACAACAACACGACAATGCAAAGTGACAAGAGGTAACCAAAGTACCAAGATAATATTTCAGATATACCATCAGATAAAAATAGTAAAAGTACAAGTTTATACAAAAATCTTCAACGCTCTAGCAAAGAAACAGTCCAACACGACTTCAAGAGTTCAAACCGTGGACCAACCAATGTATAAAGGTCCTCAACTTGTTCACGAGTAGATATAACCTTAAAATACAATTAAATAACTTATTTAATTCCTAGTATATCAATAATGTCGAAGTAAAATAGGATAGTCATCATAATTAAGCCTAGCCTGTACAAATACGACTAAGTTCCCAAAATAGTGAATCTGTGCAACAAAAGTACTTCAGGTCGCAACTTAGTTTTGAAACAGGAAACTACAAAATTGGAATTTATATCCTTCATAAAAGATGTAGGTACATCTATTAATCTTAATAATAATCAAGAATCACCTCAAAATACGTTTTTTATAAAAAGATATATAATCAAAACACTAACAGTTGAACAAACATGATTTCTAATTCTAGAAGTTGGACAGAACCTGTCCTATGTTGCGTCCCATATTTCGAATCCATAAAAGCAAAATTGGAGTTTTTCATAAGCATAAGAGTAGTAGAATTACGAATTAGATTTCCAAATCATATTTATTTAATGCAAACTAAGTTCTATCGAAAGAGATATGCATAAAATACCAAACATTACCCAGTTCAGAAGCAGATTTCGTCACTTACCAAAAAGGAAGTGTGTGTGTTGGATTCAATCCAAAAGGACCTAGTTTTAATTTTGATGTTGAAGAATCAAGTGTTTAAATAATATTATAATGTTCTCAGACTTGGGGGAAACAAATTCAATCAAAAGGGAGTATAAAAATATATAGCTAGAAATGTGATCCTCATCACATGTACACATGTCCTTCATAGGTGCTGCCCAAATAAAAGTAGGTTGCCCAAAAAACATACATATATAACTATATGTATATACCTGATTCCATAACTTCCAATTCATATGTAATTTTAATTAATCAACTTACATAAATACCCCTATACAATACTTTAAACTATGATAACAATTTATGTTAAGCACATTTTCAATTATCATAAAATTTCAAATTCCCAAAATAAGAATAAAACACATTATAATAATTAAGAAATGATGTATTGACATAAAATTCTTGTTCTAGCATATTAGGGTGTTACAGATCTAATCTTTTTATTATGTTGAAAATGTAAGGAAAATGAAATCAAGAAGTTACAATTACAAAGTCCTAACATATTCTTGATCTAGTTCCCCAATTTTTTTTCCGTATATTGATCTTCGCTTTTTTTTTTTGTATTATCGAGACACACGAAGAGTTAGTCATATTGTGTGATTCAAATTTAAAAGACTTGATAAGAGAGTTTTAGTGAATAACAAACACTACACAACATTTATAAAATAAAAGAATGACAGATAACAAAATCGAATAAGGCATAGATGCCAGAATTGTCAAACTACTTTTGATATGAAAAAAAGATTTTGAATAGTAATAGACTTGAAGTGGATATCAACAAGAATGATACCTCTCTACTTTTTGTTTAAGAAGAAAACTCATGAATATTGACAGTCTTGTGGGGATATCAACAAGATCTTACATAATTACGTATTAATTTTGTTTTCCTTCTATTTTTAAAGATTAAAGTCGTAATGATATGTGTATTGTATTATTTCTTTCTTTTTCATTTCTTTCTTTCTTGTATGTCTTTATGATGTCTCTGAAGTTTAATTTTATACCAACTTCTGATTGGTGTAAGTTTATAATTTCTTTTAGTTCAAACTAATATATTAAAATGCTAGAGTATCTCCTAAAGAGATACCACTTTATCTTCATTATGGTGAAGTTCTGCTGAAGTATAAATCAAATTTAAATTTATAATTATTATCTCTTTGTTCAAATTAGTAACTTAATTATGTTGAGAAATCTGCTAATTACTAATCAAATTTTAAAATTTATAATTCATTGCTTAAAAGATATAAATTTTAATGATTAATATATTTTCTTTATTGGTGTTTGTTGTAACATATAGTATCTAGAATTACCTAAGTTTATCCAAGAAAAAAATAATCAAATTTATAAATAATTAAGGAAATCTGGAAAAAATTTCAGATTTCAAAAGTGAGTTTTTGGTCATTTTCAAACGACCATAACTTTCAGCTCAGGAAGAGTTTGAGTGAGTTCTTCATATGGATGGAAATCTCATCAGAAGATCTTACCAACGACACCAAGTTTGTGAAATTTTGAGGTCTTATGAGGGAGATATGACTTCTGGAAGTTTGATTATTGGGAAGAGGAAATCCCAAATCCGAATTTATTAAGGGTGTTTTGGTCTTTTCCTAAATCAATTACTAATTTGTTTTAAGGGTAATAAGTTGGGGTCTAAGATGAATCCAATCAGTTTTCACAATTAGAAAATAAGTTAGGGCTTCGAAAGAAAGGATAAAAGAGGAGAAGGGAGAAGAAGACGTAAGAACACAAAGACTTCGTTGCGTGAATTTCATCGAGGGTGATCCCTTTGAGGTATGTGAGATTTTTTTTGTTGGGTTACATCACCTACACATCAATTTTTTCAGTTAAGTGAAATTGAGGATTTATTTCATGTTAGGATTAATTTCTTGGAAGAACGTTATATTTCTTGTTGATTGGATTGTTGGTTGTCATTGTTGTTTAGATACTTGTTAATTCGAGTTATTTTGAGTTGTAGTCAGTATTTATTGATAGTACCAATGGTACTAATCATTCAGTGAAAGATCTAGGATGTTTTGGAGAGTTTAGAGATAGAAAACGAGTTCAAAAATTCGTCAGACGTACCTGGGTAAGGGCAGGCGCGCCGCGCCTGCAGTGCACCAGAAATTGGCCACAGTCAACCAAGGCCTGGCGCGGCGCACCACCAATGCGCCAGAATCAAGCCTAAGTCAACTTAGGCTGGCGCAGCGCGCCACCAGTACGTCGGACCCGACGTTTTTCATCTAGTTTTCGTAATTTAGCCCTTTAAAGTCCTTTAAAGGTACATTAACATTCTCCAATGAATTCTAATCACTTCAAATGATATCTAAATACCTAGAAATCATCTAGAACTCAAATTAAAACCTTGAATCCATAATCCATTCAATGAAAGTTAAGATCAATGTCAAGGAAGTTAAGAGTCAAGTCTAAGGTTAATAAGTAAGTTAAAGTTAAGTTATTATAGGTTTTCAAGAGTCTTCATTAAACATTTTAACTTTGTTTTAATAATCAAGTTTCAAGTCAAGAAAGAGTAAAGAGTTTATTTAAATTCTTAAAAACTACAAGAGAATTATGTATTCTCTAAGAGTTAAGTTTCAAGTAAGCAAAGAGTATCAAGTTGAGTTCAGTTCTCAAGAGTTATATGAGAACTAAATAGTCTCTCAGAGCTTAAACTAAAATGTTTTTTAACTTTTGAGAAAGAAAGGAAGCTAGACTTCCACAGAGCCTATCACTAGTTTTAATAGAAGAAAGAGGAAACTATGCTTTCCAATAGAGTTTCTTAAAAGCTAAATTTTAAGCACTTATCTCAAATCACAAAATTAGTATGTTTTAAAAATATATGAGCCTATATATATATATATATATATATTGGGAGTAGTATTGAGCACCGATGTGGAGATACGAGTTCAGATTAATTCAATTCTCCATGTAAACTGTGTAGCCATCATGGGTAGAAAAGGGTCATACTTTTTAGATGAACCCTCTTCATAGTTTACTAGTGGATCAATTAGGTAGTTCAGGTCCTATACTCTGACAAACTTTGGATGACCACACATCATGGGCTGAGTAACTTTGTATCATCACTATAGCTCTTAAGTGATGATTGTCGGTTAGAGAAGCTCCCATATAAGTATTGTATTTTCATATACATTAGTTATTTGTATTTTTAAATAAATCTCAGATATTTTTTGTATACTTGTATTCATTCAGAGTTTACAATATTCTTTCAGTAAGTATTTCTTTTTATTGCATTCACGTTTAAATTTTTATATTGAATAAGAGTAAGTAGATCTTAGTTGAGCAGAGCCAAGGTAAGTGTTCTTTCTTAATCCTTTTCAAGTCTAAGTGTTGTTTAGCTTTCCAACTCGCATACTCGTACATTCAATGTACTGATGCCTGTTGGTCTGCATCATTTCATGATGCAAAGCAGGTAACTAGGATCAACACGCAACGCACCGTTGATCCAGTTGAGCACTCCACAGTCACTTGGTGAGACTCCTTGCATTTCGGAGGACATCCCTTTAATTTATCTTCTAGATTAGTCCATTAGGATGTTGTGGGTTATGTCCTAACATCCCTCTTCAGTCAGTTTAGAGGCTTCGTAGACTATTAGTAATTCAGTTTGGAGTTAATTTACTTGTTGAGACTCAAGTCCTTGTTGTCCAGATTAATTTATGAAGTATTTGTTTTAAATATGCTTATTTCTTATTTAAGTTGAGTTTATTCTTCCTCTGAGTTAAGTAAGTCAGGCCAATGGTTCGTTTGGGGGGCAGAAATGGTCTCCGAGTGCCGGTCTCGCCCAGGGTCTAAGCTCGGGCATGACATTTGTTATATAAGTTATATAAACTATCGAGAAAATGCATGTAAATATTATATACACAAGAAAGAAATATTTATATTATTTAAAATTATTGAGACATGATTATTGGTATAGATATTGTAAATAAAGGATATAACTTACTTTTTCATCATAAGATCAAGTTGTATTTAATTTCATATGACTCCATAATAATTGTTTATTATATTTCTACAAAATTCAATTCATTAAACATAATTACAATTCATATTATTTTAGAGAAGGGTGAAAAAGATTGAAATGAATAAAGTCAATTTAATTACGCAAATAAATGATATAAAGTATTAGCTAATATTAATTTATTTTTTATACTGAGGGAATTATAAATTACTCGCTATTTAATTGTTATAACATGCATTACTTATTTACAATAAAAATATATATTAATTTTAATAAACAAACTTAGTATATCTAATCTGTTATAAAACTATAGAATAAGAAGAAGAAATCGGAGAGAAAAGAAGAGAAGACTTGTTATTTCTCTTGATGAATCAATTCACAATGAAGAGGAACACTCTATTTATAGGAGAAATCTAACTTGGTCCCCAAGTAGGACTCTTTAACCATATCCTAAAAAGGACTCCACATGATAGACATTCACTATAATACAAATACTTTATAACACTCCCCCTGAATGTCTAATTCATAGATGATGTGTCTCATCAAAAACCTTACTAAAAAAAACTTTAAGAAAAGAAAAACTCTAGTAAAGGAAAAGAGTACACATATCTATTAATACGCATCTAGGCTGCCTCATTAAAAACCTTACAAGGAAAACCCAGTGGGACAAAACATCGTAAGGGATGATTAGATGAAGTGGCTACGATTGACTGCCTTGTAGATCTCCAAGATATGGCAGTCCCCCCACATATAAGCACATAGCCTGTTTGGGATCGAGCTTTGTGTGGATCAGATAAATATCCTGCATCAGCATAACCAACAAGATTTGGGCTACAATTAACATAATAAAATAAGCCATATTAGTTGTCCCTTTAAGATATCGCAAAATGTGTTTGATCCCATTCCAATGTCTCCTAGTAGGAGCAGAACTATACCTTGCTAACAAGTTAACATCAAAAGCTATATCAGGCCTTGTATTATTAGCAAGATACATTAGTGCACCAATTTCACTAAGATATGGTACTTCAGAACCAAGAATTTCTTCATCCTTTACTTGAGGTTGGAATGGATCCTTATTCACATCAAGTGAACGAACAACCATCGGAGTACTTAATGGATGTGCTTCTTCCATACATAATATTTTCAACACTTTTTCTGTGTAGGCAGATTGATGAACAAAAATATCATCTGTCAAATGCTCAATTTGCAAACCAAGACATAATTTTGTCCTTCCCAGATCTTTCATCTCAAATTCATTATTTAAATAATCAATTGCCTTTTGAAGCTCTATTGGAGTTCCAATAAGATTTATGTCATCAACATAAATAGCAAGTATAACAAATTTCGGTATTGTTTTCTTTATAAAGACACATGGACAAATTGCATCATTTGTATAACCTTCCTTAATTAAATACTCACTAAAACGGTTATTCCACATGCACCTAGATTGCTTCAAACCTTATAATGATCTTTGCAATTTAATTGAATACATTTCTCGAGATTTTGAATTAAATGATTTAGGCATCGCAAATCCTTCAGGAATTTTCATGTATATCTCATTATCAAGTGATCCATAAAGGTAGGCTGTAACCACATCCATCAAATGCATTTCAAGTTGCTCATGGACTGTGAAACTAATGAGATAACGCAATGTTATTGAATCCATAACGGGTGAGTATGTCTCTTCATAGTCGACGCCAGGCTTTTGAGAAAATCCTTGTGCCACAAGGCGTGCTTTATACCTTTGTATTTCATTTTTCTTATTTCTTTTCGCACAAAAATCCATTTGTAACCAACAGGTTTAATAGCATTAGGTGTTTGAACTATAGGTCCAAAAACATCACGCTTGGTAAGTGAATTCAACTCCAATTGAATTGCTTCTTGTTATTTTGGCCAATCATTTCGTTGTCGACATTCTATAACATATTGAGGTTCATGATCCTCATTATCTTGCATGATATTTTTTGCAACATTATATGCACAGACATAATCAATCACTATTTCTGATCGATTCATAATAATTTCAACATCTCTTAAATTTATGGATAGTTCATTATTTCCTTGAGTTTCAAGTTCATTGATTCTTTCGTGAATATCAGACTTATTCAAATTTTGAACTTCCATATAAGATTCTTTCGTAGTGTCATCTTGACATTTAATCTTTCTTTTTCTAGGATTTTGATCCTTAGACCCCAATAGTCTACCACGCTTTAGGTGTGTTTTTGACTCATTAGCTATGACACTACTGGATGGTCCTTTAGGGACATCAATTTGAATTGGGACATTCTCTGCAGGAATATCTGATTTAGTAATCCTTTTCAAATCTGTAAATGCGTCTGGCATTTGATTTGCAATTTTCTGCATATGAAGAATCTTTTGTACATCTTGTTCTCAAGTAGAAGAATATGGATCAAGATGAGACAATGATAAATTTTTCCACAAAATTTCTCGTTTTATTTCACTATTCTCTCCCCCTAATTTTGGGAAAACTGTCTCATCAAACCGACAATCTGCAAATCTAGCAGTTAACATGTCTCCAACATTGGTTCAAGATAGCGGATAATGGAGGGTGACTCAAACCCAACATATATTCCTAACCTTCTTTGAGAGCCCATCTTAGTGCGGTTTGGTGGTGCCACAGTCACATGTACAACACTTCCAAAAATTCTTAGATGGGATATATTAGGTTCTTCACCCATAACCAATTGCAATGGAGAAACCTTATAATTGTTTACATCCCTACTCTTTCGAAATAAAGCGAAACATCGCGGTAACTCGAAAATAAATAATTGACTCAATTTTAACAAAGTTTTAAAAATAAACGAGTTTTAAAAAAGAGTCGCCACCTAATTTTAGGAAAACTAGGAAACCAATTATTAATCTACGAAACCAAATTGATTCTACGTAAGGGGTTCAAGGGTTCAAGTTATTCCGAAGGGAAGGGGTTAGGCACCCTTCGGAATCCACAATTGTGGTTTCCGACTAAATTCATTTTTTTTCAAATTGAGGAAGAATATAAAATAATACGCAGATATAATAAACATGCAATATACAAAATAAAATAAAATAATAATCGGCCTAAAGTTTGTCTAACGTCAATATTCACAAGATAATGAAATTAAAAGTATGATTCGAACTTTTTTCCAATAATTTCAAGGAGAAGCACCTCCGGGTATCTGTAAAGACACTCAGTAAAAGAGTTAGTACCAAATAAAAATAAAAAATGAATAACTCAAATAATAACTAAAAATAAATAAAAATTCGTCTTATTAAGAGGGGAGGCCTTGGAAATCGACGGTAATTTCTTCATCGGCCAATTTCAAAAACTAAAATATATAAACTTAAATTAAAATTTCGTCTTTTAAAGTGGAAAGGCCTCTAAACCCGACGGATAGATTTTTCATTGGCCCATTTCAACAGATATATAAAATTAAATTAAAATTCTGTCTTTTTTAAAAATGTGAGGCCTCCAAAACCGACGGAGAGTTTTCTCCTTGGCCCATTTCAACAGATATATAAAATTTAATTAAAATTTCGTCTTTTTTAAAAATGGGAGGCCTCCAAAACCGACGGAGAGTTTTCTCATTGACCCTTTAACAAATATATTTAACTTGAACATCAACAAAACATAACAAACTTATCCCAAAAGAATATGGAAAACAACAACCAAACTAAACAACATACTTAGAAATGGAATCAACAATAACGTAATATATAAAAATTAAAAATAACATTAAAATAGAATAATAACAAAACCCTGAAAAGTTAAGATAGCAAATAGTTGACTAACAATTTTAAAATAATAATAATAATAAATAAATAAACATCAAACCGTAAAATAATGCTTATATTAAAACTACAATAAACACAAATATTAATTGACTTTTAGAACTACATCAAACTAAAAAACAAAACAAGCTACATATAATAAACAGAAAACATAAAAGAGCTGGGAATTAAATAAAAAAAGGCTAAGAAAAAAAATTTACCTGGTTCTGGGCAGCGAACCGGAACTACGAGTTTGAAGGAGACGACTCCACCTCCTCAACTCGAAAAACCACAAAAAACACTTTAAAATTTTTGAACTATGGGAACCAAGAATTCTCAAAATTTTATGAGTATTCTTTTGTCTTCCCCTCCCCATCCTCCTTTAAAATATTGAATGAAGTGGGTTTATATAGAAACCCAAAAATCCTCAAAAAGGATAAAATACCGATGTGGGACTATTGCAAAATTGAAAATTGTTTGAGTGACAATGTGGGAAAGGCAGATTCTTTTTTTTGTATTTGACTCAAAATGTATGAATTTTAAAATCATCGGACTAAAATTTGCTATTAAATAAATAAAGCTCCAAAATCACGAATTTTTAAAATGTTAGGCCAAAATTGGGTGTCAATAGCTGTCCCTTTCGTTGTGTATGATTGATGAAAGAAATCGTGGACAACGAAAATTAACAAACCCAATTTTGACCGAACACATGACTTTTGTAGAGAAGTGCGGTTGCATGTGGTGGAAGTCAATCCCAGACCTGTCTCCAAAATGTTCCATGATGTGTTGCATCCTTTTTGAAGTAGTTTGCACCTGTTTTTTTTTTTTTTTTGAAGAAATCCATCCTTTCGAATGCTCTTGACAAAGTCTGAGATAAAACTCGTCAGCTTAAAAATGCAATTTAAATGGGAGATAGTGTCTTCCACCGTGTCGACACTTAATTTCTCTCCTCGATATTTAACGTCAGTTGACGTTGAGGGATAAATATTTCCTTTGAGATGCACGATTCTTTTTCTGGCAGTGCATGATTGCTTGCAGGGCATGAATATCTTCCTGCGATGTTCAAATTTGCGAGGGATGGAATCTTCTCGCGATGTATAAAATTTTGCGAGGGATGGGTTCTTCTCGCAATGCATAAAATTTTGCAAGGGATCAAATCTTCTCGCGATACATAAATTCCGCAAGGTATGAAATCTTCTTGCGATATGTAAAATTTTGCGAGGAATTGAATCTTCTCGCGATGCATGAAATTTTGCAAGGGATGAAATTTTCTCGCGATGCATAAATTCCAAGGTATGAAATCTTTTTGCGATATGTAAACTTTTGCAAGGAATTGAACCTTCTCGCGATGCATAAAATTTTGCGAGGGATGAAATCTTCTCGCGATACATAAATTCCGCAAGGTATGAAATCTTCTTGCGATATGTAAAATTTTGCGAGGAATTGAATCTTCTCACGATACATAAAAAAAATTAACTCGCGATGCATGAATTCCGCAAGGTATGAAATCTTCTTGCTATATGTAAACTTTTACGAGGAATTGAATCTTCTCGCGATGCATAAAATTTTGCGAGGGATGAAATTTTCTCGCGATGCATAAATTCCGCAAGATATGAAACCTTCTTGCGATGCATAAAATTTTGCGAGGAATTGAATCTTCTCGCGATGCATAAAAAATTTAACCCACGATGCATGAATATTAATCCGCGATGCATGAATATTAACTCGCAATGAATGAATATTAACTAGTGATGCATGAATTAACTCGCGATGCATGAATTGACTCTCGATGCATGAATCTTCTGCGGGGCATGAATATCTTCTCGCAATGCATAAATTCCGCAAGGTATGAAATCTTCTTGCGATGCATACATTTCTGCGAGGTATGAAATCTTCTCGCGATGTATGAACTTTCTGCGTGGTATGAAATCTTCTCGCGATGCATGAATATTAACTCGCAATGCATGAATTAACTCGCGTTGCATGAATATTAACTAGTGATGCATGAATTGACTCTCGATGCATGAATATTAACTCTCAATGCATGAATATTTACTCGCGATGCATGAATATTAACTAGTGATGCATGAATTGACTCTCGATGCATGAATATTAACTCTCGTTGCATGAATTGACTCTCGATGCATGAATTAACTAGTGATGCATGTTCTTTGTAGTTATTATCAAGCTTCTAGCAGTACTTATCAGAATTTTGAGGTCTTCCTCAAAGCACATCTCAAAATGATTTTCAATCTTGACTTGTTGACTATCTCTATTGTGGATTTTTGAAATATCTTCAAAAATTCTGTCCCATTTTTTATTGTTATGAGAACTAATAATCACACTGGGTATATGACCGAGCCATCGTGGCGCCTACATATCATGTTGATGCAGGAATCAGGTCAAATGTAATTCCAATCTTGTGGATGGTGAGTGCCGCAAAGAATCTGAAAGATTATCAGTAGAAAATGCATAATATGAACAATGATGGAATATGCAAATGGTATTCCTTGCTATATTCAAAGCCTAAGAACAAGATATATCATATTCTGGGATGGACAATCCAATGAAGTAAAATAGGCGTCTCACACATATAAGACTAACTTAATAACACTTTTTATAACGAACAACTCAAAAGACAATTTTTTTTCTTTTTATTTTTCAAAAATAAATAAAAAAATGTGATGAGATAGTCAAATCTTCACCACGATTGGTACCAACAGTTAGGATTGCAGGTAAATCTCTCTCTCTTTTTTTCTTTTCTTTTTCAAAAAAAAAAAGTGATGAGATAGTCAAGTCCTCACCACGATTGGTACCAACAGTTAGGATTGCAAGTAAATCTTTTTTTTAGAAGATTGAATTAAGGTAATTCCTACAGCTTCAAGTGGTACCTCAAATATACTTAAGGATCAACAAGATCCGTTCATCTTGTTTCAAACAAAGGTTTTGAATTGTATCAATCTTCATTTTTCAAGTGCTCTCACGACAAAGGCTAGTCCTATTTAACACATATTTGAAACATTTGATTATAGGACATGTTTTCAAAGTGCACTCACACTCACACTCACAAGAATGTTCAATGCACACAACTGTGATACCATATGCTTGACCCTTATGTAAAAATCTCCACTAATGTGAGAACATTTGGAATGAGATCATGTAGGGCTTGTCATTGGCTTGTAACGTAGGCTTAGGGATGGGTAGAATATTTATTTGAGATAAAAGTGACTTAATTCCTCCTTGAGCGTCACACTGAATTTGTGCTCTTAATGATTGGTATGCCTTTGGCGTTAGATCCTCTTCATTATTCCCCCACCTTTAATCTTCTTTTGAATTCTCATTTTAATGTTTTTTTTTCTTCCCCCTTTTTCAGTTTTTGAGCTTTTCTCTTCTTCTCTTTTTCTTCTTCTTTTGAGTCCTTATTCCTTGGATCTTTTATTTTATTCACTTCTTCATTATAATAATTTTCCTTTTTGTTGGAGTATTTTCTTTCCCACCTTTCACTGATCTCGTAAAGGAAATTTTTGCCTTTCTTTATTTCTTCCACTTTTTTTTTTCTTTCTCTTTTTTTCTAGAGTCTTTGCTTCCTTGATTTTGAGAGACTCAATATCATTGCTTTTTGAAATTTCAAACATGAATCTCCTCTTATAATTTGCACATTCTTTGTGCACTAAAGAAGGTTGGGCCAAGAGAGGATAGTGCTTGTAAGCACTCAAAAGGGTAGTGGTTAAGATGTGGTTGTCCAAAGAAAGATTTCAGGCTCAAAATGGGTAAACTAGGGATTATGTTATTTGGTAGGCTTGTAAAGGCACAATCGGATAAAAAAAGGCCTACAATCCTTTCTCAAATCAAACATTACTCATGATTTCGCCTCGAAAAACATTCATGTCAAGTTCTAGATCAATAGTTTAACACAATTGAACTTTGATCAAAATCTCACCACACAATGCACATGAAACATAATGTTAGTTTTATTCTTATCTGATTGCATGCAAGATAATTTTCAAGCATCGCAAAAGTACAGATAAGAGGTACCACGAGAATCTGTACTTTACCGCAAAGTCAGTCTTTTCCATCATATCGAATATATTTACATGCTCTTAACTACATAGGTCCCAACCGAGTTGAAGACATGACTCTTATGGTATGTACAAACATTTTTTTGAAAGAATGATTATCGAACCCGAGAAGGGCTGCCTACGTATCTCATTAACATGAGAATCAGGTGTGCATAGTTCATGCAGATATGACTTGGAAAATATGCACAAACTATTTTATAATAATTTTTTTTGGAGAAGATAATACCGAACCCAAGAAGGTTTGCCTACGTATCTCATTAACATGAGAATTAGGTACACGTAGTTCGTGCAGATATGACTTTGAAAATATGCACAAACTATTATGTTTTTTAAATTTTTACCTTTCTTTTGAGAAGATAATACTGAATCCAAGAAAGGTTGCCTACGTATCTCATTAAAATGAGAATCAGGTACGCGTAGTTCATGCAGATATGACTTGAAAATATGCACAAACTATTTTACTTTTACTTTTTTTTTTTGAAAAAGATAATACCAAACCCAAGAAGGGTTGCCTACGTATCTCACCGAAATAAGAATCAGGTACGCGTAGTTCGTCCAGATGAGGCATATAATAATTTAAAGATTTAGACAGCTCAACGAAATACCTAGGTCTAGCGCCACTAAAATTTGTAGTCATAAAGTTCCCCCTTCTTTTTCTTTTAGCTAATGTGTTTTATAACCTCTTAATCGTCAATATTTATACTGTCTGTTGAATGTACCCTACGAATTTCTACAGTAATGATTTGTTGTACTCTTTTTGGATGTTTTCTTGAATCTTTGTCTCTTCCCAATTTTCACGAGATCCAGAAATTGTTATGACCATCCCCGACTGATGTCGGGGACGGTATCCCTACAAAAATATGAGAAATATGTGAGAGCAGGACCATCATGCAAAATAAAAATAAGTGGATGCGACCTCATAGTCAAATACTCCCCTAATTTATCGTTTTGACTTGATATAATTGTCTGGTGAAATAAAAGGACTCGAATTTCGCTAATCCTCTTGTCTCTCGCGACTACGGACAAATAATGGTTTCTAAATCCGAACATAAATCCATTTTTTGCTGGGAAGAAGAACAACTCAAAATGTAAAAGTGTTAGTTCATGTACATAATGGATAATGCAAAATATTGCACAAATAATGAATTAAAAACAAAAATACTGTTTTAATTAAAGACAAACTGAATATATCACATAGCATACAAACAATTATTGCACGTCCTATACAAATATGTGACCCTTTTATGCCTAGGGTTGGCTTATCGATTTGAAGGATGTATACTTCATTTGAAATATTTCATTGCCCCAAAACTCAAATTTATACAAATTTTATGAACAAAACCCAATGGGAATACATAATAGGGAAAATGTATACAAGATAATCAGTCCCACGAAGGGGTACGACCCTAAACTATGCCTCCACGAAAAATCCTTCTTCTTTCTTGGCTTTTTGTAATCTTCGGATGTCAAAAACTTCGAATAGGCTAGTAGCTTGTGAAGCTCTTTCTTTAACTTATATAAACTATAATCTAATCCTTACACTGTGAGATAATGATTTTCTCAAACAACGTATACATCCTTCAAATTTAAATATATAAGTATGAACGTCCATATAGGCCGTGGAACGTTTTGGACTCAAGGTGGTCTTCTAATGGGCTCAACACGCCTTGGGTGTTGGTCATCTTAGGCTGATGCTTAAATTCGGATTTAGTTTTTCTCTATCCTAGGATGACTAGAATTGGTATAGAAGTGACGGTTACCCGAGTTGGACAGACAACGGGGTGAAGCTAATAAACGACGTTGGATGACCGCAAGCCAACTATTCGTTTATTACTTCCAAAGATTAGACTTGTGTGTTTTTCTGAAGGAAGCCGTGGTAAGCCAAGTAACTTCCTTTGTCCTAATGCAAACTATTTGTCATTTGACGGGAATTATGCCATGAAATGCAATGATTATATACACAAAATAAAATAAATAATGAATAAATACAATATACAAATAATCAGCGAAATATAAAAATACAAGCTATAACATAACAATAGAACAAAAATTTCCTCAATTTGAAAAAAAATTAAATTTATATTGGTTAAAACCTCTAAACTCCCCAGCGGAGTCGTCATTCTGTTTACATCCCTACTCTTTAGAAATAGGGCGAAACGTCGCGGTAACTCGAAAATAAATAATTGATTCAATTTTAACAAAGTTTTAAAAATGAACGAGTTTTAAAAAAGAGTCGCCACCTAATTTTAGGAAAACTAGGAAACCAATTATTAATCTACGAAACCAAATTGATTCTATGTAAGGGGTTCAATGGTTCAAGTTATTCCGAAGGGAAGGGGTTTGGCACCCTTCGGAATCCACAATTGTGGTTTCCGACTAAATTCATTTTTTTCAAATTGAGGAAGAATATAAAATAATACGCAAATATAATAAACATGCAATATACAAAATAAAATAAAATAATAATCGGCCTAAAGTTTATCTAACGTCAATATTCACAAGATAATGAAATTAAAAGTATGATTCGAACTTTTTTCGAATAATTTCAAGGAGAAGCACCTCCGGGTACCTGTAAAGACATTCAATAGTACCAAACAAAAATAAAAAATGAATAACTCAAATAATAACTAAAAATAAATAAAAATCCATCTTATTAAGAGGGGTGGCCTTGGAAATCGACGGTAATTTCTTCATCGGCCAATTTCAACAACTAATTATATAAACTTAAATTAAAATTCCGTCTTTTAAAATGGAAAGGCCACTAAACCCGACGGATAGATTTTTCATTGGCCCATTTCAATAGATATATAAAATTAAATTAAAATTCCATCTTTTTTAAAAATGGGAGGCCTCCAAAACCGACGGAGAGTTTTCTCATTGGCCCATTTCAACAGATATATAAAATTAAATTAAAATTCCGTCTTTTTCAAAAATGGGAGGCCTCCAAAACCGACGGAGATTTTTCTCATTGGCCCTTTAACAAATATATTTAACTTGAACATCAAAAAAACATAACAAACTTATCCCAAAAGAATATGGAATCTATTCCGAAGTTAAACTCCTTTAAAGTTTCATCTAAACAAGTTACAAGTTTTGCAACACTTATCGTTTTAAGATTCCGTTAACGTTAAACCTTTTAAACTTTTCACTCTAAGCAATTTTTCAAACTTAAACATCTATCTTTAAAGTTTCAATTTTACGTTTTAATTTCGATAAAATAAAAGGCGTTCGGTGGGGTTTGGAGTTTCTAATCCTAGACTATACGACATTCAAAACAAAAAAAACAACATAAGCAAATAATAAAGAGAGAGAAAGAGAGAGAGAGAGAGAGAGATTTGGGTCCAAGATTCGGATGCTGTTCGCCTTGACCGAAACTCGAACCCACCTGCTTTTGGTTTTTTTAACCCCATTTTGTACCTGTCCTAGTTTAAACATACTAAATAGAGTACGAGAAAGTAAAACAACAAGGGCTTATGCCCATTACAAAATGAAATGCAAAAATAAATATATATATATATAAAAAAAAGGTCTTCTGATTTGCTTTCTTCAAATTTCTTCAATCTCCGTAAAATCTAGTCTTTATGTATCACGCCTCGGAAAGATTGACTCGATAGAAATTTCTGAGCATCCATGGCTCCCCGGAAATGTAAAGAGCGAAATGGAGTCCGAAATAGACTCGAAAAGAGGTTCACATGCAAGCAAACGACATGAATTAGTGCATGAGGCAAAGTAGCAACGGAACAAGCTATGAATTGAAGCAACTTTACAAATCATTTAACAATAAACAATAACCAATTTAGTTTCGAAGGAAAACCAAGCACTAAAGTGATATCCTTTAGATCTCAAAACAACGAAAAGCCATAGAAGATAAACAATTAATGCATATACTGTCGAATTAGAATGATAATCCAAACTAGAGAATGGCCAAAACTAATCTTGAACAAGTGATGAGCATGATCATGAAAACATCCAATAATGCTGTGTATATACATTTTCACTACCTAAACAATGCGAAATAAATACTAATAGCTAACCACTTCATGCCATACAAAGACTTAGACTAAGCAACTAGAAACTAGGATTTCCTTCAAGTGAAAACTCGTAATAAGTCATTCTAGCAATTATCAAAACAGGATCTAGACGAGAGATTGTGAAGCAAAGCCATACTAGTAGGAGATAAAAGGAGAACATCAGAAAATCAAGAACATGCTGACTAACTAGGAGCTCACTCGATTTTCATTATCATTTCTTTCTCAGACTGAGATAGAAAAACACAATAACCATTACATCAAAGAAATAGGATATACACAACTTTAGCAGCTTAAGGAAACTTGAGCATAACCAGCAATCTTGTAGGAGCGAAGAAATACAATATCACATTGTTGAGCTATGGCTAAAACGATGAAAACGATTGCAGCTAAACTATGACAAACTCAAAATAGGAGGCAACACAAGACCAGCATGCATAACAACACAAAATCACAACGTGCACTACGTCTCGGAATCGAGCAAACAGACAGAAATACTATTTTATATTTCATGGCAACACAGGTCCCGTACCCAACATTCGAACGTTTAACAGATTCGATTCCACAACGAAAATAAGCAAAACAAAAAAAAAACAGCAGATCGACCAGTAGCAACATCCAGAACACCAAAGCAACAGAAAGTTCACTTTCGAAACAGAACAAAAAAAAACATGGAGCAGGGGAATTACCTCTTCGAAAGCAGCGAACGAGGGACGACTTCGAGCTAAGGGAGCGACGACTTCACGATCGCACCCGATACGACGGAATAGAATGTATCCTTCCGACTTCTTTTCAGCTCCCTGTATTTATTTCTACGCCTATTTGGATTCTCAGCTAAACCTTCTAAGCTGTACTGAAAGTTTCCCCTCCACGTTCGAGCAGAAGAAAAGCAGTACGTAAAAGGAAAATGTGAAGAAAAGCTTGAACCAAAATATCTCGAAGACCTTTCCTCAACTCAAAGTTCTCCTCTCTAAAAATTTTCAACCTCAAAAATCGCCAACCCCTTTTCTCTGTCTCAGACGGGGTTTTTATAGAAAGGGGAAAATTAGGGTTTCAAATTTTGGACGGGATCCCCATTTCGAATTCGAAATCCCAATCCTATCCAACCGAAATGAATATTCCTCGATTCCTGGCTCTTTGAACGGCTCTGAGGTGAGGTGGAGGGTAGAGATGAGACTTCTGTCCTTGATACATGACGTGGCTCAATCTCGTGTTACCAAGGACGAACAAGGACGAGACCTGGCAGCCTTCCTTGCTGCCAGATTTGCTGTTGAGGCGAGGGCGGATACTGTCCACTGTGCGCTCGTACGAGCGCGAAGAGAGAGGGAAGGAGACGCGCGACTCGAGGACACGCGAAGAAGAAGACAAACCCGCTGCGAGAACTCCTTGCGCGTGAGTTGATTTCTGGGGGATTAACTTTGCGTCTGGGATGTTCTGTTTCTCCTGGGTTTGTGTCTGGGGCTCCTGCGCGAGGGATAGAGTTTGGGAGAGAGGGAGAGAGCGTGAGGGAGAGAGCATGGGGAGAGAGGTCGCGTGTGGGAGGGATTTTTCCATTTTTGGGTCTGCTTTTCTGCGTTTTTGGTGTCTGTCTTTGCTGGGTCTGCGTCTGTTTGGGGAAGAAAAAAGGGTGAAAACGGGCTTGGGTCGGGTAGAAGGGAATGGGTTAAAAGATGGGCTGGAGTTGTGTTTGGTTGGGCCTAGATGTTGGACTATTTAGCGAATTGGGTTGGGTTTGGGTATTTAGTGAATTGAGTTGGGTCGGCGAAATGTTGGGCTGGACTGAGGTAATTGGGAGAGGATGGGCTGCTGATGGTGGAGGAGGGAAAACGGGTGGGCCTGGGAATTAGGAATAAACTTAAGATATACAAACTATATACACAATTACGTAATATATCTATACTATCTAACGTTAGGATATATAGCAACGTGTGCCAAAAATTGGGTGTCAACAACTGTCCCTCATTTTACTTGGGTTGATGCAAGCAATTCGAGGAAAATGAAATTGACCGAACCAATTTTGACCAACCCCATTCATTTTAAAAGGGAAGGAATCGACAAAGAGTTTAGGAATTACGGCCGAACCCTGCAAACGGGTTTCCTACATATCTCAGGCTATATGAGAATTCAGGCCTCTTGTAGTTCGATAAGCTTGATCTATCGCACGATTTTGAAAGAATCTAAAGCCACCTCAATATCGAATTATGAAGGTATCGAAATGCTTGAGAATAGAATTCGAGAGCGAATGTTGGAATACAACCGAGTTTTCAACATTGAATCCGCTTACATATCCTTAAACCTTCAGGAATCAGGCTGTGTGTAGTTCGACTCGATCGGTGGAAAAGGAAATCTATATGGTAGATAACCTTTGGTTTTGGACAAGTGACAAATTAACGAGTATGAAAAGGAGGCTTGTAACCTCTTAGCCATGAATGTGGAGCTCTTCATATCCATAGGTAAGAACTTACACGGACATAATTTCCAAAGCTCTTGGCGCATTGTCACTCAGATTGGAAACTGGCTTCCGATAAGAAAAAACTTCCGGGTGCGAGACTGAAACTAACAGACCTAAAGGAAAAACCCGCATGCCTCGAGAGGGTGGTTCGATCGTGGTGGAAGTCGCTCCTCTGCTCGCGTCCTAAGAGTTTGACATTCCTCTTTGGACTGTGTCCCAGTTCGCTGCTAAGAAAAAGTTCCACGTTGTGCTGCATCCTTTTTGATGTCATCCGCACCTGTGGTTTTTGGAGAATTCACCCTCTCGGATGCTCTCGACAAAGACTGAGATAAAAATCGTCAGCTTAAAAATGCAATTAGGATGGGAGACAGTGTCTTTTTACCGGGTCGACACTTCATTGTTCTCCTCCATATTCGACGTCGACTCGATCGGTCTGACGTCCAGCAAATAAAGCTTAGGCCTTGTGCTTTACAGAATAATCTTCAATGTATTCCATACTTGATGTTGAAATAGATAAATAAATGTTGATGCGATATTGATGTCTCTTTTGTTGCTATCTTCGATGCTCTTCTTGATATTCATTTTTTCATCAAAATAAAATATGCATGCCGAGGCCGATGGATAAATATTGTTCTTTCTTTATCCGTGTATGTCCTCTTGCGGGGCATGAATATCTTGCCGCGATACGTAAATTGCTGCGAGGTATAAAATCTTCTCGCAATGCATAACTTTGACGAGGCATGAAATCTTCTCGTCGTGCATAATTAATGACTCGCGATGCATGATTTCCGCGATGCATGATTCTTCAACAGTATATGACTTTCGCGATGCATGATTCCGCTATGCACGAATTCCAGCGAGGCATAAATTCTTCTCGCGATGTATAAATTCCAGCGAGGTATAATTCTTCTCGCGATGTATAAATTTCAGCGAGGTATGAAGTCTTCTCGCGATGTATAAATTTTGACGAGGCATGAAATCTTCTCGTCGTACATAATTGTCAGCGAGGCATCAAGTCTTCTCGCGATGCATAAATTTTTACGAGGCATGAAATCTTCTCGTCGTGCATAATTAATGACTCGTGATGCATGATTTCCGCGATGCATGATTTTCGCTATGCATGAATTCCGCGATGCATGATTTTCGCTATGCATGATTCCGCGATGCATGATTTCCGCGATGCATGATTTCGCTATGCATGATTTCCGCGATGCATGATTTTCGCTATGCATGATTCCGCAATGCATGATTCTTCAGTGTATGACTTCCGTGATGCATGACTTCCGCGATGCATGAATATTTATATCGCCCCCGTGGATAGTAACGGCAAGACGATCTCCAAATAATATATCAACTTGATCGATAATGGTAAAATAATAATAGCATAAGCATCTCTTCTGAGGCAATGCATTGTCTTGATTAACAATAATTATCTTGCTTTGACAACGCAATGCAAATAATGCCCTTTACGGAAATTGTGAAATCTTCGCTGAGATTTCTGTTTGATTCACCTTTGAATCTGGCTGGATACTTTGTAAATTTCCCATTGTTGAGAATGGTTTGAAATAAACAAACACATTCACGAGCATCCTGACACAAACGATATGAAATGCTTCCTGCTTTCAATAAAGTTACTGGTTTTGGAGCTAGTTTTCTCCTTCTCCGTATTCATCCGTCGGAAGAATTCGGCCGATTTCGAAGCAAAGCTATAAACCTGCATCCACAGAAAAATTGTCAGTTTTAAACATACTGATCTGTGTCGATCCCTTCGGTTGTTTGCTCCTTGTCTTGATATCTCCGGTTGATTTCCCGATTTCCCGACTCTTGATAGATAAGAAAATATCTTATGCCAAAACAGATGAAATATAAAAGGGGAATTTTTAAGAGAAACAAGAATTTTTTAAGAAATAGTATCTTGAAAAAGTCACTGCCAAGTCATGTCATGTCAGGCTTAACGAGCTCCTTTGAGTCCGACACTTGTTGAATGAATTTTAGAGGCATTCCGGACTTGTAGGGAAGACCCATAACAAAATTTTGAGGCCATCCTCAAAATTTCTGTCCCAGTTTACTGTCCTGCTTATCTTCCTACTGTAAATGAATAGATCGCGAGATTTTTGAGATCTTCTCAAAAATCCTGTCCCAGTCGCAAATCTTGAAATGTCTTTTTGTCTGACTCGCTGAAGAGGAGACTTCTTCTGGAGAATTTTTGAGTCCCTCTCAAAAATTCTGTCCCTGTTCTACTGTAAAAGGGAATAGAAATCTTACGAGAGATATGACCGAGCCCTTGTGGCGCCTACGTATCCCGTTGAGGCAGGAATCAGGTCAAACGTAGTTCCCCCTTAAAGGTTAACAAGAATAAAATTTACAAAGAAACCGACCGAGGCCGACAAAGGCCGCCTACGTATCTCATTCTTGAGAATTCAGGTCGAACGTAGTTCAATACAAAGAAATGATTAAAGGGGATAAATGGGGTGACCGAAGCCGACATAGGCCGCCTACGTATCTCGTTCTCGAGAATTCAGGTCAGACGTAGTTCGTTACAAGAGGGATAATAATTCAAATGAACAAATACAAGCAAACAGAACGATTACAAGTAAATAACAGAGAAATGCGAAGCGAAACTTCACGCATAGTATCTCTTGACAGCATCTGAGTTGATAGGCTTGGGCCATACAGTGCCATCCATCTCTGACAGGACCAAAGCACCTCCAGATAGTACTTTACGAACCATGTAGGGACCTTGCCAGTTTGGTGCGAACTTTCCTTTGTACTCATCTTGATGAGGAAAAATACGCTTAAGGACCAACTGACCAACTTCAAAATTTCTGGCTCTTACTCTTTTGTGAAAAGCGCGAGTCATTCTCTGTCTATACAACTGGCCATGGCAAACGGCGACCATTCTCTTCTCATCAATCAAAGCTAGTTGATCAATCCGTTTGCTAACCCACTCAGCGTTGCTTAACTCAGCTTCTTGGATGATCCTTAAGGATGGTATCTCGACTTCAACAGGCACGACTGCTTCTGTTCCATATACTAGCAAGTATGGAGTAGCCCCAGTCGATGTTCTGACCGTCGTTCGATAACCTAGTAGAGCATATGGCAACATTTCATGCCAACCTCGCTGTTTGTCAATCATTTTCCTCAGAATCTTCTTGATATTCTTGTTGGCGGCCTCTACAGCTCCGTTCATTTGAGGGCGATAAGCAGTTGACCTCCGGTGAATAATCTTAAATTGTTCACATATCTCTTTCATCAGATGACTGTTGAGATTTGCACCGTTATCAGTAATGATGGATTCTGGAACTCCAAATCTGCATATCAGATTGTTGCGGACAAAATCAGCCACCACTTTCTTGGTTACCGACTTGTAAGAGGCTGCTTCCACCCACTTGGTGAAATAATCAATGGCGACCAAAATGAATCTGTGTCCATTAGAAGCGGCTGGCTCTATAGGACCGATGACATCCATTCCCCAAGCTACAAATGGCCAAGGTGAACTCATAGCATTAAGTTCGTGAGGTGGCACCCGTATCAGATCACCGTGCACTTGACATTTGTGGCATTTTTGCACGAATTTGCAACAGTCATTCTCCATAGTCATCCAGAAATAACCGGCTCGAAGAACCTTTCTTGCCAAAGTAAGCCCGTTCATGTGCGTACCGCAAACTCCAGCATGTATCTGTTCAATAAGCCTCACCGCCTCAGCAGCATCCACACATCTTAACAAACCCAAATCCGGAGTCCTCCTATACAAGACTTCTCCATTCAGAAAGAAATTGAGAGCCATACGACGTATCGACTTTTTCTGATTAGATGTAGCGTCTTCTGGATATGTCCCAGACTCCAAGTATCTCTTTATGTCAAAATACCAAGGCAAACCATCTGGTTCTGATTCCACGTGTGAACAATGGACTGGATGTTCCTTCAAGTCTATATCCAGCGGGTCAATGTAATCAGTATCCGGATGTTTGATCATTGAAGCGATGGTGGCGAGAGCGTCAGCTAATTCATTCTGTATTCTGGGAGTATGTCTGAACTCGATCTTGCGAAACCTTTTGCACAGATTTTGCACATACTGTACGTAAGGTACAATCTTTGGGTTCTTCACAGCCCATTCTCCTTGAACCTGATGAATCAAAAGGTCTGAATCTCCAATAACCAGTAACTCGTAAACATTCATGTCGATGGCCATTTTCAAACCGAGGATACAAGCTTCGTATTCAGCCATGTTGTTTGTGCAGTTGAATCGCAGTTTAGCTGCCATAGGATAATGCTGACCAGATTCTGATACTAAGACTGCTCCAACACCTTTACCCTGGTGATTCACCGCTCCATCGAAGAATAATCTCCAACCTGGATAAGCTTCAGATATATCTTCACCCACAAATGACACTTCTTCATCGTGGAAATACGTCTTAAGAGGTTCATACTCTTCGTCCACGGGATTTTCCGCAAGATGATCAGCCAGAGCTTGTGCCTTTATTGCCTTCTGAGTCACATACACGATATCAAACTCACTCAACAGCATTTGCCATTTAGCTAACTTCCCCGTCGGCATCGCTTTCTGGAAAATGTACTTCAATGGATCCATTCTGGAAATGAGATATGTGGTGTATGAAGACAAGTAGTGTCTCAGCTTCTGGGCAAGCCATGTCAGAGCGCAGCATGTTCTCTCCAGCAAAGTGTAGCGAGACTCGTACGGAGTAAATTTCTTGCTGATGTAGTAGATAGCCCTTTCCTTCTTCCCTGTCTCGTCGTGTTGACCCAGTACACATCCAAATGCACTATCTGAAACCGACAAATACAGTAACAAAGGACTCCCTTCTCGTGGAGGAACCAATACTGGTGGGTTAGACAAGTAGCTCTTGATAGCGTCGAAAGCGGTCTGGCACTCCTCAGTCCACTTAGTTGGGGCGTCTTTCTTCAGCAACTTGAAAATGGGCTCACATACCACTGTCGATTGTGCTATAAACCGGCTGATATAGTTTAACCTCCCTAAGAAACTCATCACCTCTTTTCTCGTTTTCGGCGGAGGCAACTCTTGAATTGCTTTGATCTTGGAGGGGTCGAGCTCAATACCTCTTCTGCTGACTATAAACCCCAACAACTTCCCAGCTGGGACTCCAAAAGCACATTTGGCGGGATTTAACTTCAGGTTGTACCGGCGCAAACGTTCAAAGAATTTTCTCAGGTGTGTCAAATGATCCGAACTCTCGCGGGATTTGATTATGACGTCGTCCACGTACACTTCAATTTCCTTGTGAATCATGTCGTGAAAGATGGTCGTCATGGCTCTCATGTAAGTAGCACCGGCGTTCTTGAGACCAAACGGCATTACCCTGTAGTGATATACTCCCCAAGGTGTGATGAAGGCCGTTTTTTCCGCGTCTTCTTCATCCATTAAAATCTGGTGATAACCCGCGTAACAATCCACAAATGACTGCATCTCATGTTTGGCACAGTTGTCAATCAGAATATGGATATTTGGCAACGGAAAATTATCCTTTGGACTAGCCTTGTTGAGATCCCTGTAATCAACACAAATCCTGATTTTTCCATCTTTCTTGGCGACCGGAACGACATTGGCCAGCCAGGTTGGATATTGCGTTACTTCCACCAATCGGGACTCTATCTGCTTGGTGATTTCCTCCTTAATCTTCAGACTCAATTCAGGCTTGAATTTTCGAGTCTTTTGTTTCACCGGTTCGAACCCTGGATTGATAGGCAGCTTATGAGACACGACATCAGTACTCAACCCCTGCATGTCACCGACTTCCCAAACGAACACATCATGGTATTCGGCAAGCAGGCGAACCAGGCTCTCCTTCTGAGTTTCATTCAAATGAGTGCTGATCTTAACCTCTTTGGCATATTCTGAATCTCCCAAATTCACCGTCTCTGTTTCCTCCAGATTCGGTTTATGTTGATTCTCAAACTGTCGAAATTCTTCGGCCACATAGTCCGGTTCCCCATTTTCCTCGTCGTGGTCGTCGACGTCGTCGTCATTTGCCTCGTTTTGCTCATTTAGCTCATGACATGACATGACATTGGCAGGTTTGTAACTTACGTTACTGAAATCATAAACAGACAAAATTAGGAAAGTAAAATATAACAAGCAATTAAATAAACAAAGTCAAAATAAGGAGGCTTTCATTTAAATCGAATCAAAAATGCAAACTTGGGTCATGGCACGAGGCCATGTTGCCTTTTAAACATCATAACAAAATTCAAAATCAAGAAAATGCAGAAATGGTGGGTCTCGGGCCTCTTCCGGACGACCACCGATTTTAATATGCACAAAATAACTCCTTTCTACCACAGAGTTCGGGACATCAGGATTGGCGTGGACGTCCAATTCAGCAGCATCTCCCCGGGTTCAGCGTCACGAATGCCAGCTGGCTCAGCCTCCTCCTCGATGATGGCATTGACCTCCTGGAAAAGGTCACAGATTCCTTCCCCATCGTCTTCAGGCTCGGCATGCTCCCGGACTGGAAAGGATTGATAGAGATGCGGGATCGGCTTAGTCAACCCTTGATCCTTTTTCCTCTTCATCTTCATATCATCATCTGTGGGGATGTACCCCAAACCATACTTTGATCCTGCAGCAAAGACCGGAACTGGCTCGATGATCCCCTGGGCACTCCTTCCTAATCCGAAACCTGGTTCGAATCCGCTCTGCAGAATCACCGTGGCGATCATTCTATACACGGCCGGCATGGGAGTCTGCGGGGCCACGCCCTCATCGGTGGCATTTACCAATTCTACCGTGTAGAAGTCTGAACCTTACGGTGTCTCGTCCGAGACCGGCACTTGCCTTCCCGATTGACCCTTTTCACCATGAATCACCAGTTCTTCATTTTTCCACACCAGTTTTATCATTTGGTGGAGAGTGGAGGGGACGGCTCCAGCCGCGTGGATGAATGGCCTTCCCAACAGGAGGTTATAGCTGGTGTCGATGTCCAACACCTGGAACTTTGCCTCGAACTCCGCGGGCCCATTTGGATGGTCAGGTTCACAGCTCCCAACGTGTCTCTCTGCACACCGTCGAATGCTCTCACATTGACCTGGTTTTGCTCCAACTTTCCGAGGTCGAACCTCAGCTGCTTCAATGTGGACAGGGGCATATGTTCAAACCAGATCCGTCATCTACCAGAACACGGTTGATGACCTTTCCGCGACATATCACGGTGATGTGTAGAGCTTTGTTGTGGGCCCTCCCTTCGGCCGGCAGTTCATCGTCGCAGAAACTGATACGGTGTCCCCGAATGACCTGGTGAATCATAGCAGCTACATTGTCGCTGCTCGTACCCGAGGGCACATATGTGTCATCCAGGGCTTTCATCAAAGCCTGTCTGTGGGACCAGGAGCTCATCAGCAGGGCCCACACCGAAATTTGGGCTGGAGTTTTCTCCAAGTGCTTGACGATGGAGTAGTCTTTGGGTTGCATTCTCCTCCAGAACTCTTCAGCTTCTGCTTCGCTGATCGGTCTCTTGGCATGATCTTTCTTTTGTCCTCCGAGAGCAAGCTCGTCAGGAGTGTAACATCTGCCAGATCTAGTCATGCCTTGAGCCACGGCCGTTTCTATAACGAACTTGGGCTTGGCGAGAGTCTTTGCAGGCACCAAGGCAACAGCCTTTGCAGGTGTCAGGATGACAAACTCTCCCTTTTCCCTGACGCTCAAAGAAGCGACAGCCCTTTCCAAGTCTTCCTGAACAACAGGAGTAATTCTCTTGGCTTCACGCTCATCTTCGTCAGTTTCTATCATGTTGATGTTTCCACCCCCATGATTTGGCAACGGATTCGTGTTGACGTTTGGCGCCGCAGGCTGAAGGGAGACCACTTCCTGGTCAATCAAGTCCTGGATCTTGTGCTTGAGATTGATACAATCTTCTGTATCATGTCCAACACTGTTGGAATGATAAGCACATCTCTGCTCCGGTCTGTAGAATCTGGAATTGACATCCACGGGCTTGGGCCCCACAGGGTGGATGTATCCGGCCGCGGCTAATCTTTCGAACAATTTAGTTCTGCTTTCAGCCAACGCGGTGAAGCTTCTGGAGGGCTTCTTCTCAAACCTGGGGCGAGGGGAATCATACCCGCCCTGCTGAGGGGGAGGGACTTGTTGGTAATTGCGGGCGTTTGGTCGTGGAGCTTGGGTTCTGGGGTAGGGATTTGTTTGGTGGTTTGGCATTGGGGCTTGGTAATTTGGATGGGGGCTTTGATATGCTGGGGTTTGTATTTGATATGCGGGAGACGGTGCTCGATAGCTTGGCTGTACATTAGCGCAGCTAGGAGCGACATTTTGGTAATGGGGAGGGACTTGATAAGCTTGGGGGTAGTTTGGATATGTGGAGGGAAAACTTTGGGGAATCGGGGGTGGATTCTGATATGATAAAATATGGGCATCTGGATAATGGGGGGCAGCATTGTAGTGGCCGGAGTGATTTGAGTGTGGATGGTAGGCTTGATGAGGCTTTGATGGAGGATTGGAGCGGCCTTGGGGACGTGGTAAGTTTCTGGGGATTTTTCTTCCCCCGTGTGAGATAGCGTTAACCTCCTCTCTTTTCTTCCTTACCAGTCCGGAAGACCCAGGCGATGCAGACACTCGGGCTATCTTTCCCGACTTCAGGCCATCCTCGATAGTCTCACCTACTTTGACTATCTCGGCGAACTTGGCGCCGATTAGTAAGATGACTCTGTCATAATACTCGGGCTCCTGCACCCGTATGAATACCTCCACAATCTCCTTCTCTGTCATTGGAGGCCTCACCCTCGCTGCCTCCTTCCTCCATCTGTACGCGAACTCGCGATAGCTTTCTGTGGGCTTCTGTTTCATCTTCTCCAAGGAGTACCGATCAGGGACTATTTCGACGTTGTACGCGAATCTGTCGATGAACTCCTTAGCCAGTGCGCTCCAACTGGGCCATTGTCGAGTCTCGTGGGATGTGAACCATTCTAAGGCCTCACCGCACAGGCTTCGGCTGAACAACCTCATCAGCAACGCTTCATCTTTGCCAACTCCCACGAGTTGGTCACAGTACGCTCTTAGGTGTGCCATGGGGTTGCCCACCCCTCCGAAGGTATCAAACTTCGGGATCTTGAACCCTTCAGGTAGGTTCAAGTCTGGGTGGATGCATAGTTCTGCGTAGCTTAGCCCGGCGACGTCTGGAGTACTTTGCAATTCTCTCATTGCCCTCTTGATCTCCTCCTTTATGTCTACCTTCGCTTCTTCCCTCGCCCTCCACTCTCTTTCTTGCTCCTCATAATGGTCCAACTCGGAGCCGTGCACCTCATGCTCGGCCGGGACAGGGACTTGAAAAGTGGTTCTTTTAGGAAGGGGTGGAGCTATGGAAGGGCTTGGGACGTTCTTTGCGGTTTGATAGTTTTGCGGATAATTTTGGGGATTGGTATTTTGGTTTAAGTGGGGATGCGGTGTTTGGGAATTGAAGGCGGTGGGATTTTGGGGTAGTGGGGCTGTTTGAGTGTTTTGGGGGTGTGGTGGTATTTGTGGAGGATTGTTTGGAAGTGGTGAGGGAGTTTGATAGGATACTGAGGCGTATTGGGGATTTTGGGTGGTCATATCTATCCCGGAAGGGTTGTGCACGGGTGTCGATGGACGGTGCTGAGTAGGATCCGAGTTGGACGAGGGGAAGTATGTAGGAGGTCTTGCGTCGAGAAAGTTGGGGCCGAATCCGGGCGGAGGAGTGTCTTGCCTCCGTTGCATCTCTACCCTCATGTCAGCTATTTGCTGCATCAGCTGCGCAATAAGCTCATTCTGCTCTGCCACGGTGGGCTGAGCCACCACGACGTCTGTGAGACTGACTTGTTCATTGTTGTCTTCCATGTCTGTATTTGTGGTTGGTCCGGGGAAGGAATCTGCGGGACCTTTTGATCTGGTGAAGTAGGGGTGATCTGCCAGCTTTATCGACACAGATCAGTAAAAGGTACCTGAGAGGTGAAACAACTCAAAGGCAAATTTGTTAGTGCATATCCAGAGTACAAAATGCATAATATCGCACACAATACAAATAAACACACAAGTCGCTTTGTTTGGGGATATCTTAACCCACGAATGAGGACGGAAATATATTTTGGACAAACAGAAATTTGTTTGTTTTGACGTCATCTCGGGAAAGCTGAATCACGTTGAGCTATGGTCTTCTTGCAGCTGCTTTTCGACGTCCGTTGATCTTATCTTCGTATCTCCGAAACACGGAGGAGAATGAAAATTTTTGGTGATAGGGGCCGGGCCGGGAAAGGCTGCCTACGTATCTCACGAGGAGAATTCAGGCCCAACGTAGTTCGGATACATTTTCATTCATTCTTTCATTTTGATTACAAGGGAATTGAAAAACAACATTGAAATTTCTAGAAGACAACATTTGGCGATTTCTTGTCTTGTGGCTGCGTCATTCCTTTCCTTTCAGACAGTCGGAAATGGAGGCTTGTAGACGATTTCTTCTTCATCATCCTCCTCAATCACTTCACGGCCGGGGCCACTGTTATCTGCTCCCTGATCACGGGCGAGGTATTTTCCGCCCTTTAGGTTGCTATGGGTCGCCAATTCCTCGTCGAGTGCCGCACTTCTGGCCAACAACACGGCAGTCTCGATATCTATCTTCGCCTCTCTCGCCTTTCCTTCGTGTATCTCCAAACGAAGCAAGTTCAACCTTTTCCTTAGGCTTTCGGTTTCCATCTCAACCTCCTTCTTTCTTTTCATCTGTGACGCCAGATCTTCATCCAAGGTCGTGACCGCAGCTTTGTAAATTGCCGTGGTCATGTCCACTTTAAGTCCCTCCTCCTTAATCTTCTGAATTTCTCGAGTGACTCGCTCGATCTTTCTTCGCAATTTCTCCTCAGTGAGCTCCGTCTGGACGTTCTTGCCTTTGTCCATAGCGGTGATTCAACTTTCCTGAGATGATAGGGCAGTATTTAGGATTTATGGTATGGGAGATGGATTTTTCGTGAGAAACTTGAGACTTGGGAATTTGGTCGGACGTTTGTAATAGTGACTTCTGTGTACTTTTTTGGAATTTTGGCTAAGAGTGGGTTTACGATATCCTCATTCAAAGCAACGTAACACATAAGCATTTAAATACACATATATCGTGTCCTAATCATGCATGGGGACCCTTTTGTGCCAAGGGTAGGCCTAGCGCATTCGAATGATGTACGTGTGAATTTAAACCAAATTAAAATATTCCCCCCAAAATAATACTTAATAATGAGTAAAATGTTCGAAAAGAGAAATAGACAAACCCACGCAGGGGCTATTTAGAAAGTGCGATAATATCAGGCCCACGCAGGGGCTAAAATAATGCGAATACAAACAAAGAAAAACCCGCGCAGGGGCGATGTCCACTATGCTGCTCCGGATGGTCCTGCTCCGTCGTCGCCTTTCTGGTTTTTGTGCTGTTGGAACATGTACCTCAGCATCAACAGAAAACCTTCACCCAGACGACCTTTGTCTTCCAGACTCTCGTATCGCATCCTCTCGATTTTCTGCTGGATCCAGTTGTCGAACTCGTCATACCCTTGCTTCAGTCTCTCGATCTCTTGAGTTGCCCTCTCGAGTGCGTCTTGATTCTCTACGAATTTGGCATAGACCTCATTAGCCTCCTCCTTTAACTCTCGCAATTCGGCCACTGCTTTGGCCTCTTTGTCTGTCACGCTGCGAAAGCTACGCGGAATCTGAAAGGAGATATTTTGTATATCTCTTTTCAACCATGCTTTGTAACCTTCGTCGTATCCAGCGTTGAATCGATCAGGAGCGATAGTGTCTTTACCCATACGCCTGGCGTTCTTCCATTCTCTGAGCATCTCTGTAGCGTCGTCCACCCTGTCGTCCCCAATGTCATATACATAAGCTCCATAATATGCTTCTCTAGGCACAGTCTGCTTTCTTTCGAACTGCCGCAAGACTCGGAATGGCGCGTAAGGGCGGATTCCTCGAATACCGGGTAGAGGGAGCACGACACATCTACGACTTTCTACGACAACTTCTTTTGATATGAAGCGGTCGAGCATCCATTGGAGGTCCTCTTCTCTCAACTCGGAGAAAATTTGGGCCCATCTCCCTCTCGTTTTCCGATTGTTCATGTTTGCCCAGAATAACAAGTCGTTCAGGTCCTTGAGGGTGTTCTTGTTGTCGAGAGTGTGCAGTTCTCGAGTTCCAGCACCCTTCGCCAAGTGGCTGAGAATCCACCATTGGAGGAGCAGATTACACCCCTGGAAGTACCGATGTCCCTCTTTGCACTTACCCAAAGCGCGATATATGTCTGACAATATGACCGGGGCTACGGAGTAGTACTTTGTCGTTCCTTGATTCTCGTACCCTTTGAACAGCGTCTGGACGAGTGTTATGACTCTGGTGTTGATGCTCAGGCTCGGGCCGTGCGGGAAGACCATTGTTCCCAACAAGGCTATGGCAAACGCCAATGGGCGGAGCTCGTTCCACTCCCTGTAGGAAATTCTAAATTCTCGATTATACGCGGCATAGAAACTCGCGTGTCCAAATCTGACGTACAAGTCCCTGAACATTATGTGGGAGTCTTGACACCAATAAGTGAAATCTTTTCTTAGTCCTAACCAATCCGAGATGTCCTCAACGGAAGGTTTGTTTGGGATAAACACGTCCTCTTGTTTTCGGGCTCTTCTTTCTAGGCCCGTTCCCACGGTGTCTATGCAATCCCTTATCTCTTCTAATGTAGGGGTGATTTCGGACGTTCCAAAATGGAAGACCATTCTCTGGCTGTCTCACTACCCTGTAAGAACCTCGATCAACTCTGGCCAACCGTCCATGTTGATTAGCTCGGTTAAAGCCCCTACGTATTTGTTGAGGGTCCGCCTATGATCTCCGTCTAAGTCGTTGTGCCACATTGTTAGTTGGGGTGGCGCGGAGACAACCATGTTGAATTTGGGGAAGCGGTCCATATCTGCAAAACAGAAACCCGTTAGACTTTCCCCTACCCCCAAGTTGGTTTTTCACACATACACTTTCGAATGTCAAATAACATGATGCGTCATGAGGTCGAAGACCTTAGACGCGATTTTTGGTGGTTTTCTACTAAAATGGACTTAATACACCTTGGGTATTAAGTTGTCCTAGGATGATGCCTAATTTTGGTTTTGGTTTGGCTCTAACTTAGGCTTTTCTAGAATTGTTTTCAAATAGACGGTTACCCGAGTTGGACAAACATCGGGGTGGAGCTACGAATAACACCGGATGACCGCATTCCGACTATTTATTCGATACTCCCAAATAAGTTCTTGGGGTATTTCTGAGAGAAGTCGCGGTAAGCCGCATAACTTCCGTTTCCTAATGCAACTATTTGCCGTTTTGCGGAATTTATTCAATGAAAATGCAACTTCTAAAACTAAAGAAATTTAAACAATTAAACAAGTTAGTCAAATAGAGTTAGTCTTAAGGTTAGAATCCTCCATCTCCCCAGCGGAGTCGCCATTTCTGTTTTATCGAAAAAGGGGTGATTTTCGAAAAGAGTTCGTTTTATTTTAAAGTATTTTTTCGACTTTAGGAGTCGCCACTTAATTTTTAAGAAAAATCAAGAAAACTTTGTTTCTAAACAACTTAAACAGAAAAATTGTTTTGAAACATTTTTTAGGGGGTTCGGGATTCATATTAGTGTCTTAGGAAGGTGTTTAAAGCACCTAAGACACTCCGTTAAACACGGTTTTCCGGCGACTAACTATTTGACTATTTTTGTTTTAACTTTTGCGATCGAAGTTTAAACTTTATCAAAAATTTCTTAGCCAAACTTTACAGATTTGAAACATTTGTTATTTATCTTGTAATTTGCGAATCTATTCCGAAGTTAAACTCCTTTAAAGTTTCATCTAAACAAGTTACAAGTTTTGCAACACTTATCATTTTAAGATTCCGTTAACGTTAAACCTTTTAAACTTTTCACTCTAAGCAATTTTTCAAACTTAAACATCTATCTTTAAAGTTTCAATTTTACGTTTTAATTTCGATAAAATAAAAGGCGTTCGGTGGGGTTTGGAGTTTCTAATCCTAGACTATACGACATTCAAAAAAAAAAAACAACATAAGCAAATAATAAAGAGAGAGAAAGAGAGAGAGAGAGAGAGATTCGGGTCCAAGATTCGGATGTTGTTCGCCTTGGCCGAAACTCGAACCCACCTGCTTTTGGTTTTTTTAACCCCATTTTGTTCCTGTCCTAGTTTAAACATACTAAATAGAGTACGAGAAAGTAAAACAACAAGGGCTTATGCCCATTACAAAATGAAATGCAAAAATATATATATATATAAAAAAAAGGTCTTCTGATTTGCTTTCTTCAAATTTCTTCAATCTCCGTAAAATCTAGTCTTTATGTATCACGCCTCGGAAAGATTGACTCGATAGAAATTTCTGAGCATCCATGGCTCCCCGGAAATGTAAAGAGCGAAATGGAGTCCGAAATAGACTCGAAAAGAGGTTCACATGCAAGCAAACGACATGAATTAGTGCATGAGGCAAAGTAGCAACGGAACAAGCTGTGAATTGAAGCAACTTTACAAATCATTTAACAATAAACAATAACCAATTTAGTTTCGAAGGAAAACCAAGCACTAAAGTGATATCCTTTAGATCTCAAAACAACGAAAAGCCATAGAAGATAAACAATGAATGCATATACTGTCGAATTAGAATGATAATCCAAACTAGAGAATGGCCAAAACTAATATTGAACAAGTGATGAGCATGATCATGAAAACATCCAATAATGCTGTGTATATACATTTTCACTACCTAAACAATGCGAAATAAATACTAATAGCTAACCACTTCATGCCATACAAAGACTTAGACTAAGCAACTAGAAACTAGGATTTCCTTCAAGTGAAAACTCGTAATAAGTCATTCTAGCAATTATCAAAACAGGATCTAGACGAGAGATTGTGAAGCAAAGCCATACTAGTAGGAGATAAAAGGAGAACATCAGAAAATCAAGAACATGCTGACTAACTAGAAGCTCACTCGATTTTCATTATCGTTTCTTTATCAGACTGAGATAGAAAAACACAATAACCATTACATCAAAGAAATAGGATATACACAACTTTAGCAGCTTAAGGAAACTAGAGCATAACCAACAATCTTGTAGGAGCGAAGAAATACAATATCACATTGTTGAGCTACGGCTAAAACGATGAAAACGATTGCAGCTAACTATGACAAACTCAAAATAGGAGGCAACACAAGACCAGCATGCATAACAACACAAAATCACAACGTGCACTACGTCTCGGAATCGAGCAAACAGACAGACATACTATTTTATATTTCATGGCAACACAGGTCCCGTACCCAACATTCGAACGTTTAACAGATTTGATTCCACAACAAAAATAAGCAAAAAAAAAAACAGCAGATCGACCAGCAGCAACATCCAGAACACCAAAGCAACAGAAAGTTCACTTTCGAAACAGAACAAAAAAAAACATGGAGCAGGGGAATTACCTCTTCGAAAGCAGCGAACGAGGGACGACTTCGAGCTAAGGGAGCGACGACTTCACGATCGCACCCGATATGACGGAACAGAATGTATCCTTACGACTTCTTTTCAGCTCCCTATATTTATTTCTACGCCTATTTGGATTCTCAGCTAAACCTTCTAAGCTGTACTGAAAGTTTCCCCTCCACGTTCGAGCAGAAGAAAAGCAGTACGTAAAAGGAAAATGTGAAGAAAAGCTTGAACCAAAATATCTCGAAGACCTTTCCTCAACTCAAAGTTCTCCTCTCTAAAAATTTTCAACCTCAAAAATCGCCAACCCTTTTTCTCTGTCTCAGACGGGGTTTTTATAGAAAGGGGAAAATTAGGGTTTCAAATTTTGGGCGGGATCCCCATTTCAAATTCGAAATCCCAATCCTATCCAACCGAAATGAATATTCCTCGATTCCTGGCTCTTTGAACGGCTCTGAGGCGAGGTGGAGGGTCGAGATGAGCCTTCTGTCCTTGATACACGACGTGGCTCAATCTCGTGTTACCAAGGACGAACAAGGACGAGACCTGGCAGCCTTCCTTGCTGCCAGACTTGCTGTTGAGGCGAGGGCGGCTACTATCCACTGTGCGCTCGTACGAGCGCGAAGAGAGAGGAAAGGAGACGCGTGACTCGAGGACACGCGAAGAAGAAGACAAACCCGCTGTGAGAACTCCTTGCGCGTGAGTTGATTTCTGGGGGATTAACTTTGCGTCTGGGATGTTCTGTTTCTCCTGGGTTTGCGTCTGGGGCTCCTGCGCGAGGGATAGAGTTTGGGAGAGAGGGAGAGAGCGTGAGGGAGAGAGCGTGGGGAGAGAGGTCGCGTGTTGGAGGGATTTTTCCATTTTTGGGTCTGCTTTTCTGCGTTTTTGGTGTCTGTCTTGGGTCGGGTAGAAGGGAATGGGTTAAAAGATGGGCTGGAGTTGTGTTTGGTTGGGCCTAGATGTTGGACTATTTAGCGAATTGGGTTGGGTTTGGGTATTTAGTGAATTGAGTTGGGTCGGCGAAATGTTGGGCTGGACTGAGGTAATTGGGAGAGGATGGGCTGCTGATGGTGGAGGAGGGAAAACGGGTGGGCCTGGGAATTAGGAATAAACTTAAGATATACAAACTATATACACAATTACGTAATATATCTATACTATCTAACGTTAGGATATATAGCAACGTGTGTCAAAAATTGGGTGTCAACAATTGCAAAATAAGGAAAGGCAGATTTTATTATTATTTTTTTTTGTATTTGACTCAAAATGTATGAATTTTAAAATCATCGGACTAAAATTTGCTATTAAATAAAGATCCAAGCACGAATTTTTAAAATGTTAGGCAAAAATTGGGTGTCAACAATAATAACTTGTCGGTCAGAGACGAATAAGTGTTGCATCGTGCAGAATTGCATGTCCCACACAAAAGTGGGCAGCTTAGTTTTCATAAGAAATGGTCTTGCTATTAATTGCAAACGTTTAATTAATGACTTAGCGAGACCATTCTGAGTATGAAAATGAGCAACGGAGTGTTCAACTCTTATCCCAATTGCTAAATAATAATCATTAAATGATTGGGATGAAAACTCTGCAACATTATCAAGACGAATGGATTTAATCTTATTATCAGGAAAGTGTGCCCTTAACCTTATTATTTGTGCTAATAATTTTGCAAATGCCAAGTTACAAGATGACAATAGGCACACATGAGACCATCTAGACAAGCATCTATTAGAACTATAAAATATCTAAATGACCTACTAGGTGGGTGAATAGGTCCACAAATATCCATATTTATACGTTCCAAGAACGCAGGGGACTCAATCTTAACTTTCATTGGTGATGGTCTCACAATTAACTTGCCTTGATAACAAGAAGTACAAGAAAATTCACCATTTAAAAGAATTTTTAGGTCTTTTAGTGGATGTCCATTCGAATTTTCTATAATTCGTCTTATCATTATTGACCTAGGATGTCCTAGACGATCATGCCTAAATACAAATGTATTGGAATCAGTAAACTTCTTATTTACTATAAAATGTGCCTCAATTGCACTGATTTTTGTCCAATACAAGCCAGAAGATAAAGTAGGGAACTTTTTTATAACACATGTCTTCCCCGAGACATTATTGGTGATACCAAGATATTCAAGATTTATTTCATTCATTGATTGAATATGATAACCATTTTCACGGATATCTTTAAAACTCAACAAGTTTCTCCTAGATTTTTGAGAAAACATAGCATTATTAATGATGAGTTTAGTTCCCTTGGGCAAAATTACAATGGCTCTTCCAAAACCCTCAATCATATTAGTACTACCAAAAATTGTAGTAACATTTATTTTACCCATACTTAAATGAGAAAAATATTTATTATTTTTGAATATCGTATGTGTTGTACCTGAATCAATCAAACATATATCTTCATATTTCGATAATATATTCTTATAATTATCCATATCTTCACATGAAATGACATAAACAAAATAAATATATATTAAATATTAGTGTTGTCAAAAAGGTACTATATATTCAAAGGAATAAATTAATAATTAAATATTAAAAATTATGCTTTAATTTATTGTTTCCTCTAAGTCAAAAACGAGTTGTTACGAAAATAAAATAAAATCATTATTGAATCCTAGTTAATAACAGACTGCATATTTTTAACATTAGATCAAATTAAAGACCTAATATAATACAAACACATGATAAATCCTAGTTAATATCAGAATTTATGTGTTTTTTTTAACATTAGACCAAGTTAAAGAACTAATATAATACAAACACGTGATAAAGTTTAGTATTTGACTAACTCTATCATATCAGAATCATATAAATAAATTAATGAAAAATATATATTATTTAATTAAGAATTAAGGAACAAGCTAATGAATGACTAAACTAATTTAAAATACTAATACTCATGTAAACAACTATCATTACATGAAATTTATTAATAAATACTACCAAAAAAAATATCACTCTTCCATGTTCACAGAACCATCACCAATTAAGTGATCTTTTTTTCCTTCAGGATGTGCGAAGAAATCTGCTACATCCAAGTGCGTGATGTCAACTTCATTTTCAAAGATAAAATTTGCCTCAGGATTTTTCTCTTTCTTCTTTAGTGATTCTTGATAAATCTCAACCAAGTGTTTGGGAGTACGACAATCACGTGCATAATGACATCTTCCACCACATATAAAACAACATTCCCTAGTTGCTTCACGTTTCTCATCCTTTTTTTTTATTAATGCCAAGAATAGAATTACGTTCTTTACCATAATCACGACCACGCCCACGTCCATGTCCACGACCACATCCACGACCACGATTAGGAACGCGTCCTTTTCCACGCCTAGCATGGTGCGCGTATGTCTCATTCACTTCAGGAATTGGTTCAATTCCAGTAGGTCGATTCTCATGATTTTTCAATAATAAATCATAATTTTTTTCGGCCACAAGAAGATGTGAAATTAGTTCAGAATACTTTTTGAAACCTTTCTCTCGATATTGTTGCTGCAAGAGCACGTTCGAGGCATGGAAAGTAGAGAAAGTCTTTTCAATGATATCAATCTCACTAACCGTTTCTCCACATAATTTTAATTGAGAAGTGATTCTGAACATGGCAGAATTGTACTCATGTATAGACTTAAAGTCTTGTAGCCTTAGATGCATCCAATAATATCGTGCCTTTAGAGGTATAACCATCTTCAAGTGGTCAAATCTTTATTTTAGGTTTTTCCACAAAACAAGTGGATCCTTAACTGTCAGATATTCGATTTTCAGAATCTCGTCAAGATGATGACGCAAGAATATCATTGGTTGTGCACAGTTTTGATTTGATGCCTTATTTTCTTCTTTTATGGTGTCTCCAAGACCCATTGCATCAAAGTGGATTTCAGCATCCAATACCCATGAGAGGTAGTTCCTGCCCGAACTTTGAAGGGCAGTGAACTCTAATTTTGTAAGATTGGCCATTAAAATTAAAAACAAAAGAATCAATAATACCTTTATTAATTCTTCAAATCTAACCTTCACTTTTGAGAAATTAGAGTCTCGTGCTGATAACGTGTTGAAAAACTATAGAATAAGAAGAAGAAACTAGAGAGAAAAGAAGAGAAGACTTGTTATTTCTCTTAATGAATCAATTTACAATGAAGAGAAGCACTCTATTTATAGGAGAAATCTAACTTGGTCCTCAAGTAAGACTCTTTAACCATATCATAAAAAGGACTCCACATGATAGACATTCACTATAATACAAATACTTTATAACATAATGTTTTTCCAAAGTATATTTATTTATTTCTTCTTCTTCTGTTGCCTTTTTTTTTACTTTGAAAATTGTATATTTATGTTATTAATTCATTTTGAAATCGTTATAAATTACAATAATGTTCCTTCACTTCTAAAAAAGATAATTTCATGTAAAAAATAATGTTTTTTCCTATGGAACCAAATTATACATCTACACATTTATAGGAAGGTAATCATGTATACTATAATTATTTAATTTTATATTATTTTCATGTCAGAAGAAACCCTCAAAAAGTATTAAAAATTTTCAATTAAAATTCACACACACGCACGCACATGCACACAAACGCACACGCACACCCACAAAAGATAAGATAAAGACATTATTATATATATAATACCTCTATTTAAATAATATTTAGTGTATTATTTATATTTTGCAAGATCTCACGAAGCGGGGATGAGTTCACTTGTGTAAAACTAAAGAACAAATATTATTATCATTCTTAGTGTTGGAGTAACTTTTTTTAGCACTAGTATTGATTTGATTTTAATTTGAGTTTTGTTAGAGTTACTAATATCTATGGACTATAACCTTGATTGGACCATTCAAAATTAAAGTCTCAAAAAGTAGAAATAGTATGATAAAAGATAAAAAAAAAAATATGAAAACGTATAAGAAATATTTTAAAAATTAAAACAAATAAATACTTTTATGTATAACAAATTATAATTGTAAAAATCATATATATAATGTCGGGTTGGTTTGATCTCGAAGGTGAAACAAAACAAATCAAGTATAGTTGTCGAATGGAACGAAAACCATAATTGACATTGAAAACTACCAATATCTTCCTTTTCAAGTTTAAGCCTGGACTCATGGTTCATTTTATTTAATAAAAAAATGGGCTCCTAAACGGATCCACATATAAATATACAAAAAAAAAAAGAGTTGGTCGGCCCAAAAGTGTTCAGACCAAGTGAATATAAATGAACCCTAAATGATAGGGTTTTTTGATTTGTGCTCTCTGCCTATTCTTCTCCTTGTTATCATCTCCTCTGCGGAGATATTTTATCTTGTGCTCCCTAATGGTAGCTTCTTCCCCCTTTGGTTATGAGGGATTAACATTCCCTACCTTGATGTAGGTGCTGTTTTTATTGCTGTTGAGATCAACTTTCAAAGGTTCTTTTTTAGCAATCTAACTTCTTCACTGAATAGTTTCTCAATCGACTCTGAAAGATTCATTATTAGCCATCTGGCTTTTCATTATTTCATTTCTCAATTGACTCTACTTTTTGTTTGAAGGCGTACTACAAATTATTAATTATTGGGAAATATGGCGGAGATGAAACAAAATTAATGTTGAGATTTTATATGCAAAATCCAACTAATTCCAGATTGAGGTATTATTGCAGTTATTGAATTCCTATTTCTATATTATTACTATACTGCATTTTCTTAGAAAGGATTAAAAGGATAATGTACTAGCTAGGCTAGTCTTATTTGCATCAATTTCAGGATCCAAAATAGAGTAGAAAATCCTAAAACTACGAGCAGCATTACATGTGAAAAAGAATTCAGACTCCATTATTCTTGGCTGACCTCAAGTTTGGAATCTTCTATTTCAAGAGACACTTGCAACTTTTTGGATAACTACAAAAGTTTAACTACTGATGGTAATAATACTAATACTTAGTTTCATTCTATTTTTTTCTCCTGTTTAAGAGTGTGATTATATATGTTTAATTCCTTCGGTTAAGTGTTCACTCTTTCGTCAAATTTGTTTCTACGCTTATATTGACTACTTGTTTTATGCCTTTATAGTCATTGTTCTCTAATTTGTTGTATAGCGTTGCTTCAATTAATTAATTATAGGAAGAAGGTAGTCGAATTTGCTTAATAGAAATGTTAAAGAAAGGTCATTTCATAAGGTTTGTTTAACTCAAAATTATAAGAGATTCATAAAAATTAGGTGATACACTTTCTCATAAGATCAGTGTAGTAATTGCTTATGGACTTTATAGTTGTCAAGTCATTACATTGAATGAAGAATTAAATGTTGTCATTATCAATATACTTCCGTTTCCCCTGAAAATATATCAATTAAATCTCGAGTAATGAAATTTAAGATTCAGCGAGCAAATATCATCTATTTGTTTGGTGAATCTCACGAAATTATAAATTGAAAAGCCTACATGATTACCTATTTTGTCACGACACAAAACGAGCCGCGAGTCGCACCCACATTTACTCTCCTATGTGAGCAAACCAACCAATCTAATCACAACATTTCAACCATAATAAACAGAAAATAAAGCGGAAGACTTAAAACTCATTAACGAAATCAATTAATAACTTCTAAAATTTAATACTCATCATCCCCAAAATCTGGAAGTCATCACCACAAGAACATCTATCCTCAAATTTCTAATCTAAGAGTATCTAAGAAGCTAAAATAAGTAAAAAGCTAGTCCATGCCGGAACTTCAAGGCATCATGACATGGAGAAGATGATCCAGTCCAAGCTAGAAGCATTAGATCAGCCTGAGATCTGACGTGATGAAGACTAGCTAGAGTTGCGGTTGAGTTGAAGACGATGGTACGTTTGCTGCACTCCACAAATAACAAAGAAAAACAATTACAAGTAGGGGACAGTACAAAACACGAGTACTGAGTATGTATCATCGGCCAACTTAAAATAGAGAGAAATATATTTCAGATAATATCATAAACTCAACTAATATTCTTAACAGGTGATAGCAACAAGTATAAAATCATTTATAACATCACCAACCACATCCATGAGGACTCAGGCCTCCACACCATACTCTTTTGGGAAACATGTTCTTTGGATTGAGTATATTAACATATTTTAAGATTCATTATCTTTCTATCCTGGTGTCGGAATGTGATACTCCGATCCTTATCATACTATCCTGGTGTCGGAATGTGACACTCCGATCCTCATCATACTATCCTGGTGTCGGAACGTGACACCCGATCCATATTCTATCCTGGTGCTAGAATGTGGCACTCCGATCCTCATTCTATCCTGGTGCCGGAACGTGACACCCGATCAATATACTATCCTGGTGTCGGAACGTGACACCCGATCCTCTATTACTATCCTGGTGTCGGAACGTGACACCCGATCCTCTAATCTCATTACTTTATTTCATCAAGCCTTCTTTTAAACGAAGACATCATCATTACAAGTAAATTTAGGATTTAAGATTCAACATCAAGCCTCATCATTTAGTTTCATCACAATTATATATAAACACATCATGCATACACACCATTAAGCATATAGAAGGGTTTAAAATACTACCCAATACATATCATTTGCTATTAAGAGTTTACTATTAAATAGAATAAACCATAACCTACCTCCACCAAAGAATCGCGATCAACAAGCTGTCTTCCAAAGCTGCGTTCTTTCTCTCTCTCGATCGATCGTTTCTCCCTCTCTTTTTCTTTTTATTTTTCTTATTCAAACCCTTTTTCTTTTACCCTAATGAGCATATAATTAAGTAAGGTTATCTCTTTTAACCCCCAAGTAATTGAATTATTAACATTAAACCAATAACTTTATATTTATAAGCAGGAATAGTCCAAAATGCCCCTTAAAATATTTAACAGAAATCCGACCCAGTCAGGGTCACGCAGCCTGTGACGGCCCGTCTTGCCTGCGACGGTCCGTCCTGCTGCTTCCGTCACAAAGTTCAGAGATTCCATTCATTAAAGAGTCTGTGACGGCCCGTCATGTCTGCGACGGTCTGTCCTGCCATTTCGTCATGAAGTCCAGAGAGTCGATCTCAGTACCTAATTTTCTAAATTCTAAGTGTTTTGGAATGATACCCTCTCGACGGTCCGTCGTGCCTATGACGGTTCGTCGTGGGATCTGTAGACTCAGCCAGTTTTTCTAGAAATAAAATCTTCTGCTCAAAACGACTAAACAGGTCGTTACAATAGATACCAATTTACCCATCGTTCGTCCTCGAACGATCATAAGAATAAAAACAAGGGCAAAAGGGAGTACCTGAATCTGTAAATAGGTGTGGGTATCTTTCTTGCATAGCAGCCTCCTTCATCCAAGTGGACTCTTCAACTGGTCGATTCTTCCATTGAACTTTGATGGATGCAATCTCCCTTGATCTCAACTTGCGAATTTCTCTATCTAGAATGGCAACAGGCTCCTCCTCATAAGTCAAATTTTCATCAAGCAGAACTGAATCCCAACGAATGATGTAGTTTCCATCCCCATGGTATCTTTTCAACATAGACACATGAAATACCGGGTGCACTCCGGAGAGTCCTGGAGGCAAGGCTAATTCATACGCTACCTCCCCCACGCGCTTCAGAACTTCAAATGGACCAATATACCTCGGACTAAGCTTACCTCTTTTACCAAACCGCATCACACCCTTCATGGGTGAAACCTTCAGCAAGACTTGCTCACCCTCCATAAACTCCAAGTCCCTAACCTTTCGATCTGCATACTCCTTTTGCCTACTTTGAGCCGCTAAAAGCTTTTCTTGAATATATTTCACCTTCTCTAACGAATCCCTCAAAAGGTCAGTACCCCAAGGTCTAACCTCGAATGCATCAAACCAACCAATGGGAGACCTACATCTCCTCCCATACAATGCTTCGAAAGGAGCCATATCAATACTTGAGTGATAGTTATTATTGTATGAAAACTCCGCTAAGGGTAAGAAGTTATCCCAATGACCACCGAATTCTATCACACATGCACGAAGCATATCTTCCAATACCTGAATCGTTCGCTCAGACTGTCCATCGGTATGAGGGTGAAATGCAGTACTAAGGTCCAACCTAGTACCTAATTCCGCATGCAATGTTCTCCAAAACTTAGAAGTAAAATGCGTACCTCTATCTGATATGATGGACAGTGGAACTCCATGCAATCGAACAATCTCTGAGAAATAAAGTTTGGCTAACTTCTCTGCAGTGTAAGTCACCTTGACCGGAATGAAGTGAGCAGACTTAGTTAATCTGTCCACAATTACCCAAATAGAATCAAACTTGCCAATGTCTTTGGAAGACCAACCACGAAGTCCATTGCTATTCTCTCCCACTTCCATTCAGTAATGGGCATTCTCTGAAGTGTTCCTCCGGTCCTCTGGTGTTCATACTTTACTTGCTGACAATTTGGACATTTGGCAACAAAATCAACAATGTCGCGCTTCATTCTACTCCACCAAAAGTGTTGTTTTAGGTCACGGTACATCTTGGTTGCACCAGGATGTATAGAATATCTGGAACTATGAGCCTCTATAAGAATAGTGTGGATCAAATCATCAACACGGGGCACACATACCCTTCCCTTAATTCTCAAAAGACCTTCCTCATCCATTATCGCTTCTTTAGCCTCTCCTCGCAACACCATATCCCGAATTCGGCTTAGTTTCTCATCATCAAACTGTTTTCCCTTGATGTGGTCAAGAAAAGAAGATCTCGCCTCCACACTGGCCAACAATCCTCCCTTCTCATTTACTTCTAACCTCATAAAGTCATTAGCCAGAGTCTGAACCTCTCTAGCCAATGGGCGTCTAGAAACTTGTAAGTGGGCTAAACTACCCATGCTCCCTGCTTTTCTACTTAAGGCGTCTGCCACAACATTAGCCTTACCTGGGTGATAAAAAATGGTAACATCATAATCCTCAGTAGTTCCATCCACCTCCTCTGTCTCAAATTCAAATCTTTCTGAGTAAAGACATACTGTAGGCTACGATGATCCGTATAGACTTCACACTTAACCCCATATAGATAGTGTCTCCATTGCTTTAATGCAAACACGACTGCAGCCAATTCTAAATCATGGGTCGGATAGTTACGTTCATGTACCTTTAATTGCCTCGAAGCATAAGCAATCACCCAAACTAGAATAGGATGCATCACAATAAACAATGAAGTTTTTACCCTCTATTGGCAAGGTAAGGATAGGTGCAGTAGTCAGCAAGGTCTTGAGTTTCTGAAAGCTTTCCTCACATTCATCCGACCATATACAAATGGAACATTCTGCTTAGTCAAGTTCGTTAGTTGGGAGGCAATAGAGGAGAATCCCTTGACAAATCGACGGTAGTAGCTGACTAAACCAACAAAGCTCCTTATTTCTGACACATTAGTAGGTCTTACCCAATTTCTCACTGTTTCAATCTTAGAAGGATCCACCATCACTCCATCCTTAGAAACCATGTGCCCCAAGAAGGACACTGAATCTAGCCAAAACTCACACTTGGAGAATTTGGCATAAAGCCTTTTCTCCCTTAATACTTCCAACACGATTCTCAAATTCTCCTCATGTTCCTTCTTACTCTTGGAGTATATCAGTATATCATCAATAAATACGATCACAAAGAGTCCAGATATGGCTTAAAAATCCCGTTCATCAAGCTCATGAAAGCAGCAGGGGCATTCGTAAGCCCAAAAGACATTACTAAGAACTCATAATGCCCATACCTGGTCCGAAAAGCAGTCTTGGGCATATCCGTTGCCTGTATTTTCAATTGATGATAACCAGATCTCAAATCAATTTTTGAGAAGGCACAAGCACCTTGTAACTGATCGAACAAATCATCAATGCGGGGAAGAGGGTACTTGTTCTTAACAGTTATTTTGTTCAATTGCCGGTAGTCTATGCACATCCGAAAACTCCCATCCTTCTTCTTCACAAATAACACCGGAGCACCCCAAGGGGATGCACTTGGTCTAATGAAAACTTTACTTAACAACTCTTTAAGTTGGGCCTTTAACTCCTTTAACTCTGCAGGAGCCATTCTATAAGGAGGTATGGAAATGGGGCGAGTACCCGGCTCCAGATCAATGCAGAAGTCAATATCTCTATCCGGTGGCATACCAGGAAGGTCTGCAGGAAACACTTCCAGAAACTCACGGACTACCGAAACTGACTCAATTGAAGGTACTTGGGTAGCATCATCCCTGAGGTGTGCCAAGAAAGCTAAACACCCTTTACTAACCATTCTCTTAGCACGAAGAAAGGAGATGATACGAACTAGAGTGGAAGTGTAGTCACCCTCCCACACTAACGGATCTGTCCCAGGCTTGGCCAACGTTACAGTTTTAGCATTACAATCTAAGATTGCAAAATTTGGAGAAAGCCAAGTCATACCCAGAATTACATCGAAATCAACCATTTCTAGGATAACCAAATCTACATGAGTATTGCTCCCCATGAAAGTTACAAGACAAGACCTATACACCTTTTCAACTATCACAGAATCACCCACCGGAGTAGTAGAAACACGAACAGGCATGTCAAGCAATTCACAATGTAAATTAAGACCGGTAGCAAATGAGGAAGATACATATGAAAATGTGGAGCCAGGATCAAATAATACAGAAGCCATGCAATCACAAACCAAAAGATTACCTGTGATAACAACATCTGATGTCTCCGCTTCCGACCGCCCAGGGAAAGCGTAACAACATGTCTGCCCATTGCCCCTACCATGTGTTGTTGTAGTAGCTCCAGTTTGCCCGTCACCCCGGCCGTTGTGGTGACCACCATTACCTTGGCCACCACGCCCTCCAGAATGACGGCCTCTTCCATGACCACCTCTACCTCTGACTATTTGAGGTCTGTAACTCTGTTTTGGACAATACCTCTTGATGTGCCCAGTCTCCCCACATCCATAACACTCTCTGGATTCAAGCATAGGTCTCTGTGAGAATGACGAAGTCTGGGGATAACCTCCAAACACTGAGAAGTGTTGACCGGTCTGCGGTGGATCCCCAACTACAGTCTGCAGTGAAGACTGAATAGGTCGGGCTGGATAACCTCCTGAACCCTGCCCTCTGGAGTAAGAACCATTAAACTCACCTCCCCTAAGAAACCTTTTAGATGTCGATGCCATGGTGAAGTCATCTGGCTTCACTCCCTCCACCTCTATCACAAAGTCTACCACTTCCTAAAAGGATTTCGCTGTATCCGCTACCTGCAAGGCTGAAATCCACAAATCTGACCTCAACCCCTTCACAAAATGGCGAATCCGCTCTTGTGGTCTGAAGCAAAGTTGGGTGGCATACCTGGATAATGCACAGAACTTAGCCTCATACGCAGTCACCGACATCTTGCCTTGCTCTAGGCTCAAGAACTCATCTCTCCTCCGATCCCTCAAGGTCCGGGGATATACTTCTCCATAAATAAGCTAGAGAATGACGTCCAAGTCATAGGTGATGCCTGTGTGGGTTGAAACTCAACATGTGACCGCCACCATATTTTGGCATTTCCCTGAAACTGATAGGTTACAAACTCAACGCCAAATTGTTCCACTATGCCCATTTTATGTAGTAACTCATGACAATCAACCAGAAAATCGTAGGCATCCTCAGATTCAGCACCCTTGAAGACTGGAGGTTTCAATTTCAAGAACTTACTAAAAAGTTCATGCTGATCACTTGTCATTATGGGCACTATAGTTAAACGAGGAAACGTGCCTATTTTCAATGAGGCATCCATGCGGGGAGCCTCAGCAGCGGCTTGTCGTACTTCCGGAACCTGAGGTGCTGGTGCAGAAAACACTGGAAGTGTCTGGCCTTGATCAGATAACCCGCTAAGATAAGCAAGAACCTGATTAATCATCTCTGGGGTAGGTTGGGGTGGTAATTCCTCATTCTGCACTTGCTCACTTTCCCCTTCCTCACCCTCTCTTACTACTTCCTCAGTCGGTGGAGGAGTCACCGCCCTAGTACCAGATGGGAAAAGTGCTTGTCCTCTTCCTCTAGAGGACGTCCTCCCACGACTTCTACCACGGCCCCTTGCCACTGCTCCTCTTCGAGCTACAGCCCCAGTGGCTGGCTCAGACGCATCTTGTCTTGCCGGTGCTGGTGTTGGCGCAGTTGTTGCTCTAGTTCTAACCATCTGCGAAATAGAGTGAAGATGGTCAGATACAAATTTGTATCACCTAGATAACAATTGGATCCAAGTAATAGCACGAAAGAAAGAAAGAATGGAATTTTCCTGAAGTCCTATAGCCTCTCAAAGAAAAGTAAAGGCGTCCCCCTACCGTTCCTTAAGACTCTACTAGACTCATTCTTGTGTGATGAGACCAACGAACCTAATGCTCTGATACCAAGTTTGTCACTACCCAAAACGAGCCGCGAGTAGCACCCACATTTACTCTCCTATGTGAGCGAACCAACCAATCTAATCCCAACATTTCAACCATAATAAACAAAAAATAAAGCGGAAGACTTAAAACTCATTAACGAAATCAATTAATAACTTCTAAAATTTAATACTCATCATCCCCAAAATCTGGAAGTCATCACCACAAGAACATCTATCCTCAAATTTCTAATCTAAGAGTATCTAAGAATCTAAAATAAGTAAAAAGCTAGTCCATGCTGGAACTTCAAGGCATCAATACTTGGAGAAGATGATCCAGTCCAAGCTAGAAGCATTAGCTCACCCTGAGATCCGACGTGATGAAGACTGGCTAGAGTTGCGGTTGAGTTGAAGACGATGGTACGTTTGCTGCACTCCACAAATAACAAAGAAAAACAATTACAAGTAGGGGTCATTACAAAACACGAGTACTGAGTAGGTATCATTGGCCAACTCAAAATAGAAAGCAATATATTTCAGATAATATCATAAACTCAACTAATATTCTTAACAGGTGATAGCAACAAGTATAAAATCATTTATAACATCACCAACCACATCCATGAGCACTCAGGCCTCCACACCATACTCTTTTGGGAAACATGTTCTTTGGATTGAGTATATTAACATATTTCAAGATTCATTATCTTTCTATCCTGGTGTCGGAACGTGACACTCCGATCCTCATCATACTATCCTGGTGTCGGAACGTGACCCTCCGATCCTCATCATACTATCCTGGTGTCGGAACGTGACACCCGATCCATATTCTATCCTGGTGCCGGAATGTGGCACTCCGATCCTCATTCTATCCTGGTGCCGGAACGTGACACCCGATCAATATACTATCCTGGTGTCGGAACGTGACACCCGATCCTCTATTACTATCCTGGTGTCGGAACGTGACACCCGATCCTCTAATCTCATTACTTTATTTCATCAAGCCTTCTTTTAAACGAAGACATCATCATTAACAAAGTAAATTTAGGATTTAAGATTCAACAGCCTTATCATGTTAGTTTCATCACAATTATATATAAACACATCATGCATACACACCATTAAGCATATAGAAGGGTTTAAAATACTACCCAATACATATCATTTGCTATTAAGAGTTTACTATGAAATAGAATAAACCATAACCTACCTCCACCAAAGAATCGCGATCAACAAGCTGTCTTCCCAAAGCTGCGTTCTTTCTCTCTCTCGATCGCTCGTTTCTCCCTCTCTTTGTTCTTTTTATTTTTCTTATTCAAACCCCTTTTTCTTTTACCCTAATGAGCATATAATTAAGTAAGGTTATCTCTTTTAACCCCCAAGTAATTGAATTATTAACATTAAACCAATAACTTTATATTTATAAGCAGGAATAGTCCAAAATGCCCCTTAAAATATTTAACAGAAATCCGACCCAGTCAGGGTCACGCAGCCTGTGACGGCCCGTCTTGGCTGCGACGGTCCGTCCTGCTGCTTCCATCACAAAGTTCAGAGATTCCATTCATTAAAGAGTCTGTGACGGCCCGTCATGTCTGCGACGGTCCGTCCTGCCATTTCGTCGCGAAGTCCAGAGAGTCGATCTCAGTACCTAATTTTCTAAATTCTAAGTGTTTTGGAATGATACCCTCTCGACGGTCCGTCGTGCCTATGACGGTTCATCGTGGGATCTGTAGACTCAGCCAGTTTTTCTAGAAATAAAATCTGCTGCTCAAAACGACTAAACAGGTCGTTATAATAGATACCAATTTACCCATCGTTCGTCCTCGAACGATTATAAGAAGAAAAACAAGGGCAAAAGGGAGTACCTGAATCTGTAAATAGGTGTGGGTATCTTTCTTGCATAGCAGCCTCCTTCATCCAAGTGGACTCTTCAACTGGTCGATTCTTCCATTGAACTTTGATGGATGCAATCTCCCTTGATCTCAACTTGCGAATTTCTCTATCTAGAATGGCAACAGGCTCCTCCTCATAAGTCAAAATTTCATCAAGCAGAACTGAATCCCAACGAATGATGTAGTTTCCATCCCCATGGTATCTTTTCAACATAGACACATGAAATACCGGGTGCACTCCGGAGAGTCCTGGAGGCAAGGCTAATTTATACGCTACCTCCCCCACGCGCTTCAGAACTTCAAATGGACCAATATACCTCGGACTAAGCTTACCTCTTTTACTAAACCGCATCACACCCTTCATGGGTGAAACTTTCAACAAAACTTGCTCACCCTCCATAAACGCCAAGTCCCTAACCTTTCGATCTGCATACTCCTTTTGCCTACTTTGAGCCGCTAAAAGCTTTTCTTGAATATATTTCACCTTCTCTAACGAATCCTTCAAAAGGTCAGTACCCCAAGGTCTAACCTCGAATGCATCAAACCAACCAATGGGAGACCTACATCTCCTCCCATACAATGCTTCGAAAGGAGCCATATCAATACTTGAGTGATAGTTATTATTGTATGAAAACTCCGCTAAGGGTAAGAAGTTATCCCAATGACCACCGAATTCTATCACACATGCACGAAGCATATCTTCCAATACCTGAATCGTTCGCTCAGACTGTCCATCGGTATGAGGGTGAAATGCAGTACTAAGGTCCAACCTAGTACCTAATTCCGCATGCAATGTTCTCCAAAACTTAGAAGTAAAATGCGTACCTCTATCTGATATGATGGACAGTGGAACTCCATGCAATCGAACAATCTCTGAGAAATAAAGTTTGGCTAACTTCTCTGCAGTGTAAGTCACCTTGACCGGAATGAAGTGAGCAGACTTAGTTAATCTGTCCACAATTACCCAAATAGAATCAAACTTGCCCAATGTCTTTGGAAGACCAACCACGAAGTCCATTGCTATTCTCTCCCACTTCCATTCAGTAATGGGCATTCTCTGAAGTGTTCCTCCGGTCCTCTGGTGTTCATACTTTACTTGCTGACAATTTGGACATTTGGCAACAAAATCAACAATGTCGCGCTTCATTCTACTCCACCAAAAGTGTTGTTTTAGGTCACGGTACATCTTGGTTGCACCAGGATGTATAGAATATCTGGAACTATGAGCCTCTATAAGAATAGTGTGGATCAAATCATCAACACGGGGCACACATACCCTTCCCTTAATTCTCAAAAGACCTTCCTCATCCATTATCGCTTCTTTAGCCTCTCCTCGCAACACCATATCCCGAATTCGGCTTAGTTTCTCATCATCAAACTGTTTTCCCTTGATGTGGTCAAGAAAAGAAGATCTCGCCTCCACACTGGCCAACAATCCTCCCTTCTCATTTACTTCTAATCTCATAAAGTCATTAGCCAGATTCTGAACCTCTCTAGCCAATGGGCGTCTAGAAACTTGTAAGTGGGCTAAACTACCCATGCTCCCTGCTTTTCTACTTAAGGCGTCTGCCACAACATTAGCCTTTCCTGGGTGATACAAGATGGTAACATCATAATCTTTCAGTAGTTCCATCCACCTCCTCTGTCTCAAATTCAAATCTTTCTGAGTAAAGACATACTGTAGGCTACGATGATCCGTATAGACTTCACACTTAACCCCATATAGATAGTGTCTCCATTGCTTTAATGCAAACACGACTGCAGCCAATTCTAAATCATGGGTCGGATAGTTACGTTCATGTACCTTTAATTGCCTCGAAGCATAAGCAATCACCCAAACTAGAATAGGATGCATCACAATAAACAATGAAGTTTTTACCCTCTATTGGAAAGGTAAGGATAGGTGCAGTAGTCAGCAAGGTCTTGAGTTTCTGAAAGCTTTCCTCACATTCATCCGACCATATACAAATGGAACATTCTGCTTAGTCAAGTTCGTTAGTTGGGAGGCAATAGAGGAGAATCCCTTGACAAATCGACGGTAGTAGCTGACTAAACCAACAAAGCTCCTTATTTCTGACACATTAGTAGGTCTTACCCAATTTCTCACTGTTTCAATCTTAGAAGGATCCACCATCACTCCATCCTTAGAAACCACGTGCCCCAAGAAGGACACTGAATCTAGCCAAAACTCACACTTGGAGAATTTGGCATAAAGCCTTTTCTCCCTTAATACTTCCAACACGATTCTCAAATTCTCCTCATATTCCTTCTTACTCTTGGAGTATATCAGTATATCATCAATAAATACGATCACAAAGAGTCCAGATATGGCTTAAAAATCCCGTTCATCAAGCTCATGAAAGCAGCAGGGGCATTCGTAAGCCCAAAAGACATTACTAAGAACTCATAATGCCCATACCTGGTCCGAAAAGCAGTCTTGGGCATATCCGTTGCCTGTATTTTCAATTGATGATAACCAGATCTCAAATCAATTTTTGAGAAGGCACAAGCACCTTGTAACTGATCGAACAAATCATCAATGCGGGGAAGAGGGTACTTGTTCTTAACAGTTACTTTGTTCAATTGCCGGTAGTCTATGCACATCCAAAAACTCCCATCCTTCTTCTTCACAAATAACACCGGAGCACCCCAAGGGGATGCACTTGGTCTAATGAAAACTTTACTTAACAACTCTTTAAGTTGGGCCTTTAACTCCTTTAACTCTGCAGGAGCCATTCTATAAGGAGGTATGGAAATGGGGCGAGTACCCGGCTCCAGATCAATGCAGAAGTCAATATCTCTATCCGGTGGCATACCAGGAAGGTCTGCAGGAAACACTTCCAGAAACTCACGGACTACCGAAACTGACTCAATTGAAGGTACTTGGGTAGCATCATCCCTGAGGTGTGCCAAGAAAGCTAAACACCCTTTACTAACCATTCTCTTAGCACGAAGAAAGGAGATGATACGAACTAGAGTGGAAGTGTAGTCACCCTCCCACACTAACGGATCTGTCCCAGGCTTGGCCAACGTTACAGTTTTAGCATTACAATCTAAGATTGCAAAATTTGGAGAAAGCCAAGTCATACCCAGAATTACATCGAAATCAACCATTTCTAGGATAACCAAATCTACATGAGTATTGCTCCCCATGAAAGTTACAAGACAAGACCTATACACCTTTTCAACTATCACAGAATCACCCACCGGAGTAGAAACACGAACAGGCATGTCAAGCAATTCACAATGTAAATTAAGACCGGTAGCAAATGAGGAAGATACATATGAAAATGTGGAGCCAGGATCAAATAATACAGAAGCCATGCAATCACAAACCAAAAGATTACCTGTGATAACAACATCTGATGTCTCCGCTTCCGACCGCCCAGGGAAAGCGTAACAACATGTCTGCCCATTGCCCCTACCATGTGTTGTTGTAGTAGCTCCAGTTTGCCCGTCACCCCGGCCGTTGTGGTGACCACCATTACCTTGGCCACCACGCCCTCCAGAATGACGGCCTCTTCCATGACCACCTCTACCTCTGACTATTTGAGGTCTGTAACTCTGTTTTGGACAATACCTCTTGATGTGCCCAGTCTCCCCACATCCATAACACTCTCTGGATTCAAGCATAGGTCTCTGTGAGAATGACGAAGTCTGGGGATAACCTCCAAACACTGAGAAGTGTTGACCGGTCTGCGGTGGATCCCCAACTACAGTCTGCAGTGAAGACTGAATAGGTCGGGCTGGATAACCTCCTGAACCCTGCCCTCTGGAGTAAGAACCATTAAACTCACCTCCCCTAAGAAACCTTTTAGATGTCGATGCCATGGTGAAGTCATCTGGCTTCACTCCCTCCACCTCTATCACAAAGTCTACCACTTCCTAAAAGGATTTCGCTGTAGCCGCTACCTGCAAGGCTGAAATCCGCAAATCTGACCTCCACCCCTTCACAAAATGGCGAATCCGCTCTTGTGGTCTGAAGCAAAGTTGGGTGACATACCTGGATAATGCACAGAACTTAGCCTCATACGCAGTCACCGACATCTTGCCTTGCTCTAGGCTCAAGAACTCATCTCTCCTCCGATCCCTCAAGGTCCGGGGATATACTTCTCCATAAATAAGCTAGAGAATGACGTCCAAGTCATAGGTGATGCCTGTGTGGGTTGAAACTCAACATGTGACCGCCACCATATTTTGGCATTTCCCTGAAACTGATAGGTTACAAACTCAACGCCAAATTGTTCCACTATGCCCATTTTATGTAGTAACTCATGACAATCAACCAGAAAATCGTAGGCATCCTCAGATTCAGCACCCTTGAAGACTGGAGGTTTCAATTTCAAGAACTTACTAAAAAGTTCATGCTGATCACTTGTCATTATGGGCACTATAGTTAAACGAGGAAACGTGCCTATTTTCAATGAGGCATCCATGCGGGGAGCCTCAGCAGCGGCTTGTCGTACTTCCGGAACCTGAGGTGCTGGTGCAGAAAACACTGGAAGTGTCTGGCCTTGATCAGATAACCCGCTAAGATAAGCAAGAACCTGATTAATCATCTCTGGGGTAGGTTGGGGTGGTAATTCCTCATTCTGCACTTGCTCACTTTCCCCTTCCTCACCCTCTCTTACTACTTCCTCAGTCGGTGGAGGAGTCACCGCCCTAGTACCAGATGGGAAAAGTGCTTGTCCTCTTCCTCTAGAGGACGTCCTCCCACGACTTCTACCACGGCCCCTTGCCACTGCTCCTCTTCGAGCTACAGCCCCAGTGGCTGGCTCAGACGCATCTTGTCTTGCCGGTGCTGGTGTTGGCGCAGTTGTTGCTCTAGTTCTAACCATCTGCGAAATAGAGTGAAGATGGTCAGATACAAATTTGTATCACCTAGATAACAATTGGATCCAAGTAATAGCACGAAAGAAAGAAAGAATGGAATTTTCCTGAAGTCCTATAGCCTCTCAAAGAAAAGTAAAGGCGTCCCCCTACCGTTCCTTAAGACTCTACTAGACTCATTCTTGTGTGATGAGACCAACGAACCTAATGCTCTGATACCAAGTTTGTCACTACCCAAAACGAGCCGCGAGTAGCACCCACATTTACTCTCCTATGTGAGCGAACCAACCAATCTAATCCCAACATTTCAACCATAATAAACAAAAAATAAAGCAGAAGACTTAAAACTCATTAACGAAATCAATTAATAACTTCTAAAATTTAATACTCATCATCCCCAAAATCTGGAAGTCATCACCACAAGAACATCTATCCTCAAATTTCTAATCTAAGAGTATCTAAGAATCTAAAATAAGTAAAAAGCTAGTCCATGCTGGAACTTCAAGGCATCAATACTTGGAGAAGATGATCCAGTCCAAGCTAGAAGCATTAGCTCACCCTGAGATCCGACGTGATGAAGACTGGCTAGAGTTGCGGTTGAGTTGAAGACGATGGTACGTTTGCTGCACTCCACAAATAACAAAGAAAAACAATTACAAGTAGGGGTCAGTACAAAACACGAGTACTGAGTAGGTATCATTGGCCAACTCAAAATAGAAAGCAATATATTTCAGATAATATCATAAACTCAACTAATATTCTTAACAGGTGATAGCAACAAGTATAAAATCATTTATAACATCACCAACCACATCCATGAGCACTCAGGCCTCCACACCATACTCTTTTGGGAAACATGTTCTTTGGATTGAGTATATTAACATATTTCAAGATTCATTATCTTTCTATCCTGGTGTCGGAACGTGACACTCCGATCCTCATCATACTATCCTGGTGTCGGAACGTGACCCTCCGATCCTCATCATACTATCCTGGTGTCGGAACGTGACACCCAATCCATATTCTATCCTGGTGCCGGAACGTGGCACTCCGATCCTCATTCTATCCTGGTGCCGGAACGTGACACCCGATCCATATACTATCCTGGTGTCGGAATGTGACACCCGATCCTCTATTACTATCCTGGTGTTGGAACGTGACACCCGATCCTCTAATCTCATTACTTTATTTCATCAAGCCTTCTTTTATACCAAGGCATCATCATTAACAAAGTAAATTTAGGATTTAAGATTCAACAACCTCATCATGCTAGTTTCATCACAATTATATATAAACACATCATGCATACACACCATTAAGCATATAGAAGGGTTTACAATACTACCTAATACATATCATTTGCTATTAAGAGTTTACTATGAAATAGCATAAACCATAACCTACCTCCACCGAAGAATCGCGATCAACAAGCTATCTTACCAAAGCTGCGTTCTTTCTCTCTCTCGATCGATCGTTTCTCCCTCTCTTTGTTGTTTTTATTTTTCTTATTCAAACCCCTTTTTATTTTACCCTAATGAGCATATAATTAAGTATAAAAGATGATAAAATACCCCACTACTTGTTTCAAGGTTATCTCTTTTAACCCCCAAGTAATTGAATTATTAACATTAAACCACTAACTTTATAATTATAAGCAGGAATAGTCCAAAACGCCCCTTAAAATATTTAACATAAATCCGACCCAGTCAGGGTCACGCAGCCTGTGACGGCCCGTCATGTCTGCGACGGTCCGTCCTGCCATTTCGTCGCGAAGTCCAGAGAGTCGATCTTTGTACCCAATTTTCTAAATTCTAAGTGTTTTTGAACGAGACCCCCTCGACGGTCCGTCGTGCCTATGACGGTCCGTCGTGGGATCCGTCGACTCAGCCAGTTTTTCCAGAAATAAAATCTACTGCTCAAATCGACTAAACAGGTCGTTACATATTTGGTGGAAGGTGATTCGGAGTTGTGAAATACAACCTCTCCCGTTTCTCTTGTTAATCCTAATGAAAATTATTTAACTACTACATTGGCTATCATAAATTTCAATTAATCACCTTATTGAAATTTTAGATATATTAGAAGCTTAAATTTGATAATGGCAGGATTTGTGTTGAGTGAGGCTCAGAGTATTATTGCTCTTGATCTCTTTTACCACTTAGAGAATCATAAGGCTTGAATTAATAAGAATACAAAAGAGCAAGTGAAAATTAGGAGAAAAATGTTGTTTAATTAGGAGGTTGAATGTCTAGCGTTCAGATGTAAACATAGTTTTGACAGAGGTTTTAAAGCTTGGCCAAAATGGACTACATTGATCAAAAGGAAGAAGTGGTTGTCCACTTTGTCCAAGCTTCAAAACCTCTGCCAAAATTCAGTTTACAATAAATTGAACTCTAGACATTCAACTACCGAGTTAAACAATACTCTTCTCCTAATCTTCACCTGCTCTTCTGCATGATTAGTTCGAGCCTTCTGATACTCCAACTGGTCAAAGAGATCAAGGACAATAACACTATGAGTCTCACTCAACATAAATCTTCCTGTTACCAAGTCTAGGCTTCTAATTATATCTCTAATATATCTAAACTTCCAGTAAGGTGATTCATTGAAATTTGTGAAAGTCGATTTAGTAGTTGAATCCTTTTCACTAGCATCAACAAGAGAAACAGAAGAGGCCGAGTCCAACTCCAACAACTCGTCTTCACCTTCTACCAAATGGGTCCTCATGTAGGTTTTTCAATTCATGATTTCGTGAGATTCATCAGAAAAAGGATATTGCTACCTTAATAATAAGTTCCATCAATTAAGATTAAATTAATACTTTTTTAAGGAAAAAATGAAAGTATACTGATATCATCACAATCTGAAATGGCAAAGAAAAAAAGAGAAAAAGGAATAAGCTAAATATCTGTATTATTACCATTAGTAGTTAAACTTCTTTAGCTATCTAAAAATTTGTAACTTGTGTTTTCAAAAACATTATGTCGCAAATTAAATGGCATATAAAATAGCCCAACGAATCACATATAGAAAATCATACATTTCTCCCTCTTTTGACTAAGATCAAGAGTATTATTTATTCTTATCCGTTTAATATAAGAATGTGAATCATTGACTCACACAATATTAACTCTATTTTTTAAGGGGAGAGGTTCACCACGGTAGCTTGCTATCGTGACCTTCAAGAGTCGCCTTGATTTTGCAGTATTGTCTTGGCCTAGCTCTCCCCACCAAGTCTAACTATAAAAACTTTTGTTTCATAATAGTGCACAATTTGTCCCTTCTAATATTGGGAAATTTGATCCACTAAGTCGCCTTCTCTATTTCTCATTCCAAGTAACATTTTTTAACTAAAATTAGTTACTTAACTAAATGGTGACCCTATATATAGTTTTACCACATTCAGTATGATGATCCGATATATAATCGGACCGAATTTGATTTTTCATCTTGTAATCTCCATCAACATTAAAAATAATAACAGAAAAAGAGGAAAGAGAGAGGCTCAACTCTAAAAACTTTTGTTTCATAATAGTACACAATTTCTCTCTTCTAATATTGGGAAATTTGATCCACCAAGTCGCCTTCTCTATTTCTCATTCCAAGTAACATTTTTAAAACTAAAATCAGTTACTTAACTAAATGGTGACCCTATATATAGTTTTACCACATTTAGTATGATGATCCGATATATAATCGGACCGAATTTGATTTCCCATCTTATAATCTCCAACAACATTAAAAATAATAACGGAAAAAGAGGAAAGAGAAGCTCAGATGCACAATTTTGTCATCTATTATCAAACAAGGTAAGAACCCAAAGTTCTTACTAACTGTGAAATTTAACTTCACAGCACTCTGACAATGCATTAGCCGGTAGTCAAACCCGGGTCTGTACTGTGGCAGCATACTATTCTACCACTAGACCACTGGTGCTTGCTGTTTGAAAATACCATTTTACCTATGTACTCGCAAAGTAACACCCCTAATATAATATCAAGTATAATATCTGTTCATCTCAATATAATACGTTAACTCTATTTTTGAGGGGATGTCCATACATTAACTTGCTATTGGGATTCGGGACCTTCAAGCGTCCTTTGTCATTGCACTACTATAAATTTAATTGTAAAGATTACTTTACATTCTCACTTATCAATTTTTTGGGAACTATAAAAGGTCATTCTCAAAAGATTCAATTTGTGTTATTAATTGACAAATCTTTAAAGATTTATGAAAAATAAGTTGTGTTTCTTAAACATCTGTTAACAACAAAGGAATATGAGGGAATGGTCTATCACGGTAGCTAGTTGTCAGGACATTTAAACATCGCCTAGGTGTTGCATTACTTGCCTTGGCTTGGCACACCCCACCAATTCTAATTATAAAACCTTTCTTTCAATTGTTTGTTGAAGGAATATCTTAGAGATCTAGGACAAAGATATTAGTACTTAAGATTTTTGTGAAGTTATTATTAACTAACCTTTAACGTTTTGGACCAAGATTGATACATTGTGGTGGAAAATGTTATGTCAACGAATTGAAATTTACATTTCTCGTTTTCTATATTATTTTGGAGTATGAACCTTAGGTAAACTTGTTCTATCCACATGACTTTTATAAGCCATCTGTATAGTTGATTGGAAAATTTCAGCGACACTGTTGAAACTATTTTCCAGCCAACAAAACGTAAATTGTTTCATTCACTACTCTTTGATCAATGGAATTATAGATGATTAATGGAATTGAATTAGTTTAATCTATAAAATCAGAGAAAATGGTTACTATTTAGTATTAGAATCTCTTCTAGTCCCATACTAACTGGAAAGATAGATTTTATGTAACAAGTAACATATAACATGGAAAACCCTACCTTTCTCGGCCTTTTGACCAAGATCAAGTGTTGTATCTATTCTTATCAACTTAATATCTGATATGTGAGTCATCGACTCACATGATATTAACTCTATTTTTAAGTGGGAGGTTCACCATGGTAGCTTGCTATTGGGGCATTCATGAATGGCCTTGGTGTTGCACTACTGACTCGGCCTGGCTCATCTCACCAATTCTAGTTCTAAAAACCTTTGATTTCATAGCAGTACATAATTTTGGGAAGTTTGATACATAAGAGCTCTCTATGCCATTCCAAGTTGCACATTTTAATTAAAATCATATACAAACTAATATTAGCTATAACTTGTAAAATCTTAGGAGTTAGACTAACGTTTCAACCTAGCATTTGGCACCTTTTTTTTCAGTAAGATTTACTGTACTACTACTGAAGATAATGGTTACCTATAACGTGTAATACTAGTGAGTTCAATCTCCCATTTTGTAATCTCTAACGACATTTAAAAATAATAGTGGAAAAAGAGAGGGCTCAGATGCACTGTTTTTTATCGTCTGTTATCAGACAAGGTGAGGACCTCAAAGTTCTCATAGGCTACGCAATTTATCTTTACAGCACTCGAATAATGCACCAGCCATGAATCAAACCTGGGTTGTACCGTGGCAGGGTACTATTCTACTACTAGATCTCTGGTGCTTGATGTTATAAGAATTCTATTTTATATAATTAGTGGCAAAGTACCAAGCCTAAAATATCTTATATCAATAAATTGAAACATAAGATTAAGTGTAGTAGATCCCTTTTTATCAATATAATGATATTAGTAAGAAACTACTAAGGTCGATGGGGATAACGATTGCTCTTATCAGTGGTTTCCTACTTAAACTACACCGTTGTGCCATGCAACCTGAACCAATGTCCATTTCATTTCTACGACGCCTAGTATTGTTGACTCCAGAACTTCTCAAATATTGAGTATTACAATCAAATTGAATGAAAAAGGTGGCAAATATGACTCATTGCCCAATGGAAAATTGCAGTTCTAAGAGCAATACTCAATTGCAGTTTCAATTGAGTATTGTTTTTTTTTTGAAAAAAACAATTAATTTGTATGAATTTTTCGTTAGATCTATAAGCATCACTATATATGAAAAATAACAAAGATGTCACATATTTTTTAAAAGATATATTCAATTGCAGTTCATGAACTAAGCCACAATTTTGTTACAAAATTTTATTAGGTCTGTCTGAAATGAGGCAAACTCAAATCTTTTTTTTTTCAAAAAATGTTGCGATTCATTGAGTTATGAGCGTACTGTAATTTTTTTTAACAGAAAAAACTTGATCCTACTAAGACAAAGCAGAACGTCTACGTTTCTTTTTTATGAACATGTTTTCTGCTCACCAAAAATAATTGCACCCATCATTTTCCTGAAATAACAAAACAAAAAACAACCGAATACCAAATAATTTTGAAGTGAACAACTTAATTTTTTTCATTTGAACGTGCACAACTCCAAAACTTACAATCAAGATTTCTTGGAGTCCTCGATGTTTTCATTTTACAATACTCAATATTTTATAAAGTAGAAGATGAATGAGAAAATGTGGAGTGAATAACACATATTCATTGTTGAAGAAGAAGATATAGCTTCATGTGAGGAAGAAAGAGACATATATTCATGTGAGGAGCTAATAAACTGATACCTTTAAAGTTTGTGTAGTATTGTTTCAGATGATTTTGGAATTAACGTGGATGACGCTGTTGAAAGGATGGTCGTTATAGTTCACCCATTAATGAACGAACTATCTGTTTTGGTGTGGTGTGTGTTTTTAGAGAGAGTCCCTTTTGGTGTTTAGAGTTGTAAAAGTGTCCATTTTGATGTCAGAGCGATCAAAAAGTAGCTTTTAGATCACATATAAATCCTGTAACTTATGTGACAACATTCCTGATTCAATCACTTATAACATAATTATAGATTTTTAGCAAAAGGTAGGTAAATTGATGAAATAATATTTGGGAAGCTCTCTAAGTCTCAAAGAATTAAACTAACATGACAACTAATCAACAGTTGATTTCAGCATAGTTCTTCTTAAGTTTTAATAGTGCTCAATTCTCGAAAAACATCTAATAAAATACCGAAAGAAAAATTGTTGAAACTATTTTGCAACCAACAAAAGGTAAATTGTTTCACTCACTGCGCTTTGGTTAATACTATATTATAGACGATTAATAGAATTGAGTTAGTTTTGTACATTAACCAGAGAAGATGATTAATAGTTGAACATATAGAAGCTCTTCTACTCCCACACTGACTAGAAAGAAAGATTTTATGCAACAAGTGACATATAAAATAGCCCGTCATAACGCATAAAAAAAGCATACTTTTCTCGACCTTTTAGCAAAGATCAAGTGTAGTATATGTTTCTTATTAGTTTAATATTTGATATATGAGTCATTGATTCACACGATATTAACTGACTCCACCAACCAATTCTAGTGATAAAAGCCTTTTTGTGCCATAACAGGAAACAATTTGTCCTTTGTATGTTCCTTTCCAATACATATTTTAATTAAAATCAGATATTGTTCTATATATTAGCTATAACTCATAAAATCTTTGAATCCAATGTTTCAACTGAGTTCGCTAGGTGGCGTGGCACCCCCTCCATAAAATGTAGATCCTCCCTTGGTCACAATCGATGCTCCAACAATTTTTGCACATTTTACAAATGAAGATTTAGAGCTGTCACCTTCAAGGACATTTGCACAAGTGGAGGAAGGTTTGGTTTGTCTTACATATTGCCCTGTAGATGAATTGTTATATTTGAAAAGTTGGCATAGATATATTTCCAAATTGGATATGATCTTGTGGAAAAGTAACGTCTTTTTTGCCTATAGATTGCACTAGGTAATAATATTGTTACAAGTCAAATTTTATTGATCAATTCTTGATATCTTATGTATTCTTTCTATGTAATGCTTACTAATGGATATCTCATGTTTTTATTATGTGTTCAATGTAAGGAAAATGAAATCAAGAAGTTACATTTACAAAGTCCCAATGTTTCTTCCAGTATATTGATCTTTGTTTCTTCTTTTCTTTGTTTGTATTATCGAGACACAATAAGAGTTAGTCATGTGTGTGATTCAAATTTAAAAGACTTGATAAGAGAGCTTTAGTTAATAACAAACGCTACACAATATTTATAACATGAAAGAATGACAGATAACAAAAACGAATAAGGCATAGATGCCAGAATTATCAAACTACTTTTGGTGTGAATTTTTTTTCTTCAATAGTGATAGACTTGAAGTGGATATCAACTAAGAGTGATGCCTCTCTACTTTTGTTTAAGAAGAAAGGTTATGAATATTGACAGTCTTGTGAAGGGGATATCAACAAGATCTTACACAATTATGTATTAATTTTGTTTTTCCTTCTAGTTTTAACGATTAATGTCGTAATAATATGTATATTGTATTATTTCTTTCTTTTTCCTTTCTTTCTTTCTTGTCTGTCTTTATGATGTCTCTTAAGTTTAATTTTATACCAACTTTTGATTAGAGTAGAAAATTCTAAAATTGTGAGTAGCATTACATATGAAACAGAATTCAAACTCAATTGGTTTAGGCTGACCTCAAGTTTGGAATCTTGTATTTCAGGAGACAGTTGCAACTCTTTGGATGACTACAAAAGTTTAACTACTGATGGTAATAATACTAATACTTAGTTTCATTCTATTTGTTTCTCCTGTTTAAGAGTATGATGATATATGTTTAATTCGTTCGGTTAAGTGTCCACTCTTTCGTCAAATTTCTTTCTACACCTATATTGACTAATTGTTTTATGCCTTTTTAGTCATTGTTCTCTAACTTGGTTGTATAGCGTTCCTTCAATAAATTAATTATAGGAAGAAGGTAGTTGAATTTTCTTAATAGAAATGTTATATAAAAGGCATTTCATAAGATTTGTTTATCTCCAAATTATAAGAGATTTTTAAAAATTAGTTGATACACTTTCTCATAAGATCAGTGTAATAATTGATTGTGGACTTTAAAGATGTTAACTCATTACATTGAATGAAGAACTGAATGTTGTCAATACCAATATACAACCATTTCCCCCTGAAAATATATCAATTAAATCTTGACTAATGAAATTTAAGATTCAGGGAGCAAGTATCATATATTTGTATAGTAAATCTCGCGAAACTATAAAATGGAAAACCTACATAAGTACCTATTTGGTAGAAGGTGATTCAGAGTTGTGAGACACAACCTCTTCCGTTTCTCTTGTTAATCCTGGTGAAAATGATCTAACTGCTACACCGACTCGCAAAATTTTTAATTAATCACCTTATTGAATTTTTGATACGTTATAAGCTTAAATTTGATAAGGACAGAACTTGTGTTGAGTGAGGCTCAGAATATTATTGCTATTGATCTATTTTACCACTTAGAGAATCAGAAGACTTGAATTAATAAAAATACAAAAGAACAAGTGAAGATTAAGAGAAAAGTGTTGTTTGATTAGGAGGTTGAATGTCTGGAATTCAGATGGAAAAATAGTTTTGACAGAGGTTTTGAAGCTTGGCCAAAATGGACAACTTGATCAAAAGGAAGAAAGGGTTGTCCACTTTGCCCAAGATTCAAAACCTCTGTCAAAATTCTTTTACCTATCAACTGAACTCCGGACGTTCAACTACCGAGTCAAACAATTCTCTTCTCCTAATTTTCACCCACTCTTTTACATTATTAATTTGAGCCTTCTAATTCTCCAACTAATCAAAGAGATCAAGAACAATAATTCTATGAGTTTCACTCAATATAAATCTTCCCGTTATCAAGTCTGGGCTCCTAATTGTATCTCTAATATAGAGATAATGCACAAGTACCCCGTCAACCTATGCCCGAAATCTCAGAGACACGCTTATACTATAGTAAGGTCCTATTACCCGCCTGAACTTATTTTGTTAATAATTTTCTACTCTTTTCGACCTAAGTGACACTATCTTGTGGGCCCAACGATGTTCCATTCCAATGCACATTTTTATTAAAATCAGATACTGAACTATATATTATTACCTATAACTCATAAAATGTTGAACCCTATATAGTGTCAATTATAGTATGACCAAATATATAATAATTTGATTCTCATATTTTAATGTCTAACAACATTAAAAAATAATAATGGACCCTATACAGTGTCAATTATATAGTATGACCAAATATATAATAATTTGATTCTCATATTTTAACTCTAACAACATTAAAAAATAATAATGGAAAACGAAGTGGCTGTGGCTCAGATGTGCTATTTTTGTTGACGTATTTCAGACATGGTGAAGACCCAAGTTTTCACATTTGCACAATAATCTTCATGGCACTTCCAACTAATGCACCAACCGGAAATCGAACCCGGGTCTGTATCGTGGCAGGGTACTATTCTACCACTAGACCACTAGTGCTTTGATGCTATAATATTTCCTTCATTTTTATTTATATATCATCGTTTTAGATTTACGTGCATTAAGAAACTAAGCAAGTTTATTATTCTATCCTTATTCACCCCATATTCTTTTTCTATGTTGGTCAAATGAATATTTTCAAGACTATTAACTCATATGGGTAAAATAGAAAGAATTTTGTAATTATTTATGCATTGATTTTATGAAATGACAAGTATTACGAACCAACTAATCATAGAAATGATGACATATAAAAAGATATGAGCGAGTAAATTTCATCTTCTCTACTTAGAAGCAAGGTACCACCCCTAGAATATTTTATATCGATAAATTGAAAATGCATGATTAAGTGTAGTATCTGCTCTTACCAGTATAATATCTTATATAAAATTTTCCAAAAAAAATATTTATAGTAATAAGTGTGTGCATTGGTCGATTCAGTTTGGTTTTATGTATTATCGGTTCAATTTTTTAGTTTTTAGATTTTTAATTACGCTAAACCAATAACAATCCAATAAGATATTTTGTGCCAAGACTGTGAGACAAGCAAATCAATTGTAATGTTTTGAAATAGTGAAACAAGAAATATAATGAGAAATTACATCAATAAAAGTAGATGTAGACTAGAAGTATAATGACGTCTAAAGTGGTTAGACTGTAGTATAGTAATGATACAGTGTCTAGTTATGTTAACTTATTAATATTTTATATTTATGAAGGGTATAGTAGTAACTTACTATCGTCTTAATAGGTTATCGATTTACCCAATAGTAAAAATCGATACCAACCCGATAAGTTTTTTTAATTACACCATTAAAAATTTGTTTACTCAATAACCCAATACAATAAAATTGACCAGTTCGATTTTGACACATCCCTTATTCATATTATGTACTTGCGGCGAGGTAACACCCCAAAAATATTTTATATCAATAAATTGAAAAAGTAATTCCTTATAAGTATAATATCTTATATTAAACTTTAATTAGACTTTCAAAAAAAAAACTATTCATAGTAACTCGACACAATATAGTCACTACTAAAAAATAATTATTTTCTCCACTAGAAAATGAGATATTTTGATTAACTCAGTAATAAGAGAACAAATATATTTTAATATAAAAAAATTTGGAAACTTCATTATTTTAGTGAGATTTTATTTTCCATCACCCTGTATTGTTTCATTTAGTTGATTAAGTGAAAATGAATAGAAAAATAATATCCTATTACACTAATTTTTCATTGAGTCATGATTAAAAAGAAAAATTGCTTCTAATAGTTATCCGAACCCACACAGATCAAATTTAGCCATGAAAAAATTAAAAATTGCTTCTAATAGTTATCCGAACCCACACAGATCAAATTTAGCCATGAAAAAACTAAACCAATTGAACATGGTTTCCCAAACCCAAAGAGAAACAAATCGGATTGTATTTTGACCCGACTCGATCCAACAACTGAGTATCTATAAAAAGGCCCCTTGTAATTCTGGTCTACTCATAAAATTCTTAAATTATATCTTATTTCTCCCTTCTCTCTCTAAAACTACCCGTCCCTCTCTCTATATATAGGGAACTCCCTACGTTTGTTTGAAACTTTCTTCCTTGTAGCTATGTTTTTTCTGGCCACTGGTTTGTCTTTCTTTTTTTATCAACTTAATTGTACTTTTTACGAATAAAGTTTAAATATATTATCTAATTTTGAGAAAAGATTTATTTATATCTTCTTTTTTTTTAAAGAAGATTTATTTATGCATATTGTTATTTGTTAACTTAAACGATATAAATAAGAATTTTTTGAACAAATGATATATATGAGTTTTTCTTTAAAGTGCAATGACATAGTTGAATTTTTTTTAATTAAAGAATTTATTTAATTAATAACGTGGGAGAATCATAATTAATTACGTGTATAAATTAAATGGCTTTTGTAAAATTGAAATTGTTTACGGTTAACAATCCATTCTCAAATGAAAATGCATAAATGAGTTATTTTTTTAACAAAATGCATAGATGACCTTTCCTTGTCTTGCCTCGCCTCTCGCCATAAGATTAGCATTCAACACATAGAGAAACAACGTACATGTGTGCTTTCCATAGAATGCATAAGGCATTCAAGATTTCCATCTACCTAACTAATGCAAAATTGAAATTTGAATTACGCCAAAAAGATGCTAACCGGTTGGGAGCAGATCAAGAAGAAGACCAGGATCAACAATTCGAGCAGCACTATCAAAAATCTAGAACTCCCAATCCTCAAATCAACAGAAATGTTGCTTATGTTGAACCAAATATATAATAATTTGGTTCTCATATTGTAATCTCTAACAACATTAAAAAAATAATAATGGAAAAATGAAGTGGCTGCGGCTCAGATGTGCTATTTTTTGTCAACATATTTCAGACATGGTGAAGACCCAAGTTTTCACCTTTGCACAATTATCTTCATAGCACTCCCACAACTAATGCACCAGCAGAAAATCGAACCCGGGTCTGTACAGTGGCAGGGTACTATTCGCCTTCTCCAAATACACTTCCTCTCAACCCCCAATCACCTTCTCCAAAACCCCCAAACAAACAAATCCCCGTTCTAATTTGAATTTCTTTTTTGGGGTCTGCAAAATACCCCCGGCTCCCTCGCTTTGTTTTTTCCAAATATCTATGCCTTTTTGCATAAATTATCCCCAACACATCCGTATGCTACGCTTTATCGATTTCACTCCACCATAATTATTGAAATAAGTTTTTATCAATCTTTTCAAATTCACTTTGTCGTAAATTTTCACGAATGAGTTTATTCTTAAATTTTAAAAATATTTTTCATCATTTTTGTTGAAAACCCTTCATTTATAATGAAACAACATGCATATGGTGCGAACATTGTTGATGACTTGAAACCATTTCGTACTACATCATAGAATGGTATTCGATGATTTTTTTTTCAGTACAAAAAAAAACAAAATAGAGGCTCAGATGTGCTATTTTATCATCATATATTAGAGACATTGTGAAGACCCAAGTTTTCACATTTGCACAATAATCTTCATGGCACTCACAGAAAATGCACCAGCCGGGAATCGAACCCGGGTCTGTACCGTGGCAGGGTACTATTCTACCACTAGACCACTGGTGCTTGATATTACAAATATCCAATGTTGTAAATAACAATTTGAGACGAATTTATTTTGTTATTCGTCTTTTCAGTTTATGAGATAAATAAATTCAACAAAAAAATTACGATTTTGCAGAAAGAATATTTGTTTTCAATACTATTAGTATTTACATGATATAAAAAAAGATATAATTCATTTAAATTGCAAATTGCACTCGACGAGTTTTCTTATTCCAAACAACTCAACGATGACATAATTATTTATATTTATAAAAATATCACATTTTATGTAACAAACTAAATATAAAGAGCTCGCAAAATTTCACATATATTATTTCAATGACATAGACGAAGTAACTCACACTATGACAATGTAAAAATGCCAAACAAAAATCAAATGTGATTTCAATAAGATTTTTATAAACTAAAACTTTCAAAAAGATTTAAATTATCACTGTTCAAAAAAAAAATTCCGTACGCATCCAAATGTTTTAGATAATAGAACAAAGAATAAGAGAAACTCATAGCCGAGTACTTTATGAAATTTGGACGAAGAGTGACTAGATCTAGTTGGAAGAAGAAAAATATTACTCGCCATCTGAATTACATTACTTTTGAAATTTATATCCTAAAATAAATCTTAAATATTTGTGTGGCCATAAATTATTTCTTTAAGGTTAAATAATAATTTATAGTATAAAATAAATCTTAAATATTTGTTCGACTATAAATTATTTCGTTAAGGTAAAAATAATAATTTAAAACTTAGTTATTTTTAATAATAATAAATAATATTTTTGAAAATAAACTAAAACGAGAATTGTGTCACATAAATTCATGCTTAAAATAGAAAAGGAAGAAAAAGAAAATCAATAAAAAGTACAACAAAAATGTTAGAAATTTACACCTATATAACATAAAAATGTAAAAGGGGATACTATGTAGATTATTTATAGGGCGACTAATACGGAAACGAGCAGTAAAAATTTAAATAAAAGATGTGCCCATTAGAATCGAGTACGCAACGTTAAAGTTCAAAAAACATGACCTTTCACCACTGGCACAAGGTGCCTACTTGTTGTTGGGGTCGCAAGTTTAATATTTATTATATATTATATATACACACATAAATATACAAAATTTCAACCAAGTTCGCTGATTGGCGTGGCACCCCCTCCCTAATACATAGATCCTCCCCCAGTAACAATCGACGCTCCAACAATTTTTGCACATTTTACAAATGTGGATTTAGAGTTGTCACCTTCAAGGACATTTTCCAAGTGGAGGAAGGTTTGGTTTGTCTTAAATATTGCCCTGTAGATGAAATTGTTATATTTGGAAAGTTGGCATAGGGATATTTCCTTCTTGGATATGATCTTGTGGACAATAAAGCCTTTTTTGCCTATAGATTGCACTAGGTACTAATGTTGTTACAAGTGATTCAAATTTTATTCATCAATTCAAGATATCTTATTAATCCTTTCTATTAAATGCTTACTAATGGAGATCTTGTAGCGATCCTTTTTGAGAGATATCACAACTTGACAAAGAAACTTACTTTAATACTTGCGACATTTAAAAGAGATTAACGAATGACAACAAAATGTTAATCTAGTTGACGTGTTAGGTTCATAACGAATAATTTAGTTAAGGATGTGTATCTTGCCCACTTTAAAATTTTAACTGAAGTCAAAATATATATGGCACGAAATAACAATAGTATTATCAACTTCCATGTAGCAAATATCAACATTTTCATGCCTCACAACACTAACAAAAAATATAGTAAATTATTATATATCAAGACTTGAGTTTACACTCCCACAAAAGATTAAAAACGTATAGCCATACTTATATTAAAACTCAAGGTGACATGACCAAATCAACCCTCAAAATCTCATGTAAATATACAAACCATAGATCGTGCACAAGTCTCAAGGTTCATACAAAATATACATATGCCTATATGCAAATGTGATCTTCCTTAAGGCTCTCAAAATCTCCATCTCCAATGGTCAGCTTCATGCATCATCTCGAATGTTCCCTACGATTAAAAAACTATAGCTAAGCATATAGCTTAGTGGTGCAAAAACTAAGATCCAGAGCCCTTAAGACTCACCAAGTTATCATTCTCAAGTCAAGGGGCAGCGAAATTGAAATATAATCAGTAAATCAAGTAAACAATATACAAATAGTATCAAGTTGGATAATTAAAGCTTCAAATGTCAATAACGCTCGTAGCACCATTTTCCAAGATGTTCAATAATATGACTCGCCCAATATATACATGATGTCGTCACACCAAGCACGAGCATAATCAAGAAGGGTCAAAGCCCAATAATCAAGAGAACCAAGAATCATATTAAAAATGCTTTCTTGTTCGTACTTAAAATGGACAACTCCCATACTTAAGATGAACTAAAAATCTAGAGTTAAGATAGAAAATGACCCGAATCAAGAGGCATTTCAATACTGACAAAGTAATAGCCATAAGAAGGACAAAGTCCTAGCAAGAATGTCAAATGATCAAACAATCCGTATAAGTGGGAGAGTTGCACAAGAGTCCTTAACATCACAAATGACAACATCACGACAATGCAAAGTGACAAGAGGTAACCAAAGTACCAAGATAATATTTAAGATATACCATCAGATAAAAATAGTACAAGTACAAGTTTATACAAAAATCTCAACGCTTTAGCAAAGAAACAGTCCAACAGGACTTCAAGAGTTCAAACCGTTGACCAACCAATGTATGAAGGTCCTCAATTTGTTCACGAGTATATATAACCTTAAAAATACAATTAAAAAACTTATTTAATTCCTAGTATATCAATAATGTCGAAGTAAAACAGGATAATCATTATAAGTAAGCCTAGCCTGTACAAATACGACTTAGCTCCCAAAACAGTAAATCTTTCCAACAAAAGTATTTCAGGTCGCAACTTAGTTTTGAAACAGGAAACGAGAAAACTGGACTTTATATCCTTCACAAAAGATGTAGGTACATCTATTAATCTTGAAAATAATCAAGAATCACGTCAAAATACATTTTGTACAAAAAGATATAATCAAAACACTAACAGTTGAACAAACATGATTTCTAATTCTAGAAGTTGGACAAAACTTGTCCTATGTTGCGTCCCATATTTCGAATCCATAAAAGCAGAATTAGAGTTTTTCATAAGCATAAGATTTGTAGAATTACGAGTTAGATTTTCAAATCATATTTATTTAATGCAAACTAAGTTCTATCAAAAGAGATATGCATAAAATACCAAACATTACCCAGTTTAGAAGCAAATTTCGTCACTTACCAAAAAGAAAGTGTGTGTGTGTTGGATTCAAGCCAAAAGGACCTAGTTTTTGTTCTGATGTTGAAGAATCAACTGTTTAGATAATGTTATAATGTTCTTAGACTTGAGGGAAACAAATTCAATCAAAAGGGAGTATAAAAATATATAGCTAGAAATGTGATCCTAATCACATGTACACAGTTCTTCATAGGTGCTGCCCAAATAAAAGTAGGTTGCCCAAAAAACATACATATATAACTATATGTATATACCTGATTCCATAACTTCCAATTCATATGTAATTCTAATTAGTCAATTTACATAAATACCCCTATACAATACTTTAAACTACGATAACAATTTATGCTAAGCACATCTTCAATTATCATAAAATTTCATATTTCCAAAATAACAATAAAACACATTATAGTAATTAAGAAATGATGTATTTGACATAAAATTTTAGTTCTAAAATATTAGGGTGTTACAGATCTCATCTTTTTATTATGTTGAAAATGTAAGGAAAATGAAATCAAGAAGTTACAATTACAAAGTCCTATCATATTCTTGATCTAGTTCCCCAATTTTTTTTCCTTATATTGATATTTTTTTTATATTATCAAGACACACAAAGAGTTAGTCATATTGTGTGATTCAAATTTAAAAGGCTTGATAAGAGAGTTTTAGTGAATAACAAACACTACACAATATTTATAACATAAAAGAATGACAAATAACAAAATCGAATAAGGCATAGATGCTAGAATTGTCAAACTACTTTTGATATGAAAAAAAAAAGATTTTGAATAGTGATAGACTTGAAGTGGATATCAACAAGAATGATGCCTCTCTACTTTTGTTTAAGAAGAAAACTCATGAATATTGACAGTCTTGTGGGGATATCAACAAGATCTTACACAATTGTGTATTAATTTTGTTTTTCCTTCTATTTTTAACGATTAAATTCGTAATAATATGTATATTGTATTATTTCTTTCTTTTTCCTTTCTTTCTTTCTTGTTTGTCTTTATGATGTCTCTTAAGTTTAATTTTATACCAACATCTGATTGGTGTAAGTTTATAATTTCTTTTAATTCAAACTAATATTTTAAAAAGCTAGAGTATCTCCTAAAGAGATACCACTTTCTCACGAATTTATCTTCATTATGGTGAAGTTCTGCTGAAGTATAAATCAAATTTAAAGTTAAAATTACTATCTCTTTGTTCAAATTAGTAACTTAATTGTGTTGAGAAATCTGCTAATTACTAATCAAATTTTAAAATTTATAATTGATTACTTAAAAGATATAAATCTTAATGATTAATATATATTCTTTATTGGTGTCTGTTGTAATATCTCGTATCTAGAATTAACTAAGTTTATCTAAGAAAAACAAGAATAATTAAATTTAGAAATAATTAAGGAAATCTGGAAAAAAATTCAGATTTCAAAAGTGAGTTTTTGGTCGTTTTCAAATGACCATAACTTCCAGCTCAGGAATAGTTTGAGTGAGTTCTTTATATAGATGGAAATCTCGTCAGAAGATCTTTCCAACGACTCCAAGTTTGTGAAATTTTGAGGTCTTATGAGGGAGATATGACTTCTGGAAGTTGGATTATTGGGAAGAGGAAATCCCAAATCCGAATTTATTAAGGGTATTTTGGTCTTTTCCTAAATCACTTATTAATTTGTTTTAAGGTTAATAAGTTGGGGTCTAAGATGAAACCAATCAGTTTTTCACAATTAGAAAATAAGTTAGGGCTTCGAAAGAAAGGAGAAAAGAGGAGAAGGGAGAAGAAGACGCAAGAACAGCAAGACTTCGTTGCATGGATTTTGTCGAGGGTGATCCCTTTGAGGTGTGTGAGATATTTTTTGTTGGGTTACATCACCCACACATCAATTTTTTCAGTTCACTGAAATTGAGGATTTATTTCATGTTAGGAGTTAAGTTCTTGGAAAAACGTTATACTTCCTGTTGATTGGATTGTTGGCTGTCATTGTTGTTTAGATACTTGTTAATTCGAGTTATTTTGAGTTGTATTCAGTAGTTATTGATAGTAACAATGGTCCTAATCATTTAGTGAATATCCTGGGTAGGGGCAGGCGCGCCTCGCCTGCAGTGCAATAGAAATTGGCCTCAGTCAACCAAGGCCTGGCGCGAGCGACCACCATGTGCCAGAACAGCCTAATTCAACTTAGGCTTGGCGCCGCGCGCCACCATTACCGACCCGACATTTTTTTCGCATCGGTTTTCGTAACTTAGCCTTTTAAAGTCCTTTCACGGTACATTAACAATCCTCCAAGGAATTCTAATCACTTCAAATGATATCGAAATACATAGAAATCTCTATACTCAATTTAAAACCATGAATATCCATAATCCCTTCAATGAAAGTTAAGATCAATGTCAATGGAGTTTAATAAACAATCTAGGTATAATACGTAAGTTTAAAGTTAGTTCTTAATGGTTTTCAAGTCTTATTAACATTTTACCTTTGTTTAAGAACAAGTTTCCAGTCAAAAACAGCGTAACCAGTTGAGTTAAATTCTTAAAAGCTATACAAGGGAACTAAGTCTTTTCCTAAGATTTAGGTTTCAAGTAGCAAAAATTATCAAGTTGAGTTCAGTTTCTCAGAGTTATAAAGAACTAAGTAGTCGCCCTCGTCTTAAACTAAAATGTTTTCAAACTTTTGGAGAATAAAGGAAGCTAGACTTCCACAAGCCTATCACTTCGTTATAATAGAAGATAGAGGAAACTAGCTTTTCCAAGAGAGTTTTTTAAAAGCTAAAATTTGAGCACTTATCTCAACTTCTAAAGAATTATATGTTTTAAAAATATAATAGCCAGTATATGTACTATTTACTATATATGGGAGCAGTATTGCCACCGATGTGGAGATACGAGTTCAGATTACTCAAGTCTCCATGTAAACTAATGTAGGCACATCATGTAGAAAAGGGTCATACTTTTTAGAGTAACTACTCTCTCTTCAAGTTTACTAGTTGGATCCATTAGGCAGTTCAGTCCCTCTACTCTGACAAATTTGGGATGACCACACATCATGGGCCGAGTAACGCTGTTCACACACAGCTCTTAAGTGATTGGTTGTCGGTTTATAGAATCTCCCATATAAGTATTGTATTTTAATATACATTAGTTATTTGTATTTTTAAATAAATCTCAATATTTTTTGTATACTTGTATACATTCAGAGTTTTACAATATTCTCTTTCCATTAAGTTTTCTTTATATTGCAATCACTTTTAAATTGTTTATATTGAGATAAGAGTACGTAATCTGAGTTTTGAGCACGCCCAAGATAAGTGTTCTTTCTTACTCCTTTTCAAGTCATAAGTGTTGTTTAGCTTTCCAACTCGCATACTCTTACATTCACTGTACTAATGTGGTTGGTCTGCATCGTTTCATGATGCCAGCAGGTAACCAGGATCAGGCACGCAAATGCACCGTTGATACAATTGAGCACTTCACAGTCACTTGGTGAGCCTTGATCCTTGCATTCCGGATGACATCGTCTTATTATTTTCTAGCTTAGTCCATTGGATGTTTGTGTGTTCTTCCCAACTCCTCTCAGTCAGTTTAGAGGCTTCGTAGTCTGTTAGTAATTCAGTGTTGGAGTAATTTACTGTTGAGACTCAGTCGCTTGCTTGTTGGCGATTAATTTATGTTTATGAAATATTTGTTTTTAAATATGCTTAATTCATTATTTCATTTGAGTTTATTCTTCTTTGGAGTTAAGTAAGTCAGGCCAAGGGTTCGCTTGGGGGCAAGAATGATCTTCGAGTGCCGGTCTCACCCAGGGTCTAAGCTCGGGCGTGACTTTGTTATGTAATTTAATAAAAACTTTGAGAAACATGCATGTAAACATTATATACACACAAAAAAATATTTATTTATTTAAATAATTGAGACATGATTATTGTTATAGATATTTAAAAGAGGACTATAACTTACTTTTTTCATCAATATCAAGTTGGTATTTAATTTCATATGACTCCATAACTAATTGTTATTATATTTCTACAAAATTCAATTCATCTAAACATAAGTAACAATTCATATTACTGTGAGAGAGGGTGAAAAACAGTTGAAATGATAAGTCATTAAATTACGACGCAAATAAATGGTATAAAAGTATTAACTTTTAACCAATTTTATTTTATTTTTAATACTGAGGGAATTATTACTTACTCGCTATTTACAATTTTTATAACCTGCAATACTAATTTACATAAAAATATATATTAATTTTATAACCAAACTCAGTATAGTCTAATCTTTTTTCAAAGTATATTTAATTTATTTCCTCTCTTCTGTTGCTTTTTTTTTTTTACTTTGAAAATTGTATCTATTAGGTTATTAATTCCATTTGAAATCGTTATAATTACAATAATTTCCTTCCGTCTAAAAAGATAATTACATTTGAACAAAAAAAACAAATGTTTTTTCCCTATGGAACCAAGTTAATCATTCTACCATTTAATGAGGTAATCATGTATAATATAATTATTTTATTTTATATTTTTTCATTTAAGAAGAAACCTCAACAGTTTTAAAATTTTCAATTAAAACTCACCTACACGCCGCCGCACATCACAAAACGCACATGCACACCCACAAAACCTAAGATAAAGACATATTATTATATAATACCTCTATGTAATATATTTAGTGTATTATTTATATTTGCATGATCTCGCGAAGCGGGGATGAGTTCACCACAGTGTGTAAAACTAAAGAACAAATATTAATTACATGTTTAGTGTTGCAGTACTTTTTTTACACATAGTAATTGATTTGTTTTAATTTGAGTTTTGTTGTAGAAGTTAACTAATACCTATGGACTATATAATCCTTGATTGGACCTTCAAAATTCCAGGTCTCAAAACTAGAAATAAATGATAAAAAATAAAAAAAACTATGAAACGTATACTAAATATATTTCAAAATTAAAACAACTAAATACTTTTATGTATAGCAAAGAAATTGTAAAAAATCTATATATTAAAGTCGGTCCGTTTGATCTCGAAGGGAAACAACCAAATCAAGTATAGGTTGTCGAATGGACCGAAAATAACCCATAATTGACCTTGTAAAACTACCAATATCTTCCTTTTTAAGTTTGATCTGGACTCAATGGTCATTTTATTTAATCAAGAATGGGCTCCTAATGGATCCACATATAAATAGACACAAAAAAAAGTTTGGTCGCCCAAAATTGTCATACCAAGTGAAATATCAAAAGAACCTAAATAATATGGTTTTTATTTGTGCTCTCTGCACTATTCTTCTCCTTGTTATCATCGCTCTGCGGAGTGTTTCCTAGTCTTGTGCTCCCTAACGTAGGTTCTTCCCCCTTTTGTATGAGGGATTAACATTCCTACCTTGATGTTGGTGCTTAATGTTATCGCTTTTTGAGCCTCGAACTTTCAAAGGTTCCTTTTTTTTTAAGCAATCTAACTTCTTTTTGAATTTTCCCTCTCAATCGACTAACGAAAATTCATTTTAACCATCTGGCTTCTTCCTTATTTCATTTCTCAATTGACTCTGCTTTTTGATTTGACGGTGTACTACAAATTAGTAAGTATTGGAAGAATATGACGTAGATGAACACAAAATTAATGTTGAAGATTTTATATGGAAATCCACTATTCCCAGATTGAGGTATTATTCCAATTGTTGAATTCCCTATTTTTATATTATACTATAACTGCCATTCTCTTAAAAAGGAAAAAAGGATCATGTACTAGCTAGACTAATCTTATTTGCCTCATTTCAGAAACAAAATGGAGTAAGAAAATCCTAAAACTGGCGGCAGCATTAACATGTGAAAAAGAATTCAGACTCCATTGTTCCTTGTCTGACCGTCAAGTTTTGTGTGGAATCTTCATTTCAACAAGAGAAGTTTCAACTCTTTGGATAACTACAAAAGTTTAATATACTGATGTAAAAATACTAATACTTATTTTTCCATTCTATTTTTTCTCCTGTTTAGAGTATGATGATATATGTTTAATTCGTTCGGCTAGTATCCACTCTTTAGTCATATTTCTACTTTCTTACCCCTATATTTTCTACTTGTTTTATGCTTTTTAGTCTTGTTCTCTAAGTTTGTTGTATAGCGTTGCTTCAATTAATCATTATAGGAAGACGTAGTCGAATTTCTTAATAGAAATGTTAAGAAAAGGCATTTCCCATAAGGTTTGTGTTTTGTTTAACTCAAAATTTAAGAGATTCAAAAAATTAGGTGATACACTTTCTCATAGATTAGTATAATAATTGCTTTGGACTTTAGTAGTTTGTGCAATCATTAACATTTGAATTAAGAACTGACATGTTGGCAGTAACAATATACTTTTCGTTTCTCCCCTGAACATCTTCATTAAAACTCTCGAGTAATTAATTTAAGATTCAGCGAGCAAGTATCATCTATTTGTTTGTTGACTCTGACGAAATTATAACTTGGAAAAACTACATGATTACCTATTTGGTGGAAGGTGATTCGGAGTTGTGAGATACACCTCTTCCGTTCTCTTGTTAATCCTAGTGAAAATGATTTTATTACTACATTGGCTCGCCTAACTTTGCATTAATCACCTTATTGAAATTTTAGATATATTAGCAGCTTAAATTTGATATGGCAGGGATTTGTTTTAGAGTGAGTCTCAATATTATTGCTCGGATCTCTTTTACCACTTTAGAGATCAGAAGGCTTGAATTTAAAGAATACAAAAGAGCGGTGGAAGATTAGGAGAAAAATGTGTTTTAATTAGGAGGTGAATGTCTAGCATTCAAATGAAACATATTTTTGACAGAGTTTTCAAGCTGCCAAAATGGCTACATTGATCAAAAATGGAGAAGTGGTTTGTCCACTTTGTCCAGCTTCAAACCCTGCCAAACTCCGTTTACAATCAACTGAACTCTCGACATTCAACTACCGATTAAACATCCTTCTCCTAATTTTCACATGCTCTTCTGCTTATTAGTTCGAGCCTTCAGATCTCCAACTGGTCACAGAGATGAAGGACATAACACGATGAGTCCACTCAACATAAATCTTCCCGTTACCAAGTCCTGGGCCTTCTATGATATCTCTAATGATAGCTAAACTTCATTAAGGTGATTATTTGAAATTTTTGAAAGTCGATTTAGTTGTTTCATCTTTGCACCAGCACACAATAGAAACAGAAGAGGCCGAGTGCAACTCCAACAACTCGTTTCACCTTCTACCATGGGTCCTCATGGTAGGGTTTTCGATTCATTATTTCGTGAGATTCATTTAGAAAATTGATATTGCTACCCGATAATAATAAGTTCCATCAATTAAGATTAAATTAATATTTTTTTAGGAAAAAATGGAAGTATACTGATATCATCATAATCTGAAATGGCAAAGAAAAACAGAGAAAAAAAGGAATAAGCTAAATATCTGTATTATTATCATCAGTAGTTAAACTTCTATAGCTATCTAAAAATATGTAACCAATGTTTTCAAAAACTTCATGTCACAAATTAAATGGCATATAAAATAGCTGCTCGAATCACATAGAAAATCATACATTTCTCGGCCTTTTGACTAGGATCAAGTGTAGTATATATTCTTATTAGTTTAATATATGAATGTGAGCCATTGAATCACACAATATTAACTCTATTTTTTAAGGGGAGAGGTTCACCATGGTAGCTTGCTATTGTGACCTTCAAGAGTCGCCTTGATGCTGCACTATTGTCTTGGCCTAGCTCGCCCCACCAAGTCTAACTCTAAAAACTTCTGTTTCATAATAGTACACAATTTGTCCCTTCTAATATTGGGAAATTTGATCCACCAAGTCGCCTTCTCTATTTCTCATTCCAAGTAACATTTTTTAACTAAAATTAGTCATTTAACTAAATGGTGACCCTATACATAGTTTTACACACATTCAGTATGATGATCCGATCAATAATCGGAACGAATTTGATTTTTCATCTTGTAATCTCCAACAACATTAAAAATAATAACAGAAACGAGGAAAGAGAAGGCTCAACTCTAAAAAACTTTGTTTCACATCATAGTACATAATTTTTCCCTTCTCATTTGGGAAATTTGATCCACCAAGTCGCCTTCTCTATTTCCTCAATGTCCAAGTAACAGTTTTTAACTAAAATCGTTTTACTAATGGTGACCCTATATATAGTTTTTACCACTACCGTATGATATCCGATATATAATCGGACCGAATTTCATTTCTTCTTGTAATCTCCACAACATTAAAATAATAACGGAAATAGGGAAGAGAGAGGCTCAACTCAAAAACTTTTGTTTCATATATCACACAATTTGTCCCTTCTAATATTGGGAAATTTGATCCACCAAGTCGCCTTCTCTATTTCTCATTCCAACTAACATTTTTTTTTTAACTAAAATCAGTTACTTAACTAAATGGTGACCCTATATATAGTTCTACCATATTCAGTATGATGATCCGATATATAATCGGACCGAATTTGATTTCCCATGTTGTAATCTCCAACAACATTAAAATATAAGGAAAAAGAGGAAAGAGAGAGGATTAGAGGCACAATTTTGTCATCTATTATCAGACAAGGTAAGGACCCAAAATTCTTAATAACTGTGCAATTTATCTTCACAGCACTCAGAGAATGCATCAGCCAGAATCAAACCCGGGTATGTACTATGGCAGGGTACTATTCTACCACTACACCACTGGTGCTTAATCTTTTAAAAATACCATTTTACCTACGTACTGGCAAAGTAACACCCTTAATATAAGATCAAGTATAATATCTCTTCATCTCAAATATCATAGTTAACGCTATTTTGAGGGGATGTCCTACATTGCTGCTATTGGGGATTCGGGAAACTTCCAAACGGTCCTTTGTCATAAAAGGTCATTCTCAAATATTCAATTTGTGTATTAATTGACAAATCTTTAAATATTTATGAAAAATATTTTGTGTTTCTTCATCTGTTCAAAAACAGAGTATATGAGGAAAGGTCTCTCCCTGTTAAGCTTGCTATCAGGACATTTAATTCGCCTCGGTTGTTGCATTACTTCCTTGGCTTGGCGCACCCCACCAATTTAACTATAAAACCTTTCTTTCAAATTGCGGGTTTGTTGAAGGAGTGTCTTCGAGAATCGTAGGACAAAGCTATTAGTCACTTGATTTTTGTGAAGTTATTATTAACTAACCTTCACATTTTTGGACGAAGATTGATACATTGTGGTGGCAATTTTGGTCAACAATTTGAAATTACAGTTCTTTGTTTTCATCTTATTTTGGAGTAATGAACATTAGGTAAACTTTGTTCTATCCAGCAGACTTTTATAAGCCATCTGTTATAATTGTACTTAGCAAATTTCAGCAACCGTGTTTGAAACATTTTGGCAGCCACAAAACGTACATTGTTTCATTCACTACTCTTGATCATGGAAATTATATATGATTATGGAATTGAATTAGTTTATATATAAAATCAGATAAAGATAGTTACTATTAGTATTTAGAAGCTTTCTCTAGTCCCCACTGACTGGAAAGATAGATGTTATGTAACAAGTAAGCATAAAACATGACACGCATCCTTTCTCGGCCTTTTTTTTTTTTTTTTTGGCCAGATCAGTGTAGTTCTGTTCTTATCAGTTTAATATCCGATATGTGGTCATCGACTCACACGATTAAACTCTATTTTTAGGGTGAGGTTCACCATCGGTAGCTTGCTATTGGGGCCTTCATGAATTCGCCTTGTGTTTCACTACTGCCTCGGCCTGGCCATCTAACCATTCGAGTTCTAAAACCTTTGATTTCATAGCAGTACATAATTTTTGGCAAGTTTGATACATAAGAGCTCTCTATGCCATTCCAAGCCTGCCAAGCATTGAACTTAAATCATATACGAACTAATATTGCTATACCTTTAAAATCTGAGAGTTGGGACTCACCTACATATCACCTATCATTTGGAACTTTTTTTCAGTAGATGTACTGTACTACGATTGAGATAATGGGTGACCTATAACGTGTAAAAACTAGTGAGTTCATCTCTCCCATCTTGTAATCTCTAACGACTTTAAAAATAATAGTGGAACAGAGAGGGCACAGATGCGCTGTTTTTTAAAATCGTCTTTATCCGACAATGTGAGGACCCCAAATTCTCATTGGCTACGCAATTTAATCTTCACAGTTCACAGCCTCGAATATGTTTTTAGGTTGTGGACTGATAAATTATATCATAACTGTTTAATTCTCCATTTATTTCTCTGTAACCAAATACTACTCTGCTATTAATATAAATGTACCCCATCGCCGTGGAAGTTTACTCACGGGTGTTACCAAGAAATTTGGGTTTTCTCTTTCTCTCTCTAGATCTCTCATCTCTTCTCTGAAAGTTCTTGTGTTCTTCATTCATCAGGTTTGTGCGTGAATTCGGATCCTAACAACTGGTATCAGAGCTAAGGAGATCAACACGATCACCGAAGATGATAGATTTCAAAGCTTAAATCGTCCGAAGTTTATGGATTCGATTTCATTTTCTGAAGATGCATATCGAAGATTATCTGGTCCAAAAGATCTTCACGAACCGTTGACCAGGGGGGTTGAAGAAAAGCCCCCGAAAAATCCTTACGGAGGCGAAGTAGAAACTTTAAGATCTCAGGCTCTAGGTTGATCGTTTGACTTTGTCAAGAAACTGGCTTTCATCATCGTGAAGGAGAAGACACGTCCGGTCTGTTTGAAGGCATGTCAACCATGTATGAAAACCATCGGCAATGAACAAGGTAAATAATTTGCATGCGTAGATTGTTCAATTTACAGATGTCTGAAATGGGATCCGTTTCTGATCATATAAAACGCGTTTAAATATGATTGTGGAGTCAACTCACTTATGTGGATATTAATTTCTAAATGAAAAAAGGCGTTGATTTTGATGTCATGCTTACTCTGCCGCGCGTCTTGGGTACCGTTGTTGCGGTGATTAAGCAGTTCTCCGTTGATTCTTGAGAGAACTGAGTTTGATGAAATCCCCGTGATGTGTTCTTAGCGAAAGTATTCGCAATGAGACGTGGGAGATTCATCAGGCAAGTGCTCTCCATCGTTGATAGAGGGGGAGAAGTAAGACGAAAGGCCCAATCAACATGGGCGATCAAAATCAAAGAATCGAGGAAAATCCCTGACACATCAAAACGTGACTTGTTTGGAACTGTGGAGAAAAGGTAATTTCGACGAACTGTACCAAATCCAAATAAGAACAATTGCAGAATTGGAGATGACAATATTTCTGGTAAATTCCATTCAGAGGACAATTGGTGGATGCTCTATACTTAGTGTAACAACCCGTTGAATTATTATGGGATTTTGGATTCTGGGCATCCCCCCCCCTTTTTTTTTCCATTTTTCTCAAGCAAGGATTTGTTCCAAAATGTTAAAAAATCTGTAACTTTTGGAAAGGTGTATCTTCTGACAATAAAGACTTAGAGATTGAAGGAGGGGGATGTTTTGCTAAAGCCCACCCTCGGAACCAGGGACCTTGGAGGATTTCGATATATTCCTGGGCTCAAACAAAAATCCTGATCTCTGTTAGTAGTTGGATTTTCACGGGAATGCAGGCAGAGTTTTGGGAAAGTTTCGGGAGTGTGAAAGGTGCTTATGTTAGTATCTCGTTGCACCAAATCAAAACTTCTACATAACAACCACTGCAGGGTGTAATTAACATGGCCGTTGTTGCTGAGGTTGCTTCCGGTTTATGTCTGTGGCACAATAGACCATGGACACATAAGTGCCTAAAGGACTGAGATGCTGGTTGCAAAAGGAGCATTAGAGGTCCCTGAAAGTCTGTTATATGGGTCTTTACGAAGTTTGATATGGGCAACCTAATAGTAAGCTTCACAAAGACTCCTAGAGGCCAAAAAAGTGAGGTGAAATATCCATCACAGATGTTTTGGGGACAATCTCCAGTACATCACTTGGAGATACAGAGTCTATGTTACCTTCATTGATGATTTAATAGAAGTAATGGGTTTCCTTCTGAAGCATAAGTCAATATGTTTTGCAACTTTCAAGAAGGGAAGCTGAAGTTGAGCTTCAGACGCGTTTTGAAGTCAAATGCCTAAGGTCTGACAATGGAGAAGAGTGGACGAAATCATATTCAAGGAATTCTTTGCATTCTGAGGGAACAGATTGATGAGAACATTCTGGTAAGGCAGGCAGAATGGAATTGCGAAGATAACAGAAACATTTGAATGCGTGCCAGAGTATGACGATACACTGTGGGCGCCCACAACATTTGGAGGATGATGTGAGACACTGCATACTTGATCAACAGAGGAGGACCTCAGTTTCTTAGGGTTCAGATTCCAGAAGAGGTGTGGCAGGAAAAAACTCAAGTACTCACACTTGAGGACTTTTGGTTGCACTACTTATTTCATGTTGATCCCCGAAAATAGAAACAGCTTGACGCCAGGCTGTAAGTGTTGACTTCATAGGCTATGGTTCTGATTTTTTGTTACAAGTTTTGGGATGACAAGAACCAGAAAAGATCCTTAGAATTGTGACGTGACATTTGATGAATCTTTCCGGTATAAGGGCAGAGACAGGGCAGAGAGCATAATGTTCTAGAGATTACAAACCGCAGTGGGAGTTGAGGTGAGTTGGAGGAAGAGTTTACCCAGAGAATGTCGAAGCAGATACTCCACCACTCCTACTAAAGAACTCCTGAAGTGGGCAGAGTTACACCTGACAGATGTTAATGGATCATCAGACCATCAGGCACCAGATAGGTATTTCACCTTCATTACACTATTGATAGCTGACTGATGCGTGGAACCGGATTCTTTTGATGGGGGCCTTACAGGTGGAGGGATTCAATCAAGTGGGAGAACAGCATGGAGATGAGATGAAACGTCACTTAAGAAGAATGACACATGGGTGTTTACTGAGTTACCTGGCAGGAAGAGAGCTTTGCTGAAACAAGTGGGTGGTCAGAATCAAGGCTAAACACCGATGGCCAAAGAATGTTCAAGGCTCCGTTTAGTACGGTTAAGGATATTCACAAGGAAAGGTATTGATTATGCTGAAATAGTTTTCTCCCTATTGTGAGTTACCCTACGGAGAATTTGCATCTAGAGCAATGGATGTAAAAATACGTTTTTGTAATGGAGATCTAGACAAAGAGATTTATAGCACAACTGGAAGGATTTGTGGGTTCCAGGCAAGGAACACCTGGTGTGCAAGCTCACCAGAAGTTGTATGGACTAAAGAAGCACAAAGCCAGTGTAAAAGATTTGACTCTTCAGACCAATAGTGGTATTCTGCACGGCTGAAAAGGATCCTTGTTGTTACTTCAAAAATACATTTGATTCATATGTCTTCTACTCTTGTAATGTGGATGATATGTTGCTTTGCAGTATCTAGTACGAGGGAGATTAACAATTTGAGACAAGGTTGTCTGGGCAGAATTGAAATGAAAGATTTGGGTCCAGCGAACATTTTGGGGATGCAGATTTTTTTTTGGGATGATCTGTTGGCACTTTAAATCTATCTCAGGAGTTGTACATTGAGGAGGTCTGAGATATTTCAGGGATAATGATGCTACACCCAGACTACTCATTGGAAAATCACTTTAAATTGTCCAAGGAGGGCATTCACCGCAAGACTGCCGAGGAGCGTGATCATATGGCAAAACTTGTTCCATATTTTCAGCAGTTGGGTAGTTTCGATGTATGTTATGGTATGCACTAGACCTTATATAGCAACATGCAGTGGGAGTTGTTAGCAGTACATGGAAAACCCTAGGAAAGAGCATTGGGAAACTGTGAGGTGGCAATTCTGAGATAAACTGAAGAGTTACATCCAGTACTTCAAAGCACTTTGTTTTGGGCAAAGCAGTGACTCTACAGGGTTTTGTGATGCTGATCTTGTTGGGATGTTTGACTCGAGCCCCAAGAGGTACATCAGGGTACATTTACATCATAGGTGAACAACGTGATTTTGATGTCCAGCTTCAGAATTGTGTTCCTTTCATCTACTGAAGCTGAGTATGTGGCAATATTTGAAGCTGGGAAAGAGATGATATGGCTTGCATATTATCTGGAGGAAATTGGGCAAGAAGCAAGCCGTAGAAGATTTCTTCACTCAGATCTCCAGAGTGTCATATAGTTGGTGAAAAATCTGTCTAACATTCGAAACAACGCACATTAGAAGGCGATACCATTTCACTCGCAGGGCGAGTGGAGATGGGATATGTGCTTGGAGAAGATAGAGGGTGCAAGAACCCGGCAGACATATTGACGAAATGTGTTGGCTTTTGGAACTGTGTTATGGAAACCTCAGTTGGTCTTCTGGTAAGTTGTTGCCTACAGATGTTGTGGTGCAATAAAGATGTTGATGAATGAACAGATTTTTTTTGAGAATGTTTTGTTGGATGACTGAATCAGGCTCTCAAAAAGTGGGAGAATTGTTAGGTTGTGGGAGCCTGATTAATATATATAACTGTTTATTCTCCATTTATTCTCTGTAACCAAAAATACTCTGATTTATTAATATAAATATACCCAACCGCCGTGGAAGTTCACTCACGGGGTGTTACCATGAAATATTCGGTTTTCTCTTTCTCTCTCTAGATCTCTCATCTCTTTCTCATGAAAGTTCTTGTGTTCTTCATTCATCAAGTGTGTGTGTGTGAATTCGATCCTAACATAATGCACCAGTCGGGAATCAAACCTGGGTCTGTACCGTGGCAGGGTACTATTCTACTACTAGATCACTGGTGCTAGATGTTTTAAGAATTCTATTTTATATAATTAGTGGCAAAGTACCAACCCTAAAATATATGATATCAATAAACTGAAACATAAGATTAAGTGTAGTAGATCTCTTTTTATCAATATAATGATATTAGTAAGAAACTACTGAGGTCGATGGGGATAACGATTGCTCTTATCAGTAGTTCCCTACTTAAACTACACCGTTGTGCCGAAGGCGCCTAGTATTGTTGACTCCAGAAGTTCTCAAATCTTGAGTATTACAATCAAATTGAATGAAAAAGGTGGCAAATATTGTTAGGATCGAAAATAAGTAGGTGTAAATGCGGAAGCTAGCAAAGCAAACCTCAAAAGACCACGAGTAAGAAGACAACGAGAAATATATCAAAAGACACAAAGATTTAACGTGGTTCGATCATCGACCTCCGTCCAGAAAAGGATATGAGCATCCCTATAAATATGAGAAGTACAACTACAGAGAGAAACAACCTCAGCCAATCACTCAGATACATGGGAGTCACACAAGTTATAACGTACAAACTTGTGACCCACAATTTCCCTCTCCTCCTAACCAAAACTCTCAAACCCTTAAGACACAACTGTGAATCTGATTAATTGAAGGAACATTCCTCTTTTATAGAGTCCTAAACATTTTCTACAAGAAAGTATTAGTCATTCAAACCTTTTTCCTTAAAGTTAAAGCCTATTTATGGTAAGAAATCAGAGAAAAATAAAACCCAACAAATCTCCTCTCCCCTTTGCCTGAATTTTGACAAACTAAATTTGTCCACCTTCTTTTACTAATCTTCAACAAACTGCTTCTCCTCTCCATAATCTCCTTTGCAACATTTATGTCTCAACACCGAGAACTCTCCTGAAGCAATTTCTCCAACAAAATTTTCGTTACTCGTCCAAAAGGGTGCGGCTAGAACTACAACCGTCCAGATGAACACCTCTTTCTACCTTGTTCAGTCCTCATTATCGAGCCACTGAACCTGATCCGTCGTTGAACCTGTATCTGATCCACTTGTTAGGACCGAAAATGTATGTGTAAATGCGGAAGCTAGCAGCAAACCCAAAGACACGAGTAAGAGACAACGAGAAATATATCAAAAGACACCAAGATATTTAAAACGGTGGTTCTGTCATCGACTACGTCCACAATGCTATTAGCATCCACTAATAAATATGAGAGTACAAATACAGAGAGAAACAAACCTCAACAATCTCACTCAGAATATATTGGACAAGTGATAACGATCAACTTGTGACCCAAATTTCCTCCTCCTAACCAAAACTCTCAAAGCCCTTAAGATTACATTGTGAATGCTGATTAAGTTAGAAGGAACATGCCTCTATTTTAGAGTCCTAAACTTTTTCCTACAAGAAAAGGATTAGTCCAATTAAAACCTTTTCCTTAAGGAAAAACCTATTTCTGGTAGAATCATGTCAAATAAACCCAACAAATATGACTCATTGCCCAATGGAAATTGTTGTTCTAAGAGCACATACTCATTGGCAGTTTCAATTGATATGTTTTTAAAAAAAAATAATAATAATTTGTATGAATTTTTCTTCAGACTATAAGCATCACTCATATATGAAAAAGAACAAAGATGTCACATATTCTTTAAAAGATATATTCCTTGCAGTTCATAACTAAGGCCACCATTTTGGTTACAAAAAACTTTATTAGGTCCTGTCGAAATGAGGCAACCCTCAAATCTTTCTTTTTTCAAAAAATGTTGGCGATTCATTGAGTTATGAGCGTACTGTATTTTTTTTAACAGAAAACACTTGGCAATCCCAAAACAAAAAAAAAAAAGGATCCCTACTACAGACAAAGCAGAACGTCTAACGGTTCCTTTTTATGAACATGTATTGCTCACCAAAAATATGCACTCCATCAATTTTCCTGAAATAACAAAACAAAACACAACCGAATACCAAATTATTTTGAAGTGAACACTTATTTTTTTTATCATTTGAAGTGCACACTCCAAAACTTAAATCAAGATTTCTTGGAGTCCTCGATGTTTTCATTTTACATACTCCATATTTAAAAAGTAGAAGATGAATGAAAAATATTGAGTGAACAAACACATTTTGATATGTTGAAGAAGAAGATATCCGCTTCATTTGAGTAAGAAAATACATATATCATGTGAGGAGCTTAATAAACTGATACCTTTAAAAAGTTTGTGTAGTGTTGTTTCGGATGATTTTGGAGTTACGTGGATGACGCTATTAAAGGATGGTCGTTATAGTTCGCACCATTATGAACGAACTCTCTGTTTTGGTGTGGTGTGTGTTTTAGAGAGGTCCCTTTGGTGTTTAGATTATCAAAGTGTCCTGGTGGATGTCAGACTGATCAAAAATAGCTTTTAGATCACATGCATAAATCTTGTACTTATGTACAACATCCTGATTCAATCACTTATAACCGAATTTTTAGATTTTTAGCAACAGGTAGGTAAATTGATGACATAATATTTGGGAAGCTCTCTATGAGTCTCCACAGATTAAACTAACATGACAATTATCACAGTTTGAATTTCAGCATAGTTCTTCTTAAGTTTTATGTGCTACGGTCCAAAACACCTAAATCAAATAAACCGAAAGCAGTATTGTTGAAACTCTTTCCAACCAAAAAAGGTAAATTGTTTCACTCACTCTCTTTGGTTAATACTATATTATAGACGATTAATAGAATTGAGTTAGGTTTATACATTAACCAGAGAAGATGATTACTAGTTGAACATATAGAAGCTCTTCTACTCCCACACTGACTAGAAAGAATGATTTTATGCAACAAGTGACGTATAAAATAGCTCGGCATAACACATAAAAAAACATATCTTTCTCGATCTTTTAGCAAAGATCAAGTGTAGTATATATTCTTATTAGTTTAATATTTGATATGTGAGTCAATAACTCACCCCACCAACTAATGCTAGTGATAAAAGCCTTTTTGTGTGTCATAACAGAAAACAATTTGTCCTTTGTATGTTCCTTTCCAATACATATTTGAATTTAAATTAGATATTGTTCTATATATTAGCAATAACTCATAAAATCTTTAGATCCAATGTTTCAACTGAGTTCGCTAGGTAGCGTGGCACCCCCTCCATAACATGTAGATCAGCCCTTGGTCACAATCGATGCTCCAATAATTTTTGCACATTTTACAAATGAGGATTTCAGGTTGTCACTCAGACCTTTGAACAAGTGGAGGAAGGTTTGTTTGTCGTACATATTTTCCTGTATATGAATGTATATTTGAAATTGGCAAGGGATCTTTTCCCATAATTGGATACGATTCTTGTGGACATTAAAGTCTTTTTTGCCTATAGATTTCACTAGGATACTATATTATTACAGTCCAAATTTTATTTGATCGATTCCTTGAATCTTATGTATTTCTTTTCTATTTAATATGCTTACTATAGAGATCTCATGTTTTTATTATTTGTTCTATGTAAGAAAATGAAATCAAGAAGTTACATTTACAAATTCCTAACTATTATTGATCAGTTACCCAATGTTTTCCTTCCCGTATATTGATCTTTGTTTCTTCTTTTCTTTGTTTGTATTATCGAGACACATGAAAGTTTGTCATGTGTGTGATTCAAATTTACAAGACTTGATAAGAGAGCTTTGTTAATAACAACGCTAAGCAATATTTATAAACATGAAAGAATGCATATAACAAAAACGAATAGGCATAGATGCAAGAATTGTCAAACTCTTGAAAAAAAAAAATATGACTTTTTTTTGAATAGTGAAACTTGAAGTGATATACACTAAAGTGATGCCCTCTCTACTTTGTTTAAGAAGAAAGGTATGAATACAAGACAGTCTTGTGAAGGGGATATCAACAAAGCTTACACAATTATGTAATAATTGTTGTTTTTTCCTTCTAAGTTAACGATTAATTCCGTAATAATATGTATAGTGGTAGTATTTCTTTCTTTTTTTCCTTTCTTTCTTTTTTTCCTTCTTCTCTCTTCCTTGTCCTGTCTTTATGATGTCTTCTCTTAAGTTTAATTTTATACCAACTTTTGATTAGTGTAAGTTTATGATTTCTTTTAGTTCAAATTATTATTTTAAAAATGTCTAGAGTATCTCCTACAAGATACCACTTCCTCACGAATTATCTTAATTTGATGAAATGTGGCTGAAGTAATAAGCAAATTTAAATTTATAATTATTTTCTCTTGGTTCACATCATAACTTAATTATGTCGAAATCTACTAATCTAATGCAATTTAAAATTTATATTGATTGCTTAAAGAAATAATTCTTAATGAGTAATATTATTCTTTATTGTGTTTGTTATGTAAGTAAAACTATCGGAAAAATGCATGTGTGAAAACATTTAAAAAAATTATATACACAAAAAAGAATATTTATATTATGTAAACTAGTCTGAGACATAGACGTTGAATGTTATAGAATATTATAAAGAAAGGATATAAACTTAACTTTTTTTCATCATAAAATCAAAGTTGTCATTAATTTCATATGACTACCCATAATAATTGTTTATTATCTTCTACACAAATTCAATTTATTAAACAATTTGTAGCGAAGGGTGAAAGGATTGAATTTACTACCAATCCAATTTACTATGGCAAATAAATGATATAAAGTATTATTACTCATTCAGTTTTTGTTTTTTATACTGAGAGAATTATAAATTATCGCTATTTAATTGTTATCATATGGCATTACATTATTTACAAATGTCAGTGTATATTTAATTTTAATCACAAACTCATATATCCACTATTTTCAAAGTAGATTTCTTTATTTTTCTTCTTCCTTCTTCTTTACTTTTTTTTTTGGCTTTGAAAATTGTATATTTATGTTTTTCATTTGAAAGCGTTATAATTCCAAGAATGTTCCTTCACTTCTAAAAAAGATAATACATGTAAAAACATCATGTTTTTTTTTTTCCTATGGAACAATTATACATCGTCCCCATTTATGAAGGTAATATGATAATATAATTATTTTTATTTTATATTATTTTCATGTTAGAAGATACTTAAAAAAGTATTTAAATTTTCATTAAATTCACATACCGTATGCACAATGCCACCAAAACACCAGGCCACCAAAAAAGATAAGATTATATATATATATATAACTCTTCCATTTAAATATATTTAGTGTATTATTTATATTTTGACATGAATCTCGCGAAGCGTGAATGAGTTCACTTGTGTAAAATTAAAGACAAATATTCATGACCATTCTTAGTGTTGAAGTAATTTTTTTTTAACATTAAGTATTGATTTGATTTTAATTTGCGTTTCTTGTTTAGAGTTACTAAATATCTATGTACTATAACCTTGATTGGACCATATTCAAAATTTCAAGTCCAAAAGCTTAAATACTAAGGTAAAGATAAAAAATACTAACTTGAAAAACGTCATCAGAAATTTTTTTAAAATATACAAATAAATACTTTATGTATAAAAAATTATTAATTTTAAAAATCATTGTACAAGGTCGGTTTGATTTGATCGCCAAGGGTAAAAACAAAATCCAATCAAGTATAGTTTTGTCCCGAATGGACCGATCGAAAACCATAATTGACTTGAAAACATTCCAATATCCCCATTTTCACTCAAAAAAAATCTCTAATTGCCAACAATTTTAACTACCAACTTAAGTTGTTTAGTAGTTACTAATCAAATTAATTAACATAATTCTAATTGACTAATATTTTTAAAAATTAACAACTAATTCTAACAGATTACCAAACATAAATCTTACTATCTAGGTTTTAGTTGGGCAAATACGTCGGAAAAACGGCGCCAAATTTAGCAACCTCTATCAATGGATTACCAACAGAAGTATTACTAACGCACCTCCCGTTTGTTGGAATATATCACGAGTACATATCGGTTGGTATTATAGGAACCAAAATTGATTTATACAATTTATTAACATATTCCATGAATTACTAACCAAATATTACCAACGACAATATTTCTGTTGTAACTTTACCAACCCAATATGCATGTTTGGTAATATTTAGTAACGAGAATGGTAATTTGTTTGTAACTGCCAACTCAATATAAAATTGTTGAAATTTTATTAGACCGACGATAAAGATTGTAGTAAATAAATTATAACATCATTAAACTGTTGGTACTAATACCAACGCGATCATAATCCATTGTTAAAATTGACACCATATTAATTATTAGTTGGTAATATTCTATGATATTAGTTTGAATAGTACTATTACCAACTCTGATAAAAGTTATGGTATTATTGAGTCTAACTTATATTTTTAATCGTTGGTAATTACAAATTGACGTTAACTTTTTTTGGTCAATCAACGTCGAATGGTTTGAGGCTTTCACATTTATTTGTGTTTGTTAGCGTTTTTAATCTTAAACCAAACTTGACTTTGTTCAATAGTTTGATAAACGTGCTAAGATTGAACTCCATCAGTTTCATTAGCTTAAAAGTCTTTTTTATGTAACGGAAAGGTTAGTTCATGTTTTGTGACTTATGTTTGATTGTGTCATTAGGTGATTTAATTCATGTTTAGTTAAAATTTACTATGGTCATATTTTTGTGAACATACTCAACGAGATTTTTATTAGCGTAATTAATTCCGAAGGTTCTTCTTTATCAGTAGGATAATTTGAGTTTTTATGCTTTCATTTTACTGTGTGTCCGTCGTTAAGTATTTTAAACATATAAATTTTGACAAAATTTAACTAGGTCAATAAGTTGACACACGTAGCCATATAGAATAGTTATCTGCAAAAGTCTTTTTGATGTACTAATATTAAGGGTTGATTTTGAGCTTCGTTTTTAGTTTTATGTCGTTAGCCGTTAGCTTTTAAGTTTTGTCTAAAATTTTACTTTAGTCAATAATTTTGGTAATCGGGCTCGAATTGAAATTTTGTCAATTGCAGTTAGCTATATAAGTTCATTTGATCTCATAGGATGGTGGTTCGGGATTGAGACTTATTTTCAGTTTTTGTCATCAAGCGTTTTAACTTTTGACTAAATTTGGAAATACGTCACTTTTTGGGAAACATGCTCAATTGAATTGTCAAGCCGCGGTTTTCTCTACGGAGGGTCTTTTTCGCTTTATAGATGGATGGTTTGGAGAATTTTGAGCTTTCTCATATTCAATGTCACATCCCACATTAACCAACACCCTAGAAGTTAGAGTATCCTGCTGATGTCACAGCGCGAAATGAGACTTTCAATAAGTCTCATCTAAGGGCTCTTGTATCATTCATTGCTAATAAGCATAACTCACATACATATACTATATTAGACCCTAAACTTGACTTCAAACTTTAACTTTGAACTCCAACTTTCATAATGCACAAACAGTAACTTTACTATCCAACTTTTAATAAATAAACGCATGAGTCCTACATGGCACAATACACATTCGGACACCACATAGGATCAAAAATGAACATGTAAGTACATTTTGTCTATTTTTCAACTTTATACCGTTTAGTATCTATTTGGTGCCAATTCAAAGTTGAAGGCATAATGCGGATTTGAAAGCCAATTTTAATGCACAATTTATGTATTAATGCCTAACTAAAATGAGTAAGAATTTGACAAAAATTCACACATGAAGAACTCTTTCATAACATTACGCAGCGGAAGACTTTCATTTAAAACATTAGAACTATACAACTATAACATCTAATTGGAAAACGTCTAGACTTTTAGAGTTACCACACTTGAGACTAATCCCATACAAGACATAAAAATAAAGACTTAAGACATAAATGAACATGGGGTATTGTTCTCGAAATCGATGAGGACTCACCAATATTTCATATTAACCTAGAAACCGATCCATCCTTCGGCACATAAAGATTCCATTTCCCTACCCTTTAGTCAAAAAGGTAAAAGAAGGGGTTAGCACTGTAGATGTACTAAGTATGGAAAGTCAGCAAAAACCGTGAAAAGGCACATTTATAGGAAATAGCATGTTTTGTCATGAGTTCGATTAAAACATCAACTTATAAGCATAAGAACCCACATTTAACAACTTCGAAACACATAATAAAATCAATCTAGGCAAAAATAAATTTTTAGCAAACATTACGGTGAAGTCACTTCCTGTACAGTTGAACTCAGAACTCAACTCACTGTACAAGAAGGTCCTTCACTTCACTTTAAAACCCCCTTTAGCAGGTTATCTTCCACTCAAAGGACTATCCTAAGATCACTTTAAGTCCCACAAAGGGAAGAGACGACCATTACTCCTCTCAGCTGATGCACTTAAACGACCCTAAATTACTTATATGAGGTCCAACACACTTATTAAGAGAACAGTAACATAAGAACATGAGATTATTCCTACCAAGGTGGACTCGAAGGTTCACTGAGTGAGTTCTGAAGCGAACGCCCCATTAAAATCCCTTACGCACACACTTAAGAGATCATATGGACTCCTTAAAATAGAATCATTCTAATTCTAAAAACATTAGCATCTAGTGATATACATTCTCCTTCCCAAAGGAAAAGAAAAAATAATTACGAAGTAATTCAAGAAAGAATCGTCTATATTGACCTCTTCAAATTACCTAAAAATCCTAAGATACTAAGGCTTAGATCATTTCCACATAATCAACCAAATTCGCTAACTAGACTTATTCTTAACACTTATCTAGGTAAGATAAGAAGTGACCATTCCTATGCCCCCTTTACACCTTAACTAGACAACCCTTAATTACTCTAGATAAGTACTTCTTCATATTAACATACTTCTTTAACTTAAGCCATTATATTCATTAGTTCATTGAGACTTCATCACATAAAGTACATTCAAGTAATGGTCTTATACATACCACCACCTAAACTTCATAGAACTTCTCAAATGCTAGTAGGTATCCCACATGATGATAATAGACATTAAACGACATAGATCATGTTAGCAACTCATGGAATCCAGAGTTCTAACCTACTCCAATGGGGTGTTCTACTTCCCAAGGATAGTACTAGGACACATTCCATGTAGGTACATGGTTAAGGACTATGAAGGGCTTTTATGTACTCTAGTCTCATTCTCAATTAGAGGTACATTGTACTCTAGTCTCATATCAAGTAGAGATACTTCCCATAGCATAATAACTCGGTGCTAGCCTTAGTTCTCATAGAGTAATTCATATTAAGGTTCATATAAATGAGTCCCAAATCTAGTTCATGACCCAATCACATTCAACCAACCAAATCAAGGTCCACTAGGGCATATCTCACTATGTCAACAAGAAGCTTAAGTCCGTCACTTATTACATGAAGGATACCATTATGGCTAACTACTTCACAATTTATAACCTTACCACTTGGTTCAAGGTTCCACATAAATGACCTTCGTATCTTTATCCAAGGTCTCACCTATATTCATTTATTCAATACTAATACCCTTAAGTTTCCTAAGTCAAGACATCACATATTCACATAAGCATCAAGTAAGGGATACAAATCAACCAAAACAAGAAACCACATACTTCACCTTAACACATATTACTAATCATTATAAGCCACATAGGAATAAAAACCATTATGTCGGTAAGTCATCCCCTACACACTACATTAATCATATCAACATACTTAATTATAGCCTCATATAGCACGTAGGAACAACCATGAAATCACCCTAAGACTACACATAGACGCAAATAGTCATAGTTTACCTGATGTTCTAACATACATAACACAGAACAACTATTTCTATTTTAACATATAGATAAAATAACTCATACTTCACATAAAACACACTATAACAAAACATCTTGTATTTCAAGTAGTGCCGACAAGGTGCCTGAGCATATAGTGCATTAAAGTAACAACAGACAAGGCCACGTCAATTGCAAACTAAACACATACACCGCAACCCATCAAGTGGACCATACAATCACAATTATAATTCAGTCAATAACATCAAAATAAATGATTTAGGGCAGCATACCCCACTCCATATTACCACTTTCGATTCAAGGTAAATCATCCAATTCGATATTACAAGGCCCTTACCAAGGCCATTAACCAACAACTCACATACAAATTATATCGATAAAATGAAAAACTAGGTCAATTCATTACTACTTGATCAATCTAATAAAACTTAGATACAAGTGAATATAAGTATGTATCATTAGAAAGCCCATAGAATTCAATTAGAAATCATAGCCATTAGGTCCATATCAATTCAATAAGCTAGCATTGAAATAGATATCAGCGTATTCAATTACTCATTAACAAATTGAAACAACTTATTACATCAACATACATAAATCTATACATGAATCAAAATCCATAACAATTTACACAATGCATTCATGAATATCAAAGCATAATCAATTCACCCATATTTTATGAAATTGAGAGATTTGAGAAGATCAAGGGTTCATGGGAATTTTATTGGAACATCAATTAAACATCAATAACATCAATCTTAACGTTTGGAAACATTCGTTGCAAGAAATCAGACTTAGAGTAGAAATTGGACTTTTTCAGGCCTTTTGAAATTTTTGCAAAATCCATCTTTGAAAATTGGCTTATAAGGTGATTAGCAAGTCTTAAATAAAGACTCACATACCTTATTGATAATCCAAGATAATGAAGAATAAATCCATTGAATACCCATCTTCAAGCTCCATCGTCACTTTGAACTCACATTGAGGTTTTTGGAAGAAGAAACTTTAGGAGGGAGAGGTTTGATTTAGATGTGAGGGTTATAAGGAGAGTTTAATGACTTATTCTACTCTTAAAATAACATAAACATCTAAAATAATCGTTCTACTATTTTAAACGACTTGGGTGAAATCCCAACTCAACCCAACATTACAGAAAGCTGGCAAAAAACACTGCCTCCAGACGAATTGCCCCTTCACGGCGCGTCAACACCACGACAGGACGTCACTAGCCACCGTCGGTGGTTAAAGTAGCCTGCCAAGATTTCCCTCTTCACCCATGGTCAATTCCCCCACAATGAAACCCTTCGACGGGGCGTCAACAGGCCCACGAGCCATCAACTGCTCCGTCGTCTAGGGCCTGCTTGGGACTGTTTTGGGAAAAGTTTTGGGTCCTTCCTCAAGGACCCTTAGATTGTCCTTGGGGATAATTTCCCAAACTTTTACAACCCAAATATGTCCATATACGAGTTTAGGACCTACCAATTGAGTTTCATAAAAAATGAACACGTAAAACTCGATAAAATATACATTGACACACAAGGTCTTTTCAAGGAAAACCTTTTGAATGTCATGGACGTTCTTGGACATTTAACCTCTAAACTTCACGAAACTTGACACATTGACTATAAAAAAAAAAAAAACCAATAAAATTTTAAGAACCATCTAGTCATGCATCACACATAAATACACCATAGAGGACTTAGGTGATTGAGTCGTGAACGTCTTGGTCGTCCCTTGACTTTGACTTCCAATGTAACTAACTATTAGCGACTACCTCTATATCACTTATAGACCCCCAATTCGGACCTGATATAACCATTTCAAAACGTGAGGCTCCTAGCTTTACCTAACTCATTTTCGGGGGGGTCGGTTCTTACATTAGTGGTACCGTTTCGGCGATTTTTAACTGTTAACTTTTGGGCAAAAATAGGATTTTGCTTAGTAATTTTTTGTAAAACGTTCTTGATGAAAAATTCTATCAGTTCAATGATCTTCGAAACGGTCCATTTTATATCTAGCATATGGTTGTTTCAGGCTTTGGAGAACTTTTATTTTCAGTTGTGTGTAGGCGTTTTAACTTTGGCACAAAAATTTAGACTTGGTCAATTTTTTTGGTAAAAGTGCTCAAATTAAATTTTTTGTAAACATAATGTATTCATATTGAGATTAATGCTTGTTATCATAAAGTCTTATTTCATTCAAAAGAGATTTAAATAAAATGATTAATATTTTGAATTTATATTTGTGTTCCTTTGATTCTTAAATACAATAATTGCTAAATATTTTAATATGAATAACATCAGTAAAATTATATTGGACATATTGTAACCAATTACTAAGTAACATTCAATTGAATGATATATACTTATAACTAACAACCAATTCGTAGTAAATTTATTATAAAAATAAATAATCATACTAAAGTATTTAAAATTTATTACAAACAAGGGTTGTGGTGTAGTGGTAAGTACTCCTGCATCTTAAACTAAGAAGTCTCAGGTTCAATTCCTGTTAAGTACATAATCATCTTTGTTAGAGAATATTTTACCACCTAATATGGGACTTTCCTGCGTGAATCTAGATTTAGTCGGGCTCGAATGTGGGTACCGAACACCGGATGGAAAATAAAAAATATAATTAAAATGTATTAACAAATTACCAACCAATTACCAATGTATGAATCAAAAAATGAAGAAAAAATTAAGTAACTCCTTTTCGATTCGTTAGTAAAGGTACTAACAATATACTAACCAAAAATTAGTTGGTAACAACATCTTTGGGTGTTTACCAACTTATTTTTGGTTTGTAAATTTAACAACAAACTAAAATCAGCTGGTAATATTTACCGATGAGCTTTTAAACAACGGATTAATGCAAGTTGGAATTTTGTTGGTAACTCAATTTGCCAACCGATTTGATCAATTTACCAACAAATTTTTTGTTGGTAATTTAGGTTCCTTTTGTAGTGTTTTAAGTTTAAATATGAATATATTCATTTTATTTAAGAAAACTGGGGATCCTAAAGGTCCACACATTAAATATACCAAAAAAAGAGTTGGTAAGCGCAAAAGTGGTCACCACCAAGTGAATAAAAAGACCCTAAAATGATAGGTGTTTTGATTTGTGCTCTCGCCATCTTCTTCTCTTTGTGATCATCGCCTTTGATGAGAGGTTCTATCTTGTAGTACCACCTTATTGTAGCTTCTTCCCCTTGGTTATGGGGTGGATTACATTCCCCACATGATGTTGTTGCTATTGTTTGTTGATGTTGAGATAGCTTCAAAGGTTCTTGTTTAGCCATCATATCTGGCTGCTTCATTCTGTAGCTTTCTCAATTGGTGCTTCTCAAAGTTCATTTTGTAACCATTTGGCTTTTCATTAATGCGTTTTCTTAAACTGGACTCTGCTTTTTTATTTGAAGGTGTACTACAAATTATTAAGTATTGGAAAACATGGTGGAGATGAAATAAAATTGATGTTGATAGTTTATATGCAAAATCCAACTAATTCAAGATTGAGGTATTATTGTAGTTGTTGAATTCCTATTTCTGTATTATTACTATACTACATTTTCTTAGAAAGGAAAAAGGATAATGTACTAGCTAGGCTAATCTTATTTGCATCAATTTCAGGATCCAAAATAGAGTAGAAAATCCTAAAATTGTGAGTAGCATTACATATGAAACAAAATTCAAACTCAATTATTTTAGGCTGACCTGAAGTTTGGGATCTTCTATTTCAGGAGACAGTTGCAACTCTTTGGATGGCTACACAAGTTTAACTACTGATGGTAATAATACTAATACTTAGTTTCATTCTATTTTTGTCTCCTGTTAAGAGTATGGTGATATATGTTTAAATCGTTCGTGGCTAAGTGTCCCACTCTTGCGTCAGATTTTTTCTACACTATAGTGAAAATTGTTTTATGCATTTTTAGTAGTGTTCTCCAAATTTGGTGTATAGCGTTTGCTTCAATAAAAGTAATTATAGGAAGAAGGTAGTTGAATTTGATGAATAGAAATGTTAAAATAAAAGGCATTTCATAAGATTTGTTAACTCCAAATTCTTAAAGAGATTATAAAAATTAGTTGAACACTTTCTAATAAGATCAGTGTAATAATTGCTTGGGGGACTTTAAAGATGTTTTAAGTCATTTACATGACTGAAGAACTGAATTTGTTGTCAATGCCAATATACTTTCATTTCCCCCTGAAAAATATCAACTCTAAATCTTGAAAAAGTAATGAAATTAAGATTCAGGGAGCACGTCTCATATATTTGTTTGAGTGAATCTAGCGAAATTATAAAAATGAAAAACCTACATAGTACATATTTGTTAGAAGGTGATTCAGAGTGTGAGACACAAACCTCTTTCGTTTCTCTTGTTAATCCTGGTGAAAATGATCTAACTACGTACACCGCTCGCAAAATTTTAATTAATTACCTAATTTAATTTTAGAATGTTAAAGATTAAATTTGATACCGACAGAATTTGTGCTGAGGGAGGCTCAGAATATTAATGCTATTGGATCTTTTTACCACTTAGGAATCAGAAGACTGTGAAATTCTGAATTAATTAAAATACAAAAGAACAAGTGAAGATTAAGAGAAAGCGTGTTGTTTGCTAGGAGGTTGATGTCGAAATTCAGATGTAAACATAGTTTTGACCGAGGTTTTGAAGCTTGGCCAAAATGGAAAACATTGATTAAAAAAGGAGGAAAGGCAGAAAAGAAAGGGTTGTTCACACTTGCCCAAAGCTTGCAAACCTCTGTCAAAATTCTTTTACCTCATCAACGGACTCCAGACGTTCAACTACCGAGTCAAACAATTCTCTATCCGAATCTTCCCACAGCGTTTTCAACATTATTAATTTGAGCCTTCGAGTCTCAAATAATCAAGAGATCAAGAAACAAGAATTCTATGAGTTTCACTAAACATAAATCTTTCCCGTTATCAAATGTGGGCTCCTAATTGTATCTCTATTAGGATAATGCGCACAAGTACCCCATAAAACTATCCCGAATCTCAGAGACACGTTTATACTTACTAAGGTTCCTATTACCCCCCTGACTTATTTTGTTACTAATTTTCTACTTCTGTTCGACCTAAGTGCCTATCTTGTGGGGCCAAAACGATGTTCAATTTCCAATGCACATTGAATTAAAAATAAGAGATATGAACTATATATTATACTATAACTCATTAAACTGGTTGAACCTATACAGTTGGTCATTAAGTATGACCAAATATATAATAATTTGATTTTATATTTTAATTCTAACACATTAAAAAATAATACTGGACCTATACAGTGTCATGATATAGTATGACCAAATATATAATAATTTGATTCCTCATATTTAACGCTAACAACATTAAAAATATAATGGGAAAACGAAGTGGCTGTTGGATCAGAGGTACTATTTTTGTCGAGTATTTCAGACATGTGAAGACCCAAAAGTTTTCAACATTTGCACAATACATTCTTCATGGCACTTCCAACTAATGCACCAGCAGGGTATCAACCCGGGTTCTGTATCGTGGCAGGGTACTATTTCTACCACTAGACCACTAGTGCTTTGATGCTATAATATTTCCTTCATTTTTTATTATATACACGTTTTAGATTTACGTTGCATTTAAGAAAACTAAGCCAAGTTTATTATTCTATCCTTATCACCCCATATTCGTTTTATGTGGTCAAATGGAATATTTTCAAGAGATTACCTCATATGGGTAAAATAGAAAGACTTTTAATTATTTATTGCATGATTTTCATGAAATGACAAGTATTACGAACACACTAATCATAGAAATGATGAACATATAAAAAGATATGAGCGAGGTGGGTTGTAAATTTCATCTTCTCATACTTAGAAGAATGTTACCACCCTAGAATATTTATATCAATACAATTGAAAAATGATGCATTAGGGTAGTATTGCTCTACAAGGATTAATATCTGCCTATAAAAAGGTGTTTCAAAAAAAAATATTTATAGTAATAAGTGTGTTGCATTGGTCGATTAGTTTGGTTATGTATATCGGTTCAATTTTTTAGTTTAGATTTTTTATTACGCTAAACCATAAACAGCCAATTAAGATATTTTTGTGCCAAGACTGTGAGACAAGCAATCAATTGTTAATGTTTGAAATAGGACAACAAGAAATATGATGAGAAAACATAATAAAAGTAGATGTAGACTAGAAGTATCATGACGTCTAAAGTGGTTAGACTGTAGTATAGTAATGATACAGTGTTAGTTATGTTAACTTATTCATAGTTATATTTATGAAGGGTATAGTAGTAGTAACTTACTCTAGTCTATAGGTTACGATTTACGCCAAATAGTAAAAATCGATACCAACCAGAAAGTTTTTTATGACACATTAAAAATTTGTTACTCAATAAACCAATACAAGAAATGACCAGTTCGATTTGAAAATCCTTATTAATTTAGTACTTGCAGCGATTATTTCCAGGACTTCACAAATTCTAATTCACTTCTATTCTCCCCCGCTTTCCCACCTTCCACACCTCCGCCCCCACCTCTACGTCCCACTATTCCCCCCCCCTCCCTCCCCTCCCCTCGGGGCCTCCCCACCCCCCGCTCCCGGCAGGGATTCACCCCCGACTATCCTCGCCCCCCCTCCTCTTTCAGCCCCCACCCACGCTCGCTCTACTCTACCACCGGCTCCGGGACTGACTCCGTCTCCGCCGGTAACACCCCAAATATTTGATATTCAATAAAAATTGAAAGAAGTAATTTCTTCAGTAGAAATATTAAATTTTAAACTTCTAATAGACTTTTCAAAAAAAAAACTATTCATAGTAACTCATTGTGTATTAATTGTGTTTTTCCTTCGATTTTAAAGAATTAAACGTCTAATATATGTATATTGTATTATTTCTTTCTTTCTTCCTTCTTCTTTCTTGTCTGTCTTTCTGATGTCTCTAAGTTTAATTTTATCCCACATCTGATGGTGAAGTTTTATACATTTCTTTTAATTCAAACTAATATTTTAAATTGACTAGAGGATCTCCAAGGAGATACCACTTTCTCCAGAATTTATCTTATTATGGGAAGTTTGCTGAAGTATAAATCAAAATTTAACTTTTAAAATTATTATCTCTTTGTTCAAATTAGTAACTTAATTGTGTTGCGAAAGCTGCTAATTACTCAATCAAATTTTAAATTTATAAATTGATTGCTTAAAAATATAAATCTTATGATTAATATATATTCTTTATTGGGTAGTTGTATATCTCGTATCTAGAATTAACAAGTTTATCTAAGAAAAAACAGATAATTAAATTTAGAAAATAATTAAGGAAATCGAAAAAAAAAATTAATTTCAACAGTGAGTTTTTTGAGTCTTTTTCAAATGACCATAACTTCCGCTCAGGAATAGTTTCAGTGAGTTCTTTATATGGATGGAACTTTGCAGAAGATCTTGTCCAACGCCTCCAAATTTGGTGAAATTTGGATAATTAGAGGAGATATGACTTCCTGGAAGTTGGATATTCGGAAGAGGAAATCCCAAATCCGAATTATTAAGGGTGTTGTGGTCTTTTCCTAAATCAAGTATTAATTGTGTTAAGGTTAATAAGTTGGGGTCTAAGATGAAGCCAAATCATTTTTCAATAAGACTGGTCAACGGACCAAAACCGGGTCACCGGATCGGAATGAACCGGTACGGACCCGGACAGGAATCCGTTGACCGGAATGTTGACAGGGTACCGGATGAACCGGACCAGAAATATCGGATGGGATTCATGGTCACGTCCGTTCCACTATATACCGGGATAGAAAGGAATGAACCGGAACGGGATGGGCTAACGGGAACGGATATTTTCTGAAATACGAAAATATAATTTATGATTTTTTTTTTTAAGAGTATAAAAATTTTTTAAATTTATTATATAATTTTTTACTTAAGTTTATTTTAAAGATCTTTTTCATTAATTTTTTTGTTATTGTTAAGTTGCAAGTGACGTCTAAAAAGTTTTCAAAATTTAATCTTTGAGTTTATACTTTATAACCTTTTACTTAATTCATAATATTTATTGTATATAGTGATATTTATACCTTGTATCTTATAAATATTAGCACTAAATAAAATTTTAAGTTTACAAAAATTTAAATTAAAATAAGGATAAAAACAATTACAAAAATTAAAATATCAAAATTTAATTATCTTAAATTTGTAAACCCATACAATTTTAAATTCCACAACATATTAGAAGTTACATAGCTTACACGGCCACTCTCTAGGAAGGGTATGTTTCAACTATGTCGCGGAATGTAATACTAATAGTTGTATAGTCCCGGAAATCCTCTTTCTCACTCAGCTATGGATTGATTGTGGATCATTCAAGTTTGGTAAGCAATAAAACCCGGATGTTTCCAAACTAAAAGGTAAAACCACAAACAAACAACAAATTTTAGCACAAGGTACACGAGACGACCTTGTTATAGGTTCGATGGTACGAGGAATACTTGGGTTCACGATTATTTTAATTCACTTTGATGAACAATTGATCCTCAAACCGATTCTTCAACATTACAATTTTAAACAACTTCAAGAGAAGAAGACAGAAGACATCTATGCAAACCACGCTATTACTATGCTTGTTAATCAAATATTTTGATAATTCCCCCCGTTGACCCTCCAGTCCCACAAATGTATATAAAATGTTGTTTACAAAGACACTTAAACATACTAAAGTTTTTCTCATTCAAATAAGTAAAATTTCACACATGTGATTTAAAGAACGTTTACCTTTGGTTTACTTCTAGTTGGAATAATAGGCGGCACGAGTAGTTCCAACCGGAGGTGGAGCTTCGAACAACCTATACTATTGGACTGGATTGAGATCGCGGAGGCGGGGCTGTCGGTGTATCATTAACTTCTTCATTATCTAAATTTTAATTTCATCCATGTCCACTTCTTCATTTATTGATTAACACCCATAACGTCTTTCATAGGTCATTGGGATCATAGGCGTATCTGAATAATAGTTATAGGACTGAGGACGGGAAAAATAGTCAGTTCACAGGTTAATTCATCTGATCATTTAACAACGAGGAATTTATTTAGATTAGAAGAAACAAAACCTATTATTAATTTTTAACTAATTTTTTCAATGTTCTACTAGACCTTTTTTACTTCCACTTTTTTAGAGACTTCCATGATATAAAATTATAAATTACAAAAGACGACACCTCACAAGAACAATAATATAACAAGAACATTTACAAGTTAAAGATATAAAAGACAAAAATAAATATAAGATAGAGAGTGGAACGAAGTTAACCAAAACCTTTGTGTATGAAACAAACGATATAAGAAAATTAAAATATTGATCGAAACTTGAAATTTGACGAAGATTTCCTCCTCCAAATACACCAAAAAAAAAAAGACCAAATTGATGAAAGAATTTAGACTGAATTGATGAATATTTTGTGAAAGATTTGAAAACATTTTAGAATTTATAATCCGTCATTGCTAAATCTTATAAGTTATAAATATGACCATGAATTTGGAACTATACATTCTCCTCAATACTCAAAACTATATTGTAGGTTGTAATTTGTAATATAAAAATTTTAGAAATCAACCTAATTATAAACAAAAAAACTAGCCATTTTTAAAAATTTTCAGTTGAATGGCCGTTGGTCCGGGTCTCGGGAAATAAGGGTAGGGCCCGGGGGTGGGTGGGGGGTGGGTTGCAGCTGCAGACAGCAGTGCACTGCAGACTTTTATCAAAAGCTGCAACAGTGCAGACTGACCCCCAAGACGCACCGCGAACCCCGTATTTTGAATTTCAAAAAGTTAATTTATAAAAAATATAAAATATACAATATAAACAAATTACTATAATAAATAAACCGGACGGGACCGACCGATACCGGAACAGAAACGGATGAAACTGGTGGACCGGTACACGGTACGAAGTCACGGTTCCGAGTTTCCGATTGTGTAGTTGTACCGGTTCAGACTATCCGGTCCGTCCAGTAGGTAACGGAGTACCAGTACGATTCCCGTTTAGTTGAGCACCGTCTTGGTTTCACAATTAGAAAATAAGTAGGGTTCGAAAGAAAGGAGAGAAAGAGGAGAAGGGAAGAAAGAGACGCAAGAAACAACAAGACTTCGTTTTGAGTGGGATTTTCGTCGAGGGTGATCCTTTGAGGGGCTGGCGACTTTTTTGTGGGTTTACGTCACCCACAACCACTAATTTTTTTCGCAGCTTCATGAAATTGAGGATTTATTTCATGTTAGGAGTTTAAGTTTTGGAGAACGTCCTTTATAATCTTGTTGATTGATTGTTGGCGTCAGTTGTGTAGTACTTGTTAATCGAGTATTTTGAGTTGTATCAGTAGTTATTGATAGTAAAAATGGTCCTAATACATTATGAATATTCTAGGGAAGTTTGGAGATGTAGAAATGAAAGGAGTTGAAAAACCTTCGTCAGACATACCTGGGTAGGGGAGCGCGCTCGCCCGCAGTTGCACTAGAATTGGCCCTAAGTCAACCCCAAGGCCTGTGCTGCGGGCGCACACCAATGCCGCCAGAATAAGGCATAAGAAAATCTTAGGCTGGGTACTGCAGCGCGCCCACCAGTATGCGGACCCGACATTTTTCATGAGTAGTTTTCGTAACTTAGCCATTTTTGTCTACTGATACATTCAGAGTTTTCAATATGCTTTCAGAAGTATTTCTTTTTTATATTGCACCATTTTAAATGTTTATATTGAATAAGAGTAATAGATCATGAGTTAGCAAAGCCAAGAGCTAAGTGGTCTTTCTTACTCCTTTCAAGTCTAAGTGTTGTTTAGATTTACAACCGCATACTAGTAAATTCAATGTATAATATCAGTTGGTCTTGCACGTTTCATGATGCAAAAGTCAGGTAACCAGGATCAGCACGCAACGCAACGGTGATCGATTTGAGACTTCACAGTCCACTGGTGAGCCTCCTTGCATCCAGAGGACATCTCCTTTTATTTTTCTTTTCTAGTAGCCATTAGGATGTTGTGGGTTCTGTCCCAAACATCACCTCTTCAGTCATTTAGAGGCTTCGTAGTCTGTTAGTACATTCCGTTTGGAGTCTAATTTACTTGCTTCGAGACTCAAACTCTTGTTGCGCCCGATTAATTTATGAAGATATTTGTTTTTTTTTAAATATGCTTAATTCGTATTTAAGTGAGTTTATTCTTTCCTTTGGTTTTTAAGTAAGTCAGGCCAAGGGTTCTCTTGGGGCAAGAAAATGATCCTCACGAGTGCCCCCGGTCTCGACGCAGGTCTAAGCTCAGGCGGAAATTGTTATGTAAGTTATAAAAAACTATTGAGGAAAACATGTACACATTATATACACACAAAAAAAATTTATATTATTAAAATCATTGGAATGATTATTGTTATAGATATATAAAGAAAGGAATAACTTACTTTTTCATCATAAGATCCAGTTGTATTTAATTATTATGACTCCATATAATGTTATTCTATTTCTCCAAAATTCAAATTCATTAAACATAAGTACAATATCTTATGGGTAGAGAGGAAGGAGTCAAAAACGGTGAAATGAATATAAGTCAATTTAATTATGCAAATAATGATATTAAAGTAGAACTTTAATAAATTTTATTTTATTTTTTATACTGAGGGATATTAATTACTCGATATTTAATGTTATAACATGCATTAATTATTTACAATCAAAAATATATATTAATTAATAAACAAAAATAGTAGTATATCAATCTATTTTCAAAGCTAATTTATTTACTTTCCCTTCTTCTGTGCTTTTTTTTTTACTTTGTGAAAATTGTAATTTAGTTTAATTCATTTTGAAACTCGTTATAACTTACAAGTAATGTTCATTCACTTCTAAAAAAGTATAATTACATGTAAAAAAAAATATGTTTTTTCCTATGGAACCAAATTATACATTACAAATTATAGGAGGTAATCAGTAAATATATTATTTTATTTTATATTCTTTTCAATGAAGAAGAAACCCTCAAAACGTATTTTTAAAATTTTCAAAATAAAATTCACATACACGCACGCACAGGCCCACACAACGCCACACGCACACCACAAAAGTAAGATAAAAATTATTATATATATAATACCTCTATTAAAATAATATAGTGTATTATTTATATTTTGAATGATCTACGCGAAGGGGGGATGAAGTTCACTGTGTAAAAACTAAAAGAAGGCCAATATTTTATCATTCTTAGTGTTGGAGTAACTTTTTTTTCGCACCTAGTATTGCACCTTTTCTTGTAATTTGCCGTTTTGTTAGAGAGTACTAATATCTATGGGACTATACACCTTGATTGGCCATTCAAAATCTCAAGTCTCAAAAACTAGAAATCTATGACAAAAAGATTAAAAAAAACTATGAAAAGTAGTAAGAAATATTTAAAAATTATAACAATAATTACTTTTATGTATCATAAAGTTATAATTGTAAAAAACATATTATATTAACGGGGGTCGGTTTGTTTGCATCTCGAAGGGTGAAAAAAAACAAAATCAAGTATAGTGGCGAATGGACCGAAAACCATATTTGACATTGAAACTACAATATCTTCTTTTTACGTTTGAGCCTGGACTCAATGGTTCATTTTATTTATAAAAGAAATGGGCTCCTTTAAATGGCGTCCAATCTAATATACAACCACAAAAAAAAAAAGCTGGTCGGCCCAAAAGTGTCAGCACCAACACGTGAATATCAAAGAAAACCCTAAATGATAGGGTTTTGATTGTGCTCTCTGCCCTGTTATTCTCCTTGTTATCATCGCCTCTGCGGAGATGTTCTATCTTGTTGCTCCCTAACTGTAGGTTCTTCCCCCTAGGGTTATGATGGATTATTAACATTACCTACCTTGAGTTGGTGCTATTGGGTATTCGCTGTGTTGAGATCAACTTTCCAACGGTTATTGTTTTTCGCAATCAACTTTTCTTTAAATAAGTTCTCAATCGAATACGAAAAAGAGTCAGTTTAGCCATCTGGTTATTCATTATTTCATTTCTACAATTGACTCTGCTTTTTGTTTGAAGTTGTAACTACAATTATTAACTATGGAAACTATGGCGAAGATTGAACACAACTTAATGTGAGAATTTTATATGCAAATCCAAATAATTCCAGATTGAGGTATTTTCCAAGTTCGTTGAATTCCTATTTCTATATTATTGATAGACTGCATTCTCTTGAGAAAGGAAAAAACAAAAAGCTAATGTACTAGACTAGGCTAATCTTATTTGCATCAATTTCCGGACCCCAAATAGAGTAGAAAATCCTAAAACGCGAGCAAGCATACATGTGAAAAAGAAATTCAGACTCATTATTCTGGCTGACTCAAGTTGGAATCTGATATTCAAGAGAAGTTGCAACCTTTGGATACCTACAAAAGTTTATTATGATAGTAAATACTATATTAGTTTCATTCTATTTTCTCTGTTAAGAGGATGATGATATATGTTAATTCGTTCCGGTAAGTGTCCTCTCTTTAGTCATATTTCATTTCTACGCCCTAATTTACGACTTGTTTTATGCTTTTTAGTCATGTTCTCTAACTTTTGTGTATAGCGTTGCTTCAATTACTTATTATCGGAAGATGTAGTCGAATTTGCTTATAGAAATTTTCAAAGAAAGGCATTCATCAGGTTGTTTCACTCAAAATCTAAGAGATTAATAAAAATAGGTGATCACTTTCGCATACGATCAGGCTAAAATGCTTATGGACTTTATAGTGTACAAGTCATTACATGAATGAAGAACACGACTGTTGTCATTAACAGGATATACTTTCGTTTCCCTGAACATATATCAATTAAATCTCGAGTCAGTATGAAAATTTAAGATTCAGCGGGAGCAAGTATCAGTTAATTGTTTGGTGAAATCTCACGAAATTATAATTGGAAAACCTACATGATACCTATTTGGTGGAAGGTGATCGGAGTTGTGAGTAACCCTTCCGTGTCTCTTGTAATCCCTAGTGAAAATGATTTTTTACTACTAACAAACATTGGCTCGCAATAAATTTCAATTAATCACCTTATTGAAAATTTTAGAGGTATTAGAAGCTGAAACTTTGATCAATGCCGGATTGTGGTGAGTGAGGCTCAGAGTATTATGGCCGTGATCTCTTTTTCCATTGAGAGAATCAGAAGGCTTGAATTTATAAGAATACAACAAGGCAGGTGAAGATTAGGAGAGAAAATGTTGTTTAATTAGGAGGTTGAAGTCTAGCTATTCAAATGTAAAACATAGTTTGACAGAGGTTTTGAAGATTAGCAAAATGGACTACATTGATCAAAAGAAGAAGTGGTTGTCCACTTTGTACAGCTTCAAAAAAACCACTGCCAAAAACTCAGTTTATCAACTGGAATCTGACATTCAACAATACTGAGTTAAACAAGACTTTATCCTAATATTTCACACTGCTCTTCTGATTATTAGTTCGAGCCTTTGATTCTCCAAACTGGTCAAAGAGATGACGGACAATAACACTAGCGTCTCACTCACATAAATCTTCCCGTTACCAAGTCTGGGCTTATAATGATATCTCTAATATATCTAAATTCCAGGTGAGGTGAATTAATTGAAAATTTGTGAAGTCGATGAGTGGTTTAATCTTTATCTTTTTCACAGCATCAACAAGAGAAACAGAATCGAGGCGAGTCCAACTCCAACAACTCGTTTCACCATTCTACCAAATCTCCATCAAATTCCAAACTACCATCCACCCCTGTCCAGCCCCAGTCCTATACACCCTTACCCCCACCCGCATTACCGCCCCTCCTACCACATAAGTCAAACTGATATACCCGGGCTTTCATCGCATACGCGCGCACACCCAGCCCCCAACCCCCTTTGTGTCCCGCCCCTCCGTGTCTGCCCACACTCTGTTATCCAAGCACTGACCTCCCCAAGTTGATTCACGCTCCCCTTGTAACTCCGGCACCCCTACTGCAAACCTCGCAAACGCAACAGCCAACCACGGGCACACGGCCACGCCCTTCCCGTTCACATCCCACTACTCTTTCACCACCCACCCTCCCTCACCCCTGAGACTTCAATACCGTATTATAAGCTAGACACACGACTGATATTGCTGCTAATAATAAGTTCCATCAATTTAGATAAATTACTATTGTTTTAGGAAAAAAATGGAAGTATACTGACATCATCATAATCTGCACAATGCAAGAAAAAAAAAAGAGAAAAAAAAAAGAATAAGCAAATATATGTATTATTATCATCAGCAGTTACCTTCTATAGCTATCCTCAAATTTGTACACCAATGTTTTCAAAATCTTCCGGTCCACAAATTAAAGGTTCATAGTAAAATAGCAGCACGAATCACATTTAGAAGAAAATCATACATTTCTGGACTTGACTAAGACACGTGTAGTATATACTTCTTATTGTTAATATATGAATGCGAGTCCATTGCTCAAACAATAGTAACTCTATTTCTTAAGTGGAGAGGTTCACCCTGGTAGCTTGCCTATGTGACCTCAAGAGTCGCCTTAATGCTTGCACCTATTGGATTGCCGCCCTAGCTCGCACCACCAAGTCTAACTCTAAAAAACTTTGTTCATAATAGTACACAATTTGTCCCTTCTAATATTGGGAAATTTGATCACCAAGTGCCTTCTCTATTTCTCGGTCCAAGTAAACATTTTTTAACTAAAATTAGTGATTTAACTAAAATGGTGACCCTTACATAGTTTACCACATGTCAGTATGATTGCATCCGAATATATAATCGAAACGAATTGATTTTTTCATTCTAATCTCCAAAACGTTAAAAAAATAAAGAAACCGCGGAAAAGGAGGGCTCAACTCTAAAAACTTTTGTTTTTAACTAATAGTACACAAATTTGTCCTTCTATATTGGGAAATTTGATCCACCAAGTCGCTTCTCTATTTCTATTCCAAGTACAGGTTTTCAACTAAAATCAGTACTTAACTAAATGGTGACCCCTATATATGAGTTTTACCACATGCAGTTGTGACCGATATATAATCGGCACGAATTTGATTGTTTCTTATTGTAAATCTCCAACATTAAAAATAATCAGGGAAAATCGAGGAAAGAGGAGGAGTCTAACTCTTAAAAACTTTGTGTTTCATAATAAGTCACAATTTGTCCCTTCTAATATGGGAATTTGATCCAACAAGTCGCCTTCTCTATTTCTATTCAACTACATTTTTTTTTTTTAAACTAAAATCAATTAATTAAATAAATGGTGTGACCCTATATATAGTTTACCATATTCAGTAGCAGATCCGATAATATAATCGGGACCACCGAATTTGATTTCCCAATCTTGTAATCTCAAACAACATTAAAATATAAGGAAAAAGAGGAACCGAGAGAGGATTAGAGGCCATTTTGTCATCATTTATCATACAAGGTAAGGCACCCAAAGTTCTTAATAACTGTGCAATTGATCTTCACAGCAATCACAACAATGCAGAAGCACCAGAATCGAAAAACGGTGTATGTAGTGGGGGGTGACTGTGGCGGGTTATACTTCTACAACTAGAAAGACCACTGAGGCTCTGCTTATCTTTTAAAAAATAACCATTTTACCTACGTACTCGCACAGTAACACACCCTTAATATAAATTCAAGTATAAATATCTCTTCATCTCAATTAATATGTTAACTCAATTTTCTGACTGGGGATGTCCATACATGAGCTTGCTATTGGGATTGGACCACTCAGCGTCTTGTCATAAAAGGTCCTTCTCAACGATCAAGTGTGTTTTTTAATTGACAAATCTTTAAATATTTAATGAAACTATTTTTGTTCTTAAACATCTGTACAACAGAGGATATGAGGGGGGAGGAAAGGGTCTATCCCGGTAGTGTGCTATCAGGACATTTTACACGTCGCCTAGGCGTGCTTGCCATTAATTGACCTTGGGCTTGGCGGACCCCACAATCTCTAATATAAACTTTCTGTCCAATGGTTTGTTGCAAGGAGTGTCTTCGAGATTGTAGGACAAAGATATTAGTACTTAGGATTTTAGTGAAGTCTTATTAACTAACCTTTAAACATTTTGGACCAAGATGATACAGTGTGGCTGGGAAAAGGTCTAGTCCACCAATTGAAATTTACACTTTCGTGTTCATCGTATTTTGGCGTACTGAACCTTCGGTAACCTTGTCTATCCAGAGCCTTTTATAAGCCATCTGTTCTATTGATAATTAGCAAATTTCAAGCAACATCGTTTTGAAACTAGGTTTGCAGATACAAACGTAAATGTTTCATTCACTTTACTCTTGATCAATGGAATTATAGATGATGATGGAATTGATTTAGTTATATATAAATCAGATAAGATAGTTACTATTAGTATTAGAGCTCTTCTAGTTCCCACACTAACTGAAAAGATAGATTGTATGTAAAAAGTGGCACTATAAAACATGGGAAAACCATACCTTTCTCGGCCTTTCGCACAAGTCAAGTGTAGTATCTCTATTCTTATCAGTGTAATACCTCGATATGTGAGTCATCGCCTTCACACGATATGAACTTTACTTTTTAAGGTTGAGGTTCACAGGTATCTGATATTGGGGAATTAATGAATCGCCTTGGTGTTGCACTACGCCTCGGCCTGGCCTCATCTCACAATTCTAGTTCTAAAAACTTTGATTTATAGCAGTATATAATTTGGGCAGTTTGATACATAAGAGCGCTATATGCATTCCAAAGCGCACATTTTAAGTAAAATATATGCACGAACTAATATTAGCTATAACTTATAACATTTGAGAGTTTAGATACATTTCAACCTAGCATTTGGCACTTTTTCAGTAAGATGACTGTACTCTATTGAAGATAATGGTGACCTATAACGAGTAATATAGTGAGTTCAATCTACATCTTGTAATCTCTAACGGACATTAAAAATAATCGTGGAAAAAGAGAGGGCTCAGAGTGCGCTTGTTTGTTATCGTCGTTATCAAAAAAGGGGGGACCCCAAAGTTCTCATAGGGCTACGCCGATTTTATCTTCACGCACTCGAATAATGTGTTAGGTTGTGGAGCCTGATTGGATAATATATATAATGTGATTCTCCATTATTCTTTGTAACCAAAAAGACTCTGATTTATAAATAAATATACCCATCGTCGTGGAGGAAGTTTACTCACGGGTTGTTACCTACGAAAGGATTGGGTTTTCTCTTTCTCTCTCTGATCTCTAATCTCTTTTCTATGAAAGGTCTGTGTTCTTCATTCATCAAGTGTGTTTTGTGCGTGAATTCGATCCTAACATAAGCCACGTCGAGGAATCAAACCTGGGTCTGTACCGTGGCAGGGGTATATTTATACTAGATCACTGGTGCTAGATGTTTTAAGAATGTCTAATTTAATATGAGTGGCAAGTACAACGCCTAAAAATATATGCTATCAACAAACGAAACATAAGATTAGGTAGTAGTCTCTTTTATCAATCTAATGATATTAGTAGAAATACTGAGGTCGCATGGGGGATATCGATTGCTCTTATCAGTCGTTCCCTACGGTAACTACACCGTTGTGTGTGCCGGAAGGAGCCTAGTATTGTTGACGCCCAGAAGTTCTCAAATCTTGAGTTAGTACAATCAAAATGAATGAAAAACAGGTGGCAAATATTGTTAGGACCCGCCAAAATAATGTAGGTTGTAAAGGCGGAGGAAGCTAGCAAGCAAAACCTCAAAAGACCAGAGTAAGAAGACAACGAGAAATATATCAAAAGACACAAAGATTTAACGTGGTTCGATCAATCGACCTACGTCCACAAACGAGTGAGCAATCCACTATAAATATGAGAGTACAAATACAGAGAAGAAAACAACCTCAACCAATACTCAGAATACATGGGAGGTTACACAGTGATAACGTATCAAACTTGTGACCCACAATTCTCCTCCTCAACCCAAAAACTCTCAAAGCCCTAAGAACTACCATGTTGAAGGCCTGATTACGTAGAATGTTGGAACATTCCTCTATTTTATAGAGTCCGAAACCTTTCCTAACGAAAAGGATTAGTCAAGTCCCAACATTTTTCCTGTAAAGGAAAACCTATTTAGGGTAAGAATCAGGGCAAAATAAGAACCCAACAAATTCCCCCTTGGCCTGAATTTCTGACAAAAAATTTGTCCACCCTCTTTACGTAATCTTCAAAACTTGCTTTCCTCTCCATAATCTCTTTGACAAAAATTATGTCTCAACACAGAGAACCGCTCTGAAACAAATTTCTCCAACAAAATGTCTTGTTACTGGTCAAAAAGGGTGCGGCTAGAACTTACAACCGTTCTAGATGACACTCTTTCAACCTGGTAATCATCGTTTTTTTTCAATTTTTTGCGAGCCACTGAACCGCTCATCGTGAACCTGGCTCTGTACCCCCTGGTTAGATCCGAAAAATAAGTAGGTGTAAATGCGGAAGCTAGCAAAGCAAAAAAAGACCTCAAAAAGACCACGAGTAAGAAGAAACGAAAAAATATCCAAAGACACAAAGGATTTAACGGTGGTTCAGTCAATCGACCTAGTCACAAAGGAGTGAGTAATCCTACGATAAATATGAGAGTAAAATAATACAGAGAGTAACACCTCAACCAAATCACCAGAATATGGTGATAAAGTATCAAACTTGTGGACCCAACAATTTAACTGTTTTTTCCTTGCTAAACCAAAAAACTATCAACGCCCTTAAGACTACATTGTGAATGCCTGATTAAGTAGAAGGAACATTACCTCTATTTATAGAGTCCTAAACCTTTCCTACAAGAAAAGGATTAGTCAATTCAAAACCTTTCCTTTAAAGGAAAACCTATTTATGGTAAGAAATCAGGCCAAATAAAAACCCAACAAATATGAGTCATGGACAATGGAAAATTTGCAGTTCTAAGAGCAATGACTCAATGCAGTTTCAATTGAGTATTTTTTTAAAAAAAAAATATAATTAATTGTGTATGAATTTTCTTCAGATCTATAAGCCATCACTATATATGAAAAATAACAAAGATTGTCACATATCGTTAAAAGTAAACGATCATTCAATGCAGTTCAGGAACTAAAGCCACAATTTGTACGAAAATTGATAGGTCTGTTGAATGAAATGCGGCAACTCAAATATTTTTTTTTTCAAAAAGTTTGCGATTTCATGAGTTATGAGCGTTACTGTAATTTTTTTACAGAAAAAAGTTTGATCCTACTAATACAAAGCAGAACGTCTACGTTTCTTTTTATGAACATTAGCTGCTCACCAAAAAAATAATGCACCCATCATTTCCTGAAATAACAAAACCAAAAAACAACCCGTAATACCAAATAATTTTGAAAGTGAACAACTTAATATTTTAATTTGAACGTGCACAAACTTATAATCAGATTTCTTGGATCCTCGAGGTTTTCATTTCACAAACTCAATATTTAATAAAGTAGAAGATGAATGAGAATATTGGAGTGAAAAAACATATTTATTGGTGAAGAAGAAAGATATAGCTTCATGTGAGAAGGAAAGAGACATATATTATTGAGGAGCAATAAACTGATACCTGTAATTTAACGTTTGTGTAATGTTGTTCGGATGATTGGAGTTACGGGGAGGACGCTGTTAAGGATGGCGGATAGTGCCCATTAAGAACAAACGATCTGTTTGTGTGGTGTGTGTGTTTTAGAGAGAGGTCCTTGTGTTAAAGTTATAAAAGGTCAATGTGATGTCAGGACTGATCAAAAAGTAGCTTTTAGATCACATGCATAAATCTGTAACTTAAGTGAAACATCTGATTCATATCACTTATAACATAATTTAGAATTTTTAGCAAGAAGGAGTAAATGATGAAATAATATTTGGGGAAAGCTCTCTATGAGTCTCAAAGAATAAACTAACAGACAAGTAATCAACAGTGATTAAGCATAGTTTTCTTCAAGTGTTAATAGTGCTCAATTATCGAAAAACATCTAATAAAATACCGAAAGCAGTATTGTTGAAATGATGAAAAAACTATGTTTCAGCCACCCAAAAAAAGGTAAAATTGTTTTACTAACTGCTCTTTGGTGAATACTATATTATAGCGATTAATAGAATTGAGTGAGGTTTATACATTACCAGAGAAGATGATACTAGTGAACTATACAAGCTCTTCTACTCCCATACGACTAGAAGACTGATTTTATTGACAACCAAGTGGACATATAAAAGCTCGGCATAACACCGTAAAAAGCATATCTTTCCGGTCTTTAGCCACAGATCAAGTGAGTATATCTTCTAATTAGTAATATTTGATATGTGAGGCTCAATAAACTCACCCACCCAAACTAATTCTAGTGATAAAAGCCGTTGTTGTGTCATAACAGAAAACAATTTGTCCTTGTATGTTCCTTTCCAGACATATTTGAAGTTAAACGATATGTTCTATATATAGCAATAACTCAAAAATCTTTTAGATCAATGTTTTCAACGAAGATCGCTATGGTAGAGTGTCACCCCTCCATAACATGTAATCAGCCCCCCTGGTCACAATCGATGACTCCAACAATTTTGCGCACATTTTACAAATGAGGATTTAGATGTGGCACCTTCAAGGACATTTGCACAAGTGGAGGAAGGTTGGGTTTGTCTTACTATTGTCCTGTAGATGAATTGTTATATTTGGAAGTTGGCCAAAGGGATATTTTCATAATTGGACCGATCTTGTGAACAGAAAGTCTTTTTTGCCATAGATTGCAATAGGTACTATATTATTACAAGTCAAATTTTATTGATTCGATCTTGACTATGTATCTTTCTATGTAAGCCTACGAATGGAGATCTCATGTTGTTATTATGGGTTCTAGGATAAGGGAAATGAATCAAGAAGTGACAGTTACAAATTCTAAATATATTGATCTAGTACCCCAATATTCTTCCGTATATTGATCTTTGTTTCTTCTTTTCTTTTGTATTATCGAGCAATTGAAAAGGTAGTCATGTGTGTGATCAAAATTTAAGACTTTGATAAGACAGCTTTAGTTAAGAACAAACGCTACACAATATTTATAACATGAAAGAATGACAATAACAAAAACGAATAAGGCATAGATGCCAGGAATGTCAAAATACTGTTTGATATGAATTTTTTTTTTGAATAGTGAAAAACTGAAGTGAATATAAAACTAAAGTGATTGGCCTCTATTACTTTTGTTAAGAAAGAAAGGTTATGGAATATGAACTCTTGTGAAGGGGATATCAACAAGATCTTTACACAATTATGTATTAATTTTGTTTTTCCTTCTAAATTTTAACGATTTAAAGTCGTTCATAATATGTATTTTGTAGTGATTTCTGTCTTTTTCCTTATTTCTTTCTGTCTTCACTTGTGAGTCTCTTAGTTTAATTTTGATACCAACTTTGATTATGTAAGTTGTATGATTTCTTTTAGTTTCAAAAATTAGTATTTTAAAATGCTGAGTATCTCCTAAAGAGATACCCACTTCCTCACGAAATTTATTCTTAATTATGATTGAAAATTTCTGCGGAGAGTATAAATTCCAAATTTAAAATTGATAATTATTTTATCTTGGTTCAAAATCATAAACTTAATTTATGTCGAAAAAAAATCTTAATAATTACTAATCAAATTTTTTTTTAAAATTTATAATTGATTGCTTAAAAGAAATAAAATCTTAATAATTAATATATATTCTTTATTCGTGTGGTTAGTAAGTAAGAACTATCGAGAAATAACATGTGTGAAAACATTTTTAAAAAATACTCAGAGGCGCGAGCGAGCTCCCCGGCAGAAAGTGGGAGAAAGGGCGAGAAGACTCAAACGCTATTCGCCAGAGACCAAGGTCTCGGGAATCTTTAATTATTTAAAATAACTGAGACACGATTAAGTTATATATTTAAAGAAAGGGGACATAACTTACTTTTTCATCATAAAATCAAGTTTATTAATTTCATATATGGACTCCATATTAATGGTTTATGAATTTCGACAAAATTCAAGTTATTAAACCAAATTTGTTAGAGACGGGTGAAAAGGATTGAATTGAATAAAGTCAAATGAATTATGCAATAATAAATGAATTTAAATATTTAAAGTATTAAATTATATTAGTTTGTTTTTTATTTACTGAGAGAATTATAAATTACTCTCTATTAATTGTTATACATGCATTACTTATTTACAACATTGTTAAAAGTGCTATATTTAATTTCAATAAACAAACCTCAATATATCTAATCTATTTTTCAAAATAGACTTATTTATTCTTTCTTCTTTCTTCTTCACTTTTGTTTTGCTGTGGAAAATTGTATATTATGTTTTTCATTTGAAATCGTTATAAATTTACAAGAATGTTCTCAACTTCGAAAAAAAAAATTACATGTAAAAAAATAATGTGTTTGTCTATGGAAACAAAATTCTACATCTACAATTTATAGAAGGTAATTCATGTATAATATAATTATTTTATTTTATATTATTTTCATGTAAGACGCACCCCCAAAAAAGTATTGAAAATCTTCAATTAAAGATTCACACACATGATGCAACATGCACCAAAAAACAACCGCCACACCCAAAAAAGATAAGATATACTATATATTATATTATATATATATATATATATAGATATATAGAGATGATAAGATATATAGATATATAGATAAAGATATATTATATATATATAATCTTCTATTGAAAATATTTATTTAGTGTTATTATTATATTTTGATGATCTCGCCGAAGCGGGAAATGAGTTCACTTGTGTAAAATAAAGAACAAAAATATTATTACCATTCTTAGTGTTGAAGTAATTTTGTTTTCGCATTAGTATTTATTTGATTTTAATTGAGTTTTGTTAGAGTTACTTATATCTATGGACTATAACCTTGAATGGACCATTCAAAATTCAAGTTCCTCAACAAAGCTTGAAATACTATGATAAAGATAAACAAAAATATGAAACGTATAAGAAGTATTTTAAGAATATACAAAATATACTTTTATGTATAAAAAAAAATTTTCGAATTTAATAGAATCATATGTACAATGTCGGGTTGATTTGATCTCCAAGGTAAAACAAAATCAATCAAGTATAGTTGTCGAATGGACCGACCGAAAACCATAATTGACATTGAAAACTTCCAATATCCCCATTTTCACTACAAAAAAAATCTCTAATTGCCAACAAATTTTACTACAAACTTAAGTTGGTTTGTATTTTACTAACAAATTAATAACATAATTCTAATTGAATAATATTTTAAAAATTAACAACGAAATTCTAACAGATTACCAAATAAATCTTACTAACTAAGTATTTTAGATGGCAAATACGGCGGGAAAAATGGCGCCAAATTTAGCAACCTTCTATCAATTGATTACCAACAGAAGTATTACTAACGCACACCGTTTGTTGGTAATATTACCAACGAAGTACATATCGGTTGGTAAATATGACCAAAAATTATTTATACAATTTATTAACATAATTACCAATGAATTACTAACCAAATATTTACCAACGACAAAATTGTGTTGCTAAATTTACCAACCAAATATGAATGTGTTGGTTAATTAGTAACGAAATGTAATTTGTTGGTAAACTTGCCAACCAATATAAAATTAGTTGAAAATTTTACCGACGAATAAAGATGGAGTTACTTAATACTAAACATCATTAAATAGTTGGAATTATTACCAAACCGATCACTAAGCCATTGTTAAATTTTACCAACATATTAATATTAGTTGGTTATCTTACATATGGATATTTAGTTGAATAGTAACTATACCAACTTTGATAAAATTTTAGTGGTAAATAGTAATTACTAACTTATATTTTAATAGTTGGTTAATTTAAATTGATGTTAAATTTTTTGGTAAATTCACGTCTAATGTTGAGTCTTTTCATATTTAGTTTGTGTGTAGGCTTAAATTTACCCAAACTGGACTTTGTTCAATATTTTGACTAAAACGTGCTAAGATTAGATCTCCATCAGTGTCTTGAACGGACCGGTTTAGTCGTTGTAAGCAAGCAGATTTTTATTTCTGGACAAATGGCTGAGGAGAAGGACCCACGACGGGAAACACGTCATGGTCACGGGACGGACACGTCGCAGGGTTCTCGTTTCAAAAAACACTTAAGGACATTCTGAAATTGGGTAGGTACTGAAATGAACCCTCGAACTTAGTGAGTGAATGGCGGAACGGACCGTCACAGCGTGAAGGACTCCACAAAGTCTTTGGTGGAAATTGAGTCTCTGAACCTTGCGACGACCTGCAGGACGGACCGTCGCAGGCCGACGGCCCGTCACAGGTTTGCCGTAATCCCAGTTTGGGTCGGATTTCTTTACACGTTTAAGGAGTTTTTGGACTATTCCTACTGTAATATAAGTTAGAGGGTAAGTGGTTAATAAGTCTATTACTTGGGGAGTTAAAAGAGGTAACCTTAAGTTAATTAGGGTGTTATTAGTGCCATCTTTCATTCTTAATTATATAACTAATTAGGTAAAAGAAAGAGGGTTGAATAAGAAAAAGAAAAAGAATAGAAAAGAGAGGGAAAGGAAAAATCGAGAAGAGAGAGAGGAACGATCAAGGGAGAAGGAAAAGAATACAGCCTTGGGAAGATAGTGGTTGATCGCAATTCGTCGTGGAGTTTTAGGTTATGGGTTTTATGGCTATTCGTAGTAAACTTTATAGCGAATGATATGTGGTGGGTAGTATATAAAGTCTTCTATTGCTTGAAGTGTGTTGCATGCAGTGATGTGATTTTCTATATATGATTTGATGAATGAATGGAAATAAGCATGATGAAGACTATTGAATCCCAAATCTTGATAAAAACCTAATCTCTTGTTTAATGATGATGCCTTGCGTAAGAAGAAGGCTTATGAATTGTAAGAATGAGATTAGTGGGCGGGGTGTCACGAACCGACAGTTGAATTAGTGAGACGGTGGTCACGAACCGACACGTAGATTTAGGGGACGGTTTTGTACGAACCGGACCACGTAGATTTAGGGGATCGGGTGTCACGAAACGACACGTAGATTTAGGGGATCGGAGTGTCACGTTCCGGACACATAGTAGTAGGGGATCGGAGTGTCACGTACCGACACAAGGAATAAAGGACTAACGAGGGATCAGAGGTTCAGAGCGACACAAGAGGAAATGATAGATTGAATTGAAAGATGCTAATATCTCCATTTAAAGAACATGTTTCCTAAAGAGTAGGGTGTGGGAGGCTGAGGCCTCATAGATATGATCGGTGAAATATATAAATGATGGTTTATACTTGTTGCTATCACCTGTAAGAATAGTTAGTTGATTTATGATGTATCTGAGATATATGGCTTTTCTATTGAGTTGGACGATGAGTGATACCTACTCAGTACTTGTGGTTGTACTGAACCCCCTACTTTTATGTTTCTTCTTGTTTATTTGTGGAGTGGCAGCAAAACATACCGTCGTCTCAACCCAACCGCAACTCTAGCCAGTCTTCATTACACCGGTATTTCAGGTGAGCTAACGCGATAGCTTGGACTTGATCTTCTTCCCTCAGGTTTGATGCCTGAAGTTCGGCATGGACTAGCTTGTTATTTTAGTTTTAATACTCTTAGTTTAGTAATTTGCTCATTAGATGGTTTGTCGGTGATGATTCCAGATTTTGGGGAAATTAATAGATTTTGGAATTTTAGGAAGTTATTGAATTGGTTTTTATTAATGAGTTTTAAGTCGTCCGCATCCATATAATTTCTGTGGATAATTATATTGAAATGTCAGGGTTAGATTGGTTGGTTCGCTCACATAGGAGGGTAAGTGTGGGTGCCAGTCGCGGACCGTTTTGGATGTGCAGTGTCATTAGCTTAGAAAGACGTGTTGTATCTTAACGGAAGGTTTGTTCATGTTTTGAGACTTTTATTTTTTGATTTGTGTCATTAGGTGATTTAAGAACATTAAATGAACATGTGGGCTATTTTCTCGATCGATGAGCGACTCACAATATTCATATCAACCTTAGAAACCTATCCATGCCTTCATGGGCACATCAAGATTCCCCCCCCCCCGGCCACACCGCCGTGAGCGACCGATAACTGGACCGGTCGAGAGGAATTTAGTCAAAAAAGTTAAAAGAAGGGGTTAGCCACATTCGAGTACTAAGTATGGAACAGTCATTTGCAAAAACCATGAAAAGGGCCACATTAGTTTAAAAAGCATGTTTTTCATGAGTTTCGATTAAAACCATCTACTCTATAAGCATAGGAACAACATTTAAACAACTTTAGAAACACAAAAAATAAATCAATTAGAAAAAAATCGAGCACATTTTAGCAAACAATTACGGTGAAGGTTCAATTCACTGATACAGTGAACTCAGAAACTCAAAACTTTCACTGTTACACAATGAAAGTTCCTTCACTCACTTTAAAAACCCCCTTTGTAGGCAGTATCTCGCACTAAAAGCTATCCTTAAGATTCCACTTAAGTTCACACAAAGAGAGACCGCCCATTACATCCTCTGTTAGATGTGCCTACACGACCATCCCAACGATTAATTATAATGAGTCCACCATACCACACTTAAGAGACACTTAACATAAGAACATGAAATTCTCCTACCAAGGTGACTCTAAGGTTCACTTGAGTGAGTTGTGAGCAGAACACCCATAAAATCCTTACACACACCACACGCGAAGAGATCTAGGCTCCCTAAAAGTAGAATCCATTCTCATTTAACACATTAGCATATAGGGTTGATATGACATTCTCCTTCCAAAGGAAATAAAAAGACTTACTTAAAGCTAAATAAGAGGATAATCCGTTCTCTTGACCTCTTCAAGATCTACTAAAATAATCCTTAAGATTCACCTAAGCTTATTATCATTTTCCACATAATCACCCAAATCGCTAAACTAGGACTTTTCGTAAGACTTATCGTAGGTAAGATAAAGAAGTGACACATTCTATGCCCCCTTCACACCTAACTAGGACACCCTTAATACTATAGATAAGTACTTACTTCATATTAACATACTTCTTTAACTTAAGTCATTATATTCATTAGTTCATTGAGACTTCATCACATAAAGTACATTCAAGTAATGGTCTTATACATACCACCACCTAAACTTCATAGAACTTCTCAAATGCTAGTAGGTATCCCACATGATGATAGTATACATTAAACGACATAGATCATGTTAGCAACTCATGGAATCCAGAGTTCTAACCTACTCCAATGGGGTGTTCTACTTCCCAAGGATAGAACTAGGACACATCCCATGTAGGCACATGGTTAAGGACTATAAAGGGCTTTTATGTACTATAGTCTCATTCTCAATTAGAGGTACATTGTACTCTAGTCTCATATCAAGTATAGATACTTCCCATAACATAATCACTCGGTGCTAGCCTTCGTTCTCATAGAGTAATTCACATTAAGGTTCATATAAATGAGTCCCAAATCTAGTTCATGACCCAATCACATCCAACCAACCAAAGAAAGGTCACTAGGGGCAGATCTCAAATATGTCAAACAAGAAGCTTAAGTCCGTCACTTATTACATGAAGGGTACCATTAGGCTAACTTACTTCACGATTTATAACTAACACTTGGTTCAGGTTCCAACGTTAAACGACCTTCAGGTTATCATTTCCAAGGTCCACCTATATTCATTATTAAATACTCATACCCTTAAGTTTCCTTAAGTCAAGACATCACCTATTCACAGTAAGCATAAGTAAGGGACACAATCAACCAAAAACAATAACCACATACTTCACCTTAACGCAGATTTACTTAATCATTCTAAAGCACATAGGAATAACCATTATGTCTTTAAGTCATCCTACACCACTACCAATCATTATCAACATTTACTTATTATAGATCAGATAGCACGTAGGAACAACTGGAATCAACCCTAAAAGACTACACCATAGACGCACATAGTCATAGTACATGATTTTCTAACATAACAAACAAGGAACACAACGTTCATACTCCTTCACATATAGATAAATATACTCATACTTCACATTAAAACACTATACAAAAAATCTTAGTATTCAAGAGTGCCGGACAAGGTCAAGATCATTCATATTGCATAAGTAACACTTCAACAAGCCACGTCAATTGCAAACTACCTAAACACATAAACACCGCCACCATAGTGGACCCATACCAATCACCAATATAATGGAAAGTCTAATTAACATCAAAGTAAATGATTTAGGGGCAGCATACCCCACTCCATCTTACCACTTCGATTCAAGGCTAAAATCATCCAATGCGATATTACAAGGCCCTACCCAGGCCCATAACCAACAACTCAATACAATTATATCGAAAAAAAATGAAAACTAGGTCAATTCATTACATTACGTATCAATCTAATAAAACCTGAGATATCAATTGAATATAATTATTGATCATTAGAAAAGCCCATAGAAACCCAATTAGAAATCATTAAGCCTTAAGGGCAATTCAAGTCAATAAGGCTTAGCATGAAAGATTAAGAGTATCCATTACTCAAATTAATTCAAATTGAAAAACGATGATTAACATCACACATCATAATCTAACATGAATCAAAACCATCCCATAACAAATTTACACATTGAATTCTTGAATATCAAGGCATAATCAATTAACCCATATTTAGTGAAACTTGAGAGATTTGAGAAATAAAGGTTCATGGAGAATTTTATTGGGGAAACATCAAATTAAACATCATTAACATTAAATCTTAACGTTTGGAAACCATTCGTGCAAGAACTCAAGACTTATGAGTAGAAATTGGACTTTAAGCTTTTTGAAATTTTTTGAAATCATCTTTGAAATTGGCTAGAAAGGTGATAGAAAGTCTTAAATAAAGAAATCAATACCTATTTGAAAATCCCAAAGTAATTGAAGAATAAAAACACCATGGATTACCATATCAAGCTCCATCTTCACTTGGAACCACATGGAGGTGGTTGGAGAAAAACTTTAGGAGGGAAGATGGTTTGATTTAGATGTGAGGGTTATAATGAGAGTTTAATGACTTATATACTCTTAAAATACCCATAAACATCTAAAATAATCGTCCTCCTATTTTTAAAAGACTTGGGTGAAATCCCAACTTCACCCCTAACATTACAGAAAGCTGGCAAAAAACTGCCTCACAGACGACTTGCCATCAATGGGGCGTCAACACCACGACAGGCCGTCACTAGCCACCGTCGGTGGTTAAAGTAGCCTGCCAAGGTTTCCCTCTTCACCCATGGTCAATTCCCCCACGACGAAACCCTTTGACGGGGCGTCAACAGGCCCACGAGCCATCAACTGCTCCGTCGTCTAGGGCCTGCTTGGGACTGTTTTGGCAACAGTTTTGGGTCCTTCCTCAAGGACCCTTAGATTGTCCTTGGGGATAATTTCACAAACGTTTACAACCCAAATATGTCCATATACGATTTTAGGACCTACCACATGAGTTTCATCAAAAATGAACATGTAAAACTCGATAAAATATACATAGACACACAAGGTCATTTCAAGGCAAACCTTTCGAACGCCATGGACGTTCTTGGACATTTAACCTCTAAACTTCATGAAACTTGACACACTGACTATAAAAACCATATAAACTTTTAAGAACCATATAAGTTCATGCATCACACATAAATACACATATGAGGGACTTAGGTGATTTAGTCGCCGAACGTCTTAGTCGTCCCTTGACTTTTGACTTCCAATGTACCTAAACTCTTAGCTACTACCTCTATATCACATTATAGACCAAATTAGGACCTTATATAACCATTTCAAACACGTTAGGCTCTAGCTTTACCTAAATCATTTTCGGGGTCTTACATTTAGTTTGTACCGTTGGGCGATTTAACTTTTAACTTTTGCCAAAAATTTGATTTTGCTTAGTAATTTTTGTAAACGTGCTTTGATGAAAATTCTATCAGTTCAATTATCTTCGAAAGGTCATTTTTATATCTAGCAAGATGGTTGTTTCAGGCTTATGACTTTTATTTTCAGTTTGTGTTGTTAGGCATTTTAACTTTTGGCAAAAATTTAGACTTGGTCAATTTTTTTGGTAAAAGTGCTCAAATTAAATTTTTTTACATAATAATATGTATCATATTGAGATTAATTTAACTTGTTATCATAAATTTTGCATTATTTCATTCAAATATGATTTATAAAATTGATTAATATTTTTGAATTTATATTTGTGTTCCTTGATTCTTAAATACAATTAATTGATAAATATTTTACTATTGAATAATCATTCAGTAAATTATATTTTGAACATATTATCAATCAATTACTAAGCTAACATTCAATTTGAATGATATATTACCAATAACTAACAACTAATTCGTAAATTTATAATAAAAATAAATAATCATACTAAAGTATTTAAAATTTATTACAAACAGGGGTTGTGGTGTAGTGGTAAGTACGCCTGCATTTTAAACTAAGAAGTCTCAGGTTCTATTCTTGTTAAGTACATAATCAACTTTGTTAGAGAATATTTTACCACCTAATATGGGACTTTCCTGCGTGAATCTTAGATTAGTAGGGGTCGATGTGGTACGAACCAGGACCAGATGAAAATTAAAAAATATAAATTAAAATTATTAACCATACCAACAAAAATTGTTGTACTAAAATTTCCCCCCCCCCCCCCCCCAACCAATGTATGAATCAAAAAATGAAGAAAAAAAAATAGTAAACTCCTTTTCAATTCGTTAGTAAAGGTTACTAACAATAGAGCTAACAAAAAAAAAATTAGTTGGTAAATTTACCAATGGAAATTTGTAGGGCAGATTTCAGAAATTTGAAACAACATCTCTTTGGGTGTTATCAAAACTTATTTTTTGGTTTTGATAAATTTACCAACAAACTAAAATCAGTTGGTAATATTTACCGATGAGCTTTTTAACAACGGATTAATGCAAGTTGGAATTTGGCTGGTAACTCAATTTGCCAACCGATTTGATCAATTTACCAAAAAAAAAATTTGTTGGTAATTTAGGTTCCTTTTGTAGTGTTTTAAGTTTAAATCTGGACTCATAGTTCATTTTATTTAATGAAAAATGGGCTCCTAAACGGATCCACACATAAATATACCAAAAAAAGAGTTGGTCAGCGCAAAAGTGGTCACACCAAGTGAATATAAAAGAACCCTAAATGATAGGTTTTTTGATTTGTGCTCTCCGCCTCTTCTTCTCTTTGTTATCATCGCCTTTGCTGAGAGGTTCTATCTTGTAGTCCCTTATTGTAGCTTCTTCCCCCTTTGGTTATGGGGGATTAACATTCCCTACCTTGATGTTGTTGCTATTGTTGTTGCTGTTGAGATCAGCTTTCAAAGGTTCATTTTTTTAGCCATCATATCTGGCTTCTTCATTGTTCGTTCTCAATTGACTCTCAAAGGTTCATTTTTTTAAGCCATCTGGCTTCTTCATTAATTCGTTTTTTAACTGACTCTGTTTTTTATTTGAAGGTGTACTACAAATTATTAAGTATTGGAAAACATGGTGGAGATGAAATAAAATTGATGTTGATAGTTTATATGAGAAAATACAACTAATCAAGATTGAGGTATTATTGTAGAGTTGTTGATTTCCGATTTCTTTATTATTACTATTACTACATTTTTCTTAGAAAAGGAAAAAGGATAATGTACTAGCTAGGCAATATTATTTGACCTTCAATTGTCAGGATCCAAAATAGAGTAGAAAAATCCTAAATTGTGAGTGCAGTACATATGAAAACAAACCTTCAAAAACTCAATTATTAGGCTAACCTCAAGTTGTGGATCTTCTATTTTCAGGAGACGTTGAACCTCTTTGGGATGGGCTACAAAAGTTTAACTACTGATGGTAATAATTACTAATACTTAGTTCATTCTATTTTTTTATCATGGTTAAGAGTATGGTGATATATGTTTAATTCGTCGGCTAAGTGTCCACTCTTTCGGTCAGACTTTTCTTTCTACACCTATATTGATAATTGTTTTATTTGCCTTTTTAGTCATTGTTCTATAATTTGGTGTATAGAGTTGCTTTCAATTAACTTAAGTATAAGGAAGAAGGTAGTGAATTTGCTATAGAAATGTTAAAATAAAAGGCATTTCAAAGAATTTGTTTTTAACTCCAAATTATAAGAGATTTCTAAAAAATGTAGTTGTTACACTTTCTCATAAGATCAGTGTCAAAAGTTGCTTGTAGACTTAAAGATTTGTTAAGTCATTAATGAATGAAGAACTGAATGTTGTCATTTACACAATTTAACTTGCATGTCCCCCTGAAAATATATCAATTTAAATTTGATAATGAAATTTACGATTCAGGGAGCAAGATATATATTTGGTTTGGGGAATCTCGCGAATTATTAAAAATGGAAAAACCTACATTAAGTACTATTTGGTAAAAAGTGATTCAGAGTTGTGAGAAAAAAAACCTCTTTCGTTTCTCTTGTTATCATGGTGAAAATGATCTAACTACTACACCGACTCGCAAAAATTTAATTAATCACCTTATTTGAATTTTAGATATGTAGAAGCGTAAATTTGATAATGACAGAATTTGTGTTGCTGAGGCTAGAATATTATTGTATTGATCTCTTTTCCACTTAGAGAATTAGAAGACTTGGAATTATTAATAAAAATACAAAAGAACAAGTGAAGAATTAAGAGAAACGGTTGTTTGAATTAGGAGGTGAATGTCTGAATTCTTTTAGATGTAAACATAGTTTTGACCGAGGTTTGAAGCTTGGCCTAAAATGGCAACAGTGATAAAAAGGAAAAGAAAGGGTTGTTCAACTTTGCCAAGCTTCAACTACCCTCTGGCAAAATTCTTGACCTATCAAAGAACTTACCGACTCAAACAATTCTCTTCTCCTAATCTTCACCGCTCTTCTACATTATAATTGAGCCTTCTGAGTCTCAACTAATCAAAGAGATTCCAAGAAACATTATTCATGAGTTCACCTCAACATAAATCTTCCCGTTATAAGTGGGGGCTTCCTAATTGTATCTCTTAATAAGGGATAATGCCACAAGTACACCCTCAAACCTATGCCTAATTCTCAGAGACAGTTTATACTATACTAAGGTTTCCTATTACCCCCTGAACTATGTGTTAATATTTCTACTATTTTCGAACTCAAGTGACACTATCTGTGGGCCCAACGATGTTCCATTCCAATGCACATTTGAATTAAAATAAGATAATGAAATAATATTATTACTATAAACTCATAAAATGTTGAACTATACAGTGTCAATTATAGTATGACCAAATATATAATAATTTGATTTCTAGAATTTTATCTCTAACAACATAAAAAAAATAATAATGGGCCCCGATGACATGTCAATATATAGTATGACTGAAAATTGCATAATTTGATTCTCAATTTTAACTCTAACAACATTAAAAAATAATAATGGAAAACGAAGTGGCTGTGGGCCTCAGATGTGCTTTTTTGGTCGATGTATTTCAGGGGAATGGAAGACCCAAGTTTTTCCCACACATTTGCCACAATTAATCTTCATGGCACTTCCAAACTAATGCACCGCCGGGTATCGAAACCCGGGGTCTGTATCATGGCAGGGTACGATTCTACCACTAGACCACTAGTGCTTTGATGCTTCTAATATTTCTTCATTTTTATTATTATATCATCATTTTAGATTACGTGCATAAGAAACTAAGCACAGTTTATTTATTCTATCCTTATTCACCCCATATTCGTTTTCTTGGTTGGTCAAATGAATATTTCTCAAGAACTATTAACTAATATGAGGTAAAATAGAAGAATTTTTGTAATATTTATGCATGATTTTATGAATGACAAGTATACGAACCAACTAATCATAGAAATGGATGACATATTAAAAAGCATATGAGCGAGTAAAAATTTCATCTCTCTACTTAGAAGCAAGTACACCCATAGAATATTTTAATCCAATAAATGAATGAAAATGCATGATTAAGTGTAGTATCTGCTCTTCCAGTATAATATCTTATATAAAAGTTTCCAAAAAAATATTTATAGTAATAAGTGTGTGCATTGGTCGATCAGTTTGGTTTATGTATTATCGGTCAATTTGTTAATGTTAGATTTTTAATACGCTAAAACCAATAAACAATCCAATAAGATTATTTTTGGTGCCAAGACTGTGGAGACAAGCAAAATCAATTGAATGTTTGGAAATAGTGAAACAAGCACCTATAATGAGAAATACATCAATAAAAGTGAGAGGTAGACTAGAAGTATTCATGACGTCTAAAGTGGTTAGACTGTAGTATAGTTATGATTTTACAGTGTCTAGTATGTAACTTATTAATATTTTTATATCTTATGAAAGGGATTATAGTAGTTAACTTACATCGTCTTAATAGGTTATGATTACCCAATAGTATTAAAAAATCGATACCAACACCGCATAAGTTTGGTTTATTTACACCATTAAAATTTGTTTACTCAATAACCAAATACCAAAGAAGATTGACCAGTCGATTTTGACACATCCCCTTATTATTATTTTATGTACTTGCGAGAGGTACCACCCAAAAATATTTTGATATCAAATAAATTGAAAAAGTAATTCCTTATTAAGTATAATATTATTATATTAAACTGTAATTAGACTTTAAAAAAAAATATTCATTAGTTAACTCGACACAATATAGTCACTACTAAAAAATATTATGTTCTCCACTAGGAAAATGAGATATTTTGATTAACTCAGAATAGAGAACAATTTATTTATTATAAAAAAATTGGAACTTCATATTTAGTGAGATTTTATTTTCCGTCACCTGTATGGTTTTCATTTAGTGGATTAAGTGAACAGAATAGAAAAATAATACCTATTACACTAAAAAATTTTCATTGAGTCATTGATTAAAAAGAAAAAATACTTCTAATGTTATCCGAATCCACCAGATCAAATGAGCCATGAAAAAATTAAAAAATTGCTTCTAATAGTTATGCGAACCCACACAAGATCAAAGTAGCCATGAAAAAACTATAAAACCAATTGTTGAAAATGGTTTCCCAAACCAAAGCGAAACGGAATCGGTTGTACTTTGACCCGACTCGATTCCAAACAACTAGTATCTATAAAAAGGCCCCCTGTTCTAATTCTGGTCTACTCAATAAAATTCTTAATTATATCGTATTTCTCCCTTCTCTCTCTAAACTACCCCTCCTCTCTCTATTATATAGGAAACTCCCTACGTTTGTTTGAAACTTTCTTCTTGTAGCTATGTTGTTTTGGCCACTGGTTTGTCTTTCTTGTTTTTTTTTATCAACTTTTGTACTTTACGTAAAGTTTAAATTAGATTATTTAATTTTGAGAAAAGATTTATTTATATCTTTCTTTTTTTTTAAGAAGATTTATTTATGCTTGTTATTTGTTAACTTAAACGATTTAGAAAATAAGAAATTTTTTGAACAAATGATATATATGAGTTTTTCTTTAAAGTGCAATGACATAGTTGAAGTTTTTTTAAGTATAAAGAATTCCATTTAAGTAATAAAGTGGGAGAGAATCATTAAGTAATTACCGTGTATAAATTAAATGGCTTTTGTAAAATTGAAATTTGGTTTTACGGGAAACAATCCATTCTCCACATGAAAATGCAAGAGAGTTATTTTTTAACAAATGCATTAGAGAACCTTTCCCTTGTCCTTGGCCGCGCTCTCGCCAAGATAGCATTCAAACAATAGAGAAACAACGTACATGTGTGCTTTCCAAGAATGCATAAGGCATTCAGATTCCATCACCTAATAATGCAAAAGTTGAAATTTGAATTACGTCAAGAAGAGCTAACGGTGGGAGCAGATCAAGAAGAAGACCAGGATCAACAATTCGAGCAGCACTATCAAAAATCTAGAACTCCCCAATCCTCAAATCAACAGAACAATGTTGCTTATGTTGTAAAGAGGAAGAAATCGTTAATAACATAAATCTTTCTCTTAATTAGGGAAAACGAATCAAACAAGATAAGACAAACAAAGTTTTTGTTTCCAAAAAAAATAAAAATTGAATTCCTAGATCCAGAATTACTATAAAGAATTAATTAATACTGTTATAGGAATTAGTTAAGAAAGGTATAAGCAAAATCCATAATCACAGAGATTTCTCCTTAACCAGAGTAATGGTGCAACAATCAATAATAACTGGTAATATTAGTGAAAAACTTACAAGATAATAAAATTGCAATTGAAAATAAAATGAAGAAATAGATCTCTTTTAGCTGAGGCACAGATATCTCACCTTCTTTAAGCAGATTCAAGCTCACTGCAAGAAATATTTTCATCGGTCCAGTAGTAGTCTTCTTTGACTTGTCCCCTCCAGAATACAACAACTTTCACAAAGTATAACTCAACAACTCTGGACAAGAATTGAGTCCAAAACTTTTAAAAAAAAAAAAAAAAAAAAAACACCTTCCTTTAACTTATAAGAAGTTTTTTTTTGACAAACTTTATGTACCTTATATTTTCTTGTATATCTCTATTACAAAACCAAATGAAAATCATCACTATTTATACTAGAAGAAGTCTTCCTAATAATAAATATGAAGATAACTAACAAGAAATATCGTAACATAACAAACAATAACTCCAAAATGGAGTAATGCAACAAATAAGTGACGCCACGGTCAATGTCAGAAACGTCAAGTAATTGGCAATTAAGCCTCAAAACATTGATTCCAAAATACATTAAAGTAGCCACTAACATTCTGCTAGGAATAGCTGCTGGATGAATGAGAGAGATGCACCTTAACCATTATTTACTAATATTAAAATGCTCCCAAACCAACAATCCCCACTCATTATAATATTAACTAAGAGAGTATACTAGTTAAAAGGAAGATTATTATGCTATCATGAACGTGTGCTCTGCATTGAACCTCCACTTAGTGAAACAATAACTCTTACTTTAGAGTCGTGGTGGTCTCAAACTTGAACTATGACTGCTTGAGGGATATAAAATAGCACTGCTCACGCATAATAATCAAGGTATTGACATGAGCTTTAAAGTCACCATGTTATGGTCATGTGCTATCTCGATTTCATGTGTGCTTTTGAGAATAAGTCTCAATTCTCATAGGATGCGGCCTACTTTCACACATCACATAGGTGAAATTTGTCGAGAATGCTCATGTAAGCTTAACACTCCACCCATACTGCAATGGCGGAGCCAGCCATTTTATCAAGAGTGTGCACAATTTTAAAAAGTACTCCTTGATGTGAATTTTGACTAATAAAAATATTTAAAAACACTCGAAGGGACCAAGAATCAAACCCTCAGCCTTCCGCTTTGCACTTTCAGCACTCATTTTACCACTGAGTCAACTCCTATAATTACTCAAGTGTGTGCAAACCTAAATATATATTTAAAATATCATAAATTTATCTCGTAGGTACGTTATAACTTTTCGACGAAGGGTGTTCACTTGCACACTTTTCGTTAGCTGTAGCTCCGCCCCTGCCATACTGGCTACAGATTTTCATTAAGAGTTTTTAACAACTTAACCTTCACAAACTATAGGAACCAATGCATCACATTATAGGGCGCGGAATACAAAAGATGGTGCTGCATTTTTCATAACAAGTATCGAATTTATGATTAGTTTGTTCCATTTGTGAACCTGGTTATTATGGATCTATAGTCCCTAGGTTGGGTTTCCTTATATATGACTAAAGAATTTATAGGCTTAATCCCATCCCCCTCGATGTGCTCCGACCTTTTCTTCTCGTCTAAGCCTTAGTAAGAGAATCTGCACAAGTAAGATGATCACAAGATGTGATAATAATCAAACATTTAGGTACTATTGTAAATACTATCTATATACTGTGGTTTTCTCCTTATGGATCTTAAAATATTTAAAAATATACACAAAATTCTAGTTAAGCTCTCAAAATCTCATACGTGCTCACAAAAAAATTGGAACAAAAATAACATATATTATTCGAATTTACATAAAAATAAAAGTATAATAAATTAAAATAATTAATAATTAATAATTTAAAATATTAAATTGAGACAAATAAAATAACATATATTTATTTTAGTTAAATGGGTTTAATGAATCAAATTAGTCTATTATTAAAAAAAAGACGCTAATGACATGTCATGTCAACTAGGTGAAAGTGACGCTTTTGAAGTGTCAAGTATATTTGAAGGAAAATAGTGATAGTTGAAAGATATTTTGATTCTAAATGAAACATAAATAATATTTCAAGACTATTCTCTAAACTTAGATGATCATTAGGAAATTAACTCTTTATTTAAATAGACATCCTAATAATATTAAAACTTTATTACATATCTTAATCATTCAAATTTTCGTTAAGTGGTTATATCATAGAAAATAAAGGCACTTCATAGTTAGATTGACATGATTAAGATCCAAAATTAAATATTACATCGACTTTATAGTCGAGATCTACATAACTATAATGTCAAAAAAAAAAAAAATACGTTAAGTACAAACAAATGAGGTATTAAAATCTTTTCTTAGTCCTCGCTTCCAATGAAACTTAAACCTGTTGAATGCACCACGTCAAGACTCACTGATAATCGCTAACATTAATCAAACTCCACTTTAAAATACACTATAATGGTGTGTTCAAGTTTACTTCATGAATACTATTATAAACCTCATTTATTGTCTTCTTGAAGGTACAAATGAACTAAAAGAATGAAAAAATTATACAAAAAAGAAAAAATAATTATCTCAAGAAAAACATTTTTTTTTTCAGATGTCACTGTTTCCCAAAAAGGATAAAGAAAAAGTGAAGGCAACATAATGCCCTCCGCCCGCCAAGTCTTTCTACATTATACTTTCTTGTTGACCTGCTCTAAGTTTTTCCAGTTCTTCTTCAGCATCTTTCAACTGTTCTTTCAGTGTGGCTATTCTCATTTCCAGCTCTTCCACTGAACCTCGAAGAAGTGAAGGTTGATACGGTGTCAGAAAGTTATGAGAAAACACTTTCAGCGCTTCAACACCACAAACCTATCAGCGAGTAGCACATCACTTATCAGACAGCAAAACTTTGGTTCTTGAAAAATTTAGAAAATAAATGATCATGTTCTTCCCCCGAATAAAGAAGTCATTTTATGTCGGGCGTTTGGGTGGAGGGATATATCCAGAATATATGCAAAAGCATCTTCAAACCTCTTGTGGCAGCAAAGGCAGCTTGGTAATATTGAAGTCGTCGTATAGCATGTAGAATTGGTCCAAGTACTTTTGTTGCATCCGCATCCTAGCCTTCAGCAGCTTGGATTCAACAACTAAAAACAGACGCAGGTTCCAAAAGTTAGTTTTCTCTCACAGAAAACAAGCTTAAGAGGAAAAGGTGATACAGACAAGACCAAACGCAATTGAAAAGAAACTGTAAGGAATTAATACTATGTAAAGGGAACATATGAGACTTGTACCTTCTTCATCGAAAAGCACTTGGTTAATTATAATGTTATGTGTATCAATCTCGAATTTAGTGAGTTCCTGAACAAGCCTTTCAGTCTCATATAGAGAGAGGAATTCCGGAATGCAAACACAAACAAATGTTGTCAAGCCCTGTTAAAAAAATGGTATTAAAGATCAGAAGAACTTGAGAAGTACACTAAATGGTTCAATAAAACAAAGAAATGAGGAAATGTATTCAGCCATTTCAGTAAGACTCAGTAAGAAACTTTCCCCTGCCTTGGCCAAAGCTAGTAGTAGGTACTCAGAAATCTAAATAAGATGAAAAAACCAAATAAAAGGATCAACAGGCGACATCAACAGACTACTCCACCTCCACACTCAAACCAAACAGGTAGAACACATTAGGATTTCAGTTTTTTTACCAAAAAATAAACTGCTCAGATAAATAGTTGGTAAAACCACTCATGAATTGTTCAAACTCATTTTCTGTAAAAATGCATGTTTTTGCAAGGAGGAAAAGAATTGAACTAGACAGCACATTAGTTATATAGCTCCGTTCATGCAAGTATGCAACTTCTATATCTGTGATAACTACTTCTAAATTCTACTTATGATTTTCAAGAATCGCGAAGAAATCTTCTTCACAGTAAGACAACAGCAGCAGATGGAGAAATGCATGACTTCTCCTGAATCCCATTACTCTGTGACATTCATGCAAAAGCTGTAAGTTCTTCTCTATTTTTGATGAAATACGTGATTTCATTGATGGTGTTAGAATAGGGATAGAAACATGAATAGTATATACAATCCATCCAAGGATTGTAATGTAGTGTCTATAATAGGGCTTAAGTGTAATAATTTTAGATAAACAATTCAATAATATTTTTCTCCTATATTTCTCACATGGTATCTATGCAACTGTGAGAAAAGTATTGTTGTGCATCATTCCAGCGAAATCAGCTGTCATTGTGCAGTTTTCCAGTAACCTAAACGGTTGTCTAAATAAATAACATTTTTGTCGGTGTTTTTCAAAAGCCAAAACCACTTAAGTGGTTGTCACATGCACCCTCACTTGCAGCCAGAAGCGATTCTCCGGCGAGTGTCAGATATACATGCCGGTACGTGAGTCATTTTCTGGCCACTTAATTGAGAAAGAGGTAACTTTATTTTCTAGACAAACAATTCATCACCCAAAAAATGATGAATCGGAAACTTACCTCCCAGAGAAAAGTGGCACACCCGGGTAAGGTATTCTTTACAAGTTTCTTATAAAATCAACTATTTCAATGTCTCCCCCTACCAGATTCTGTTTACACAAAAAAAAAAATGGCTTATACAATTAATTCTAATCTTCTGTAATTTAATCTTTTGTCCATCAAAGCATCTTGAATTCCTTTCTTTTCAAAGGATCCACCATATGCATGCTGGTATGGTTCTCCATAGTGCTCGTTTCTTCCTCTGTTCCCTATACATTTCCAACTGCTTAGAAGTTCAATTGTTGTCTTAGGCATCACCAAGTTAACTCCTAGTGAACACAAACACATGTTCCATAGGCTCATAGCTGCTTTACAGTGGAGGAATAGATTATCATTGATTTCTGCTTCCTGCTCTCTCATGACAAACCTGGAGCAAATCTGCCAGCCCCTTTTCTGTAAAGCCTCATGAGTTAGGCAAGCCTTTATGAATACCCAACCAGGTAAAGCAAGCTACTTAGGATAGTATTTGGTCCTCCAGACCAGCTTCCAAGACCATGTGTCTAGCACTGTATGTGTGTGTTGAGCTCCCAATAGCATGACTTAACAGTAAACACACCCTTGTTGTGTAGTTTCCATCTAGGTTTGTCAGGCCTCATGTTTAAAGCTGGGTGTGAGTTAGTACTTCCAGTAGGTTGGCAACTTCCCTAATTGCCCAATCATTCAGTGCTCTTCTAAATGATAGGTCTCATCCTTGTTGACTCCAAACTTGGGATACCCTGGCATTCCTCTGCAGACTTAAAGTACAGGTGTGGGATGGGAGTTTCTAAGACTGTTCTCCAATCCAAACATCATCCCAGAAATCAGTTTTCAAGCCATTTCCAACCACAAGTGAGATGAAATGGGGCCATAATCTTATGGTTTTCCAGACACTACACCCAAAGGTTTTACATCATGTTTTCTCTTCTTGTGTTTGAGGTCTATTCTCAGTGGTCTTGGTGATGAGTTGTTATTTCTGTCGATTTTGTGGTACTTTTTAATGATAAAGAATTTATTGGAATTGCTAAAATTAGAGGTTCATAAAGAAATTAAGTCTATATACCACGTTCAAATTACTGGCATTATTATTCATGCCCCAATGTGAGATTAATGAACTAACAATGATATAATTTTAGGTTTTGGGAGTTTGTGGAAGGCTTAAGGAGTGGAATAGCTTCTAATGCTTGAGGAAATGGGACTAGAAGGCCAAAAGTTGAAGAAAAAGAACTAAAAAGAGCAAAGAGAAAATTTGTGTGGAACATTTGCTTCACCCACATAGGCGGCCTCATCCAGTAGCCAAGGAAGCCATGAAGGAGAGCTTCTGGAATCGCCCATGTGAGCTATGTAGCGCACCCACATAACTGGACATGAAGGGGTGTTTTTGGCATATTTGTGCACGACTTCCAATAGTTTTGTAGGGTACTTTCGCAGGGAACCTTGTACTGCTGGATCTTAGGGAAGAAACCATAGCTACTTTTGCAAGGTTTTGAAGAATTTCATCATAGAGTATCTTTCCTAAGTACTTTTTAATTATGTCTTCCTTTTCCTTTCATCTTATATTTTTCATTTATAGTATGAGTAGCTAAACCCGTTAGCTAGGGTTGTAGACTCTTATGGCGTTAATATGAATGGGTGTTAGTTTATCTTGGCTATGATTACATGGGTACTAATTATCTACTTGTTTACATCCTTTTTTGCTGATTTGGTGGGTTGCAAACATTAGATTAAGCCCTACACATCTATTTCTTGCTTGGGAAAGTGGAAATTGGATTGGGTTTTTAACAAGTGGCAAGGAATCAAGAGTATTAAGGATTTTTTATGCTTGGTTAATAGAAACGAACTAGGAATAGGGAGATTCCTACTTGGTCTATCAATTAGATTTTAATATTTCTCTATCTTTGCGTTTGGAAGAGAACTTGTAGAGATCAACTTGCTAGAGTTGGAAAATTCTAGTAAGTAGCTTTCAATTGTATTATAATCATCAATCCATTGTATGTAAGCAGGATACTTATATCCATGAATAGACTTGTCATATTGAGGCTACAACTCCGTTACCTTTAAAAAATAAAAACAAATCATATTTTCTCGCATTTCAAATGTTCGATTAAATTCCCAGCTCAAACAATAGTCTAGTTTTAGAATTAATCACTCAATTAGTCTTTTATTTGAAGATAACCCTAGGAAAGTCACAAATGCTTACATACAAGGGATTGCTGATTATGGTTCAATTGAAAGCTACTTGCTAGACATCCTGGCACACGCGTACTCCTCGTGGGATCGACCCAAACCTTTGTTGGGTTTATGATTGCTACGACCATACAACATTGCATATGAGGTGTAGGACTAGACATGATCACCTGGTCCACTTGTAAGAACTCATTTAGCGCTTTGCTCCTTCTTGCCTCTACTTATCCAAAACTTCTCTGTTCCAGGTAGTGATGTCCTTTTTGAGATCCATTAATTCCAGCATGAGCATGACAACAAATTCATGAACCTGAAGAAAAGAGAATTGACATCCCCCATTCATATTTCAGAATAACTTCCGGATTAGGGCTAATGCTGAAATATCATTAAAGCAACCATTTTGAAAGGAACTGAGAACTGTCATTTCCTGCCTCAGGGTGATCAGCATTCTGTTAGGAACTTCTTTAGCTGTATGCCTTAACCTATCTGACCATTGATGGATTCTTTTCCCATTGGCATATGACTCTGTCCCAAGGTTGGAGAGGTTGTATCTCTGATTAGAAGATTTACCTAAGAAGCAAAAGATTTTATCAACTATGTCTCCCCATTCCTGTTGTAAAAGCTCTTTGGGATAATAGTACCAATCAAGATCCAATGCTCACATAACGACAAAAGTTGTTGAAATTCTTTGGAACTCTAAACATACATACTTTAATTTCCCTTCCCCGTCTCCGAAAACAATCACCAGTCCCACACCGAAGCTTGCTTATGCAAGTTCTCTTCATCTATTTTAATATTTACTTGTAAATCTCCTAATGCGCACTATCAGCAGAAACCAACTATTCTCAAAGGACTTATCACTAGAAACAAAGTAGGTTTTCTCCTATCATAAGTCATCGCTAAAATCCATGGCCTCAAAGGACTCCATCACCAGAAATACAGAAGATTTTCTCTTCCATAACCAAACTGATACAAAGAATCATCAGAAGTGAAAGGGAGAGAGTTTGGATAGTGGCCCATTTTCCAAGAGAGCAATATTGTGTAAAAAGTTGAAATTAAAAAAAAAAAAAGTTAAAAAATGTGAGCTGTAAATTTAATCCAAAATCTAGTGAACATTTTTGGTAGTAATTGAAAGCTGTAAAGTTCTTCGTTCTTGTTCAAGCCAAATAGGACCTCTCATACCACTGCCAACCCCATTCGCCAAAACAACAGACTGAAAAGAAAGCTACATTGGGTGGTTTTTTCTGGGATGAGGGGTGGGGAGCTGTTGGGATGGAATTTGCAAGCAGGAGTATTATAAATGCAAAAGAAAAGGTATGAATGCTCAGTAGTATGGAGTTATAGTGCTAGCTGCTAATGTCTCATCGACAAGGAGATATTATGTGTTACTACTTCCACTAAACACAAGACATATGAGTAATTCAGCTCCCATAAGAGATATTCTTCCACAGCTTCCTGATTTTGTTGATGCTTCTTATTCAAACTTATTAGCAATTTCCCCAGGTCCAAAAAGAAGATTCTTTAAACTTTACTAATTTATCACAGTACAGTCTAGCAATAACAACATAAAAGAAACTTTATCAATATAAGGACGAGCATTTGAATGGTAAAAATCTTACTGGATCCTTGAATTGTCTGTTTACTTGTTCAATTATATCTTTCATGCCTTCAAGTTTGCCTAGGATCGCATCCTCGCCAAATTCAGTGTCGACACCAAAGATACGACTCATCTGAAATAGACACGTAATCTTTTAGTAAATTCAAGCTGCCAGATGAAGATGAATTATCTTTTCTGAAACATTACAATGATCCTTCCGTTGTTAAAATAGCGACCTCCCCACCCCTGCCCTCAAATCATTACATTAGAAGCTCAAAGGGGGAAAAGTAGAAAAAGACGTTTTTTCGGGCAGGGGGTAGAGATTTACCTGACTGATAACGCCACCAAATTTATTCCTCAAACTCATCACTTTGGCAAGCCCCTTCTCTAGTGTTGATGGGAATTGTAATAACCGTAAAGTATGTCCAGTTGGGGCCGTGTCAAACACTATGACAGAGTAGTCCATTGTTTGCACCAATCTAGAAAGAAACAAGAGGAAATGAACTTTAGTCTTAACTGATAAAGACAACACATTATATATATTGGCAAAAGCTCAGCACATTTCGTGGCCTCTAGAGAATCTACAAAATAGTGATATCTGAGCACTACGAATGTACCATAAGTAAATAAATGTTGAGAATCAGGCATGCTAAGAGTATCTGTAGTGATAAATATTCTGGTACCACTGAAAAATACACAAATGATCTGGAATCCTGTTCGGACACTCCAAAGCTCTATAAATATAAATTTCCCCCAAGACCTTAATCTCCTATAGACGGGTTTCCTATGAGCTTTTATCAGAACTTTTGGAAGATGCTCAAGGTAGATATCATGAATACCATTAGACAATTTCATGATCAGCAGGAGCTTGAATGCCACCTTTGTGGCTCTTATCCCGAAGAAGACAGAAGCAGTTGACCTTAGGGACTTCAGACCCATGTTTGATAGGCAGGGTATACAAAATTATAGCTAAGCTGCTAGCTGAGAGGTTGAAGAAAGTAATCAGCAAACTGGTAAACAAACATCAGATGGGAATTAATAGAAGGCAGACAAGATCATGGATGCTGTCCTTATTGCTAGCGAATATGTAGATACTAGAATCAGAGGGGCTGACTCTCGAGTTATGTGCAAGCTAGACATTGAAAAGGCATATGATCATGTCAATTGGGAGTTTTTGCTCAATATGTTAAGACAAATGGGGTTTGGTGAGAGATGGTTGAGATGGATTGAGGTCTGTATAATAACGGTTAGATTCTCCATTCTGATAAATGGAGAACTTACTGGTCAGAAAGAGGTCTCAGACAGGGAGACCCTTTGTCCCCTTTCCTTTTCATCATAACCATGGAAGGATTCGATAGTATGATGAGGGTGCCAACTCAAAACTCATTGTTGCAAGGAGTCAAGTAGGCATTTTCTCACGGGTGAATATGCAGATTTGTCACTTGTTTTATGCTGACGACACTGTCATATTTTGTGAAGCTAAGGAGGAACAAATTAGAATTGTCAGAATGATATTGGTAGTCTTTGAGGCGGTCTCGGGCTTGGCCGTCAATTGGAGGAAGAGTTGTATATATCCCATCAAAGAGGTTACACAGATCCAGGCCTTAGCAAATATTTTGGGGTGCAAAATTGAACCATAAAGAGCTAGTGATATGGGATGGTATATTGAAAAAATTGAGAAGAAGCTGGCAAACTGGAAATCTCAAAATCTATCCTTCGGCGGGAGAACCATTCTGATAAACTCTGTACTAGACTCCTAACCTACCTATGTGATGTCCCTATTCCCTATGCCGGCCAAAGTGGAAGAAAGACTTGATAAATTAAGGAGAAATTTTCTTTAGCCGGGAATAAAGGAAGGTAAAAGAATACATCTGTTCAAATGGCAAACTGCTTTGCTGAGTAGAAGCTCAGGGGGGTTAGGGATCAGAAACTTCGGGCTACAAAACAAGTGTTTGTTAGCAAAATGGTTGTGGGGGTTCAGAAGACAGGATCAAGCACTTTGGAAGGAAGTTAACATAACAAGTACGGAGAGAATAACCCATGGGTTTCCGATATGGTGAATATCCTATGGTGTCTCGGTGTGGAGAACTATCAGAAATTTATGGGGTCAACTATAACACAATATGGATACGAAGTGGGGAATGGGACCAGGGTTCTTTTCTGGAAAGTTCACTGGATTGGTCAGGATTCCTTGATGTCTTCTAATCGGATATATATATCCTCAGCTTGTCTCCAGATGCAATGATAAATGAGGTACGGTCTGAACAAGGGTGGAGTTCAGCTTCAGAAGTTACTAAATGACTGGGAGATAGGGAGAGTAGCCGAGATGCTACAAACACTAGATGATTTCAAGGGCACAAATCTCGAAGTTGATGTAATGATTTGGAAACACAATCATGATGGTATGTTGTCAGTCAACAGATTGTACAATAGGAAAGTGAAGGAACTTCCAGGGGAAATCTCTGGACCATAGAGTAAGGTATGGAAAAATAAAGTGCCAACTAAAGTGAGGTGTTTCTCATGGCTAGTGGCTAGAAGGGCATGCCTAACTCATGAGAAGCTGCAAAGAAGAGGCTTTGAAATAGCTTCCTGGTGTTCACTGTGTAATGAGACAAATGAGACTAATAGCCATCTATTCCTCCATTGCAAAGTCACTGCTCAATTATGGGCCATTTTTCTAAGCAGAACACACACGAACTAGACAATGCCAGAACACACTGCAGACCTTCTTAATTGCTGGGTGAGAACTGAGAAGAGGGGGAAGTAAGAGCCAGAAGAAATGGTGGAACATGATACCCTCTTGTATATGGTGGACTATTTGGAGAGAAAGAAACAAGAGGTGTATGGAAAATCCTGCAGAATCAGTACAAAAGATCAAATGGCGTAGTATGAAGACCTTCTGTTTTTGGTGTAATGTTATTTGGAAAATCCTGCAGAATCAGTACAAAAGATCAAATGGCGTTGTATGAAGACCTTCTGTTTTTGGTGTAATGAGGAGGGTATAGAGGATGCTGGACAGATTTTAAATTTTTTCTCTTCTTTTTAAGTTCAGTAGCAATTTCTTGAGTTGGTCTTTTTTGGGTCACTGATGTAAATCTTTTGGGTGGTTGCCAGCATACCCTCATTGCTGAGGTATACAACTTATTTTTTTTAAAAAAAAAAAGGGGGAAAAGGGTCAAAAATACCCCTCAACTTTAGTTTATTAGTTAATTATACCCCAGCCGTTAGAACGAAGGTAGTTTTGCCCCTGCCGGTACTAATTTCACCATATATACCCCTCATTTAACAGAAAGCCCCAAATTAATCCGAATTTTAAAAAAAACACTCATTTGTCATTTTAAACCTAATGCCCCGAATAACCCGTTCCCATATACCCATCCATTTCTCATTAATCTGGATCAATTTCTTCTTCCCCAATCTCCTTAACCTTCTATACAATTTTCTCTAAAACACCGTCGTCATTTCATCATCAAAAATGAAAAATCCTCCAAATTCACATCATCTTCATCTTCAACATGATCTTCTTATCTTCTTCTTCCAAATAATCAATTTCGTCTAACAAAATTATAGGGTGACAAGCCCAAATGCTTTGCCAATTTTTGGACAAAATACTAGTTTTCACTGCATCAATCCGTGAAAAGCAACAGTGAATTTCACGGATGATTTCAATTAGCAAATACGAAATTCTGTCCATCGAATTTTTTGGTTGTTTTCTATGTCTGTTACACCTTCTTCTCTTCGGCATTTCAGACGGACGTAAGCGGTGGTAAAATGCAAAACTATTAGGTTTTTAAGAAGATGAAAAAATGTCTCTATTTACAAAATTGATGGAGATGAATGAGAAATGGATGGGTAAATGGGAATGGGGTTATATGGGTTAAAAGATAGAGGGGTCGGGGCACTGAATGTTGGGTTTAAAATGAAAAATGGGTCTTTTAAAATAAATTGGGTCAATTTGAGTTAATTTGGGATTTTCCGTCAAATGAGGGGTATATATGGTGAAATTAGTAAAGGCAGGGGCAAAACTAACTTCGTTTTAATGGCAGGGGTATAATCAACTAATAAGCTAAATTTGAGGGGTATTTTTAATTCTTTTCCCAAAAAAAAAATAATACCTTTATCCACGGTCCACCTTATAAGCAAGTGAAAGACAGTTTGATTTTCTAAGATTTTCCAGCTCAGACTCTGAACACTAGTTCAATTTCATTAAACTATTCCAAACACAATTAAGAAACAAGACAAGAGATACAGTAACCAAGAAATTTGAAGCAACCAATTCAGTAACATAGGTAAAATATGCTACTAATACTTTCTCCTCCCTCATATTTTGAATTTCTTCTGGGAATCATAAATAGATGCTACTAATACTTTCTCCTCCCTAATATTTTGAATTTCTTCTGGGAATCATAAATAAATTCTGTCTTATCTGGAACAAGAAAGAGAAAAATCTAATGCCATATCAAAAGAGTCCAGTAAACGACTTTAATTTTGGGAGTCTAGTGGCAGGCCGGATGTTGAAATATAGGAAGTTGGATTAAAACAAAAATGAAGAATAAAGAAAGTGAAACTGTCAGGATGTAATGACTAGTGATTTAAACGATGACAAGGGTATCTTAACATGATGGACGTGGAAGAGAACTGATAACGATCAAGAGCAGATAGAAAATAGTGAATACCCAATAAAAAGATCAATATCTACAAAAATATAGTATGTTCAGAATCGGTTCCAGATCCCTTAGGTAGGAAATGCTTAGGGTTGCATAACTCAAACCAAGGGAGTTGCAACAGAAACAATCACAACGGCATCCTCTGTTATCCCATTACTCTACGTTCCCATTTACTATGTCATGCGTATATTGACAAGCAAGCTAAGGTTATTGCCCCTCATCAGAAAGACTTAATAGCTTGTTGCGCCTGCAGGTTAGAGATGGTAATCTGTTCTTGTTGTGAACGGTCATTACCTCTAGACTGTTTCTTCTTGATGGGTGTTTTCTATCATGACTTCTTAACACAAACATGCCCAATTTTACTCAACAATTTCCTTTTAACTCATAAACTCTTTTTCATAAAGAATAAATAATAAATATTTCGACATCCCAAATCCCACCTTCAATAATTCAGTCATTATTTCCCCACCAGAAGTAAAATTAGAAAGACTTATGAGGACTTTTATGGTGAACGGAAGGAAAGCCAGAAAAAGGAAAAAGAGAAATGGCACTTGAGTTTTTAAAATTGGTAAGAAATACGCATCGAAGAAAAAAGACGGACTAAGTATCAACAACTTGGGCTTACAACACAAGAGTTTATTATTCAAGTACTGAAGGTTCGACAATGATCTAGAATGTGCAAGGTGGTTGTCAAGATGAATTGTTGTGTTGCAGATTAATGGTGCACTAATCCAGTCACAGGACCACAATGGATTACTCTCCATCGACAGCTATAGGCAGGCTCAGAATATGGTGAAAGTGAAGGAGCTGGAAAAAGAAAAACTAGATAATGGCAGTACGGTGAATAGTGAATACCCCTTTGAAAAAATTACTTTCAGATTTATATGTTAAGGAAACTACAATTGCAGAGTGCAGAGGTGAAATGGATGGATCATATTTAGAAGAAATCTCCAAGTTGTAGAAGTGTATAGATTGCCCCAAATTTTCGGAAATTTCTATGAATGATAAGATCTTTCTTTGCACATAATTAAAGAGAGTGAAAAAGGAAACCATAAAAGTGAAGTCATTGGACACTGTTGTCAAAGGCACTCTTAAGCTCTGAAGCGAGGCTCAAAATGTGTTGAGTGCTTCGCTTTCCTTAATATGAACTTCAGTGTAGTTATATAGGTTCTAAGGCACACTTTTCCTTGCCAATGAGCCTCTTCTAAAGAGGCGACACTAAGCAATTAATATTTCACTGTCGTAAACTTTTTTCAATTTCTGTGTTCATATTTATGTCATTCATGCTTATAATTATTAGTTTTGTACTTAACATATATGTGTGTGTGTGTCTTTTCTCTCTTTTTGCGTTATTTTTAATTAAAGCCCCAACAGATCTTATAGCTTTTTGCTTTTGATAATACTAATTGGACATAGTTTAGAAGACTAAAGGAGCTATATTCTGAACCTGATTCACTGGTTAGATAAAGAACGCAACTTTACTGTTTAGTTACAACCTGCTAATAGATACAGCCTACAGGCTGGATTACTCGGTTATCAAAAAAAAAAAAGGATGACAGACGGCAGCTCTGGAATAGGTTCTCGAAATCTATTGCTCCCCTAAGTGGGTTGCTTAGATTAGCTAGTACATGTGGCATATCTTCAGCACTACAATCAGCAGAAGAGAGGTTTCATCATGGGTAGAAGAAGAAGCAGCAGAATTACTCCGCAGCCGCACTATCCCTCATTCTGAAGAGGATAACTCTACACAGTACTTGAAACCACCAGCTATTTCTATTGCAATCTAGATAAGCAAGGGAGAACAACTGGAAGAATATTTAATATTCTAGTTTAGTCCTTGAAATTAAGAGTCAAAAATCTCAGCACTATATATAATGTAGCCAAATTCCTGAATTCCTAAAATCAGTAGATGCTGCAATAACCACCAAGAAAATAGAACCCGAACTTTCAGAATCATAACAACTTATGAACAAGTATAACTACCAATTCTAATAACGGCCATAGATGGTATCTAGCTGTAATGGAGAAACATCACTTACTTGAGCATCTCGGCGAAACTCATAGCTTCATCAATTCCAGGAATTGCATTTGCCAAATCAGACAGAAAATCATCCATTCCCTCTGATCCAAGTGTCTCGTCATTCTCCACAGTTGGATCAACTTCCTAAAGAACATAATTTCAGTCATAAAATCCTGGCCAAGATTGGCCTTTTAAATTCAGAAAGCCAAAAGAATCGACAATCATAGAGTAGAAACATCCTTTTGGATACAGTACACTAAGACCTGCAACAACTAGGTTTCGTCCCCAAACTAGTTGATTCAAAAGAATGATTTCTCAATAACCATTAAACACCATTCTACCCTTTCCATTCCAATACTCAACAATTTGTTTTTCAGGACAAATTAGTGGTTCTTTAAAACTAGGAGTTGTCTAAATCTCACAGTTATACTTAACTCTTTGACACACTATTATAGACATAAAATTTGAAGTAAAAGTCATAGAGTCATAATTCAACAACAACAACAACATACTCAGTGTAGTGTAGCTCGACTATCTACTAACTTTCTCGACTTCCTCCTATCTAGGTCATATATATTTTGATAAGTTTTTCCCCAATATCAACGACAATCCATTTAAAGAAAAAGAGAGAGAAAGTACCATTGCATACAAATTGTTGAATCCATTGACAAGTGTAGGTGCCTTTGTAAAGCGTTGTTGAAAGGCGTCACTGAGATTATGAGCAGGGTCAGTAGAAATGATAAGAACTGAAGATCTGACCTGAGAAAGAAGGATACCCAATGTAGAACTGCAGGTTGTTTTTCCAACACCACCTTTTCCACCAACAAATACCCATTTTAGGGTATCTTGTTCCAACACATTCTTTACTGTTCCTTGAGGTAAATCTTCATTGCTTGAAGCCATTGATTGATAAGTGTTTACTTAATCCTTAATTATTCTCCCCCTCAAGAGATGAATTGGGAGAGGGGAAAGTTGAAACTGTGAACAAGTTGATCCTTCGTTGGGAAACAGATCCGAATCCAATTGAGGAAGATGATCATGGTTCAATTTGGTCATTGATCAATCTAGCACTCATTTCTTTCGATTTCTACCTATTTTTATTTATTACGAAACTTGTTTAACATGTAAATTATTATTTTTCAGAATTTTTTATTTATTTATTTTTTTAAGAAAGGAATTTGGGTGTGATCTGTTCTTTAGAATTTTTTATTTTTTTTTTATAAAGTATATTGTATTTAATTAAAGTTTTTTGGGGGTATCAAATTTGTAGATATTATACTAGCACATCTTTTGTTATTAGAATTGTTTAGGTAAAAAGAATATTTTAAATATTTTATTGTGGAGAACTTTTGAGGCGAAAGAACAAAAGGAAAATACTTTTTTTTGTCATAATTGTAAAATAATATATTTTACATTATATTATTTTATTTTTTTAATATTTTTATATTTTTAATTTTAATATCTTTAATTAAAAATTAAAAATATTAGTTAATTTTAAAATAAAAAAAGATATTATGGATTTTTTAAATTTCTAGACAAATTTTCTGATCAAATTTACCATAGTTTTAGTTGACTCGGTTCATGTCATTCCTCTTATCCAATAATATTTATTCATTATTAACTTTTATTACGTTTTAAAAAATTACAAATAAAATGATAATTTTATTACATTATCTTTTGAACATAATAAATATAAATCTTTAAAAGATGTAATATTCTTTCTTATGTAAAAAAATAAAAGAAAACAATGACATTATCGAACGTATGTACCATTTTAATACGTGGAATTATGTCTCCTATTATGAAAAAAAAGGATAAATATATCTTCGAATAATGGCAAATGATATATAAATAATCTTCGTCATATTTTTCGTTCATTAATGCCCCTGTCGTTCAAAAAGAGTACATATTTACCTCTCACTATAACGAAAGACTTATTTGATACACATATCGCAATCCTACATAGGAATCCTGATTTGACCAATTAATTAAATTCAAATTTTTAAAACCCACCCATATCCACTTGACCTATCCAAAAACTTGAAAGAAAACTCCAATTCCTCACGGTCTCACACATAGCCTCACATAAACAAACCAAATAACTAAAAGAATTTCAATTTCTCCTTCATCTCGACAGACCAAATTCATCATGATTCGTTGTTGTTTTTGTTAATTCTTTGTTGATTTGTAGTTTCATGTTTATTTATTAGTTCAATTTTGTTTCATCTATATTCCAAACATACTTAGAACCAAAAACGATGACATCTTTGTAAGAAAAACCAAGTTTAAGAACAATTTTCACAACTAGAAAAATTAAAACTAGTAGCGAAACTAGAATCAGAAACAGATTTTTAAAAAAATAACGAAATAATTTTTAAAGATAATTGTGGTTAATATGGTGGTCTAAAGAATCTTACTGATTCAACAAACTTTACAGAAACACGAAGTACCAGTTTAATGAACCAGTGCTGAAGACAAAAAGAATAGAGAACGGAAATTAATTCACAAATCTAAAGTTTGTAAAACACTACCAGATCTGGGGAAAAAAAATTAATAGGAAAAAGATCAAGTCCCAATGAATTCACATGTCCTCCTTAAGGGGAAATTATTACCCTATAGTATACGAGGTTTTGGTTTGGCTTTGGATATGACCTCCAGGGTTAAAATGATCCTCAATCACCACAGTATAGATACCAAAAAACTCCGGAGTCAGCAACCACTCAACAGCAGTAAGAACATTAGTGGAATACTAGAGTTTAGTAGTGAAGAAGAAGTCCATGAATTCGATATTAAAATGAGAGGGGACAATCCCTCAATTTATAGAAAACAAAGGGTAGTGGAAAATGTTCTTATTTTGCCTTACCGAAAGGTTCACAAAACCTTATGGAAAAGTCAAATCTCTTCAGAAAGGTCGTCACCTTCATATTATAAAAGTCACAACTTCCATTAAAAGTCGCACTTTTCATAAAGCATAAACTTTTCATAAAAGTCGCAACATTCATAAAGTCAAAACTTTTCATAAAAGTCGCAAACTATTCATTTTACATTCAAACCTTTTCAAATCCAACAATCCCACGCATATGAAGGGGATGACTCGAAGATATAGAAACGGACACGTATGTGTTACTTTACAAGCAAGCATTATGAATCTGGATAAGAGGTTTCCCCTTGTGGACTTTCCGTAGTGAACATATGTCGGATATTACTCGTCAATTTCGGTAGATGCGATTATCTTTGAACCGTTGAACTTTGGTGTACTATACCTTAGACAACATATGTCACACAATTAACCTTACCATTATGGTTCTCCGGCTTGGTTCGTTTAGCCCATGACACCTCCCGGTTTAATGAGTGTATAGAGAGATGGACTTTGGACAATCATCTTCTTAAGTGGCTTACAAATTCACATCCCATAGGTGATTCTAACAGTGTTATCGCGTAGATACACTATTTGGTCAACTCTGCCAAACTTAGCAAATCTAAAACCATTAAGCTTTATTAACTCATTAACAAGCTTAATGTTGTTCCTGGGCCCTACTGAGCATTGTCTTCCATCATGAGAATGGATTGAGATGGTCTTATTGACAATGTCGAAACCGTCATTCACAAACTTGTTTTTCTCCCTTGATCTAGCTCTTGGGATATACAGTTTTTGATAGATAGAGTTACCGCCATGATGACCTGCCTAAGCCGTAAATTCATTCCCTTAGATGATCTTTTAACTTTCTCTCTAGTTAGGCCCTTTTTGTGAAGTGATCCGAACATTATCATTTGACTTTAATAGTTAATTTGATAATTCTACTAGAGAGTAGTTTCGAACAGTATATGTCTATGCGTATATGACGAGACTTCCGTTATTCGTTCTCATGCTCCATGCCCTAAACTATATTGCATCTTGACTGTGAAAGTGATGCATTTACTAATGCCAATGGTTTGGGCCAAAATAGAATATCTATTAAGAAACTTCCGGAGTTCTTTTAGACGTAATCACCGACCTTATCTAGAGCACCTAGCTCAAGATCATGAGAGCTAGCAATAAATGTCTATTTTGAAAATATTTCTAAGAGATTGCTCCTCTTACCAATAGTAAAACATATCCATCGTGAATTTTACATTCATCTTACGATGATTCACTTTGCATTATATCTATATCTTTCAATATTGTGAATATTGTTATAATCAAGCATGATTTATGTATTATTTTAAATATTTAAAAAATACTCCAAATTCTATTTATTGTCATCTAATGATTATTTGGGATCACTTGCGAACGACTCAGTTTTGTAAAATGCAACATGATATATTCTGATCGCACACACTATATGAAACATCATGCTCCCAAAAGTTCTAGACAATCCAAATGTGAGTCCACTTTTGTTTTCACTCTTTTTGAAATGCAAAGTCGCATTTATTGGACACTTGAAATATTGAATTCAAATATTTGAATAGTAAGTACCTTTGCAATGCACAATGAGCACCGTAAAATGCAAACATTATGGAGTTCCAACGAATTCATTATTATTAAGATCGCATATTAGCAAACTCCAATAATTTTCATTCCACTTGCTTATAGCATTAAGGTTTAGTAGGCAATTTATGTCATTAGTGTCTCTATGATGATCAACATATCACCAATTACAAACAAACCTGGATCTTATGCATTTTATTATGACACCATTTAGTCATTCCACATCTTCTTCAATCCATTTGCCGACATGGTTTGATGAATTATGTCATTGTTTTGGTGCTTCCATAATGTTGATAACAAGTTCACATACCCATTTCTTTTATTACCAGGTACCCACAAACCCTCGGTTGGTCCATGTTAAATTTTTCTCCAATCTATATTTAAGAAAGTTATTTCACATTCATTGATGAAATTGGAGGTTCTATACCACAAGTAATAATTTTGCATCGAAATGGATAATTCTAATATACTAACAAGTATAATATATAATCGACAAAATCAAATCTTAATTTTTTTTTCTAAAGCCTTCTGGACACAAAGGTCTTGCTTATATTTTTCAACAGTTCCTCAACTGTTATTTTCCTTCTAAAGATTCATTTGAACCAATGGTTTTTTTCTTGAGAAGAAAATGACTTTCATATATTGTTTATTGACACCCATCTTTCCAAAAAAATGAGGTCACCACAGAAAGACACAGAAAATGTTACAAAATATATCGGAAGAAAGTAATGTCCTATTTAACATTTGTACTAAGTCTCTGAATCTCTTTATTTAGTACATTATCATTTTCATTTCCTCGGCCTTTTAGACCCTTTCTAGATACTCTAGTTTAATTTTACAGGCCACAGTCATAGGTTCCTATTTTAATCTTTTAGGAAATAGGATCTTTGGACTTTGACTCGTACCCCCACACTTTGAAATATTTCAAGTTGAATTTCCTTTCTTTCCATTTATCATATGGAAAAGATTGATTCTGATCAAACAAAAATCGCTTCTTTCTTAAAGGACAAAAACTTTTTGTTGATTCCTTTTGCAGTAAGGATAGTTCCTCCCACAAGTTTTGTGGAAACCCGAACTTATAAATAACGGCATCCATTCATTTCTTTTCAACGTTCGGTTTTTCATTAGATTGAGGTGATGATATGGCAGTCGTTTGATATTCACTTTCCCAAATAAGTTCGGCACCAATGAGTTTATACTCTCCATTTAATCACTCTCTATTTTTTCACAATGATTTCAACTTTGATATTACATGGTCCAGGACATATCTATTGCTTCATCCTACCATTTAACAAAGACATTTCATTCTAATGCAATTTCAATAAAAGTAACAAATTACTTTTTCCCACCATGGGGATTAAGAATCCTTTTAAAAAGATTTATAAAGAATGCTCAAATACTTAGATTCCGCAAAAACTTGACATTTTTATTTATTGCACTCAAAAGTTAGGTAAACTTCTAAGTGATCAGTTTTTTCTTACAAGATTTTGTAATTGACATGCCCCAAGTGGTCATGTCAAACAAACATTGACCAAGCAAGTTAAGAAACAAATACAAACATTGAGTTTGAAAAGCTCTTCGCGAGGTTTAGCTGTTTCCCATAAGATTTTGGCTTTAAAATTTCTACAATTTTGGGTGATAAAACATTGTTTAGATTGTCAAATGTCCTTTGCAGAAGGAACATGCCATAACTCAATGTTGATTGATTGTATAGACTACCTATTGAAACAAAGTTTCATCGGGTTCAATAAGAAAATGTATAGCCAACTGTATTTTTACAAAACTAACAAATTAATATGTCACCAAATTCAGTCTATGCAAATACTTTAAGTACATAGACATTATCTTTCATGAAAAATCACAACATTTTAAGTGATTTTTTTAATAAAAAAAATATAATTATTTTGAAAAGCATCATATAATTTGGATGTTCATACTAGTTCAACACTATAACTAGTAATAGAGAAACTCAACAACCACAATCCAAAATATTACTCCAAGAATTTTGTGGGTAAAAATAATAAAAAAGTATCTTGAATTTCATATATTTTGTTCCAAAAGGTAAATTGACACCAAAGTCTTAATCAAAGCAAATTAACCCCCACATTTCAACTGTGATCTCAAAATTTTTCAAGTATTGAAAATAGTTTTTTTCACATATTTCAGTTGGCAACATTATTCACGAAAGAATTAATAGTGCTTGCAATCTCTGAATGTTACGCAATGTCAAAGTTCATCCATAGAGGACACAAATCACAAATTCTAAGTCACTGGTATTTTTTTCTCTATCATAAATAACAAATAGGCACTTAGATTTTAACTATAACACTAAGGACAAAAACAAAATTGTACAATTTATTTCTATATTACATTGAAGTTATAGAAATCAAAAGTACACCACTGACCTTATTATGTGAAGTTTTAATCTTCAAACAATTGCAGAGTCCATTTATCCACAGTATAAAAACCACAAAAAGTTTTTAGTCAGCAAAAATCAGGAAACACTAACATTTCTACATGGAGTACAAAAACTCCAAAAGTGCTTTTTGTTTCTCCAAACAGAATAACAACTATTCTTATCACATAGATAAGTTTTTCTTATCAAATAGTCTTCCAACTATCACATTTGACATACTATTTATCAAACAAAAATAGCATCTCTCATTTTGCAAACAAAAAATTTAAAAAGCAACATTCTGCGAAAGTAAAAATTTAATTCCACCACATTGGTTTTTGCAAAGCTTTTCCAATGATTACACATAATAAAAAAATATAAATAAAAAATCCAAAGATGATACTCTTAGAAACTATTTTCCTCCTTAGATAATTTAATAGAAGGTTTCTATAATCTTTAAACGGAATACCATAAAAATTTTTGTTACATTCTCACTTCGACTCTTCTAAAAACAAAGCCACGAATTATGGAGAAGTAATGCCTTATCTTCTACTTCCGATGATCAAGATTTCTCAATCAGTAGAATACAAAAAAAAAAATAATAAAAGCATAATAATTTCATTAAGATTGTTGTTATCGTATTGCAAACAGACTTAGAACAAAAACATCATTTGAACATCTTGTAAGAAAAACCAAGGTTAAGAAACATTTTACACAACTAGAAAATTAAAACTAGTAGAGGAAACTAGAATCAGAAACAGATTTTTTAAAAAAATTAGACGAAATTAATTTTTTTTAAAGAAGGAATTTTGTTAATATGTGTCAAAGAATTTGCTGGGGGCGGGGGATGATTCAACAAATTTACAGAAAACGAAGTAGTTACCAGTTTAATGTGAAAACCAAGTGAAGAACAAAAAGAATAGAAGACTGAAATTAATTCACCAAATCTAAAGTTGGTAAAAAACTACCAGAATCTGGAAAAAAATTTAATAGGACAAAAGATCAAGTCCACGATTCACAGTGTCCTCTTAAGGAAATTATTCCCCTCTATATCCGAGGTTTTGATTTGGAATATGACCCTCCCAGGGTAAAATGATCTCAATCCCACAGTATAGATACCAAAAAACCCGTGTCAGCGAACCACTCACCAGCAGTAAAGTTACACTTCGAATATGAGTTAGTAGTTGAAGAAGAAGTCTCATGAATTCTATATTAAAATGAGAGGAAATCCATCAATTTATAGAAAAAAAGGGTGTGCGAAAAGTTCTATGTGCCTTAACGGAAAAGGTCACAAACCTTTGGAACAGTCACAATCTTCAGAAGGTAGTTCACCTTTCATTTAAAAGTCACAACTTTCCCATAAAAGTCGCAACTTTTCAAACAAAGTCATTAACTTTTCATAAAAGTCGCAACTTTCATAAAAAGTCACAATTTTTCATAAAAATCGCAAACTCTTCATTTTCCATTCACACCTTTTCAAAATCCAACAAATTCTTAATCGATTCTATGACAATTAAGCGATTACAAAAAAAAATACTACGTTAACTATTTCAATTCAATTACACCTTAAAGCTAAAATGCAAAAAAATTTCTACAAGTGATAACCTTAATCGTACAACACAAGATCACTGATAAACAAGAATGAGCTTGTTTTGGGCAACAAAAAAAGCATATTTACAAAAAAAAAATGAATTATTGTTTTACTTGAAAAATTAAGAGAATTAGGGGAAAGGATTAAGGGAGAATTAGGGGAAGGGACTAAGGGAAAGAGTGAGACTCAACCATAGTGAGTGACACGTGTACCAAAAAAGTCATCCCTTATAGTGAGAGGTAAATGTGCACTATTTTTTGGACAGTAAAAATATTGATGACAAAAAATTATGATGAAAAATATTTATATACCATTTATAATAGTTTGATATATATTTATTCTTTTTCCCATAAAAATAAATAAGAATAGATCATCTCTACGCCTACTGTGGTAGTGATTTTTATAAATATACAATGACTCATGAATATCCTTGAATTGAAATGGTGAGGTAACTAACACTTTGTTTGGATCATTGTTACTCATTGTTTCATAAGGTTGTAGGTATGTATTGTATACTCTATTGATTGTTATTGTTATGGTAGATACAATGTTTGGGAAGACTGGTATGTGTGTGTTGTTTAATAACAGTGTTAATATTTTATTTTGATCGTGTCTATGTATTTATAATTACTAAAAAATTCAATTATATAGGATATAAGTTTGATAGATTTAAAGAATTAAGATAAAGAGTAAAATAGTATTGGAAATATTATATAAATATATAAATTGAAACAACAGAAATTAATAACAACGGGAACTACCCAAATGGTTATTCCATAGAATTAGGGATTTTCCATTGTTACCGTAACAACGAAATGAACTATACTACAATACATTTTCCCAGTAATAATCAACACAAAACATTGTAGGTTAAGTAACGACTTTTGCAATACCAGACAAGAGATAACAATGATCCAAACATAATGTAATGGTCATCTCAATGAGACCTTGTCAAATAATTAGAAATCGCTTGATAAAGTGTATAAATATAAAGATAAATTTAGGAATGTAAAATAATAGTATTAGTAAAGTGTTGGTGTTAATACATAAATTACTTTTTATATATTATTTAATTTAATATATTAAAGAAAAAAACATATATTATACAAATATATCCACCATAATTACGATAAAAAAAAATGTAATAAAGCTTTTGAGAGATTATTGTATCTTTAAAATGCCCGTGCATGCATCAAATTTGATAATACACGTGCACGTGTTTGGACTCAGGATTTGGAGAACTAATCTTTTTCTCCTTTTTCTTTACATATAAGTTGTTTTAGTTAAAAAAATTCATTCAATTTCTAGAATTGAGACTACTCTAATATGTACTTTTCTGTTTTTTTTAATTGTCTATTTTTGAATTGGTATATGACATAGTAAATTTATTATTCTACCTCTATTAATTATAAAGTAAATGAAATTTTTTATATTTTTCAAAGTAATTAATCATTTAATTATAGATATAATAAGTAAAAATATTATTCTTTCTTAATTATCAAAATGAATAAATAATTAGAGATATCTATAAAAAAAAATAGATAAATAATTAAAGACGAAAATAATAATAATTACATAATCAATATAGTACCATAAAATAGGGGTTTGGGAGGATAGGTATACACAAGTTTTACACTTACTCAGAGACAACTTTATGCATTGTAAAATAAGACACTTGCCTTAATCCCAGACATTTGTGATGTCCCCCCTTTTTCTTTAGCAATAATATAATTATTATAGATTTTTTTTTCAAAAAATAAATACGGCAATACTAAAAAAACGTACTTTCCGTTTCATTCTTTTAAAAAATCATTATTTATTAGAAAGGTGACTTTTATATAAAAAAAGAAAGAACTCAATTATGCATTTCTAAATAATTTTGCATATTAAAAAAAATTAAAAAAGACGTTTCTCAAGAAAGAACAATTAAGAATATATAAAAGTGAAAACGTAACAAAATATTTTGAATAGTAACTGCAGGTAGTACGATAATTAAAGTAAGAATAACAAATAGTAGCAAAATTTCTATTAAAAAAAGTTAGAAAACTAGTAATACGAAATCAAAATACAAGAAAACAAATAGTGACAAAAATTGAAAAAGTTAAATTAAATTAAAAAGCTAGTAATACGATAATGAAAATACATAAAACAACAAATAATAGCAAAAATTGAAGAAAAAAAAATGAAGATAGAACATAAATAATACAATAATTGAAGTAAAAGAAATATTTTTTTATACATAAAGAAAAAAAATAAAGATAAAAAACTAGTAAGACGATATTAAAGTACAAGAAATAACAAATAGTAACAAAAATTGAAGGAAAAAAAAATTAGCAATACGATAATCAAAGTACAAAAAATAATAAATAATAACAAAAATTTGAAAGACAAAATATAGAAAATGATTAAATACGATAACCAAAATATAAAAATGCAACAGATAGTAACAAAAATAGAAAAAATTAAAGACTCAATGAAAATGTGATATATATGAGTTAGTTAGTTAAACCAATTATGCGCGGGAAAAAAACAACCCAAACTGCCAAGGCTATAAATACATTTCTTCTTCGTCGTCGTCTTCCTCACGAACCAAACTCCATTTCTTTTTTTCTCTGAAATTCTGATTCTCTGCTCCAAGAAAAGATGAAGAAAAACCAAAATCCCTATAACCCATACCTTCCCAAAGAAAATGGTTCTACAAGTTTTGAAAATGGTTCTACAAGTTTTCCAGCCTCTATTGATCCTCCTTCAAATGCACCAGACCCTGTTCCTTCTTTCGCAAGTCTCCCACTTCAATTCGATTCTAATCGATCGAGTCTATCGATGCGTTTCGCTCGTCTATCTACTTCAGAAAACCAACAAGTACGCCAGCCAATAATCACTGATCCACATAATCAAGATCAGTATCTTCTCACCTCTGACATTGGCTCTTTTTCTCATGGATCTGGCGCTGTTTTCAAAGCTCTATATACCGAACACAGACCAGATTCTGAAATAACTGCGCATTCTAGATGGGTCACTTTGAAGATCATCGATATGAATGATAATGAAAGTGAAAGTCGTGATCTCTGGCGTCAAGGTAAAACAGGTCTTATGGATACTCCTTACGGAAAAATAATTGGATCTAGGAAAATCTTCAGTGTTGTAACCAACATTTTCAGTGATAATGATGAGTTGTTATGTGTTGTTTTGCCGTATATGTCTGAGGGATCTCTTCGATATATTCTATCTACTCGCCCTCAGAAAAAATTGTCAGAGGAATTCATTTTTGTTGTTCTTAAACAAGTGCTTATTGGTCTAAGAGATGAAATTCATGTTGAGTTTAATCCAAAGGTTCATAAAACTTTGAATGCTGGAGATATCTTTGTTCATTTCGACGATGCTACTCAAGAAATATCGATCAAGTTAGCATATGAAGTATCTGCTTATGATTCCGAAACCCAAAATCAAGGCAATAATCGATACGCTCCGTTTATGAATCCGAAAAATATTTTTAGATGGGGTGCTGCACCAGAGGTGTATGAAAGAGAAAATGAAGGTAGGAGTGGACCAAAATCTGATATTTGGTTATTTGGAATAACAGCACTGGAATTAGTGTATGGGGATTTGCCTGTTCGGAATCGTGTAGACTTCAATTATATAGTCGATGAGATAAGGAAGAAGAAGAAACTGCCCAACTCACTTAAAAAGATGATGATCAAGAGGGATGGGAGATTCAAGGAAGTGATGAGGAATGTGGTTAATCGAAAGAAAAGGGTGTTTTCGGAGGAGTTTGAGGAGATTGTTCTTGCTTGTCTTAGAGAAAATCCAGTGAACAGACCAAGTGCTGATCAGCTTTTGAATGCTCCATTCTTTAGTGATTCTAATGACAGGTTTAAGCAATATGTGTTGAATGGTAGAAATTGAACAACTTTTCGAGCATGATGGTTACTAGTAAGAGTAAAAATTTAGATATATTCAGCAGATTCTTGGATTAACATTGATGTATAGTACATGAAATCCTCTGTTTTTCTGAGTTTGTGGATTGTATACATGAAATGGAACTTCTGCTGGATTTCTTATTTTCTTCTGCTACTGATTTTTATGTGCAAATCTATGTCGAATACTTGTGGATTCGATTAGTCTATGAAATAATGGTACAGAAAGATATGAGATGTCTTCGAATCACCAGTCTTGATTCGATGGTTTAAATTCTAGAAGCACGAGTCTTGATTCGTTCTACGATATACTCAGTAAGCTCTCATACATAAACATATAAATTTTTGTTGTTAGAAAAGACTTGAATCATTATAAGGATATAAACTTGCACAAGCTAAAACAGGAACATGAGTAAATTTGTATACATTATTATTAGGTGAAAGTATCAAGAATCATTTGTGTTTCTGCTAATAGAAAAGATTACATACTCCACCACCTTGTGTTGATCCAACATAGGTACACATATGGTAATGGATATCAACACCTTTTTAAGAACTGTTCTGTTAGTTCCTTACTGAAGCTTTATTGGCATACTACTGCTTCTTGTATTAAAATGCATATGAGGCCTATTTTGATTCAACTAATGAAAAATAGAGAAAGGTGGAGATGATGTGCTATGAAAAATGGGTAGTATATGTCACGATATCCGAGACTACCTCTTAGTTGTAACACGGTGCTTGAAATCATGAGTGACCCAAGCTAACTCTTGATATTGACATAGTCATGAGCAACTAAATATGAACAAATAAAAGTAAGAAAAAGACTGAGCAGAAGCATGATTATGGAATATTGGTTTAATATATTTTTGGACAAAGTTTTGTATACAACAACTGTAATGTGAAAGGAATCTAAAATAGAATAGACTGAATACAACAATTCTAACTGAATGTCCATGAAGTCTCTACTAATATTGATTATAGTTAGTGGGACATGAGTCCCGCTTACCTTATTCAATACATGTGAATAGAATAGCTTCAACTAACTAGGATCCTGATAGTAACATTCTGAATGTACGTCATATGAAATATGTAGGAACAAGAGGTATGTGAATCATCACGAACAATGTACTAAGTATGAGATATATGGATGATGAATTGTAAAGCTAGATTTGATGAATCTGGGACGCTAGATTGAATATGAAATTGAAATTCATGAATTGATGAAATGACCAAGTAGTAAACATGCAATTGATAAATATTGAAACGAAATTAACTAATTAAATATAATGCCAAAACAATAATCTGAAAAGCTAAATTGTAGGATATTTTCTTAATCTATATAAAACCATGTGAGTAGTAACATGGAGTCTGTTATTTTATTTCCATACTGAAAAGAGATTGTCCTACATGTCAAGGTAAGGACTATGAATTTGACCTAAGGTGGATCTTCTAACTAATTTCTATATGAGACAAGAATCTATGGTGACACATTGTTCTGGGACTTGGGGATTTCTACTATAGGTTCACGAACACTAAACGGAAAAACCTTCACTCCAAAATCTCGCTCGGTGCTAAGTAACTTCCGATGGAAATATATAAAATTATACCATATTCATAATCTTATTTTTTTTTAAATGGTGAGAATCTAATAATACCAATTCAATTATAAAGATTCATAAATTATAAGAATATCTCCTTTGAAATATCATGACTTCATAACATATCAATTCATAAGAGATACTTAATCGGAAGCATCTGAATCATGAGATATTTCCATCTTTCCACTCCACCTTCTCCGCTCAAGCTCTAAGACAAAATTCAAAGGCAAATCAAAGCATAAGACTTCCAAGTAAGATTTTTTCAAATATTTTTAATGATTATTCTTCAACTAATGTTCTTTCAAATCTTTTTCAATATTCTTCTTCAAGGTAAATACTTCTCTAAAGATTTTAATCTTTCCAATTCAAGTCACTTCTTAAAATCATGAATCATTAATAGTATTATTAGCCCTTGGCCATAACATTTTCAAGAAACTAATTCTAGAACCTCAAGAAATGATTTCTTCATCGTTCTTGTTCAAATTAGGGTTCTTTTTTAAGATCCATGGAGCATGTAAGGTATGTAAGATTATTAAAGTAAGGAACTTTGTTCTTCCTCACAGCCTACTCCTACAATATATGTTTTTAAGATCAAAGCTAGGGTTTTTATCCTCAATTTTATGATTTTGAATTTCATTTATCTCCTATCATTGATTTTTAATTTTTATCATCAAAATTATGATATTTATGCCATTAATGATTATGGAATCATTATTCATGATTATTATACCACATGGACCTCTTTCTAACTAAAGTTATTTAAAAATCTTATCGTAGTATTTCATGGTTCATGACTTCTTTAAAATCTTGAACATACTTTAATTATGAAATTAATGCATATGAAATATGTTTTCAAATAAAATTTATTAGAAAGGGTTCATGCAGTATACTAATCATGAACCATAAATCAATAATCAATAGTAACATAAATACCATTGTTTTGATGATAAAAATCAAGAACTAATAATCGGAGATAAAGGAAATACAAAATCATAGAATCTTTGGTAAAACCCTAACTTTGATCTTAAAAATATATATTGTAGGAATAGCGGCTAAGGAAGAACAAAGTTTCTCACTTTAATAACCTGTGATTGGACAACTTCTCCCCATTTTACATTTTGGTTCCTTCGATGCATTTATGTACTCAATCTCCAAATTTCATGCATGTATGTATCAATGTTTAAAGACACGACTATAATAATATTAATTCAATTATATTTATACAATTTATGTAATGTTTTTATGACAAATTCATAAATGATAAAAATTAGGGGTATCAAAAGTGAACCCAAACATAGATAACCCGTTCAATCCGTCTAGAATTTTAAGGATTGGACTCAAGATAGTTTGAATTGGGTTCAATCTCAACTCATTCAAGCATAATTAATTTGAAGAGAATCCTCAATTGAGCCCAATTCAATATTCAATTTCAACCCGTTTTTAAACTTTTTATTAAGATATGTTTCTATATTTAAGGTATAAATTATTATCTATATAGTATCTTTTAAGGTTTATTCATCCATTTGTTACTATTTTAAAAAAATAAATTCGAGCTAAAATTCAAATCGTAATTATAAAAGTTAAATATCATTATGTTAAATTAGTGAGATTAATCGGATCAAATTGGGAGGGTCCAGACCCAACCCGTTTTAAAGTCCATTCGAGCCTAAAGTAAACTTGGGCGGGTCAAGAGCCAATCCGACTTCTGTCTCAACCCATTTTAATATTTTCAATTTCAGCCCAACTTGTCCATTTGACACCCCTAATAAACAATAATAATTTTGACTCAGACGAAACATACATATATGAATAATTATATAATTAATATACATCAATTAAATATTTCACCAATTTTTCTATCAAAAAATTAATTACTATTTCTGTGTACATATCCACCACAAAATTGAAAATGATCTACTATTCATTTTTAAAAAAGCATATGCTAATTGAATTTCTAAAAAACAATTAATTTAAAACATTGCTCTTATTTTACAACAACTTCTTGATATGTATAAGGATGTAACTGTCTTTTAAATAGAAGAAAAAAACTTTAAAGAACATGAAATGTTTTACCATCATGGGCATCGATATTTAAATTAGGCGTTATACATATTAAATTTTTTTTAATAAAATTGATAAAGATATTAAAAGAATTATATAATTGAAGTCATTGATATATTGCGCTTTTGAAATTCATTTGATAACTTAAGTATCTCATGCTAATTATATTAGTATAAATACTTCGAAATATTATAATAAATATACTATATGTTGCATAAAAATTGAAATAAGAAAATACAAATTAGGATCGATGAATGATGATCATATTCAACTGTTATTATTATCATTATAAAACACATCACACTAAAATAGCAAAGGACAGAAATCACATACTTTTTGTTATTTTCTGTATTCAAATTAGCAAATCAGAAGAAACCAACACTTTTAAGGCAAAATTACCATTTGTCCTCTAAAGTTTATAATTACAGAAATCTCTCAAACTGATACAATAATATAACCGATGATACATTAATCTAATGTGCAAGATACATTACATTTCATATATGATACACTAATCTGATGTGCGAGATACATCAATTTGATGTGTTGATACATTAATCTGATGTGGGAAAATGAAGAATCTTGAGAATTTGTAAAACTAATAGAGAATAATAGTATAATAAGAGAACTTAAAGATGAAATTTCTATCATTTTTCCAATATTATGTATCCAATCAAAATTTCTTTGCAAATGCTTTTCCCGAAGTTATATTTCCTTTCAAAAGATGAAAAAAACTTTTTTTTTGTGACCAAAAGAAGGGAACATATGCTATATCGAAGGAAACAAACAAAAACAGATTGTGATGAAAAGTTTGGGTTTGTAATTCGATATGAAAAAATATTGTTGGATGTGTCACCACAACCAACAGGGTGCTGTTCTACAGGACAGAAATTAAAACTAATCATATTTCAATATAAATATTGAATATCAAATAATAAAAGTAAAAGATAAAATGATAAAGAAAAAATAAGCTCAATTTTGCTCGCCTTTATCCTCTATCCTCCCAACATGTAGCTAAATACAATAGTTTTTTATACAATTATATTTACTAATATACAAATCAATTATATCATTTGTATTTGTGATACAACATATATTCAACACCGCTTTCTCACAGATTCACAGATGTTGCTCGCCTCTCTCTTCTATCTCCTAGTCTTGCTAGCCTCTCTCCTCCCCAAACATGTAGCTATGGACCCTAATTAAGCAAATTATAGCTACAAATCTCTAATTAAGCCAAAACTATAATCATTTTTAAAGTCCCTCTTAATTTAATTCATTTTTATTTGATTTAAATAATTAATCTAATTCAATCCACAAGAAAAAATAAACTCTGAAATATACAAATTTGAATTAGTCAAGTCCAATATGAATATCAAGCACTGAATAAGAAATAAAAAACCAAAAAAAGATTAATTACAAAATTTCCACATTTTAATTTACTTATTACAATTATCCTCGAGAAGTTTTTAAAATTTTTAAAATTCCTCATTTCTCTCTCAAGTCAAAAATGTCATAAATGTATCCAATTCTCTTTTTATTGTATGAACCTTTGATTTTGGCCATTTTAATATATTAACTCTAATATTATTATATCCGTTTGAGAGATTTCTGTAATTATAAACTTTTAAGAGATATATTGTAATTTTACTTTAAAAGTATGTAATTTCTGTAATTTACCCAAAAAAAAAAAAAAAGCTAAAGTAGAAAGGTTGGACCAACCCAAGCCCCAATTAAATCGAGCTCTCTTATACATACAAAACACCGAAAAAAATAATTAAAAAAAAATATATAAAAAAATCCAAAAATGAAAAAGTGAGGACCAACCAAGGCCTTATCATCAGAAATTGTCTCCCAATCATACCCTCTATCAATCATGAACATAAGACTACAATAAGAGGAAAGTTCAGACACATCACTCTCCATTTGTATTTTATATTTCACATACAACACTTAGCTCCTTCTTCATTTGTTTTTTCATATTTTTTCTTGTTTATATGCCTTTTCCAACAGCTCTGCAAAATTGACCAACTCTCCTAACAAGTGTTCTCCTCATCTGGTATGTTCTTGTCTTGTGGATATAAATTTTAAATTTTCATGTATTTACTTTTTGGTGTTCACTTTTGTTAAGTGAAATTTATGTTTTTGTTGGGGTAAAAATCATCAAATATATGAAATTTGACTTTTTTCGCTGTCAAAAAGCTGGATCTTTATGTGCTCCCTGACCTGTCCCAATCAGTTTTAACTCTTAAGAAATAATAAGGGATAATGCACAAATAGCCCTTCAACCTTGTTCGAAATTTTAAAAAAAATACACTTATACTATACTAAGATCCTATTATTCTGAACTTATTGTATTAATAATTTTCGATCCCTTTTTGGCCTGTGGCACTATCTTGTGGATCCAGCGCTGATTGACTTTTTTTTCAAGCTAATACCACGTAGATTGAAAATGGTAGAAAATTACTTATAAAATAAGTTCAGGGTAATAAGATCTATAAGTGTGTCGCTGAGATTTCGGACATAGGTTGAGGGTATACTTTTACATTTTTCCAAATAATAAAGTGAGATTTTTGAATTTTATGGTATTGAATTTGACTAAACATAGAAAGAGATTATTTTTTGGGATAAACCAAAAAAAATGTAAAAGACTTAAATTGGGAAAGAGTGAGTAGTTGTGAACTCTCACCTTGTTAAAATTATGGAATCTTTAATTGATTAGTTAAAATTAGAGAATCTTAGTTGATTGACTATCTGAACTGTCAGCTTATGGGTGAGGTTCGATTCTTGAGGCTTTGTAAGAAAAGTGAGTTACCTCATTAGCCTAAGGGCTTTGTAATGTTTCCTTTTCCCTCTTTGTCCTACAGTCAGTGTTCTTTACTGAATTCTGATCTCAGATTGGTGTCACTTGAGTACTCACTCCCTTTCAAATTATGTGACATAGTTTGAATCGTCACGGAGATTGAGAAGCTTTTGAAAGTTATGATCTGAAGCATGTCATACGTTTGTGTGGCTATATAACTTTTGAAACATGTGCATTAAGATTAGCTTTGTGGTTATCCACTTATTATATCAATCATGTGTTTTTATGATTTTGTAGTATCTAAAATGAGCACCTTAGATGTCGCACGCGCTGAGCTTGCACTTGCAGTGTTGTATTTGAACAAAGCAGAAGCAAGAGACAAGATATGCAGGGCTATACAATATGGTGCAAAATTCCTGAGTGATGGACAGCCCGGGACTGCTCAAAATGTTGATAAATCCACTAGTTTAGCAAGGAAATTGTTCCGTCTTTTCAAGGTCGGGAATGTGATGTTGAAATGCGTGACCATCTCTTTTATCTACTTAAATTATGTCTTTCAATACACCACCTCATGTACGACCTGATCCCAAGACCTTTGTCTAATCTGGTGGTACCATGTTGATGTGTGTGACCATCTTATCTAAAAGCTTAAAACTTAAAACTATTAGAGATAACAGACTTTTATTTATTTAATTATGTCTTTCGAAAATGGATTTTCATGATAAGAGAAATTCTTGTTTTAACAATAATATGGTGGTCTGTTTTAGGAGTAGCAAAATTTCTATTCCGAATTCTCCTCATTTCCACGTTCATACAATACGCCTCATTTTATTATGCTGTGCTACAGTTTATCAATGATCTTCATGCTCTTATTAGCCCAAATGCCCCAGGAACCCCACTTCCACTCATCTTGTTGGGAAAGGTAAAGAATCTAACAATTTATCCTTTCGGTTTCTTGTTAGTTCTTTTGTTTCCTTGCTAACAAACGTCTTGATTTCAGTCGAAAAATGCATTACTATCAACTTACTTGTTTCTGGATCAATTTGTCTGGCTTGGAAGGTCAGGCATTTACAAGGTATCGAATTACTTTGTATCATTAATCCTGAAATTTGTTATGAAGATAACGAAGATGAATGAATATCCTCACGCTCTTTCTTTTGTTTATATAGAACAAAGAACAAACGGAGTTAATTGGCAGAATCTCTTTCTTTAGTTGGATGGGATCCTCAATTTGTACCGCCTTGGTGGAGGTAATTAAGTTGTATAACATGTTATTTACCCTCATTGGTAAATTGGATTTATGGCTCCTAATATTTGGTTTTATGCCACTAATTTTGTTCATTGTTACTTAAACCAGATTGGAGAACTTGGAAGGCTTTCATCATCAATGAAAAAGTTAGAAAAGGAACTAAAGAATACTGATAAATATATGGTTTGGGAATTTCAACCATTTTTCGCTTGTTTACTATTGAAAATTCTGCTTGTAGATTGTTATCCTTATATGGTTAAACCTTCTATTGCAGAATGAGCAATATCGAAGTAAGCTTCAAAAGTCGAATGAGAGATCTCTAGCCCTGATTAAGGCAGGCACAGATATAGTGGTTGCTGTTGGATTACTTCAATTGGCACCCAAGAAAGTCACCCCTCGTGTAACGGGAGCCTTTGGCTTCGTTAGCTCGCTGATTTCATGTTATCAGGTGTGTATTACTACTTACTACAAGTTCTACACTCGTCTTTTCATCCATAGAAATGTAAAGATAAAAAAGTTACAAAGGGGTGCACCCCAAGCTTCGGTTAAGTACATCACATGTGAGTTAGATGCACGTTCCATATCTGTAGCCAATTGGAATCGAGCTAGCTAGAAGCCCACGTCTCTGGTACTGAGTTGTTTAATTTTGCTCGTGCAGTTGCTTCCGTCATCGCCAAAGGACAAAGCGTCCTGATAAAGGTCTGATGCTGCTCAAGATCATTTCCCAATTCCCAGATCACCAGAATAAGTTGTTATAAGTTATTTTAGCAGTTTGTGCAACAAATTGTGGTGGAATTACACCTTGTTGTTTACTATATGTTAAAAATTACGTGTTTTTAAGTCTCATAGATCTTGTTATCAACATTAAATAATAAAAGTTCTAAATTATATATACGAATAAGATAAAGAATCTGTATGCTATCAGTGTAATTGTAAAAGCAGAATGTGTTTCTATATTTTGGATAACTTCGATATTCGGTAATATCGTATCGAAAGCAGAGGGTTCATTTTATTTCGTAATATGTTATTAGTACTAACCTTCAATTTATTTTCAAATGAATTAAGTTTATATCTTATACATAATAAACACATGTATTTAGTGGCATGTTGATTTTTACTCATCTATTTAAATTTTAGTTAGTTCACTTCATAAGTATTTAATGTATCTGATTCTGTTATTATTTACATAGTTATATTAGTTTTGGCATATAATAAGTTTCTTCTAGCTATTCTTAGATTTAAATAATATAAAATAATGTCGTTATAGTTTTGTTTCTTGAATATCTTATGATACGTACTGTATAAATTTTTATTTATGCATATTATTGTCATAACTTATTTTATATATATCTTGTAATAAATTATTATTGATACTAATTATTGCAATAAATAAAATGATACTTTAAAATTTAAATATTAAATAAATACTTGATAATTGAATCTAATAAAGTCTGTAAGTTAAATTGTTTCAACAACATGTACTTAATATGTCAATAAAATATTTTGCCAACTCTTAAAATTAGCATTACTGTTTTTGCAGATATATACAAATCAGAACTAATGTAATTATTATTATGAAGGAAGCTTATCAAAATGTAAAAATATTTTGTTAGCTTATCATTGAAGTAGAGAAACAAAAAGTAGCCATATTTTTTTCTATTCTGAAGTGTATTTCTCAATCAAATATATAATCTTTATACACACAAAAATGGGCTAACTTGTAAATGTTAATATGATAAATTTGGAATATATTATGTAGATCATTTTGTCTATTACTGTAGCAAATCAATATCTATTGACGAAATGAGAATATATGAAATAGAATTAAATATTAATAATCTAGTTAGTCGAAAATTTTCTTTTTGTTTGTAATTGATTGGTGGAATTATTCAATTTTTGTTGAGTTGTGAGCATAGTCACAAGGGAGTAATATAGTATATACGCAGTAAAATTCATATAAAAGTATGCATAGCATCGATACTGAAATTAACTTTTAAACGAAAACGCCGCTTTTTTTAGTTTACATTCAAATCAAAGTAAATCAAACCTAAGCGGTCACGACATCTTGTTGATATTGATTGAGGAGTTTGATGGAGTTTAACTGACATAAGTTTGATTTAAATTTAAAGTTGACGGATTAAAATTTGATATTTTACTACTATATAAAAATATGAAGTTGAGGACAATCAAGGATAATATGTTAGTCATTTCATATGCATCTCATTTTAAAAAAATTTAAATTCTATTTTTAAATTAGTCAAAATATTTTTTCAAGTGGCTAAATTTCCCACATAAGTTACATGATTATTCTAGAAACTATAAATCATAAGAGTTTTCTAGAAGTAAGTCCATGACTCAAGTAAATAGACAATAACACATTCTTCAAATCATTCACTCCTCAATTCTCTCCCCTCTCATGTCATATACCAATAAATTTGTCACCTTTTATCTGTAATTTGCATCCTAAATAATACATGTTTCGGTATAGATCTCTTATTAGGAAGATCAATAATGCAATTTTTTTTAACATTAAGAATTTTATTTTTAATTAATTCCCTACATGATGATTCTACTTTTGTAAAACAATTAAAAGACAAAAGTAAAATTCACTGTTTCTTAGTGTGAACACCTCATCTTTTAGACTTGTACACATAACAAATTTTGAACAAAATTCAATTGATCCACATTTTTCAAACATTCTTATGAATATGATAATGAATCAGTTAACATGTTAAATTCAACATCAATCACAATTGCAATTCTCAAAAGGCCTAATTCATAAGCAATGCATCCAGTGAGCAAGCTCTTCAAAAATAAAATTTTCAAAAAATTTAGAGCATGTTATAACCTTCCTTTTTGTTCTCTTTAGACTTTTGAATTTCATAGCGTTTCTTTTATTTTTGGATTGTAAAATTAGTTTTTGTAGTATCTAATTTATTTGATTTCACTTTTTATGTATAATCTCAAAATATGTCATTATCTAATTAATTGACAAACATATATTTATTTATTACTATTATTTTATCATCAGCTAAAATCAGTTTAGGCAAGTTTTGTAAATTATTATTTTAACTGCCTTATGTTGAAATACTGCAATATATATGATATTAAATTTTGTTAATATTTTTAAATTCTCATTATTTGAGATAAAACATTCATCCATCAGATATATAAATTAATTTTAAAAAAAGATCTTTCCTTAGTATACTAAATTGTTCTCCAATATAAAGTCATAATTTTTTTTATCCTTTCATCATTTTGTAAAGAATGAGATGATTAATTCTAATTTTTATCAAGTAGGTCATTGTTTTTGTTTGTTAAACACCTATAAAATAAATTTATAAGTGTACTCAAAATTAATCTACAGATGGATCAGTAAGAAAATTTTTAATATATTGAGACTCATAATTTTAATCTTATTTCTTGAATGATTTTCAAATAAAATAAAAAAAGAATATCATTAAATTAATTATTTAATTCGAATATGTATGTTTGACATGATGTTAAAATAATCACGAAAACAACTCATATTTTATTATTTTTACTTATAATGTTTATTTGAAAATGTCAAAGATAATTTTTATATTTGAATATTTGATAAAGAATTAAATTTTTTGATGTATCCTTAGATTGTAGAAATAATTTTTGGCCTTTATTAACTTTGTGCCCTCCTCGATCCCTCTCTAAAGGAGTATAGTTTGAAGTCTAAACTATTGGCTATAGTTCTCATAAGTAGTTTTTTCTCATTGTTCCTTGATTTTATCGAATACGTTGTCTTTCTTTCTCTCTCTTACACACATGTTCTCCATTGTAAGTTATTAAATGTGGCTGTGAATTTTTATTGGTTTAGCGCTTCCTATTTTGAAATGTTTAATCTCTTTTTTTCTTTTTGGAATAGGAAGTAACTCTTTGAAAATTACAAAGCAACGACATATTCTGGCCATGGACAACATTTTCAATATCCTAAGTTATTTATGTGTTCATGGTGCAAACTTTGAAGTACCAACAAGGGTAGAAAAGTGATGCGTTGTGTTAAACATATAGCATAGGATGATGGATAGTGTAATGGGCCAATGACACATACGCTTGGGTTTGATTTTGCAAGTGAATTAAAGGAAGTAATAGGTAAGTGTGATATATATGATTGTATGTAGGGGTGTAAAAAGAATATCAAAGATTGATCGAACCAATAGAATGAAATCGTATCGAACCGATTTATTAAAGAAATAATATCGATTTATTAAATAAATATTTAAAAAATGGGATTAGTGTTTACAGTATACCGTGTCAAACACGTAGGATACTTTTCATTTGTAAAGAAATCAAAAAATTATGAATCGAGCATTATATATATATTTTTCTAACATTTTCATATATAAATACAACATAGGTCCTAGATATCTGGTGACAATCAGATTAAACACAAAAAAATAACATCATAATTTACGTGTATATATATATATATACACATGTATGTATGTACGTACGTACGTATGTATGTATGTATATTATATGACACCAAGAATATTATATGAACATCTAATATACGTAATATAGTATATTGTGTATACATCTATCTTACAACACAATGTATAATCTGTCCATATTAATGTTATAACACAAAGTATTTGTATGTACATTCATTTTACAATACAAAATATATTTACATGGACATCCATTTTACAACAATTTAAGATTGTCGATACACTTAGAGGTGGATTCGGGATTTACAGTCTGTTTGTGCCAAGTAGACTCATCGATTGAATTAACTTTAGATTTGATCAAATTATTCATCCTTTTGATATATATGATAAATTTATGGGATAATGCATAAGTACCCCCTCAACCTATTCCAAAGTCTCAGAGACACACTTATACTATGCTAAGGTCCTATTATTCCCCGAAACTTATTTTATTAACTATTCTCAGAACACGTAGTTGCACGTTGGATCCCATGTTATTAATGGCAAATGTTTCAAATGAATGATTATTGTTAGAATATTGTGAATTATACAATATTTAAAGGGTAAAAATAAGGTTCTGGTAAAAATTCAACTAGTTTGACAACTGCAAAGTCAATAGAATTGAAGAGTTTATGCTTGTATTGATTAAAAAACTTTTTCATTAATCATGTGGGAACACTATATTTATTGGTTAAAAAACCAAGCTTACTAATTCTATTATATGATTGGTTACAAGATTGCCAAATATCTAAACACTATATTTCCATACAAAATGAAAGAATGAAGAGTTAAAGAAGGTTAATTAAACAAAGCTATATATCAATAAGAAAAAAAGACCATAGGAATAAAAGATTACATAAGAACTATAAGCTGGAAAATATAAAGTGTAATGACTAATATCTGCTATTCAATTTATAAAGCAGAAAAAATTGTGTATTATGAAAGGGTGAACTGAGGTATTTATTGTAGAAGATAAAAAGTTTAGAATTAAAGTCATTTACGAAGTGAAAAATAGTAAATTGTGACATCTAACCATGTCTTCTTTACAATAAATATTGATAGTATATGAAATCTCTCCATATGATCTAACCTCTCCTTCATATGCTCTAAGTTTATTTATTTAATCTAAACGGGTATTGTTTTAAGTGACTCAAATTCACCAAATAGAAAAAAAATGTTAAGTAACTCAATGATAATGGCAAAAGGAAATAAACTCAAAATGCATTTCAAATTATTACGTATATTTTTGGTTATGTAAAAACTTTCTATTATGGAAAACTTAAATTACTATTTAATAATAATAAAATAATATAACAGATATTGTAGTTAACTCAACTATATAGAAGTTATTGTGGTAATTCAACTTTCATTTTTTGTTTCCATTTTATAATTATTATATGATTAATGTTCTACCTTTTCGGCCGACGTGGGGCACTATCTTTTGGGCGTCCGAACGCTGCGCTTGACTTTTTTTAAGTTAGTGCCACGTAGGCCGGAACAGGGTAGAAAACTACTCATAAATAAGTTTAGGGGCGGTAATAAGACCTTAATATAGTATAAGTGTATCTCTGGAATTTCGGACATAGGTTGAAGGGGTATTTGTGCATTTTCCCTAAATTTATCAATAAAATATGAATAATAAGATGAATATTTATGTATTACATATATGACAAATTTACACTCCACATTCGGCTAAAATCATGATATTAACAAATTTAAAAGTTCCAATAATATTACCAATATTATAATTATTCATCAGTCATTAACAATTGTCCTCGATGACTTTTCATATTCTGAAAACGATCGATAATGACATCATTACATCATTACTTACATTTATAAATATATCACGCTTTAAATTTAAAATACTAGATAATCATTTAAATATTGATCCCTAATGCTATTTCACATTTTAATTTTATGTGCCTCATTGATGAGAATGCTCTCTCCACAGTTGTTGTAGCAATATACAAAATCAAAGTGAACATTACAAGTAAATAAACACGTGAATAAGTTACCACAAGATTTGCTTCAACTAGTCCCTTCACCAAATCATGAGTTCCTTGCAAGTTGGAGAACTTGAGATTACCACTTCATATGAATAATGAAAGTATGGAGTTGACAGTTCAAAGCTCAAATTTGTCCATCCTCAAATTCACTTGGATAACAGTTTTCTAAGTCATGATTTTATCTTTGTCAAAATTAGAGAAAGAATTGAATGGATTTAATCTACCCATTTCAAGAAGTGAATCACTACTCACTACATCAACAGTCATTAAGCTCTTCAAGTTGCACATCAATGACAACAAAGAATATTTCAACACGCATGTGGTGTGCATAACTAATCCTTAAAGACTTATGTTTTGACTTTTCGAAAAAATAAGACTCATCCAACTTGGGAATCAAGATATCATACAAATCATAAAATGAGGAATCATCAACAAAGATTCTCATCCATTTTTCCTCATATCTTGCAATCTTTTCTGTGTAATATTAAGAAACTTCACGGCATTAACAATATTTTGTTCTTTTTTTTTTGTAAAATTTTGTCTAACTCGTTTGAAATTGCCAACACTTTCAACATAAAGTGAACCACAAAAATAAATTTAAATATTTTAATCTTTGTCAAAAGATACTTTGCTTGATTTCTATCTCTTGATATGAACCCTTCAAGTTCAATCACTTCAAGAATATGAACAACCGATGATAAAATAAAAATAAAGTTATCTAATGCTTTGAAGTGTGATCCCTAACGAGTATCACCTGGTCTTTGAGATCCACGTTCTTGATGTAATCCTTGTCCTTTAAGAATTTACCGAATTTAAATAATTCCTCAAACTTTTAGCTTGGTGATGACAGAATAAGTCTCTACGCTTGAAATTGTTAGGATATACTATTAACCATGCGTTTTGATATAATATTAATATTGAACAATTTTTTATTCATTTATTCAATTCAATAAAGTGTTACAAAATACAGTAATTGCTATATGTGTCCTCAACTGATATAGTAGTGATTGGGTATAGAGTTTAAGCTTATAACAGAAGATTAAATCATCGGTTATATAAGTCTAAAATTTATAGTTCCACAATCATAGATGGAAATTTGGACAAAACCATCAGAAAGATTTTGTAGGCACGAGATTAAAGTAATTATCTGGATATGAGAACTGACATAGTTCTATCTCGTGCTAGTGCATTGTATGTATGAACGGGACCAAGCAGAGATAGGGGTTTTAGATGACTGATAAAATATATTCTCTAAAACCTATTAAATGTATTTAATTCTTAATGTTGCTATAAGGATTATATTGTATATATTAAGTATCATTGTGATTTATTAAAAGGTGAGATCGTGAGATGGGTCAATATGCCTGTAGATTGGATGATAATAAATATATTGGTGTAATAAGTAGCTAGTGTGGAATACATGTCTCAGTATAGAGATGATGGTGTACACCGTTCATGAGAAAGCTGATAAGTTTCTATGGTGTAAACCCGAACGGTCGAGATTATAAATCAAACACATGAAATAATAATTTTAGTATTTCTTTAAAAGAAGTAATCATTGAATAAAATTCGTCAATAATTTAATTTATTGATTAGTATCGATAATCTTAACATGGGAAATTACATAAGTGTTTAATGGTGAATTTAAAAAGGAAATAAAGGAGTGCAATTACGAATTTTTAGTGGAATTATTTGTAATTTATTATGGTAAGAATAATTCAAATTAATTATTTAGTATTATTTCCATAATAGGGAGCCTCAATAATAAATTCTGTTGTCCCTCTGGTGCCCAATTTAACTAGAACTCAGAATCCTATTTTCTAGAAAAAGAAAAGAAAAAAATGTGTTCTTCTCCAAAAGGAAGAAGAAACGTGTAATGTTTTTTTTTGTTCAAAGAAAAGAAATTCTCTTTGGACTAGGAATACAACTCTATATGTAGGGATTCTTCTGACCCAAGTATTGAAAAAGTTCAATTATTAATTGGGATCACTGTAGAGGACTGTAGAGCTGGAGTTGGGATTCATTCAGGTATCGAACACGCTTCAAGAGGTATTTGAGTTAATTTTCAGCCAGCATACTGATGTGATTGTCTATGTGGAGGTTGTTTATAATTATGTAAGATGTAAGATTCTGGAATGCTTCCGCTGTGTATGCTATTTTCTAACATAAATATCCTCCAACAACATTTAATACATTACTAACATGATCAAAAAATTATTTAATGTCCAAATATTTTTTAGCAATAGCCACAAGTGTTAGTTGCAATTGATGAGCATGAATGAACATAATATGTCGATGGACTATCTTCATAATCAAAGTTATGAGCCCATTCATATGTCCCTTTATATTACTAGTCCATCATAATCTTGTCCACATATTTTGGATGGACTTAGTGAGTGACTGGAAAGCAAAGAATATATCGTTTTCTTCATTGAGCATGCTGATGTATCACTAACATTAACAAGATAGATAAATCGTTAGCTACTTCACCATTCTTATAAACAAAACGCAAAACAAGATTTATTTTTTCTTTGTGAGAGACGTCTTTTGACTCATCAACTAATACACCAAAGTAATCTCCACAAGTCTTCAGTTATTACTTTCAACGTTTCTTTCGCACAAACATTGATAATATATTTTCGAATCATAGAACAAGTCAAAGTATCATTTTGTGGGGGCATTTTCTAATACCAATTTTTCCACATCTGGATGTTTGTCCCCACGCCATTGCAAAACTCCTAAAAAGAAGTCTTGATTAGTTAAATATTCACTATCATCATGAGCTCAAAAAGATAATTCATATTGCAAAAGAAGTCTTGATACATCAATTGAGGCTTCTGAACGCATGCGGTACTCTTTTTTTAAATATTGAGAATGCTTATCAAGAGCAACTTGAATTGATTGATGATGATTTGAATAATCTAGCATCTTATTGAAACATTTGTCATGAATACTATTAACATTACCAACATGTTTACATATAATCTTTCAAATGCCTTATTTCAACTCCTAAAATCACTTTTTGTTTAAACTCATCGTTACTTCCATGACCCCATTTCTTTGCATCCATCACCACCCTAGCCCTAGATCTACTCTTTCCTCCACGCTCTATTAAACCCTTTCACCTCTGGACCATTTGACTTAATTTTCTAACTTGGCGGTATTCTTCCTCCAATTTCCGTTGGCGGATATGAATCCCTGTGAGTTGCCCCCCCTTTTGACTATGTGAACACCCTAATTTGTTCGCCCCAAAATCTCCTTATGTTTGTCCACCCATTAAAAATGGGCTATATTTCACTAAACTTACCCTAAAAGACTAAATGGTAACTCATAAAACTTATCGGCGCAATGAGCGTTTCATAATAACCACTGGATACATAGAGTTGGGAATATAGTTATTTGTTAATGCGAACTCGTCTCGAAAAAGAAGAAGTAATATCGACACTATGATGAAACAGGATGTCGACAAAAGAAAAGAAACAAAAGAGTCCATCCAAAAGGGCAAGGGGGGGGGGGCCGGGGAGCCGAAGGGCGGGCCCAACGCCGGAACGGTAGGGGCCGAAAAAGAGCAATGCAGAGCGAGGAGAGGGGGGCGGGGGGGGCGGGAGGCGGGGGACGATGGGGGGGAAACGGCACACCAATGGGACGCGCGAGTGGGACGAGGGGGGGGAACGTGCACACAAAGGGGGTCATGGAGGGGTCGGATGGATGTTTGGGATTCCTCTATTCTGCAAGACAAGTGGCTCAACTTAATTGGTGAAAGTCAATGCCTAATCCACGACACGAAGGCAGGGAAATTAACACCAAATTTCGCCCAAAACATATTATATAACCCCACACTCAGTTGAAACGTATACACGAAGAGATATGAGCAAACAAAAGAGAAGAAAAGTGAGTTAGTCTTTGGAGATTAGGTAAGAGTTAGAGTTTTTGTCGTGGTTCTTAAATTAGTGGTCAAATCAGTAGATGTGATAGAAGTTATTTTTCTTGATATACATTTCGTAGCGGATGTGTAACTTAAAAATTTCGCATTATGTAAATGAAAGTTGTCTGAAAATTGAATTATATAATATGAAGTGCTTTGAATCGGGTTATTATTAGGTAATACAATCAGTGATGCATGTTATGATTATTTTTTTATGTTTTTTCTTTTCTCGATCTGAAAAAACGGAACAAAAAGAAAAAATTTCTTGCTAACAAAAATAATATAAAATAAAAGATGTATCGACATTTTTTGATTGATATTAAGTGTATGTTATTTTCTAGAGGCACTTTATCAATTTATTTTGTGATATTTAATAGCTAATGTTTTTCTGGAGCCTAGTTTTTCACTAAAAATATAATTAAACTTTAATAAACTTGTTAGATTAGGATGAAACCTAAAATTTAATTGATTAGTAATTTACAAAACTTAGTGTGTAATACGTTTCCAATGTTTTTAAAACATTCTTTGGATTAAAAAATTATTTTAGAATAAGTTAAAAGATGTTATCTAATTCGGAATATTAAGTTTATCAATGAGAGAATATATAAAATTTCTTCAGCGTCATAACTAAAATTAAAAATAATGAGGATAGAGTAAATTAGAAACGATGAAACAAAACCCCATAAGAATAAAAAAAAAAACCCGAAAGAAACACAATATATAAAACATTTTTTTAAATAAAAAAAACGAATTAAAAAAAAAAGTGAAAAAAGGAAAACGTGAAAAAATGAAGAATCGAAAAAAAAGAGAAGAGAAAAGTGGAATAAAAAAATTTATAAAAATATATAATTATTAAAGAAAAGGGTAAAAATAAAATTAAAAAAAAGAAAAGAACGTCAAAAAAAAGATTTAAAATAAACTTTTTAAAACAAAGTAAAACAAATATTTTTTTAAAAAAAACAAAAAAAAAATTTAAAAAAAACTCTAAGAAAAGAGAAACAGAATGTTGTTAAAAAACAAAAAAACAAAAACAAAAAGGGTAATAAAAAACGTGCAAAAGGAAAAATGAAAAAAAATTAAATAAAAGAAAAACCTTTTTTTTATAAAAGAAATTGTCTTAATCTCTTTAGATTTTTTTTTTGCTAGGAATTAATTATAAAATTTAATAAAATTGTACCTCTATTTTAGTCTAATTTTTTTTTTTTAAATTACAATTCAAATTAACTTGAACTTTAATTTTTTTTCCTACACAAATTCTAAATTCACTAAATATTAAACACCTATATGAAATTCTACACATAAAACATATACATACATACATACATAAATATAATATAATTAATGTAAATAAAATAAATAATTAATAAATAAATAAATAGTGAGTGTTTCAAATTTGAAAATGGAACAATAAAAATAATAAAATATTTTCAATAGATTTAAAATAAAATAAGATGATTTTAAAAAGGTTTTTTTAAATAAATGAGGAAAAAGTACTACATTTTATTATTAAGTTAATAATATAAATCAAAATTAAGTATAGTCATATCAAGTCAATGAAAGCGACCATGCTCGAACGACGGGACTCGATGGGGTGCCTAACACCTTACGGGTCAACAGAGATTCCTTACCCGGATTCTAGTTCAGCATACCATTAAAAATAGAGTCAAATTTCCTTTTGATTAGGGATTTAAATAAGGGACTTAGAACACCAAATCAATTCCCAGTGGCAACTATAAGAATAATATACCCTTCCAAAACGTCATTTAATGAAAAAATCTCTTGTTTCTTTTAAAACAATAAAAAATTAAAAATATTGAGAGAAAAAAAAGGGACATGACAGATGACGGACTCCGCGGGAATCACTAATTCGAGCTTTAAACATGTATTTATGTATGGACTTGATTTATATATTTATGCTTTGATGATATTGTATTTATTAATAATAGATCATTATTTATTTAATATTTTTATAAATTTGAGTGATTATAATGTTTTCTTCACAAAACATTCTGAGTCTACTATAATAATAAATATGAGAATTGCGACTGGGCACCCCACTTCCTATAAGATAGCCAGTGGATCTTCGATCCATGGTGAAGGACTTTCGTTAAATATGTTATATAGGATGGGAGCACCCATGCACAAGAGGAAAGCACTGCCTTACCGGTACATTGATACTCCCTCACTGGGTTGTCCGCTGTTTTACAGCCAGTTTAGATATTTTTTCTCCCACAAGTTAAAACCTTATAAGAATTGAACTTTCAACCTGATATCATTATTAGGTCCGACTCTATTTGCTATAATGTGCATGGTAACTTAGCGAGATCGGCATATTAAGGACCCATCTGAATAGGACGTACCCTTTTCGTGCGCCATCATGTGCATTTTTGTGATATGGTGCATTCATGGGGAAGACTGTAAAACAAAAATGTTGACCGGGAACATTTCGGATTAATCGACTAAATAAAATACAATATATATCTTCTACCCATTTTCAACCAAGATGCAAAATAAAAGAATTAAATACCATCATATAGATTCATACACAATAATCATTAATTTTATTTTCGCTTATATCTAAAATAAGCATATAATAATAAAAATAATAATATAAATAGATATGTATATATGTCTTTTAAATTGGAACATGACGCGGTGTTTATTTTTCTTTTCCTTTGCGATAAATTGGTCTTTTTATCTGATCATATTTCAAAAACACCTGAATCAATGATCACTTAGACATTCCGAATTATTTTTTTTCTCAAACCAGGTACATCCTGAGATCTATGAGCGGGGTGATAAAAGACCAGGGATGAAGGAGTAGAATGGTCTCAATGATCCCCAAAGTTCATGATCAAGATAAAACCCCACAATATTAATGGAGTGGTGGCAACGGTATGTATGAATTTAGCGGACGAGATATTCAAAATCTTGGTTTCCTTACAGATATCATGAGATTTAGTCATTGACATAGGGTGATCGAGGACTTTGATCCGTTGGGCATTCCATAAAACAATGATTTTCGATTTTTAGTGATTTGCAGTTGACGCATACATTAAAAGAAGAGAGGGGTGGTGGTCATAGGTTAGGTAGGATCTTCGAACCGAAAACACTGATAGATCCCAGAAGTGTCAACAGATGTAAATTTCTTAGAACAGATGCACATCATCCATCCTCATAAGAGTGTTTTGATTAATGGGTTTTGGGTTCTTTGAAATCTGTAATCAAGACTATGGAAAGAAGGAAGGATTTTCAAACTATGTGGGAAACAAACCTTCAAAAAAATGGACAACACCTCCCTACTGGGGAAAACATGGAGACAGCAGCATTCATTGTGGCATTCTTGGGAGCTATAGCTTAGGTTTTTCCAAGGAGGATAATTAACAAAATTGATAACTCGTCTGTCTGGAATAGTCACTGTTATGATTGAAGAAAATTAAAATCCACATATAGTCGCTGATGTGGCTGATTATTTTCTCGTGCTTTGACCAAATGTAGAGAGGGGGGAGATTTTTTTTTTAAAGGTTGTAGAATTTTTATTTCAAATGTGGTTTTTGAAGCACCTAAAAAACAATCGCCATCGTCTTTGCAGACGATTTCAAATCCGATTGGACGAATTATATTTCTAAGTCACCCAGACGGGTATGAATGAAATTAGGAGACAAATTGCCAAAAGGTGTCAAAAGCATGAAGACAGTTACTTTCTTAAATTGACGAAATCTAAATTACATGAAAATATCATGGTCCCTGATAGTGATCGGGTAATTGTATGTCTTCCTATCGTCCATTCTTCGTTCTAACCGGCACTTCGGGGTTCAAACCCTTTACATACCCCTCCGATTTACGCCAAATAGGAAATGTTTGTTTGTACTAAAGCCGACGATACACGGACTTTGTGTGGGAGTGGCATTTGAAGATCGAGACGAGAAATCCGAAGCACAAAAGATTTGGGTGGTAGTTTGAACTTTAAGTTAAAAGCTATGGTTTGATGATCCGTTTTGAAGAGAAGTTGACCTTATACACCTCCATTGTTCTTCGATCAAGCCCCGCTCCAAAGTAATGCCCGAAGGGATCAGCACGAAAAAATCATGATCGAGACAGAAGCGGAAATGAAATGAATATTCAAGCAGCGGCCCGACTTGACGGTGGAAAGAAATTATAGGTCTACCTACTTAGCTATCCTAATCCAATGACCTAGAAAAATGTTAAAGAGGAGTTGGCTCGACGTGATGAATATTCGAGGAAAATATAAGATTTACATTGATTGAAAAAAGAGTTGAAACACAGCATCTATCTTACTATTCGCAACCCTACATGAAGATTGGGGCATTGTCACAGGTGTGGTATGGGCGGCACACAGGAGAAGAAATAAGAAAGAAAAAAGCCTCTTATTTTACATGCGCAAGCTTAGGTTACAACAAGCAATCAAAAAGCTTCTATGAGACAAGAAAAGGGAGACATTGCAAAACGTTTTACATTGTATCACGCAGAAGAGAGACCGTGGCGACCTAAAAAAATCAATGGGATGGAAGAGCGCGAGAAGAATTTCAATCAACAAAATGAAGAGCTTCAATACATGGAAGAGGCATCTGAGGTGATGCAGTTTTCAATATTGAAAATGGTTGCAAAATTGTCACGGAGAATAGGGAGGAGGCGAAAGTCAAGTGCTTCAGTGACAGAGAGATTGCTTTATGTTAGGGTGGTCATCCCATCGAAGTGAGAGCGCCTGGGTTCATCAAGAGGCGCGTTGCACCATCCCCACATCGCCGAAATCCTTTGTTCAGGTTTACCTCTAGCTAGGGGACAATTGATGATCCAGAAGTCGGAGATGGATTTTTTTAATTAATTTTTTTTTCCTTTTTTAGTTAGTCAAATTTTTTTAATCTCAAAGTACTTTGATGTTTTTATTCTGGTCATTTTGATTTTTGACTGGCATTTTCATTAAAGTTAAACCAAATGTCGTATTTTTCTTTTCAAAAAAATTGATAAACATGAACTACGGAATGATCTGATTTCACTGTTCAAACATTGATACGAGAAAACCTTTAATAGGTCGACCTCAAAATGCATTCAAAATTATTCAAATAGGTAAAGTAGGGGACCCAAATGAAATGACATAAGACAAGTCAATGTCCAAAGCCGGCGGAATGAAACATAAAAGTCTTCCAAATACATTATAGACATATGAATAATCTAGGTGCCTAAACATTACAACTTGACTTTAATATCACAATATTTTTTGTTGAATCGAACACATGTTTTTTTTATTTTTGTGAGGAATTTAGGAGGTTTAAAAGGGATTGGTTTGTGGGAGAGCTGGCATCCTATCAATATAACACAAGATCAAAAGGGAAAGAAAAAATGACACGTAACGATGAAACAGAAGTCGAAAAATAAAGACGCAACAAACCCAAAGGTTGCGGCAAGGAAGCGGTACCGATAGAAGAGGGTGAAAATGTTAAGAACAAGGATAACCGAAATGTAAGAAGATTGGATGCATGGGAATGCTCCTCCGCCTTTCAATTCGATATATTTGAATGCGAATATGCCATCCCCATCCAAGTCTCAACAAGTGACGGGTTTATCCACCTGGGTTTGGACCTACATTAACGCATTAATACTGCCAGAACTTCCTCAGTACAAACACGTGAAACAAGCAATTAGTAATAATTCCACTTTTCATGCCTACGGTCCCAAACTAATCCAATCCTCAACCGACATGGTACAAAAATCCACTGATGACCCTTACTAAGATCAATACGGCCAAGGTCTTGCCCCCTAAATTAACTTTCAATGTTCTAACTATTTACCACCACCAATACAGTTCTCCCGTTGAATTGAGAAAAAATTAGAATGAGGAACTGAAGGAAATTGCAAGGCAAAATGAGGAGTTTGGAACAAAAACATTAGGATAGTTCAAGGTCGGGGACACAAAAGGTCTTATTTAAGGACCTACACTGTTTCCATATGTTCACTTACCCTTTAGGGTTCAAAATTCCAAAGTTTTCTAATATAAGCGTCATGGCGCATCCAGTGGCTATTTGATAGATTTTGCAATCAGTGAGGGCGAGCCGGAGGAAAAGAAGAACTTCTTATGGTTACTTTGCGAGGGATTTAATGAGTAGCCATCAGACTGATTATCGATCAGGACATTCTCCTTGGCACCGTTGGGATGATATGGAGCAAATTGTCGTCAACAATTGCAATACAATATCGATATTATTCCCGACGCAATCCCTAGCTCCTATGGAAAAAAAAAGCCCAATCAGAAAAAAGTTTTAGGGAATATGCCAAAGATGGATGGGGAGCAGGCGGCTAGATTCAAACCGCGATGAAAAATTAAGAGTTAATTTAGTGTTTTTCTCCAGCTCAAGAACCTGAATACTTTCCATTATATTCTCGCCGAATGGGCAATTCCTTTCGACGACGTCTTTAAGATCGGAGAAAAAAGAACATGTCGAGAATGGCATAAAGTCGGGTAAGATTGATGGAATCAAGCAGCAACTAGAGCTTCCATACAAGCAATACAAAGTGGATCCAGTAATTTACCAATCAAAAAAGAAGGAGGAAGGGTCCAGACGCATCTGGACTAGAGAGGTGTTCAAAGGGGCAAGACAATCCGTATGGTTCAAGTCCAACAAGAAACAATATAATATAATTCTTCTAAGCACTTATTAGCCGTCCCAATATGCAGTTTCAAAATCAGGGAATGTCTGTCCTCCTTCGCGCCAAAAACAATAGCGGAGGCTGCACAACAATTTTCTTGAGCCCAACAAAAACAAAATTTCCAGCGCCATAAAATCCACGTCACCCGGATGAACTATACGAGAGAACAATGGTCGAAAATAAAAGTTACCCAATTGGGGAATCTTATACGAGTTTGTTAACAAGAAATTAATACAATTGAGACTGGTTTTTGAGCCTGTCAATCGTACCATTTATCCAAATGGAAGAGGTTTTTATCAACTGTTATATGAGAGTATCACGCTAACACTCAGGTCTAACACAGAGAATTGTTGACCTAAAAAGAGTCATTGAGAAGTTAATCGAGGATAAGGCTAATCGGGGACGCCAATGGAGGCACCAAATGTCACCATAAACCACTCCCTGATCATAATAATGAGCGTGTTGTGGGGATGATTGACATTTTTGAAGATCATGAGCAACAAGAGAAAAAAAAGTGGAAAAGCTTTTAAGGTTTCAAAGAAGGTATAGTATGGGTTTGGAAACCCCTACAAAGGGCACCCATAATGGTTAAAGGTGCATGTTCGAATTTTGGGAACTCGAGGAGCTATTGTGTAGTCCCTTAATCTATAAAAAGAGGAGACGTACGTTTTTGAATGGAAAAAAAATTCTACATTCCTGGTAAATTTTCAACTTGAATCAAAAATCAAGAAAGTATGAATGAGCCAGTTGTGATATTAAATTGACAACACAACTCCCGATCACAAACACCCAAGGCCGTTCCTTGGAACTACAACAAAAGTGTCGTTTATGGACAGGGAAAAGGAGATTATCGAAGAAACAAATGAACAACAGGCTAACTCTTCGGAAAAAAAGATGTTAGCTCGGAAGAATTAAAAGGGAAAACAAATCAAAGAAAATCAAGTTGACGATGAAAAAAACCAGTCCTGAGGAAAGATGGCTGAAGGACGTTGATGGAAAATGAGAAAGCTCAAGCTTATCTGTTTAAGATAGTTGAGGAAAACCACATGCTCAAATCTCTTGCTTTTCATTGCGCCACATTCTAAAGAACATCGTGAAAGTGTGTGACCAGATTGTGAATGAGGAACATATTATCAGAAAATAATACAGCATGTCACTTGGAAAAAAGATTGTCAAATGAATTTTGGAGGTAAAATTAAAAACACTTTCACTTGATATTGATGAATTGCCCTTGGAAGGACTTTGGGACTTTAATAGGGCTCTACATTTAAACTCGTGAAATGTGACGAACATATGTGAAGAGAGTCAGGTCGATGGAGATCAGGTGAGTATATGCCCTTCTTTCTACTCTAACAAAGCTTGAAAAATCAGCACTGATGTATTCGCCCAGAACCTCCCATGTGTCACGACCCAAAACGGAGCCGACACTGGCACCCACATTTACCCTCATATGTGAGCGAACCAAACAAATCTAAACTTATCATTTCAGATTTAATATCACATAAAACAATGCAGGAGACCTTAAACTCATAAATAAAGATCAATTCAAGAACTTCTAAAATTCAACCCAATTTCTAAAATTTAAAAATTCCCAAAATCTGTTTGTTAAGTCCTCACCAAAAGAACACTATGATCAATTTACTAATAAGAGTATTCTAAGAGCTAAAACAAATAAAAGCTAGTGATATGCCGAAACTTCAAGGCATCAAGGACATGAGGAAGAGATCCAGTCCAAAGCTAGAAGCATTAGCTAACCCTGCGATACGGTTTGTGACAAAGACTGGCTTGAACTACTATGAGTCGAAGATGACGGCCGTTTGCTTGCACTCCAACAAATAAACAAAAGGAAAAATAAACGTAGGGGTCAGTCTAACCACAAAGACTGAGAAGGTATCATCGGCCAAACTTCAAAATTAAAACCGTTATATCAAGTAACATCATAAATCACCGAATCCGTAGCATGAGCATTTAGCAATACCCGAATCCTTGGTTACAACCAAGCACCCATCAAATGAGGACTCACGCCTCCTCATCATACTCGTTTGGGAACATGTTCTTTAGATCTGAGTATATTAGTATCTTTCAAGATTCATATCTTATTTACTCTGCTGTCGGTACGTGGACACTCGCTCCTATTCTAATCCTGGTTACCGGAACGTGGCGGCCACCAGGATCATTACTACGATCCTGGTGTACGGAACGTGACAACTCCGATCCTATATTCATCCTGTAACGGCCACGTGGCACCCGATCCAATAATATGCTGGTTGTCGGAAGTGACCACTCGATCCTAATATTCTAATCCTTGGGTACCCGGAAGTGGAACCGCTCAATATACTAAATGGTGTCGGAAGTGACACTCCGATCCTCATATTTATCCTGGGACCGGCACGTGGACCCGATTCCATATACTATGCATGGTGTCGGAAACGTGGGACACTCCGATCCTAATATTTATCCTGTGGTACCGGAAGTGGCACCCGATCATCCACCTATTATAGCCATGGTGTCGGAACGTGACACCAGATCCCCTAATCGTCAACTACTTTCGTTAATTAAGATTCTTTATTACCCAAGGCAATCCATCCTTAACAAAGTAGTTAGAGTTGCTTCAATGATTGAGATTCAATAGCTTCATCATGCTTAATTTATACAACATGTATTATATATAAGATCACATAATGCATACACGCAATTAAGCATAGAAGACTTATAATACCACTCAACACATATCATTCGCTATTAAGAGTTCACTTACGAATAGTGTAAAAATCATAACCTACCTTACCGAAGAATTGCCGGAATCACAAGCTATCTGCCCAAAGATGAGTTCTCCTCTCCCGTTGATCGATTCTCTCTCTCTCTCTTTTGCGTTTTCTTTTTCGTTTCTTATTCAAAAAACCCTCTTCTTACCCTAATTATACTATAAATTAGTTTTAAAGGAGGCACTAATAAGTCACTAATAACTTAGGTTACTCTTTTAACCCTCAAGTAATTAGACTTATTAACATTAACCCATTACTTGATAATTTAAGCAGGAAATAGTCCAAAACGCACCATTAATTAATTTAATCAGGATTCCGACACGCCTGGGAATACGCAGCCGTGAAGGGCCATCGTGACTGCGACGGTCCGTTCATGCTGTCCGTAGCGAAGGTAGAGAGTGAATTTGCCAAGGGACTCTTGTGACGGTCCGTCACACATGTGACGGTAAGTCCCTGCCATTCATTACGAAGTTCAAGTGAGCGATTTCAGTACCCAATTTCAGATTTTCCAAGTATTTTGAAAAGAACTCCACGACGGTCCGTCGTTGCCCGATGCCGGCCGTCGTGGCATCAGTCACTTCTGACAGTTTCCAGAATAGCAATAAAATCTGTGACTCACAACGACTAAACAGCGTTAGCAAAGATACCAAATTTACCCCCCATCGTTCGTCCCGAACCCGAACGATCACAATGAAGGAAAACAAGGGCGAAAAGGAATACTGATCTGTGAACCAGATGTGGGTTATCTTCTCGCATATCTGCCCTCCTTCTCCCCAGTGGCTCCTCAAGGGTCGATTCTTCATTGAACTTTGATCAGATGCAATCTCCCGTTGACCTCACTTGCGAATTTATCTATACTAAAATGGCAACAGGCTTCTCCTATAAGAACAAATTATCATCAAGCAAACTGAATCCCAACGGATAATGTAGTTTCCATCCCATGGTATATTTTCAACATCGAAACGTGGAATACCGGAATGTCTCCGGACAGCCCTGGGGGCAAGGCTGCTAACCTAAGCCACCTCCCCTACTCGCTTAAGATACTTCAAAGGGACCAATGTGTTACTTGGGCTTGCTTGCCTCTTTTACCAAACCGACTCACCCCTTTCATTGGCGAAACTTCTCAGCAAGACTTGTTCACCCTCATGAACTTAAGTCTCTAACATTTCGATCTTCTATTCTTTTTGCTGACTTTGCGCCGATTAGAAGAAGGCTTCTCTTGAATGTAGATTTCACTTTTTCTATCGAATCCCCTTAAAAGATCAGTACCCAAGGTCTAACCTCGCATGCATCAAAAACCAACCAATGGGGGAACTTACATCTCCTGCCATAAAATGCTTAAAGGGAGCCATATCGATGCTTGAGTGATAGCTATTATTGTATGAAAACTCCGCTAAGGGTCTTAAGAAGCTTTATCCAATGGCAACCGAATTCTATCACACATGCCCACGAAGCCCATATCCTCCACACTTGAATCGTCTTCGGCTCAGACTATGACCATCGGTCTGAGGATGGAACGCGGCGGTACTAAGGTCCAACCCTCGTCCACTACGATGAAAGGTTTTCCAAAACTTTAGAAGTAAACTGCGTACCTCTAGCGATATGATGGATAGTGGAAACCCGCAATCGAACAACTTCTGCAATATAAAGTTTGGTAACTTCTCTTCATGAAGTCACCTTAACGGAATGAAATGAGCAGACTAGTAATCTGTCCACAATCCCCAAAGGAGTCGAAATTGCCAATGCTCTTTGGGAAGACCCAAACCAAGAAGTCCATAGCAATTCTCTCCAATTCCATTCCGGAATGGGCCATTCTCTGAAGGTTCCTCCGGCCCTTTGGTTTGTCATACTTTACTGTTGACAGTTTGGAATTGGCAATAAATCAACAAATCACGCTTCATTCTACCCACAAAAGTTTGCTTTTAGGTCACGGTTACATCTTGGGTTGCACCAGGATGTATCAAATACTTGAACTATGAGCCTCTGTCGAAATATGTTGATCAAATCATCGACGCGGGGTACAACATACCCTTCCCTAATCCCTAAAAACACCTTCCTCACGATGTCGGCTTCCTTTAGCCTCTCCTTGTTTTCCAACCCTTTATCTCGGATCCGATCAAGTTTCATCATTAAATGCTTCCCTAATCTTGTCAAGGAAGGAGATCTTGCATCCACACAGCATAAAAATCCTCCCTTCTCATTTATTTAATCTCTAAGGTCCGTTAGCCAGAACTGAACCTCCCTAGCTAAGGGCGATCTAGAAGCTGCAAAGTGAGCTAGACTTCCCTGATTCCAGCATTCTACTGAAAGCATCGCTACAAATTCGCCTTACCCGGATTGATACAAAATTTAAAAAGTGATTTGTTTCGGTAGTCCTTCAGTGTTCCATCATCCTCCTCTATCTCAATTCAAATCTCTCTGAGTGAAGACGTATGTTAGACTACGACATCCGTTATAGACCTCACACTTAACCCCATATAAAAGTGTCTCCATTGCTTTAGTGCCAAACAATTTTTTGTTACGCGGCCAAATTCCAAATCATGAGTTGGATGTACGTTCATGCATTTTTAAATTGTCTTGAGGCATAAGCAATAAATTCTTCTCTGGCATTAGTACGCACCAAAACCAGAAATAGGAGGCATCACATAAACAATGAAATTCTTGCCTTTCCACTGCAAGGTGAGAATTGGTGCAGTAGTAGGAGGTCAACAGAAGTTTGGCTTCTGAAAGCTTTCCTCTCAACTCATCAGACCATACAAATGGAACATTTTGCTTAGTCAAGTTCGTCAGTTGGGAAGCAATAGAGGAGATCCCTGACAAAAATCGACGGTAATAACTGGCTAAAACCAACAAAGCTTCTTATTCCGACCATTAGTAAAAAAAAAAAAAAAAAAAAAAAAAAAAAAAAAAAAAAAAAAACTGGGGTCTTACCAAAAAAAAAATTATTCCTACTTCGATCTTAGACGGATCCACCATCATCCATCCTAGAACAACTGCCCCAAGAAGGACACTGCATAATAGCCAAAACTCACACTATAGAGAAACTTGGCATAAAGCTTTTTCTCCCCAACATTTCCAATACCATTCCAAATGGTCCTCATTGTTCATTCTACTCTTGGAGTATATCAGTATATCATCAATAAATCCGATTTACAAAGAGGTCTAAATATGGCTTAAAAATCCCGTTCATCAAACTCATGACGCAGCAGGGGCATTCGTAAGACCAAAAGACATCACTACAAATTCGTAATGCCCATACCTGGTTCTAAAGCAGTCTCTTTGGAACATCCGTTGCCGTATTTTCATGATGATAACAGGATATCAAGTCCATCTTAGAGAAGACACAAGCACCGTAACTGATCGAACAAGTCATTCAATGCGAGAAGAGGATACTGTTCTTATAGTCACCTTGTTCAAACTGCCGGAGTCTATGCACATCCGGAAAAACTCCCATACCTTGTTCTACAAACAAAAACGGCCCAGCACCCAAGGGTAGATTTGAACTTCGGTATCATGAAGCTCGTTGTTCAACAATCTTTTGAAGTTGGGCATCCTTCTTATATTCTCTTAACTCCGCCGGGGGCCCATCTTACTCAAGGGCCCCGGTGGATTAGGTTTATGATCGGGCGTCGAGGAGTACCCTAGGTCAAGATTCAATACAGACAGTCACAATGTATCACTATCAATTCCCTACCCTGGTGGCATACAGGCCGGAAGATCTGCACGGGAACCACAACAAGAAACTCACGGACCACCGAAACCCGACTCAAACTCGAAGTACTTGCGGTTAGCGGTTATCTTGAAGAGGTGTCACGCCAATGACACAGAGAAGCTAAACACACCTGTTACTAACCTTTTCCTTACGCACGAGAGAAAGGAGATTATACGCACCGGGTTGGGAAGTGTAGATCACCCTCCCACACTACACGGATCTGTCCCAGTCTGGGCTAACGTCACCGTTTTAGCATTACAATCCAAGATCGACAAATGCGGAGAAAGCCCAAGTCATACCCAGATACATCAAATCAACCATTCTAAGATAACACAAATTACATAAGTGGCTCCCCAGACAAAGTTCACCAAACAAGACCTAGAGACCTTTTCAACTACCACAGAACTCACCCAACGCAGTAGAAACCACGAATAGGTTCGTATCAAGTAATTCACATGTAAATTTAGACCATAGCAAAGCGAGGAGATACCTAAGAAAATGTGGATCAGGATCAAACAATACGGAAGCCATGCAATGACAAACCAGAAGATGGATGTGATGACAGCATCAGATGTCTACCGCCTCTGATCTCCCCAGGGAAAGCATAACAATGGGCCCTTCGTTGTTTGTCGTTGCCCTACCATGTTGTGATGTAGTGGCTCCCGTTTGCCCATCACCCCGGCCGTTTTGGTGACCACCATTACCTCGACCACCTCGTCCTCCGGAATAACGGCCTCTGCCATGACCCCATCTATACCTAAACTGTTGGGGGTCTATACCTGTTTTGGACAATACTCTGATATGCCCAGTTCCCCACCAACCCATTACACTCTCTAGATTCACGCATAGGTCTCTCAAGAGAAATGTTGACCGGTCTGAGGTAAGACCCCCAACTACAGTCTGGTAGTGAAGACTATGAATGGGTCGAACTGAGGTAACCTCCGGAACCCTGTCCTCTAGAGTAAGAACCATTAAACTCACCCCCTTTTCGAAACCTCTTTGATGTCGACGCGTGTGGAATCATCTGGCTGCACTCCTTCCCCTTACTACGAAATCTACCGCTTTTGGAATGATTTTGCCGTAGCCGCTACCTGTAAGGCTGAAATTCGCAACTCTGATCTCAACCCCTTCACAAACGGACGAATCCGCTCTTGTGGACTGAAATAGTTGGTGGCATATCTGGATAGTGCAACGAAACTAGCCTCATATGCATTGACCGACATCCTACCTTGCTCTAGGCTCAAAACTCACTCCCTTTTCCTATCCCTCAAAGTACGGGGGATATACTTTTCCATAAACAAACTAGAGAATGAGGCCCAAGTCATAGGTGGTGCCTCTGTTGGTTGACATTCAACATGTGACCGCCACCACATTTTGGCGTTCCCTTGAAACTGATAACTCACGAACTCAACACCAAACCGTTTACTATACCCATCTTGTGTAGTAGCTCATGACGTCAACCAGAAAATCGTAAGCATCCTCTGATTCTGCACCCTTGAAGACTGGAGGTTTCAATTTCAAGAACTTATAAAAAGTTCATGCTGACATTCGTCATTATAGTCCCAGTAGTCAGACGTGGAAAACGTGCCTATGTCCAGTGAGGCATCCATACGAGGAGCCATAGTGGCTGCATGTTGTACCTCTGAAACCGGAGGTGTTGGTGCCAGAAACATTGGTGGTGCCTGTCCCTGATCAGACAACCCACTAAGATAACGGAGAACTGATTGATCATCTCTGGGGTAGGTTGGGGTGACATTTCCTGTTCCGTACTTGTTCATCCTCCCCATCTCCCCTTCTCTTACTACTTCCTCAGTCGGTGGAGGAGTCACCGCCCTAGCACCAGATGGGCTAGGGCTCGTCCTCTCCTCTAGAGGACGTCCTCCCACGACCTCTACCGCGGCCTCTTGCCACTGTTGCACTTCGAGCTACAGCCCAAGTGGCTAGCTCAGATGCATCTTGTCTGCTGATGTTGATGGGGCGTAGAGTCGTTGCTCTAGTTCTAACCATCTGCGAAATAGAGTGAAGATGGTCAGATACCAAGTTGTTACACTAGATACCAATTGGATCCAAGTAATAGCACGAAAGAAAGAAAGAATGGAATTATCCTAAAGTCCTTATAGCCTCTCAAGAAAAGTAAAGGCTTACCCCTACCGTTCTTTAAGACTCTACTAGACCTGTTCTTGTGTGATGAGACCACGAACCTAATGCTTTGATACCAAGTTTGTCACGACCCAAAACCGAGCCGCGACTGGCACCCACATTTACCCTCCTATGTGAGCGAACCAACCAATATAAAAACCTTATCATTTCAATTAATATCAACATAAACAATGCGGAAGACTTAAACTCATAAATAAAAGACAATTCAATAACTTCTAAAATTCAACATCTATTAATTCCCCAAAATCTGAAGTCATCACACACAAGAACATCTATGATCAATTTACTAAACTAAGAGTATTCTAAGAAGCTAAAACAAATAAAAGCTAGTCTATGCCGAAACTTCAAGGCATCAAGACATGAGGAAGGAGATCCAGTCCAAGCTAGAAGCATTAGCTCACCCTGAAGATCCGGTGTGACAAGACTGGCTTGAACTACTGTTGAGTCGAAGATGATGGCACGTTTGCTGCACTCCACAAATAAACAAAAGGAAAACATAAAAGTAGGGGGTCAGTACAACCACAAGTACTGAGTAGGTATCATCGGCCAACTCAAAATAGAAAACAGTATATATCAAGTAACATCATAAATCAACTAATATCCTTAGCATGCAGCATTTACAATTACCATAATCCTTGGTTACAACACCAAGCACATCAATGAGGACTCACGCCTCCTCATCATACTCGTTTGGGAAACATGTTCTTTAGATTGAGTATATTAGTATCTTTCAAGATTCATTATATTATTTACTCTCGTGTCAGTACGTGACACTCCGCTCCTCATTCTATCCTGGTACCGGAATGTGGCACCCGATCCATATACTATCCTGGTGTCGGAACGTGACACTCCGATCCTCATATTCTATCCTGGTACCAGAACGTGGCACCCGATCCATATACTATCCTGGTGTCGGAACGTGACACTCCGATCCTCATATTCTATCCTGGTACCGGAACGTGGCACCCGATCCATATACTATCCTGGTGTCGGAACGTGACACTCCGATCCTCATATTCTATCCTGGTACCGGAACGTGGCACCCGATCCATATACTATCCTGGTGTCGGAACGTGACACTCCGATCCTCATATTCTATCCTGGTACCGGAACGTGGCACCCAATCCATATACTATCCTGGTGTCGGAACGTGACACCCGATCTCCTAATCTCACTACTTTCGTTCATTAAGCCTTCTTTTATACCAAGGCATCATCATTAACAAAGTAGATTAGGGTTTCTTCAAGATTTAAGATTCAATAGCTTCATCATGCTTATTTTATCACAATCATGTATATATATAAGATCACATCATGCATACACGCAATTAAGCATATAGAAGACTTAATAATACCACTCAACACATATCATTCGCTATTAAGAGTTTACTACGAATAGTGTAAAAACCATAACCTACCTTCACCGAAGAATTGCGATCAACAAGCTATCTTCCCAAAGCTGCGTTCTCCCTTCTCCCTTGATCGATTCTCTCTCTCTCTCTCTTGCTGTTCTTTTTCTTTTTCTTATTCAAAACCCTCTTTCTTTACCCTAATTATCATATAATTAAGTTTTAAAAGATGGCACTAATAATTCACTAAATAACTTAAGGTTACCTCTTTTAACCCTCAAGTAATTAGACTTATTAACATTAACCCATTACTTTATAATTAAAGCAGGAAATAGTCCAAAACGACGCCCCTTAAATTAATTAATCAGGATTCCGACCACCGCCTGGACTACGCAGCCCGTGACGGGCCGTCGTGACTGCGACGGTCCGTCCTGCTGTCCGTCGCAAGGGTCAGAGAGTGAATTGCACTGGACTCTTGTGACGGTCCGTCACACCTGTGACGGTCCGTCCTGCCATTTCGTTACGAATTCAGAGAGTCATTTTCAGTACCCAATTTCAGATTTTTCCAAGTATTTTTGTAACGACACCTCCACGACGGTCCGTCGTGCCCGTGACGGTCCGTCGTGGCATCCGTCACTTCTGCCAGTTTTTCCAGAATAAAATCTGTTGCTTAAAACGACTAAACAGGTCGTTACACAATGTTTGTGTACGGGCAATTGATGGTGCGAAAAGGGATACTCTTGGTGAAATATACTTAATTGTTACAATTGGACCAGCGGTGTTTGGAATCACTTTCCAAGTTATTGACATGGAAATGTCTTACAATCTGCTTTTGGGTAGGCCATGGATCCATATGTCTAGAGCTGTGCCGTCCACTCTACACCAAGTGGTCAAGTTTGAACATGACAAACAAGAAATCATTGTCCATGGTGAAGATGATCTCCCAATCACCCGAGATCCTTCAAGACCATGCATTGAGGCTAAAAGAGGTTGTGAATCCCTCAACTATAAAGCTTTGGAGATAATAACGGTTAATCAGTTCTTAGAAGGAAATCCTATCCTTAAACCTCGTCTGTCCTCTACTTCAGTTATGGTGGTGGCTCAAATGGTACAAAACGGCTATAAACCTGGAAACGGGTTAGGTTTTTCGTTGCGAGGAATTGTGAATCCTATCGATCCAATGGGTAACCAAGATAAATTCGGTTTGGGTTTTAATCCAACAAGATTTGATAGAAAATGGGCAAAAGATCGTAAAAAAAATGCTTGGAATCTGTCGAAGCTGATCCCTCATATAGCTCAATCTTTCATTAAATCTCGAGGTGAACCGTGTCCAGACTTACCAATCCAAAATTATATGGATGAAATGTGTCAAGGTATCAAGGAAATGTTTTATGAGGTAAACATGACTCAGAGGGGTGAAGGCACTAGTCATATGGATGTGCAGTTTATTGGCCCGAATGTCCAAATCAATAACTGGAAAGCCACTCCTCTCCCCACAAGAAAGGAGTCATGGTAGTTTTGTTTTGCTGTTTTTTTAATTTTATTTTCTTGGATTATTCTCAGGGTTGTAATTCAAACATTCTAGCTGTTTCTCTTTGTTGTTAACCCTTCTATCCTTTCCCATTCAATGCAATGAAGTTCTAGTCATCTTCTTTGTTCCTACTCTTTCTAATATTTGTCATCTTATTTTCATTTTCAGTTACGTTAACTTTAATTATATGACATGCATGCGGAGTTTACAATTAGATCCTAACAAGTTGTCTGATATCATAACAATCAATCCTAAGTCTAAGAAATATGATTAGGATGAAGCTGATGAAGAAATAAAAAGGGGTTTGGATCAATTTGAAAATAAACCAAAACCTAATTTAAGTGAAACGAAGGTGGTTAATTTGGGAACTCCTGAAGAAGTGAAAGAAATAAAGATAAGTATTAATGTCGATTGAAATATTCAATATGATATAATTCAAGTTTTAATTGAATATAAAGATGTCTTCGCTTGGTCATACGATGACATGTCGGGGTTAAGTGCTGATCTGGTAGTTCACAAACTTCCCATACATCTTGATTTTCCACCTGTCCAGCAAAATCAGAGAAAATTTAAGACAGATATGAGCGATAAAATCAAAGAAGAAAGCATGAAGCAACTGAGTGCAGAAGTGATCAGGGTCGTCCAATACACTACTTAGTTGGCTAATGTTGTGCCAGTACCAAAAAAGTATGGAAAGATCAGAGTTTTTTTGTTGATTATAGAGATTTAAACAAAGCAAGTCCAAAAGACAATTTTCCACTACCCAATATTCATATCTTGGTTGACAATTGCGCTAAACACGAGATTCAATTTTCCGTGGACTGCTACGCCGGATATCTCCAAATTCTCATGGATGAAAAAGACGCAGAAAAAACTGCTTTCACCACCCCGTGGGGTACATATTGTTATAGGGTCATGCCATTTGGTCTAAAAAATGCAGGGGCAACCTACATGAGAGCTATGACTACCACATTCTATGACATGATGCATAAAGAAGTTGAGGTATATGTTGATGATGTCATCATTAAGTCTACAATGCAAATTGACCATGTGCGTGATCTAAGAATTTTTTTTGAAAGGTTGAGAAAGTACAATCTCAAGCTTAATCCGCCTAAATGTGCATTTGGAGTTCCATCTGGCAAGATTTTAGGTTTTATAGTTAGCCGAAGAGGCATTGAATTAGACCCCTCCAAGATAAAGTCCATTCGAGAATTGCCACCTCCAAAAACAAGAACTAAAGTCATGAGTTTTCTGGGAAGGTTAAACTATATCAGCCGATTCATCACTCAACTCGCTACTACATGCGAGCCGATATTCAAGTTATTGAAAAAGGATGCTGCTATTAAATGGACAAGTGAGTGTCAAAAGGCTTTTGACAAAATTAAGGAATATTTAGCAAATCCTCTGGTACTGGTCCCCCCAAGAGCCTTGTAGGACTTTGTTTTTATACCTCTCGGTGACGGATAATTCCTTTGGTTGCGTTCTAGGACAACATGATGTCACGGGTAAAAAGGAACAAGCTATCTATTACTTGAACAAAAAGTTCACATCTTATGAGGCAAAGTACACTCTATTAGAAAAAACATGTTGTGCTTTAACTTGGGTCGGCAAAAAATTGAAGCACTATTTTTCGTCCTACACCACTTACATCATATCTCGAATGGATCCTCTTCAATATATTTTTCAAAAAGCCATGCCGACGGGTAGGTTGGCAAAATGACAGATTTTGCTTACCGAATTTTATTTTGTGTATGTTACTTGTATCGCCATGAAAAAACAAGCATTGGCCTATCATCTGGCAGAGAATCCGATTGATTATGAATACGAACCCTTAAAGACATACTTCCCTGATAAAGAGATCAAGTCTATCGAGGAAAAAATTCCTGATAATGACCCCGTATGGAAATTATATTTTGATGGGGCTGTCAACAAAAACGGAGTGGGAATTGGGTCAGTTCTTATCTCACCAAACTGTTGTCATTATCCTGCCACAGCACGACTTTGATTCTTTTCTACCAACAACACAACAAAATACGAAGCTTGCATCATGGGTTTGAATATGTCAATAAATCTGGATGTACATGAGCTCTTAGTCTTGGGGGATTCCGACATGCTTATTTGACAAGCTCGAGGTGAATGGGAAACTCGAGACATTAATCTAATACCGTACAAACAATGTTTAGAAAATCTTATCAAAAAGTTCAAGTCTATTGAATTTAGATATATTCCCAGGTTTCACAATGAGTTGGCAGATGATTTGGTCACCCTAGCATCGATGCTTCCATACCCAGGTAATACCTACATTGACCCGTTGAAAATCCAAGTTAGGGATCAACATGGTTATTGAAATATAATTGCGGTAGAGGCAGATGGTGAGACTTGGTATCACGACATCAAACAGTTTATAAAAGCTAGAGAATATCCACTGCATGCTGATATTAGGCGACTCGCCAATGGTTTCCTCTTAAGTGGCGATATCTTATATAAAAGGACTCCGAATTTGAATTTATTACGATGTGTGAATAATCAAAAGGCGGAAACAATTATGAATGAGATACACTCAGGGGTATGTGGCCCACACATGAATGATTACGTCCTAGAAAAAAAGATTATCCGGGCAGGATACTATTGGTTGACCATGGAGCGAGATTGCTTCCAATTTGTTCGCAAGTGCCATCATTGCAAAATTCATAGCGACTTGATTCACTCACCCCCTTTAGAGTTGCATCCTATGTCTGCTCCGTGGCCTTTTGTTACATGGGGAATAGACATTATTGGGCCAATAGAGCCAAAAGCATCTAACAGTCATCGGTTTATTTTAGTTGCCATCGATTACTTTTCCAAATGGGTAGAAGCTGTCACATTCAAATCAGTTACCAAGAAAGCGGTGGTGGACTTTGTTCATTCCAACATCATATGTTGTTTTGACATACCAAAAATCATTATTACAGACAATGCAATGAATCTCAACAGCCACTTGATGAAGGAAGTTTCTGAGCAATTTAAAATTGTACATTGTCATTCAACCCCTTATCGTCCCAAAGCAAATGGGGCTGTTGAAGATGCGAACAAAAACATCAAGAAGATTCTTAGGAAAATGATGCAAGGATCTAAGCAGTGGCATGAGAAAAACCTTCACTCTCATGGGATGTCGCATGACTGTTCGTACATCAGTCGGTGCAACTCCCTACTTATTGGTTTACGGAACTGAGGCTGTCATACCCGCAGAAGTTGATATCCCTTCTCTTCGAACCGTTGTTGAAGCAGAAATTGAGGATACAAAATGGGTTAAATCGAGGTTAGAACAACTAGCACTGATAGAAAAAAAATGATTGACATCAATTTGTTTTGGTCAATTATATCAGCAGAGGATGGCTAGGGTACGCCCAAGAAATTTTTAAGTAGGTCAACTTATTGTGAAACGTATCCTTCCCCACCAAGATGAGGCCAAGGGAAAGTTTGCTCCAAATTGGCAAGGCCCTTATGTTATAAAGCAAGTGTTATCCAAAGGAGCTTTGAAATTGGCGGATAAGGAGGGAAAGACAATTGACATGATTGTCAATGCAGATTCGATCAAGAGATACCACATTTAGCACTCATTGTAATTTTTATGATGAGAAGATAAAAATGTATCCTTTTTTATCTCAAACACCACTGATCTGGTGCTTTTTTTTTTTTAAAAAAAAAAATTAAAAAAACAAAAAAAAAACAACACACAAAACGTTCATTGAACTACGTTTGACCTGATTCTTAAAAGGATACGTAGACAGCCCTTCATTAGGGTTCGGTCTAATCACTCAATAAAAAGATAATCATGTTCTTCAGTTCTCTAAAGGTTGAGACATTATGTAGGCGAACTATGGGAGAAAATGAAGAACAGATTTTTGTGAGTGAAAACCCTTACGAGCACTATAAGACGATGGTTAGTTGAGTGACAAAGATTAGAATGTCGTATTGGTGAAAAATCATGAAAGGCGCTACTGATCAAATGATGACATTTTTTCTTGACATGAGCGCCATCATGATAAAAGTCAAGGTTAGACTGAAAGGTGCAACATTGTTTCATGAGATTCAGACAACTCAAAAAAGATCAAACGTTCAGTCCAAATGCATGTCATGTTTTAAAGTTGTCACGTACTTTCAGATAAGATTCGTTTCACTCATTTAAACATTTTTTATTTATCTACTACTTCTAAAGAATTATTTTTTCCTTCATAACCCTTTCATTAGTGTCATTTGTGCTTGTGTTTCTTTGAGTTTTTATTTTTTTTCTTTCTTTCTCAGCATCAACTCGTTTCAAGTGAGAAAATAAAATTAAATCCACAAAATTGACTACGAAATTTCCAGTTGAATGTTGGGGACATGCACCATATTGGCTAGGGCTGTGAACCTATTGAGAAAATAAATATCATAAATCGATACCGTGTGAAAATAGATAAAGCAAAAGATTTGCTTGGAAACGAATGGACCACACAACATGCACAAAATGATAATGAGTTAGAATGTCCATGAAAAGTGTTTCAAGGAAAGATAAGGACTGTTTTTAAAATATCTTCAAGATATTCGCACAATCATCAATGAGAAGAATCTCCCAAGCGGGGCGGATCCAGAAGTCAAGCTTTACAAGATACTCGAATTCATGAACCAACCACCATTTAAAAAAAATTAACAATACATTTCTTTGACTTAAAACAGGTTTAAGACAGAATCATGTAAATAGTTTGCGAGAGACAAACACGACGATGGTAAGTTCTTGAATACTTACTTTTCATATAATATGCATGATAAAATAATAATAACAATAAAAATAATTTAATTGAATCTGGGGCTTTTTATTTTATTTTTAGTTTGTTTAATGTACAAATAAAAATAAATAAAATAACAATGAATAATAATATTAATAATGATAATAATATAAAATAACCCCTATCATTTTTTTATGTCTTCACAGGCACAATAACCCCTGATTGCATATAGGGCACAATAATCCCAATTTATTTTTCATGTCTTCAGAGGGCAAAATAACCCCATGATTGCATATAGGGCACAATAACCCCTATCATTTTCTTCACAGGGAACAATAACCCCTTGTTGCATATAGGGTACAATAACCCCTATTTTATATTTCATGTCTTTAGAGGGAACAATAACCCTGGATTGCATATAGGGAACAATAACCCCTATTTTATTTTTCATGTCTTCACAGGGCACAATAACCCATGGTTGCATATAGGGCACAATAACCCCTATTTTATTTTTTATGTCTTCACAGGGCACAATAACCCCTGATTGCAATTTGGGTACAAAACTCCCTTTTGTCTTTTTTATTTTTACATTTTGTAATAGGCTACAAAAATATTATTTTTATTATTAGTATAGACTTTTATAGCTTTCATCAATAACTCACAAAATTTCCTAGTGCAAACTAGGCAGAAAATTTTGTTTTGTGTGCAGGTTTCTACATAGTACACAAATTTGCAGTTCAAAAATAAAAGAATTCATCCTTTCAAGAAAATAAGTTTTCAAGAATATCATGCGGAAGAACGTCAGTAGCTGAAGTCAAGTCATGAAGTTTCAAGTCTTAAACTCAAATGTCCACAACAAAGTTCAAAATTGATGAACCTACCAAAGAGGGTGAAGCGATATCCGAGAATTCAAACTGGAGACTTAGCACTATCAGAGTGGATAGGATTTCATATCTTTCCTTCTGCATTTTGTTTTCTTATAGTTGGAGCTACGAATCGGAAGCTCGACAAAACCTCACTCGACTACCTAACTCATTGGAACTACGCCTGACTCCTTATCATCAGCTTAGGATAGAATTTTTTTTTTAAGTTAGGACACAGTCAAACCTCTTCTCTATTATAAATTTCCACATTTTTGACATAAATCTTTTAGTAAAAAATTAGTCACATTGTTCACGTCTTTGCGTGAAAACTTTTCATGTTTTCCAGCAAAGAGGGGCATACTGTGAGCACCTAATTTTTTTTACCAAAAAAACATAATATATTTTACACCAATTTAAAAAGGGTTATATTTAAAATAAAATAAAATAATAATAATAAATTATAAATTAATAAAAAATATAGGATCAATTATAGTTTAATAATAAAAAATTGATAAATAGAAGTTGGGAATTTAAGTTATTTGTTAATTATATCTAGTCTAAAAATTACAATAATATAGAAAATATTATGAAAAAGTATTGAAAAAGAAAAGAAAAAAGGAGTCCTAAAAATTTCAAGTTTGTTTTACCTTATCCTAATTATTCCCAACTTCCTAACTTATTTTCCTAAAAAATCTCATCCCATCTATTTATTTATTTATTTTTTTTCTTTCTCTGTTGGATGATTTTTTTAAAACTTAACACAATTTTTACTTTCTCTTTTCGTCGATTTTTTTTAAACTTCACACAATTTTTTTCATTTATTTTTATTTATTTATTTTATATCCTTATCTGAATCCCAATTTTCTCAAATAATTTTTAAATTTAATCCTAATCCACTACACTACGTTCCTTTAAATTAGCACCAGATTCTCGCCCAAAAATATTATATAACCCTACACTCAGTTGAAAAAAGATATACATCGAGAGATATAGAGCAAACAAAAAAAGAAGAAAAGTGAGTTATTCTTTTGGAGAATTAGGTTAGAGTTAGAGTTGTTTGTCATGGTTCTAAATTCATGGCTCAAATCAGTAGATCGTAGAAGTTATTTTTTGTGATATCCATTTCCACAGCGAGGTAACTCTAAATTCTCTCATTATTTAAATGTAATGTTGTATGAAAATTTGAATCTAATAATATGAAGTTCTTTGAATCGTCTGTTATTATTATGTAACATCAATTCGTGATGCATGTGATGATTTTTTTTTATTTTTTTCTCTCGATCTGAAAAACGGAACAAAAAGAAAATGTTTCTTGCTAACAAAAATAATATAAAATAAAAGATGTATCATACATCCTTTGCATTATTATTAGTGTCTGTTATTCTTTTAGATGCAGTTTATATCAAAATTTATTTTGTGATATTTAATAGCTAGTGTTTTTCTGGAGCCTAGTTTTTCACTAAAAAAATAAAATAAAATTTATAAACTTGTTAGATTAGGATGATAGCTAAATTTTTTAATTGATTAGTAATTTAAAAACTTATGTGTAATACGTTTTAATTTTTTTAACACATTATTTGAATTAAAAATTATCTTTAGAATATGTATAAGATAGTTATCTATCTTGAATTATTAAAGTTTATCATTGAGAGAATATATAAATAATATTCAGAGTCATAACTAAAATTAAAAATAATGAGAAAGAGTAATTAAAAAAATGAAAAAAACCCATAAGAATTAAAAAAAAATGAAAATAAATAAATATAACATAATATTTTTTTTAAAAAACAGAAACATTAAAAAAGTGGAACTAAAAAAATTATAAAAATATATAAAAATAAAAAAATTATAAAAATATATAATTATTAAAGAAAAGGGTAAAAATAAAATAAAAAGAAAGAATAGAACGTAAAAAAAAGATTTAAAATAAACTTTTTTAAAGAAAGTAAAACAAATATTATATAAAAAAAACAGAGCTAATAAAAAAAAAACTCTAAGAAAAGAGAAACAGAATGTTGTTAAAAAAAACAAAAAACAAATATAAAAAATAAATAAAAAGGGTAACTAAAAACGTGCAAAAGGAAAAATAAAATAAAAATTAAAATAAAGAAAAAACTTTTTAAAAAAGAAATTATCTTAATCTCTTAAGATTTTTTTTTGCTAGAATTAAATATAAATTTAATAAAATTTACCTCTTATTTAGATCTAATTTTTTATTTAAAAAATACAATTCTAAATTAACTTGAACTTTGAAAATCTTTTTTCTACACACATTCTAATTTCTAACTATTAAACACCTATATAAATTCTACACAAAATAACATTAAATATATGTGTGTATATATATATATATACAAAAAAAAATGTAAGAAATAAATAATAATAATAATAAAATAAATAATAAATAAATAAATATGAGTGTTTCAAATTTTGAATGGACACAAATCGAAAATAATAAAATAATTTTCAATAGATTTAAAATAAATAAGCTAATTTTTAAAATGTTTAAAATAAATGAGAGAATAAAGTAAAAATGTTTTTATTATTAAGTTAAATAATATAATATTCAAAATTAAGTCTAGTAATATCAAAGTCAATGAAGCGACCGTGCTAAAACGACGGGACTATAGGGGTACTTAGCACCTTCCCCTCGGTCAATAGAATTTTTTACCCGGATTTCTTGTTCGTTGACCAATAAAAATAGTGTCAAATTTCCTTTTGATTAGGGATTTAAATAAGGTGACTTGGAACACCAAAACTCATTACCAAGTGGCGACTCTAAATAATAATTATCCCTTTTCAAAACGTCAGTTTAATTGGAAAAACTCTTTTTCTTTCAAACAATAAAAATTAAAAATATTGAGAGAAAAAAAAGGGGCGTGACAAATATACTCTTTTCTCACTTCATCCTTTATTCAATGATTATAGTGAGCAATTGGTACTCTTTCTCCTGAATCGACTTCAAGTGAATCTAAATAAATGTCATCTGTAAGACGAAAATAGTTGACATTCGTATTAGAACTTGTTTGAGAATGATTAAATTTCACAAGAAACTTTTCCATCTCAATACACAAAACTGAAACACTTTCCTACAAATATTAGAATAGGATTCAATTCAACTCACAATTAATTCAAACTTAATAGGATAAGTCATAGTTAATTCAAATTAATGTGGTTCATATCATACAATTTCTAACTAATAATATTCTAACAATGTTCATTAGAATATTAGAATATCAAAGTAAAATCAAAATTCTTATCTAATATGAGATCAATCATCGCTCATCAAAGCCTTAAAGAACTCAAGGAAAAGATAAAAAAATCTTACAAAAATAGGATTACAAACTTACATTCTATAAAAAGATTGTGGATGGATGGAGAAAAGTGTGAACAATAAGAGTCAACAACAAGTAGGCACGTGAGCCTTAGCCGTTGGACGGGATGCTAAGGTGGGCAGCGGGCCACAATGACAGCAAGGAGCATGGATTTGGAGTGGGCATGAGGAACTTTGGAGAAAGATTGAAATTTGGAGAAAAAAGGGTTTAGTTGAAGAGAAAGAGAGAATATCACTTTTAAATATGTTTAATCAAATAAAAGAAAATTCAAAGAGTTATGATTAAGTATTAACTAATATTTAACTAATTTAATTTCAGTCAACAATAATTATTAAAAAAAAAAACGCTCCAAAGAGGCTATTTCTTTCTTATAAAATGTGCCTGAACACTTTTTTTTTTAAATTGTGCAGCAATTTCCTTAAAATAATGGACACAATCGAAATGCAATCTCGCAACGTCAGCGTCAGTACTTCGCCCTCTTACCATGGGCACCACATGCCACTTTAGTTCCTAGGTGTCACGTTATATATTTATTTGAATACTATATATATACATATGTATATATAGATTTTCGGTTGAAGTTTCAAAGTTGGCGTTGTCACGACCCAAGAGTACCCCCTAAAAGTTAGGCCTGTCTCAAATCGTGGCACAGCGTCATCGACCTCTTGGAGGTCTAAGACAAGACCTTTCGTACCATTAATTGCATACATGTATGAAAAGTAGTGTGAAATTAAAACATTTCATACGAAATAATATTACTTCAAAATATCTCTTTTTATAGAAAAACATAATGAAAGACTAAGTCTCAAAGTCGCCATCATAGACATACAAATATATTGGGACACGACCAATACTTCATCATATAGAAAATAGCTAAGTCTATTACAATACTTCAATAAGGAAAACTAAACATCAAGATGTCCTCATGAGGACATACCAAATGCTTTGCTTGAATGAACACTAATCCAAGCTTCAACTTCGAGACTCCTTTCAAACGCCACCTACACCTTTAAAGAAAACAAAATGTAAGGAATTAGTACAAACCTTTGTACTAAGTATGACGTAATGCATAAAATCATGAGAAATGGACTTTCGTATAAACATGCTCTTTTTGATTAAAACATCATAGTATAAGTATAAGAATAACATTTAACACCTTAGAAACATACAAGATATCACATAAGCATTTTATCAAATATTGAAGAACATTACAGTGAACTAAGTTCAACTTTACAGTAACCTCTTTTAGCTTGCTTTCATCTCACCAAAGGTTATCCTAAGATAAGATCATTCCCTTTTTACTTTCATTAACTCCCCACCTAAGGTTACTCTAAGATTCACATAGATAGAACAAGAAGAGACCACCCATACACCCTCTTCAAGTTTACTTCAGCAACCCTCAAAGCTACCCTAGATAGAGCACATTCTATTCATCATACTTTAGATAAAGTCGTAATCATTCATTAAGTCAATTAGAAGACACTTCATTCACTATAGACTTCACATAATTGTCTTGGAAAGACCTAGGGACTCACATACTAACATCTTCAAAGTCTAGTCGTGCAATGTCGAGATAGCTTCCCATTCCACTACCTAATCTTTCTAGAACTTATCCAACACTAGCATGTATCTCACATGATGAGAATAGGCAATAACCGACATAGACCATACTAGCTAGGCATGGAATCCGGAGTTCTAACCTACTCCAATGAGGGTGTTCTACTTGTCAAGGATAGAACTAGGACACATCCCATGTAGGCACATGGTTAAGGAATATCAAGGTCTTTTATCTACTCTAGTATCATTCTCAAGTAGAGCTACAAACAATAACATATTCGCTCGGTGCTAGCATTTATTCTCATAGAGTAAGTTCAATATAAGGATCATATGAAAATGTACCATCTCTTAGTCATTACCTAGTCATAATGCCCCTACCAAAAATGGATCCACTAGGGATGCCATTCAATGTTCTATAAGGATAGCTCATTCTTAACCTTCTTTCCATATAGAAGATTTCACATATTAGTCATGTTTAGAAGGGCACCAACTTAGGTCTACCGATCCTAGACTTTCATTAAAAATTCATCCAAACACATACAAGAGAAAGGTGCATAATCCTACTAAGTCAAGATGTCCATATTCATCATATATATATGTATCAAGTGAGGTACACAAGTCTACCAAAATAAGACACAATATACTTTACTTTATTTCATATAACATATCATTCTTTGAAGCACTTAGGAATGACTCTTATCATCTTTATGTGATCCTATATATTACTATAACATTATCAATATAACCATCATCGACTCATATAGTCAAGTAGTAATAATCATGTATCAACTCTAAGACTACACACATAAACACATAGTCATAGTCCAACATGATCACCTAATATTCATAGATAAACACATACTTTCACGTTACTAGCATGTAGATAGATATGATTATACTTCATATATAAATTAGACAAATAATCATAATACTTCAAGTAGTGCCGACAATGCCATGCTCATCAATATACTTAAAATAACGCCGATGAGGCCACATCAATTGCAAGTAAAGAACATAGCACCGCCATTATAGGTAGACCATACCAATCACAACATAATTGAAGTCTAATTAACATAAGATAAATAGAATTAGGGCAGCGTACTACCAATCCATTCTCACCACTTCAATCGATGTCTAAATCATCAATTTAATACCATAAGACCCTTACCTATGGACATGAACATCAATTCAAAGTATAAATCATGATAATAGATGTAACTAGGTCAATTCAATATAGATTTAACAATCTAATACCAATTAGACATCAATTTCATATAATCTTTACATCATTAGATAGCCCATGAAAAACTACACTATAATTCATAAGTATACAGACATAATCACTTAACCCATAAAATAGTCAAAATAGGAATTTGCCTGGCTTGCATGAGTTCATAAGAATTATATTTTCAAAACATTGGATTAAAATTAATTTAATTCTAAAACATTGATTTAAAACCTTTTATGCAAGAACCCATGGCTAGATCATGAAATTGGACAAATCATGTTTTTGATCACCTTTGACAATCATTGGAATTGACTTCTTGAAGAAAGAGATTTGAAGGATGAATTACAATACCTTATATATGAAGAATCCATGAAAATTTTTATTGAAAACTTCGAAACCTTCATTTTCTTCCCTAAGCTTTTCTTGTTCTTAAATGGAGTTTTGAAAAGAGTGCCTTTCTTGAGAGATGAGAGAATTTTCGTGTGGTCTTATTTTGGGACATGTAAAAGTGGTCTAATACTGACCATATGTGTTGTGATATACTGTGGTTTCACAGTATTTTTAATGCTTTTTCCTTAAGTTCCGTGTGTCCAAAAGCCTTTTTGTACTAATTTTTATGTAAGTTTCTTTTTATTTGCAGGAAATCTGTCTAAATGATAAATGCGGAGGTTTTTGAGCAAGAAATACAGAAAAGTACCACCTACAGAGCTTGTGACGGTTCGCCGTGCTCGTGACGGTCCGTAGGTTGCATCGTAGTGCAGCTGATGAAGGATGGAGAGGAATTCTGACCAAGTGAAGGGTTACGGAGTGCGTGACGGACCGTCATGGCCATGACGGTCCGTCCTTCTGGTTCGTCATGAAGATCAGGGAAGTAGTCCCAGTACCCGAATTCCAAGAGTTCAAGTATTTTGGAATGGAGACCCTCGACGAACCGTTGTGCTTGCCATAGAGGGTAATGAAGAGAGCAGCAGAAGAAATTGCACAAGTATGGGACGATGGAGTCCATGACGGTCCGTCGTGACCACGACGATCCGTCGCGAGGTCCGTCGATCCAGCCGCGTTTTGATAAATTTCCAGCAAATAAAGTCCTTATTTAATTAGGTTTTTATTTTTTATAAATAGTTTGAAAAACCTCATTTTTATATTAGACTCTTGATTATTTTGAGACTCTTTGTTAGACTCTTGAATATTTTTAGACTCTTGTAATTGATTGTTGGTGACTTTTGTTGATTAATCAAGTGAACTTTTGAATTTTATTCTTTCTCATTAAAGTAAGTGCATGAATTCTTATATTACATGTTTGAATATTGTGATTATCACTGTTGGTAACTAAACTCCATAACTAGGGTTGTGGAACCATAGGCGAATAATGAGGTAAAACGTAACTAAAATAACAATTCTAGAATAGTGTCTTGCATGTATTGATAATTCTTTCGCTTAGAAGTCTTTTAACGGATGACCAATGTTAGAACTCGCCTTAATTCTACTTGACCGACCGAGGTAGATAATAGGAAAAGAATTATCAACATAGATTTAGTGTATACTATCTAATAGGCTAGTAATTATTGGTACGAGGTAATAACTTAGTCAAATATCGAATACGATGCTAAATATGAGGTAAATGTAAGGGTTAGTATAGCAACACACGTAGCCGAACCAAGGTGCGGAGTGAAATTTTCTACATGCCGGACCAAGGATTTAGAAATATATAACTTATCACTTTGCATGCAAGATACTAGGAAATAATTGTTATAGTTAGAAGTATCAAGTTATGAACTTGTGGGGAACACGTAAACCCTAGTTACTTTGATTAATTGATTAAACTTCAATATTTGAAGCTGTTAGTTGTCTCCTTTAATTTCGCTAGTTATTTTCATTTATTTAGAAATAGAAAACCCCCCTTTTATCATTTTTGCTTTCCAAGGAACTAATTGACTGATCAATAGTAATAATAGATTGAAGTTAAGTCTAAACTATTTTCCTCGTGGAAACCATCCCAACCTCATTAGTTGGGTTATTTTCTAGATGCCGGACTAATGATTTAGAAATACATAACTTATCACTTTGCATGCCAGATACTAGGAAAGAATTGTTATAGTTAGAATTATCAAGTTATGAACCTATGAGGAACACGTAAACCCTAGTTACTTTGATTAATTGATTAAACTTCAATATTTGAAGCTGTTAGTTGTCTCCTTTAATTTCGCTAGATATTTTCATTTATTTTGAAATAGAAAACCCCCCTTTTATCATTTTTGCTTTCCAAGGAAATAATTGACTGAACAATAGTAATAATAGATTGAAGTTAAGTCTTAACTATTTTCCTTGTGGAAACGATCCCATCCTCATTAGTTGGGTTATTTACTTGACATGACCGCTTTACTTCTTATTTGAGAAGTAAGTTTGAGCATATCAAATTTTGGCGCCTCTGCTGGGGAAAGTAGATTTTAGATTAACTTAAACTTATTAGTATAGTTTAGTTGACATTTTCTTGATTTTACTTTGTTTCATTGTTTTTTATTCTTGCAGAACCATCTTCTTTGTATGCCAAATACACGGAGAGTAAGAGAACCCCTGTTTCCCTACGATCACGAGTTAGAGCGTACACTACGCAATATGAATCAAAACTTGGGAATTAATGATGATAATCTAAACTAGACCATCCCAGCTCCGGTTGATGTTCATGGTCAGTTGTTACTGATGCTCCGGGTGAAAACCAACAGAGGGGACACAATCCGCTCCACGTCCCCAAGAATACTACAGAGGCTATGACAATATAGAATACTTCGATGAGCAGCTTGTCTTTCCTCTTTTACCACCAGGCCACACCTTTGTGGTAACTAGTAGCCTGATGCAAATGCTCAATGCTAGAGGTTTGTTTTTAGGGCTACCTTCTGAGGATCCACATGCCCATATAGCTAAGGTAAGGGTAGTGTGTAAAAGCTGTGTAGAGAGGCCTGAATTGGACTTGGATGTAATAGGCTAAGAGTATTTCATCTCTCACTGACGGGATTTGCTCGCTCACTGTCGGGAGAGGCTGCTATTTGGTTCACTGAGCTCCTTTACAACTCAATTTTCACTTGGAACCAACTAAGGGAGGTTTTCTTAGCACGCTACTACCCGGTCTCCAAGAAACTAAACCACAAAGACAGAGTGAACAACTTTGTGGCATTAGAAGGAGAGTCAGTTAGTAGTTCTTGGGATAGATTCACCTCGTTTTTGAGAAGCGTCCCCAATCACCGTATAGATGATGAGATACTTATATCAGGGACAGGATGATAATAATAAGGCGGTGTTGGACACTTTAGAAGGTGGATCTTATGGGGAATGTCTTTATGATGAGATTGCTGAAAAATCAGAGAAAATCTCCCAGAACAATAAAGCTTGGAGTACTAGAAAGTCAGATACCGGGAGAAAGACCTTCGCAGTGCAGTCCACTCACAACCTTGCCATAGATGAGATTCATGAAGAAATGGCTCAGATGAGAACTGAGCTTGGGTTGGTATTAAAACATATCACTTGGGGTGCAGAAAAGATAAACGTAGTTAACTACTTGTCTAAACCACCACCACCTAATGATGAATGCTATTATGCGGAGGATTCCTATGCAGTAAATGAGCAGCCGGAGGGTTTCCGACCGAGTGGCCAAGGCACAAATCAGGATAATTGGCGCCAAGGTCAAGGGAACCAAGGTAGGATCTATGGTAACTATAACCGTGAGAAAACTTCAACAGGGGTAACTACGGTAACAGATATGATAGGAATGGGCCCTATGTCCCTCCTCAAAATCGTGAAGTTACTCGTAGGGATGGTGGAGATAGTATGGCGCGAGTTGAGGATATATTGCACAAAATGATGATGAGGTTCGATGCTAGTGATGAACACATTAAAGAGTGAAGGAGTGATTTAGCGGGTATTTGGCAAAAAGTCGATACACATGCAATATCGATTAAGCAGATCGAGTTGCAAATGGCCCAATTATCTACGACTGTGAACACACAGCAAGCGGGCACTCTTCCTAGCAACACTGTCCAAAATCCAAAAAATGTTGCACATTGTATGACAATCACTACTCGGGGTGGTAAGCAAACCGTTGACCCACCTATGTCGTCTAATGAGGAAAAAGTGAGAAAAGATAATGATAAGGTGGTAGAGGGTAGTGGTGAAGCAGAAGATAGCACTGGAAAAGATGCAGAAGTCCCTTTAAAGGTAATTCCTATGCCTAGACCACCCCCCCTTTCCTTAGAGATTAGTGAAAAAGACCAAGGATGGTAAATATCGGTGTTTTATAACAATGTTGAAGTAGGTTTGTATCAATGTACCTTTGGTAGAATATCTAAACAAATGCCCGGTTATGCCAAGTTTATGAAAGATCTGGTTACAAAGAAAAGATCGGTCACTTTCGAGGATGATGATAGAATGCAGCATTGTAGTGCTATTGCTGTAAGATCTCTCGTACAAAAGAAATAAGATCCGCGTTCACTATTCCTTGTACAGTCGGGTCATTACATTTTGCAAAAGCATTATGTGATCTCGGGGCAAGCATAAATCTCATGACCCCTCTCGATTTACAAGAAGTTGTGTTTGGGTGACCCAAAGTCCACTGCGATGCGGCTACTGATGGCTGATCGAACAGTGAAAAGGCCTATAGGGATACTCCACGATGTGCTAGTAAAAGTGGAGTCGTTCATATTTCTGGCATATTTTGTTATTCTTGATTCTAAAGTCGCTTTTAAAGTGCCTATTATTCTTGGGAGGCCATTACTTGCTACGGGTAGAGCCTTAGTTGATATAGAAAAAGGGCAGATGAAATTTCGGTTGAACAATGAAGAAGCGACCTTCAACATTTGTGGGTCCATGAGGCAGAGTGGTGAGCTCCAATCGGTATCTACTGTATCCTACAAAGAAAAGATGAAGAAGGATAATGACTTAAAAAGTATTAAACGAGAGTTTATGGTTGGGGATTTGGTGTTTTTAGACAAATCTAGGTTGCGTTGGCTTCCGGGAAAATTTAAATCCAAACGGACTGGCCCTTACTTGATTACCCAAGTATTCCCTCATGGAGCAGTTGAGTTAGAAACCAAGGAGAGAGAATGGTTTAAGATGAATGGAGAACTAATAAAACTCTATTTTGGGAATACTGCATCGGTGAATGAAGTGATAAAGGCATACCATCTTGATGAAGGCTGAGTAATCAAATGTCCTTAGTCCTGCCGCGACGTTAAATCAGGCGCTTGTTGGGAGGCAACCCAATACTTATAGTTTTTTTCTTTTTAGTAATGGTAGTATTTTCTACTAATGGATTTTAAATTTGCAGTCACATCACCAGGAAATTCTGCAGAAAATCACTCTGCAGCAGTCACTGACGGATACATCGACTGCCCGTCACGGTTGTGACGGACCGTCGCATGAATCGGTCGTGCCAGGTACGTCCTTATGTTATTTTCAAAACTAGGGCACACGTGACGAAACCAACAACGGACTGTCTCAGCTGTGACAGACCATCGTCGGGGACTCGTCGCGTCATTAATGAAGCGTACCCGACCTGACCCGGCTGGTTTTTTTTTTAAACTCTCAACATTTAAAACCCCAAACCCTTTCATTTCACCCTACTCCTTCCCTCTTCCTCCCTTTTCCCTCCCTTTTCAACTTCCAAGTTCATAACCCCCTTTCTTACGACCGATCATTCTCCCAAATTCCCCAATTCCTAAAATTCACTATCTACTAGTCGGAGTCTGCCGCTATGGTTCTTTACTTGATCACCAAGTACCTTCCTCGCTTGTTTTTATCAAATTCTCAGGTATGTGTCTTTGGTTTATACCCATTTACTTTGCATTTTTATTTAAAAATTAATACTAGCCTAGTTCTTATTGATGGGTTCAATCTTTAATACAAATTCTGTCTGACCTAGGTTGAGAATCCTCAAAATTTCCGTGTTAAAACTCTAGAAATAGGTGTTTTAGCATTGCTAGTTTACTAGGTATTTGGTTTAGACAAATGTAGGTTAAAACACTAACAATTCCATTTGGGTCATAGGAGATGAATGGGGCATCACCAGTTCTGTCACTGAATGACAGAATGAGACCCCGATGACGGACTGTTGTACCCACGACGGACCGTCATTAGGTCCGTCCCAACATCCCTAACACACCACTATTCAATTCTCTCCAAGTATCCACCAATGGTCACATGTGACGGACCATCGTTTCCACGACGGTTCGTCCTGCACAACCGTTCTGGGTGTCAGAGACCCTATTCCTAAGGTTCTCTCACTCTTTCAAAGTGTCCTACAACGGACACATGCGACGGACCGTCGTTCCCACGACGATCCGTCCTGCACAACTGTTCTGGTTGTAAGAGACCCTATTCCTAAGGGTCTCTCACTTTTTCTAAGTGTCCTCCAACGGACACATGCGACACACCGTCGTTCCTACGACGCTCTGTCCTGCACAACCGTTCTGGTTGTCAGAGACCCTATTCCTAAGGGTCTCTCACTTTTTATAAGTGTCCTTAAACGGACACATGCGACAGACCGTCGTTTCTACGACGGTCCGTCCTGCACAATCATTCTGTTGTCAGAGACCCTATTCCTAAGGGTCTCTCACCTTTTCTAAGTGTCCTCAAACGGACATCTACGACGGACCGTCATACCCTCGACGGTCCATCCTGCATAACTGTTATGACGGTCAGAGACCTCTCTTATAAGGGTTTTCATACTTTTTCCAAGTGTCCTCTTACAGACAACTACGATGGACTGTCATACCCTCGACAGTCCGTCTTGCATATACCGTCATACTTGTTAGAGACCCCTATCCTAAGGGTCTCCACATTTTTTTTCAAGAGTCCTCTGACGGACACCTACAACGGACCGTCATACCTGTGACGGTCTGTCCTACATATACTGTCATACTTGTTAGAGACTTTCCTTAAGGGTTCTCCACATAAACATAGTATAAGTAAGACATGACGGAACCCATGACGATCCGTCGTACTCACGACGAGCCGTCACCTGGTCCGTCATGTTTCACTGTTACTATAGAAATGTCATTACATCATAACTCTTTTATTTATTTTATGTCATTTTGCTTGTCTTTTTTGCTCCTTTTAGTACTAATATTAATTCTTTACAGGTACTATCTATTATGGCACCAAAGCAAGATCGAGTCTACGCATGCGGATGATCGAAGTCTGTCGCCCCGTCTGCCCACCTGGTGATTGGCTCTGATGATGAGCGTGACCCCGAGTACGTGACCCTAGACACTTCCACCCATCCTGAGCTACATGTGCTGCCAGAGGCACACCCAAAAAGGTGGCGTACGACGTAGTCACTGCCTCCCAGTCTGATGAGGAGCGCACACTGATCGGCACACCTTCTGGGTCAGCTACTAATGAACAAGGAACGACTGGATCATTAGGAGTTTTGTGGTTGGAGGAAGCCTCCAGATCTATTGAGGTCCCTGCACCCGCCACCGCTGCACAATCTGCCTCGTGTCATGAGACTGACAGTTTGGAATCCACGCCCGGTTCACCAACTCGTGCTCTCACCCCGATTACCGACCATCTGAACTGGTGGTGTGTCGACGGACAGTATAAGGTCTATTCCGACGCAAAGTTCCTGAATGACAAAGGAGTCATGATACGGACACTTACATTAGAGCGGTGGGTCGTTACGTGAGGTCTCCCGACTATGCCAGAGATCCACAATCTCTTCACCAGACATTGACTGGAGTTGACAGCACGTTCGTTGGGATGTTATAGTAAAGAGTTGGTCAGAGAGTTATACGCCTCTTACGTGGCTACTCTCAGATCACGAACTTATAGGCGGACTGCTCCCGCCACAAAGGCCCCATTGGAGTACGTTTGAGTACGTGGCATTCCGGTTGATATCTCCTTGCCTGTCATCCTCCGGTATCTATACGGAGAGAATGTTGATGCCAACCGGACCCCTCTCACTGCCGAGTTTGACTACCGCTGGCAAATTGTCAAAGATGGCCAATTCCAGCGTGAGATATCGCTGAGAGAGACCACCAAGAGGTGGATGGCCCTGCTCTTGTCCGTTGATTGAGAGGGTGCTGATTGGGTGACCTAGCCGAAGGGAGCCATCCAGAAGGCTTACCTGACCTTCACGACAAAGTTTTTGTGGTTGATTGTCCGTCACTGCCTTTCCCCCACAGCCGCTGATAATATAGTCACATGGGATCGTGCAGTACTGATGGCGGCGATGATAGCTGCGTTTGAGGTGGATTTTGCTTGGCTTCAACATGCGGTCATGCACGAGAGGGATTTTAAGGTCACAACTACTTACCCTTTTCCGTGCATGATATTTTCTATATACAAGTCGGTAGGTGTGCCTATATGGCACGTTGATCAGCTCAAGACCCCACTGGGCACTGTTGATATCGGCCTCATCAGGGATGAGGCCAATGAGTTGTCTCCACGCATAGGGCCCCGTCCAGATTTTCCTCCACTTGGTGACAATCTGGCTGATACGGTAGCACAGGACCGCACGGCTAAGAAGGTGGCTTCCACTGACACTACCCCGGTCGAGTCTATCATAGGTAGTAGCACTGCCTCGAGATCCTCTCGCTCAGCCCCTTTCCCCACTCTCGTCCCGCTTGCTAGGGTCCAGACCAGCCCCTCAGGTGGATGTGTCGACCTTTCAGGATGCGGTCGACAGTCTTCGCGCAGACATTGATATGATCTTAGAGGCTAGGGTGACTGAGTCTGAGGCCCCTTCTGTAGAGCCTACTGTAGACACAGTGATGGCGGCCTTATTCGCCACTTCTGAGATTCCACCACCTCCCCCTCGAGAGCATGCCAAGAGGCGTAGGGGTCGAGAGGAGGATGAGGCTCGAGCACGGAAGAAGGAGCGCTGTGAGATGGAGACTGCAAGGAGAGCCTCACTTGTTGATGAGGAGGCGTGTTAGATGAGGGCAGTAGAGTTAGCTGTTGGGGCATCTAGCTCTATAAATGTGGAGATAGCAGGAGGCACTGCTGATAGTGCTGTCGATGCTGTGGACACTACTGGGGGTGTCCAAATTACAGAGTTAGTGGGTTTCGGGGAACCAGACCCACCAACTTGCTGATCGTGGGCGCTTTGTGCCCCAATTTTGCTTCACCTACCACTCTTGTATTTTAATTTTTTTATGCATTGGGGACAATTGCATGTCTTTTTTTTGGGGTTGGGGTAAATGGAAAGTGAGTGCTTGGGTGAAGTCTGAGTATCCCAATTCACTATCCTCTTTTGGGGTTTTCTTACCTGTGTTCATTTTCCCCAAGAGACTGATTATTTTTTCTGTTGAACCGGCATGTCTATATCTTGTGTACATAGTTTAATTCTGAAGCATGATGGCTAAAATGATATCCTGATAAAATGGAAAATTATGCATGAGTAGGCATAGTAATTGATAAATGTGTGGCTCTAAGCATGACATAGAGGTACACCACTGCATGACCCTAAGTCTAAAATTCGAACTAGGTGTCTGATAATCTGGTAGAGTAATGAGATGTCAAGTGAGTGTGAGGAAGATTTGAATAGTCCACTATTTGTACTGAGCTAGAACTTGCCTGGTTAGTCCTGCTAAAAGTAAGTTGTAATAGACAATTAGGAAAGGATCATAGGCCCTTGTTCAATATAGCCCATTTTTAGCCTAAATAAAAGAAAACCAAATGAAATTAATCCTTCTTTGATCCAAATGATTTGAGCTTAAACTAGACCTTTCTTTTTCACCCCAACTGATCTTTTCTGAGAATAATATGTTGGCCCTGGTCTCTCCTTGGACATGTTCACCTTAGCTTATGCTAAAAGCATAAGTTGAGGGTGGCTAATGTAGTAAACAACCCTTTTTATGGCCCTTACCCAACTTTGGGTATTGTGTACTTTGACTCATGGCAAAGCCATTAGTTGAGGGTGGCTATTATTAGGAATGCTCTGGAAAGTGAAGTTGAAAGAACAAAGAGAGAGTAAGAACAAAACTAAAGTGACTCAAGTAAAAAAAATATAATAACACAAGAAATACAAGCAAGAAAAGAAGAGAGTCACTTACACAAATGAATAAAGAAGGGAAAATAGCAAGGTGAAAGAATATGAGAAACTGGGCGAAATAAACTGATAAAGTGGTATGTTTAGCCGATATGTCAAGGAGGGTAAAAGTCACTAAAGTATACCTAAATATACCATACCTGACCCTGAGCCTATGTTACAAGCTAAGAAAGTCCTATCGTGATCCTAAGAGTTGTATAGCAAACTTAAAGCAGTGAAAATAAGGGCAAGCTTATGGAAATATGTATGAATGAGTGTGAATTTGTTCTGAGAGTAAGTGTTGAAAAGTAATTCTTATACTCAAACTGAAATCATTGTCTGAAAAATGAGGATTTTGTTTTGAAGTAAGGACACTAGTTGCAATACCAGAAATATTAGCACCTCAGTGAGAAATTGAAGAGGATAGGTGTTAGTGCATGGTGAGTCTGTGTCATGGTCTGATTCCACATAACTCAAGCCTAATAGTCATAGCATGCATAAATATGATGAGATTGATCGGAACTGATAGCCAAATGATTGCAAAGGATAAAACATGGATACTATTGTACAAAGATTTTGTATTGAGTCATAGTGTGTCTCTTGAGGACAAACAACGAATTTAAATTGAGGGTGTTGATATACCGTGGTTTCACGGCATTTTAATGCTTTTTCCTTAAGTTTAGTGTGTCCTGCCTTTTTGTGCTAATTTTTATGTAAGTTTCTCTTTATTTCTAGGAAATTTGTCTAAAAGATGAATGCAGAGGTTTTTGAGCAAGAAATACAGAAAACTACCACCAGCGGAGCTTGTGACGGTTCGTCGTGCTTGTGACTGTCCGTAGGTGGCATCATAGTACAGCTGCTGAAGGAAGATGGGGAATTCTAACCAAGTGTAGGGTTACGGAGTGCGTGACGGACCGTCATAGCCATGACGGTCCGTCCTGCTGGTTCGTCATGAAGATCAACGAAGTAGTCCAGTACCCAAATTCCAAGAGTTCAAGTGTTTTGGAACGGAGACCCTCGATGGACCGTTGTGCCTATGACCATCCGTCATACCTGCCGTCGAGGGTAATGAAGAGAGCAGCATAAGAAATTGCACAAGTATGGGACGACGGAGTGCATGATGGTCCGTTGTGACCACGACGATCCATCGCGAGGTCCGTCGATCCAGCCGCGTTTTGACAGATTTCCAGCAAATAGAGTCCTTATTTAATTAGGTTTTTATTTTTTTTTATAAATAGTTCGAAAAACCTCATTTTTAGGTTAGACTCTTGATTATTTTGAGACTCTTTGTTAGACTCTTGATTATTTTTAGACTCTTTGTTGGACTCTTGAATATTTTTAGACTCTTGTAATTGATTGTTGGTGACTTTTGTTGATTAATCAAGTGAACTTTTGGATTTTATTGTTTCTCATTGAAGTAAGTGCATGAATTCTTATATTACATATTTGAATATTGTGATTATGACTATGGGTAACTTAACTCCATAACTAGAGTTGTGGGTACCATAGGCAAATAATGAGGTAAAACCTAACTAAAATAACAATTCTAGAATAGTGTCGTGCATGTATTGATAATTCTTTCGCTTAGAAGTCTTTTTAACGGATGATCAACGTTAGAACTCGCCTTAATGCTACTTGCCGGACCAAGGAGGTAGATAATAGGAAAAGAATTATCAACATAGATTTAGTGTATACTATCTAATAGGCTAGTAATGATTGGTACGAGGTAAAAACTTAGTCAAATATCAAATACGATGCTTAATATGAGGTAAAGGTAAGGGTTAGTTTAGCAACACACGTAGCCGGACCAAGGTGCGGAGTGAAATTTTCTAGATGCCAGACCATGGATTTAGAAATACATAACTTATCACTTTGCATGCAAGATACTAGGAAAGAATTGTTATAGTTAGAATTATCAAGTTATGAACCTGTGGGGAACACATAAACCGTAGTTACTTTGATTAATTGATTAAACTTCAACATTTGAAGCTGTTAGTTGTCTCCTTTATATTCGCTAGTTATTTTCATTTATTTAGAAATAGAAAACCCCCCTTTTATCATTTTCCCTTTCCAAGGAAATAATTGACTGAACAATAGTAATAATAGATTGAAGTTAAGTCTACACTATTTTCCTCGTGGGAACGATTCCAACCTCATTAGTTGGGTTATTTACTTGACACGACCACTTTACTTCTTATTTGAGAAGTAAGTTTGAGCGTATCATGTTGCCGTGCACTTTCTTAACCATGAAATCTGGAAATTTTAGTCATTGTCCAAGGATCTTCACTATGTCCTTTGGCACTGCTTAATCTACTTGATCATTTTAAATGGTTATGTGCTATGGTATCTAGGCTTTGCACTTGGATTCCTCATACCAAATGTGTGTGAGGTATAAAGGAAAAAATTTAGCTTAGGGTCTTCATTGTAGGTACAATTCCTCAACAAGCTTGGATTGGAGCATTTGAACATCAAGGTGTATTCTAAATTTTGTTAATACATAGAAATAGTCTAACACCCTTAAGCCAATATTCTCCAATATGCCAATATTACTCAATATTGGGCATTGTGATTCCTATGTATCCCAATACATGTTCTTAAAATTTATTAGGATTTGCAATAGACAAGTACATTTCTTAGAATGTTACATTATTCCCCCATTAGGATCATTCATCCCCAAATGACACTAAAATCTTTTGAAGGATAGGAAATAAACTCAATACTAGCAGCACAACCAGCACATAACATATCATTACACTTAGCACCCAGTTCATGACGCATAATCATATAAGAGCTACATATTTATAACACACAGTGAGGAACTTCCTTCTCAACCTTATCTTAAGATCAGAATGCATCAATGAGGTACCATGCTATCGTTCTTCTTAGAACAACAACAAAAATCTCAAGAAAATATATGCATACATGTTTCATATAAGTGAAAGAATAGAGTAAGAAAACAACTCCTTAAAATTCTAGTTGATTCTATCTTCTACAAAAAATATGCACCAATTTAGGAAACAAGTCAATTAACTTTCAAATTCAATTAGACTCCTAAACACAACGCAACATGCTACTATGACATTCGATTTTTCAAGCTTGAATTGAATAGAAGAGATGAGACAACAATCTACAAAACAACTACTCACCATACTCCCCCTACTTAGAAGGAACTCACATAACTAAAGAGAGAAAACTCTAACTTATCGGCATCATCATCATTATCCGATTTTGTTTCTTTGACTCGGAGAGCATAAAAGAGATACCTCTTTGGAGCACAACTATCCAGAACATTAGGAGGAACTTGCTTGGCTTCTCTTCTTCTAGCCGCAAGAGCAGGGCAATCTCTCACTGTGATCATCCTTCCCACAACTAAAGCACCCACTAGAATCGTCTAGACACTTTCCAAAGTGCTTCTTCCCACAAGTAGCATAGGTAGGCTTAACCATTTCGAAACCACCACCTCTCTCATGGTTCACCTTAGGAGCACTAGAACTATCTTGATTTGAGGCCCTTTTCTTATACTTATGTTGAACTTGCTCATCAGTTCTTCCCCTCTTAGCAGCTCTACTTCTCCTCCCAAGGTTAGACTCTTCAATGGACTGAGCATACATCATAAGCCTAGATAGAGTCATGTCACCATGGAGCATGGCTGAACGACATTCTTGTTTTGCCATATACGAAACACCGGTCAAAAACCTAGTCATCTCATCCCTAGGGTTAGGAACCAAGGAAGAAGCATACTTAGACAATCGGACAAACTTCAAGGAATACTCCTCAACACTCATGCTACCTTTCCTATGGTTTATAAATTCATCAATCTTAACCTCCCTCTTCTCACGGGGAAAGTACCTTTCTAAGAATGCTTCTTTAAACTCTTCCCACTCTAAAAGACCTGATTCAACCAGTCTACTATCCTTAAATAGGGTAAGCCATACTTGAGCAACGTCTTTCAATTGATACGAAGGTAATTCCACTTTTTCCCTAGAAGTCACTCTCATTGCATGCACTATGTTATACACCTCATCCAAGAAAGCTAGGGTATAGTCTCCAACCTTAGAATCAAAGAAGGTAGGAGGATTCATCTTCACAAAGTACCTCAATCTAGAGGTCATAGTACTTTCCATATAATTCACCCTAGGCCCAATGTCTCTATTCACTTGAGTTGTCATAGCTCAGGCTAGGGAAGGAGAGCCTCTCTAATCTCCTCATTAGCCATTTCTCGGGGAACCACCGGAACCTCGTTACTTCCTTCCACAATAGGTAGTTGATCATCTTGAACACCTTGAGGAACTTTCTCAATTTGTGGAACATGTCCACCTTGGGGAGGAAGCCCCTCATTCACATCATTCTCTTCAACCCTCGTAGACGGTGTTCTCCTTGTATTCATCTTCCTAGAAACACAAGGAAAACTATAAGAAAAGAGCACTACATAGGAGTAGAATAAAAGGGAAACTCTATCGTTCTATAGCTCTCACCCATAGATGTGTGGCGACTCACACCGATGGTCAAGACTATACTAGAAGTGGATTTTATAGACTTTTGATTTCCTAAGATCACTTCATAACCTTATGCTCTGATACCGAATTTGTCACGACCCGAGAGTATCCCCTAAAATTTAGGCCATTCTCAATTCGTGACACGACGTCGTCGACCTCTCGGAGGTCTAAGACAATCCCTTTTGTACCATTCATTGCATACATGTATGAAAAGTAGTGCAGAATTAAAACTTTTTATATGAAATAATATTACTTCAAAATATCTCTTTAAATAGAAAAGCATAATGAAAGGTTAAGTCTCAAAGTTTCCATCTTAGACATACAAATATATTGGGACACGACTCATACTTCATCATATAGAAAATAGCTAAGTCTATTACAATACTTCAATAAGGAAGACTAAACATCAAGATGTCCTTGGATCAAGTGAGGACAAACCAAATTCTTTGCTTTAATGAACACTAATCCAAGCTTCAACTTCGAGACTCCTTTCAAACGCCATCTACACCTTTAAAGATAGACAAAATGTATGAAATTAGTACAAACACTTGTACTAAGTATGGCATAATGCATAAAATCATGAGAAACGTACATTCGTATAAAACTTGCTCTTTTTGATAAAAACATCATAGTTTAAGTATAAAAACAACATTTAACACCTTAGAAACATACAATATATCACATAAGCATTTTATCAAATATTGAAGAACATTATAGTGAACTAAGTTCAACTTTACAGTAACCTCTGTTAGCTTGCTTTCATCTCACCAAAGGTTATCCTAAGATAAGATCATTCCCTTTTTCCTTTCATTAACTCCCCACTAAGGTTAATCTAAGATTCACATAAATAGAACAAGAAGAGACCGCCCATTCACCATCTTCAAGTTTACATAAGCAACCCTCAAAGCTACCCTATATAGAGCACATTCTATTCATCGTATGTTAGCTAAAGTCATGATCGTTCATTAAGTCAATTAGAAGACACTTCATTCATCATAGACTTCACATAATGGTCTTATAAAGACCTAGGGACTCATATACTAACATCTTCAAAGTCTAGTCGTGCAATGTATAGATAGCGTCTCATTCCACTACCTAAACTTCCGAGAACTTATCCAACACTAGCATGTATCCCACATGATAAGAATAGGCAATAGCCGAGATAGACCATACTAACTAGGCATGAAATCCGGAGTTCTAACCTACTCCGATGAGGGTGTTCTACTTGCCAAGGGTAGAACTAGGACACATCTCATGTAGGCACATGGTTAAGGAATATCAAGGTCTTTTATGTACTCTAGTATCATTGTCAAGTAGAGCTACATTGTACTCTAGTCTCATTCTCAAATAGAGCTACAAACCATAACATATTCGCTCGGTGCTAGCCTTTGTTTTCATAGAGTAAGTTCAATATAAGGGTCATATGAAAAGGTACCATCTCTTAGTCATTGCCTAGTCATAGTTCCCCTACCAAAAATGGGTCCACTAGGCCTGCCATTCAATGGTCTATAAGGATAGATAATTCTTAACCTTCGTTTGTATATAGAAGATTCCACATATTAGTCAAGCTTAGAAGGGCACCATCTTAGGTCTACCGATCCTAGACTTCAATTAAACATTCATCCATACACATAGAAGACAAAGACGCATAATCCTACTAAGTCAAGATGTCCATATTCATTATATACATGCATCAAGTAAGAGACACAAGTCTACCAAAATAAGACACAACATACTTTACTTTATTTCATATAACATATCATTCTTTGAAGCACTTAGGAATGACCCTTATCATCTTTATGTGATCCTATATATTACTATAACATTATCAATATAACCATCATCGACTCATATAGTCAAGTAGTAATAATCATGTATCAACTCTAAGACTACACACATAAACACATAGTCATAGTCCAACATGATCACCTAATATTCATAGATAAACACATACTTTCATGTTACTAGCATGTAGATAGATATGATTATACTTCATATATGAATTAGAAAAATAATCATAATACTTCAAGTAGTGCCGACAATGCCATGCTCATCAATATACTTAAAATAACGCCGATGAGGCCACATCAATTGCAAGTAAAGAACATAGCACCGCCATTATAGGTAGACCATACCAATCACAACATAATTGAAGTCTAATTAACATAAGATAAATAGAATTAGGGCAGCGTACTACCAATCCATTCTCAACACTTCAATCGATGTCTAAATCATCAATTTAATACCATAAGACCCTTACCTATGGACATGAACATCAATTCAAAGTATAAATCATGATAATAGATGTAACTAGGTCAATTCAATATAGATTTAACAATCTAATACCAATTAGACATCAATTTCATATAATCTTTACATCATTAGATAGCCCATAAAAAACTACACTATAATTCATAAGTATACAGACATAATCACTTAACCCATAAAATAGTCAAAATAGCAATTTGCCTTGCTTGCATGGGTTCATAAGAATTATATTTTTAAAACATTGGATTAAAATTAATTTAGTTCTAAAACATCGATTTAAAACCTTTTATGCAAGAACTCATGGCTAGATCATGAAATTTGACAAATCATGTTTTTGATCACCGTTGACAATCATTGGAATTGACTTCTTGAAGAAAGAGATTTCAAGGATGAATAACCATACATTATATATGAATAATACATGAAAAATTTGATTGGAAACTTCGAAACCTTCGTTTTCTTCCCTATGCTTTTCTTGTTCTTAAATGGAGTTTTGAAAAGAGTGCCTTTCTTGAGAGATGAGAGAATTTTCGTGTGGTCTTGTTTTGGGACATGTAAAAGTGGTCTAAAACTGACCTAATATCAGTATATAGTCGTCCCATGAATTACCATAAATACCCTCCACTTAAATTACCAAAACGCTCCTCGTAAATTGACTAAAACTAGGAGAATGTTTGACTAAGGGTCTCGGGTTAGACCAGGATTTAAATTAATTAATTAAGTTACTAATTTAATTATTTAAGTAACCTAGGATAATTAATAAAGTACCCCTAAGTCATTAGGACCATAACAAACCCCTTTGGACCATCCTAGGTTAGGTACTAGGATGTTTCTTTAATAAATTACTCGGCTAGTGTCACCCGGTTAGGTCTTAGGTTGTGAGGTGCACTAGTTAGTAAATTTTTGTTTGTCATAGGTTAGTTATCTAGTTAGGTCAGTTAGTTAGAGCCTAGATTTGGTTAGTAAGCTACGTCCTATGTGGCTTAAGTCGTTCGCGTGCCTACCCCCTAACCACCCTAACAAATCGGTTGGCTTGGTCTCTCGGCCGTTGGTAGAACATGTGCTTGCACACGTCTTGCGGTGCACTTTCCTAACAATAAAATCTGGAAAGTTCACTCTTTTTCCAAGGATACTCACTATGTCCTTGGACACTGCTTAATCTACATGATTATTTTAAATGGTTATGTGCTATGGTACCTAGGCTTGACACTTGGATGTCTCGTACCTAATGTGTGTGAGCTATAAAGAAAAATATTTAGCTTAGGGTATTCATTGCAGGTACAATTCCTAAACAAGCTTGGATTGGGGCATTTCAACATCAAAGTGTATTCTAAATTTTGTTAACACTTGGAAATTGGCTAACACCCTTAAACCAATATTCTCCAATATGTCCAATATTACTCAATATTGGGCATTGGGAGTCCTATGTATACCAATATATGTTCTTAAAATCTATTAGGCTCTTAAATAGACAAGTAAATTTTCTGGAATATTACAGGCATGACACCCCACCACCCTTAATAGATTTGCTAATACACTTAACAAAAAAAATACTTCCTTCGCTTCACAAAGAGTAACCTGATTTGACTTGACACGAAATTTAATATTAAGGGAAGACTTTTGTCATATCATCACAAATATGTACAAACTATCAATTATGCCATTCAAGAACAATGATTTTAGTGAACTTTTTATGAAAAGAAGAGAAGTATAGGGATACATGTTAATACCAAAAAGAAAGTTCAAATATACACTTATGACATGTCAAGCATGCTCTGTCATTTGCATTAAAGTTGTGTCAATTTTTAATTTTCTTTAAGTTCTTCATTCTCTCCCATGAAATCATTCTTCAATTTCCTTTTCTTCAATACACTTATGACATGTCTAGCATGCTCTAAGTATTGCACTAGGAAAAAAATGAAAAAGATAAAGATTAGGAATGTGTTATAAAATAAAGACTAAGTACTAAAATTAAACTAATAACAATTAAGAAGAGAAGAATGTAGTAGACAGATAAAATAGAAAACTTTTATCTTTCTTATTTTTTGGTTTATTTTTCAAATAGGTTACAATGTCTTTTATAGGCATAAGAGTGGTATAATCGACATTCCCTAATTTTGTTACAACATTCCCCCTTGAATGTCCATGTAAAATAACATTTTTAGTAAAGTAAAAAATGTAAATAGTTGTTCCTAATACACATTACTTGTTGCCTCATTAAAAACCTTATCAGGAAAACCCTGTAGGATAAAACCTTTATTAAGGAAAAAAGAGTACAACACGTATTTACTCCCCCTGATGAAAACCACGATTTAACTACGGAAGTTTTCTTATTTCAATCTTGTATACCATCTTTTCGAAAGTCGCGGTTGGAAAGACTTGGTAAATAAGTCAGCCACATTATCACTCTAACGAATTTGATACACGTTGATATCACCATTCTTCTGGATCTCATGTGTGAAGAAAAATTTTGGTGAAATGTGTTTCGTTCTATCACCTTTTATGAATCCTCCCCCGAGTTGTGTTATGTATGCTACATTATCTTCATATAAGATTGTGGGAACTTTGTCGCATTTCAAATCATATTTTTCTCGAATAAGGTGTATAATGGACCTTAATCACACACATTCTCAGGCTGCCTCATGAATAACTATTATTTCAGCATGATTTAATTAAGTGACCACGATGGACTTTTTCGTAGATATCCAAGATATGACCGTACCCCCACATGTGAATAATAACCTATTTGAGGTCTAGCTTTATGTGGGTCAGACAAATATTCTTCATCAACAAAAACAACAAGATCTAGACTACAATCATTAAAATATAATAAATCCATATCAATAGTCCCTTTTAGATATCGCAATATGTGTTTGATTCGATTCTAATATCTCCTAGTAGGAGCAAAACTACATCTTGCTAACAAATTAACCAAAAATGTTATATCCGGCCTTGTAGTGTTGGTAAGGTACATTAGTGCACCAATTGCACTGAGATATGGTACTTCAAGACCAAAAATTTCCTCATCCTTTTCTTGAGGTTGAAATTGATCTTTATTCACATCAAGTGATCGAACAACCATTAGAGTACTTAATGGATGTGAATTTTTAACACCTTTCTGTGTATGCAGATTGATGAACAAAAATATCATTTGTCAAATTCTCTATTTTCAAACTAAGACATAGTTTTGTCTTTTCGAGATCTTTCATCTCAAATTCATTCTTTAAATGATCGATTTCCATGTGAAGTTTCATTGGAGTTCCAATAAGGTTTATGACATCGACTAAATTGCAAGTACAACAAACCCTGATATTGTTTTCTTTATAAACACACATGGGCAAATCACATAATTTATATAACCTTCCTTAGATAAATACTCACTAAGACGGTTATACCACATGCATGCGTCCAGATTGCTTCAAACCATACATTGATCTTTGCAATCTAATTGAATATATTTCCAGAGGCTTTGAGCTGTATGCTTTGCGCATTTTGAATCCTTCAGGAATTTTCATGTATATCTAATTATTGAGTGAACCATAAAGGTAGGTTGTAACCACATCCATCAAATGCATGTCAAGTTTCTCATGGATATTCAAACTAATGAGATAACACAATGTTGTTACATTCATAACGGGTGAGTACGTGTCTTCATAATTGAAGTCGGGTGTTGCTCCCTAATATACACGCAAGTGTACGTGGTCACGCAAGTAATATAATGGCTCTTAAAAGAACCAGATTATCGAACCCAAAGGAATTGTCAATTAAGTATTTTTACCAAATTATACTAGTCTAATTATTTATTTAAGAATGCCAAAAGAAAAGAATGTAGAAATTAAATAATAAATTGGAAAATCCTAGGATTGCAGCATATATTGGATTTTATGTATCATATTATTGCTTAGAAGTAATTTTAGTTGTCAAATTACTGGTTTATAGGGTTGATAGTATGATCTGGGTAAACCACCTCTCATCACCTACCCCAGTTAGCTATCTAACTATATCGTTGAGCCGGATAAATAGACTAACTGTCGATCATTTATATTTTATCCTATTTTGTAACCAAGCAAGATGTTCGTCTTTCGGGTGTCACTCCTGAACACTAATCTCCTTAATTTAATGGACAGAACGAGCTCTCTATATTCTCTGGTACATTGAAGCTCTTCTATGGTTATTTCAAAATTTAGACACTAGATTTATTTTTAGATGTCCAGTCAAGAAATAGTAAAACAAGAATATAAAAGTAACTTATAATGAAGTTTTTTTCATCATATCAACATCATTAACTATATCTCCCCATAGTTTCAATTGAGAAGTAATACAGAACATGATAGAATTGTACTCATGAACAGACTTAAAGTCTTGTAGCCTTAAATGCATCCAATCATATCGTACCTTTGGATGAATGACCAACTTCAAATGGTCATATATTTCTTTTAGATTATTTCACAGAATGAGTGGATCCTTGACAGTGAGATATTTAATTTTCAAAATTTCGTCAATAGAAAGACATAAGAATATCATTGCTTTAGCACAATCTTATTTTGATGCTTTATTTTCAATTTTAATGGTGTCTCCAAGACCCATAGCATCCAAATGGATTTCAGCATCCAGTACCCATGAAAGGTAGTTCTTGACCGAACTATGAAGGGCAACAAAATCAAGTTTAGTAAGATTAACCATAATACAAAGAAGAAAAATAGTAATACCTTAGCATTCAAATTTAGTCTTTAAACTTTAAGATGACAGAATCTCGTGCTGATAAAATGTTAAAAAATAAAGACTAAGTACTAAAGTTAAACTATTAACAATTAAGAAGAGAAAAATATAATAGAGAGATAAAATAGGAAACTTTTATCTTCCTTTTTTTTTTGTGTATTTTCCATATAGGTTACAATGCCTTTTATAGGTATAAGAGGGGTATAGTGGACATTCAATAATTTTATTTACAACAGAAAGAATTAAAAAAAAAAGTTAAAAGCGACAAAATCAACACAATTTGATTGGTTGTATTTTTAAAAGATTACTGTATTTTTTATCCAATAAAAAGTTTTAATCTAACATGTTTCTATATTAGTGGGTTCATGCTTAGTGAATTTTTAAATTGATGGTAAGCGTATTATTGGAATCATAAAATTTAGATGTAGTCACAAAAGGAAAGGAGATTATTCTTTTTTAAACGGAGAGAGTATTTGTTTATGTATTTAAAATTTAAAAATCTTTACCAAAATTTTTGGTATCAAAGCTGGAAAAATAATTACAGACTTCAACAAGATTTTCAAACAATAGGCCCGAACTCAATTTAAAATAAGGACATACTTCATTTAGATCTTTCAAATTTCAAATCAAAACTCTAAGCAAATTCTCAAGAGAAATACTTTTAGTTTCTTCTTTCTCTTTAAACATACAAGGTTTTTTTAGTTAACAAATAATGATATGAATGAGTTTTTTGTTAAGAGAAAATGATATAAATGAGTCAAACTTTTAACGGATAACGTATATGAGCCTTTTCTCAAAATTCGATAGTATATTTGAACATTTTCTCTATTTCGTTTGGGGAGCTTTGAATCTTCATGTTCATGAAAGTAATTTATTACATCTACTTACTCTATTTCTTACAAAGAAAAATCCTTTTGCAAAATTTGGCCATACTGATTTATTTATTTTTGACAATTATATCCTTTTGGTCAAATTTATATTTTTCTTATTAATTTATTCATTAATTATGCTTCAATAAATGAGAATTTTTTTCAAATACATAGTAAGTTGACTAATTTTTAAATTTCTCTAAATTCAATACATACATGACTTTTAATTTCTTTTAGAAATATTGTGAAATGGTCAAAGTTCAATATATATGTAGTAGTTTTTTCTTCCTTAATTTTCTGATAAAGAATCTAAGAATACAAAATTTAAATTGATAATTATAATATAAAATTTAAAATTTAGAATATAAAAATTTAAATTACAAAATAAACTTATTTATAAAATTAAATTCAAAATAATTTTAAGTCAAACTCATCTTCTTATAAAGTGTATCATAGATGTGTCGATTGATCTTTTCACAACTACAAGAAAATTACAAATATGACTGTAAAAGAAAATAATTTTAGTTTTTTTGTATTTCTCTCTTTTGTTCCATTCTCACCATTTCTTTTTATTTTTTCATCCTTTTCAAAATAAGAAATTAAATAAAAATGAAATATTCAGATAATGATAAGCAAATAAATTCACAAAGAAGATATTTAAAAATGAAATTAATCATTGAAATAAATAAAAAAACACTTGTGAGAAGTATCAAATCTATTATTGAACATTATGAGATGAATCATATATTCTTATATGAGTTCTATTTTCATATAAAATTAAAAAATTAAGTTCTGAAAAATCAACACTTTCACTTCCATCAAACGGAAAAGTTATTTGAACTATTTGTGTAACAATAGATATTTGTGAACCACTTTATTTAACACAAGTATATCAAATTTAGATCATAAAGTTATAATAATGATAATAATAATAATAATAATAATAATAATAATAATAATAATAAAATAAATAAACATAATTTGCAAAATATTTTTATAATAGATAAAAAAATATGTTAGAAATGAACATATCATAAAAAATATTTTAAATTAATTTATATTAAAATATTTAAAATTATTTCAATAACGGCATTTAAAAATTCAATACACATTATTATCAATACATCATAAAAATTATAAAAATCATATATATCATAGAGAAAATACACCAAAAAAACCCTTAACTTGGTTGGAAAAGTTAGAGTCTATTTGGATTAGCTTAAAAGCTGATCAAACTGACTTAAAAGTTGATTTTTGACTTATTTGAGTGTTTTTTTTTTAGCTTAAAAGCTCTTTTAAGCTGACCAAATTTTTACCTTTTTGCCCTTAATATTTTTATACAATCTTCTAATTGCGTACATAACTCTAACATCTCTTTCTTCCATTTTTTCCCTTTTCACGTTTGGTATTGCTGCTGCTTAACTTCTTTCTTTTCTCCCAATTTGAAGTGAAGATAAACCTTTAAGTAAGTTTTTTCAATTATTTTTTATTAGCTTTCTTCCTTTTCTCTTGATTGATGTCGATAATATGTTGAAAAAACAAAAGCAGTTGAAAATATTCTCGATCTATGTCGATAATATTTTTTGATTTGCTTTATTTACTCACTTTTGGCGTGTGATTTGTCATACATATGGTTTTTTCTCAGCGACGAGAACTGCCATTATGGCACCATTGGTCAACATGAAATTTTAATGGTTTTGAATCTTAATTGCTAGCACAAAAGCCATAAGTTTGAATGCTTTATTTTTTATATTTTTTATCATGTATTTTTTGTGCCTCTGTAACCGATTTGTTTTTGAGCATATTCTGTTTTGTGTTTCTTTTATTTATCTTATTTTTTTTGTACGTCTTCTGTAACTGATTGCATTCAATATATTTTTTGTTTTGTGTTTTTTTTTTATTATGTATACTTTTGTGCATCTTATTTATTTGATTAAAAAAATTAAAGCATGTTAACAACTGTAAATGCTATTTTTTCTTCTACCTATGGCAATAGAAAATATTGAAACAAGAACAATCAAATTTCTGTTATGTGGACCTTTTCATTAAATAAGCACCAGAAAGGGAACAAAACAAAAAAAGGAAAAATATAGTGGGAAGCACGAGGGAAAGGGATGATAGAGATGTAAAATAATCAAGTCATTTTATGGTATGGCTGTGCAGATGATAAAAGCTATTTGCTCAAGAAAGGGAAATGCAGTAAATCGAGTTTAATGTTATACTAATGAGTAAATTTCAGTTCACAACCCATAGGGAAGATGATATTGTATTCCTTATTTAGCCTACCACATGAGCTAGTTTTATGGAAACAAATGATTGCAGATAGGACTCATTTTATGAGACCTTTTCAATATTTTCTACTTTGTGAAATTCTTTTTTGAATTATGTATATATATGTTGATTGTGTGTAGTATATATTTTTCAGCCATATAAAATTATGGGAAGTAGTTATTTTAAATTTTCTTATCAATTTTCATCTTCAGATCAATTACACCATGTCTGAAACACAAACTAATGCTAAATGGGATAATGATGCTCATCTCAAATTTATAGAGTTATGTGAATTAGAGATTAGGAAAGGAAATAGACCAAACACTCATTTATCTAAAGATGGATGAAAAAAATACAATTAAAGCATTCTATGAAAAAACGGGTAGACACTATATGAATATACAAATGAAAAATCATTGGGATGGCATGAAAGCCGAGTGAACTCTTTTTAAGCAATTAATGAGAGGAGATACATGTATAGGATGGGATGCCACTAAAAATACAATTATGGCAGATGATGATTGGTGGAAGCGAAAAATTAAGGTACATTTTCACATTTTTTTTTATATATTTTTATTTATTTTAATGTTACATTTTACTTACTTAAATTTGTTGTTTCATTTTTTTGTTAAAGGAGGATGTTCGATATAGAAAATTTAGGAATAAGGATCTTTCACTGATATGGTTTAGCTATGATGCATTATTTTCTGATATTGTTACTACGGGAAAAGAGCACGTGCCTCAAATCAGTTCCAATTTTTTAAAAGTGAGGTAGATTATGACGAAGAAAGACCAAATGGTGTTGATAATGATGACCAGGATTTGAACCCTTATTGTGGCACTCATTTGATATTATATACACTTCATGTCTACAGGTATTTTGAAAAGTATTCCACTACAATTGTAGATTTTATTCCTCTCTCAAATGCATATCAATCAGGAAGTGGACAAAGAATTTTTAGAATCTAACTGTGAGAGGGCTATGAGAAGGTATTCCATTCCTCTCACACTTTATTCTCATGCTATGAATTTCAGAAAAATTTGATAAACACGTTTAATGTACACTAATGTGTAGATGATTTTTTTCCCCTGAAAGCCCCCACCCATTTGTACGTGGTATTACATGCCGCAAAAATGCTTCAACGCCATTAGTACAAATGATCTCTCCCAATGCTTTCTATTCACATTTAATTTCCAATCTTATTCTCAAATTCTTCCTGTGATTTTCAAGGTATACATTGGTCAATTGTTATGATTTGCATTCAATTTTCTTTTACCTTTTTAGGTTTGAAACAATATCTATTTTGCATTATTGATTGAGGTATTTAAAGCTTTTGATTAAGGTTTATATTTTGTGGATGATTTTCAAAATTTTGATCTTTGATTGGGTTTTCGAATACAGTGACCAAAGGTCAAAGAAGATAGTTGTTTTTTTCCATCTCTTTGTGAAACTCAATTCTGGTTTCCGATGTTAAAGTAGATTGGCTTAAATTTCTAATTCATTATTTTCTTTTATTTTTTAGTCTGAAACAAAAGGTAGAAATAAAATGTCATGTCCAACAAACTTTTGAATTCAAATGATTTTTTAGTATCACTATCATCTTCATAGAAAATCGAAGTAACATAACAAGAAGTTGACTCTCAGATTTTGAGGATCCCATAAGAGCGATACATAACCAATAATTAAGCAAAACAGAGTCAAAACACTATAAACCTACATTTCGAGATATTCAAAATATAGGAAACTTCTTATCAAGCAAAGAGCATATGAAAGTTTATATGAATATACCAACAAAACATCGGGTAGATAAAATCCTTTTACATTGTTAGGATTAATGGGAAACCTTGTTGATGCTTCATATTCTTCTTCAAAGTTGAAGAAGCATATGAAGCACCATCAAAGCTTGTCTTTAATCCTGGTAGTATCAAATGATTTTACCTACCTAACATTTTGTTTGTGAAATCAGGTAAGTATTTGTGTATTCTTTCCTTGATAAGAAGCTTCCCAAACTTGAAATGTTTTGATATGAATGCATGTAGTGCTTAACCCTTTTTTTTCTTACACAGGTCATTTTTCGTAATGTGAAATTTTTTTCCTGAAAGCCCCCACCCATTTGTATGTGTTATTGAAGGTAGAAAAAATGCTTCAATGCCATCAGTGTAAAGGATCTCTCCCAATGCTTTCTATTCACATTAACTTTCCAAGCTTATTCTCGAATTGTTCCCGTAATTATCAGGTATATGTTGGTTAATTTTTGTGATTTGCATTCAATTTTCTTTTACCCTTTTGGGTTTGAACGATATCTATTTTGCATTATTGTTTGAGGTATTTAAACCTTTTGATTAAGGTTTATATTTTTTGGATGATTTTCCAAATATTGATCTTTGATTGGGTTTGTGAATAAAGTGACCAAAGGGGTCAAAGAAGATAATTGTTTTTTTCCATCTCTTTGTGAAACTCGATTCTGGTTTCCGATGTTAAAGTGGATTGGCTTAAATTTCTAAAATTATTATTTTGTTTTATTTTTTAGTCTGAAACAAAAGGTAGGAATAAATTGTCATGTACGACAAACTTTTGAATTCAAATGATTTTTTAGTATCACTATCATCTTCATAAGAAAATCAAAGAAACGTAACAAGAAGTTGAATCTTCGATTTTGAGGATTCTATAAGAGCGATAAATAACCAATAATTAAGGAAAAAAAGAGTCAAAACACTACAAACCTACATTTAGAGATATTACAAATATAGGAAACTTCTTATCAAGAAAAGAGCATATGAAAGTTTATATGATTATACCAACAAAATATCGGGTATATAAAATCGTTTGACATTGTTAGGATTAATGGGAAACCTTGTTGGCGCTGTTGGGAAAGACAAGGCAATAACAAAGAATGCCTGACAGGATAACAGCGGAAGAATACCCAAGTCTATACTTTCCCTTTTCGATTTGAACCAAGAGAAGACAAACTACCACAAGTAATATGATAGTAAGGCAGCAAGTAATTCAACCAAACAAATATAACAAGAAAATAATAAACCAATCACACAAGACACCAAGATTTACGTGGAAAACCCTTCGATGTGAAGAGTAAAAAACCACGGGACCAAAAGCTCCACTATAATCACCAAGAGTTACAATATTGTTCTCCAAAATTGGCCACAAAACAAGTGCCAAACAACGAGCAACAACAAAATAAGATTGCACCAAATCTAGAGAATTAAAGGAGCAAAATCACCAATTTCGCAGCTACTGTTCACGACAGCAAAACTGAAGCTGCAGGCCACCAAATCCAACTCTGTCAGTTCCTAATCAAATATTGAGATGAAGATAATATGCTGTCCAAAAATCAGCTCAATCGGACAAGAAACGAAGCGGGAATCGCAACTCTGTCAGTTCCTAATCAAAACGAAAATCTCTCTTTCTCTCTTTTTGGCTGCTAAAAAAACTCTCTATGTATATGAAAATAAGACCTAAATAGGCTTATATTTGCCTCATAAGAATGGGCCTATGGGCAAAAGTGGGTTGGTCCAAATTGTGCTTTTATTTATCCATATAGGAAGGGAAAAAGACCCATAACCCAACAATTCTCCCCCTCACGACTATGTGGAGGAGACCGCAATCCCGGCGACCATGCAACAATCTTCAAACTTCCCTCTTGGAAAAGCTTTAGTCATCATATCGGAACCATTGTCATTTGTATGAATCTTTTCAAGCTCAAGCAACTTAGAATCCAACACATCTCGAATCCAATGATATCTCACATCAATGTGTTTAGACCGACCATGGAACGTAGAATTCTTGCCAAGATGTATAGCACTTTGACTGTCACAATAAAGCACATACCTCTCTTGAGCACAACCAAGTTCCCCTAAGAATCTCTTCATCCAAAGCAATTCTTTACAAGCTTCAACGACAGCAATAAGCTCAGCTTCTGTAGTATATAGAGCAACACATTTTTGCAACCTAGATTGCCAAGACACAGCTCCCCCTACAAAAGTAACCAAGTACCCTGAAGTAGACTTGCGAGTATCAACATCACCAGCCATATCTGAATCAGTATAACCACAAAGAATAGGCTTCCCTGTACCAAAACACAAACTCAGACTAGAAGTGCCACAGATATATCTCATAACCCACTTCACAGCATTCCAATGTTCTCTTCCCGGATTAGAAAGAAAACAGCTAACAACTCCAACAGCGTGAGCAATATCCGGTCTTGTACAAACCATCGCATACATCAAACTACCAACAACTGAAGAATAAGGAACTTTCTTCATATCTTCCTTCTCATCATCACTAGAAGGACACTGTTTCGTGCTCAATTTGAAGTGCATAGCTAAAGGTGTACTGACAACCTTAGCTTTGTCTATGCTGAATCTGCGAAGTACTTTATGAATGTACTTCTCTTGTGATAATACCAATTTCTTGGCCTTTCTATCACGGACAATCTGCATGCCAAGAATCTGCCTTGCTGGTCCTAAGTCTTTCATAGCAAAAGACTTACTCAACTCTTGCTTCAACTTCTGAATCCTGCAAGTATTATGACCAACAACAAGCATGTCATCAACATAAAGCAACACAATAATAAAGTCACCATCAGAGAACTTTTGCACAAAAACACAATGGTCTGAAGAAGTCTTCTTGAAGCCCTGCTGACTCATAAAAGAATCAAACTTCCTGTACCACTGCCTGGGAGCTTGTTTCAAACCATACAAGCTCTTCTTCAATTTGCAAACATAATTATCTTTACCCTTGACTTCAAAACCTTTCGGTTGCTCCATATAAATTTCTTCATCTAAGTCACCATGGAGGAAAGCAGTTTTAACATCCATTTGCTCAACCTCTAAATCTAGACTTGCAGCCAAGCCTAGAACCACACGAATGGATGACATCTTCACAACTTGAGAGAATATCTCATAAAAATCAACTCCCCTTTTCTGATTAAATCCCTTGACAACTAATATAGCTTTGTACCGTGGAACTGGATTACCATCTTCATGTTTCACCCGAAAAACCCACTTATTTTTCAAAGCTTTTCTGTCTTTAGGTAACTTAAACAAATCAAAGGTATGATTATCATGCAAGGATTTAGTCTCATCTTCCATAGCATCAAACCACCTTTCTTTTTCTTCACTTTCCATCGACTCATCAAGACTCTCAGGTTCTCCCCCGTGAGTCAAGAGTACATACTCATTGGGAGAATAACGAGATGAAGGAATTATCTCTCTACTAGATCGTCTGAGAGAACTCTCTGGAGCATCTATAATTGGTTGTTGGACAACCACATCATCTTGCACTGGAGCATCAACAACATCATGCCGGTCATTCTGAACATGATCACCATCTTCATTATCAACTTGATTTTCATCATTATGAAGATTTTCTTCCGGTGCAATAGTCAAAGGAACTGGATCAACATCAACTAAGCTCTCACTACTCTGAAAATCAGCCTTGTCAGCTTTGTCAAAATCTTCAATTGTTTGGTCTTCAAAGAACACAACATCACGGCTTCTAACAAGTTTCTTCTCAACAGGATCATAGAAACGATAGCCAAATTCATCTTGACCATAACCAATGAAGATACACTGCCTAGTTTTAACATCCAACTTTGACCTTTCATCCTTAGGAACATGTACAAAGGCTTTACACCCAAAGACTCTAAGATGATCATAAGAAACATTCTTACCAGTCCAAACTCTATTAGGGACATCACCATCTAAAGCAACAGCAGGAGATATATTGATAACATAAGCAGCAGTATTAAGTGCTTCTACCCAAAAGGAATATGACAGCTTAGCATCTGAAAGCATACATCTGACCCTCTCAACTAGAGTTCTGTTCATCCTCTCTACTAAACCATTTAACTGAGGAGTCTTTGGAGGAGTTTTCTGATGCCTAATACCCTGATCTCTGCAATATCTATCAAAAGGACCAATATACTCACCACCATTATCTGAACGGATGCATTTCAATGTCTTCCCTGTTTGTCTTTCAACCAAGGCCTAAAAACTCTTGAACACATCAAGTACTTGATCCTTGGACTTCAAAGGAAATACCCAGAGTTTGCGAGAATGATCATCAATAAAAGTCACAAAGTAAAGTGCACCACCATGAGATCTTACCTTAAAAGGACCACACAAATCAGAATGTACCAACTCCAGCAAATCAAGCTTTCTTGAAGGCGGATGACTTTGAAAAGAAACTCTTTTCTGTTTACCGGCTAAGCAATGAACACATTTCTTCAACTTTGCTTGTTTCACTCCAGAAAGCAAATTTTTCTTAGCCAAACTATCAATCCCCTTCTCGCTCATATGACTCAGCCTTCTATGCCATAACTCTGATGAAGTATCATTCTCCACCAAATTTACTGAGTCTCTGTAAATGGAGCCCTGAAATACATACAAGTTAGACAACTTGTCACCACGGGCCACAACCATCAAACCTCTAGTAAGCTTCCACTGGCCAACACCAAGTGTATTAACATAACCCTCATCATCAAGATATCCCACAGAAATCAAATTCAAGCGAACATCTGGAGCATGCTTGACATTATTGAGAACTAGTATGGAACCATTGTTACTTTCCAAACAAACTGTCCCAATGCCAATAACTTCAACTTCATGATTATTGCCCATTTTCAACGTTCCAAAATTACCTGGAGTATAAGAAGAAAATAATTCCTTCTTTGGCGTGACATGAGAAGTAGCACCAGAATCCACAAACCAGCTAGACTCATCACGAACAAGATTAATGGCATTTGCATCACAAGAAACAAGAAGATCATCATTAGCAACAACAGCAACACGATTTTCATTATCGCCTTCTCTCTTTTGTTGTCTCATATCTCTCTTGTGCTTGTAACAATATTTCATGATATGCCCATTCTTGTGGCAATAGTCACATGTAATATTCTTGTATTTAGACTTTGACTTGCTTCTACTTTTACCTCTGATCATATCTTCAGTAACCAAAACATCGGAGTGTGATGCTGAATAAGATGAGGCTTGAGATCTTCTTCTCATTTCTTCATTCAAGACACCACTCTTAGTATATTCCATGGTTACAACACCACTGGGAGCAGAATTAGTCAAAGAAACTCGAAGAGTTTCCCAAGAGTCTAGCAGAGTATTAAGAAGCCAAAGTCCCTGTATCTCATTATCAAACTTTACACCCATTCTGGACAGCTGGTCAAGAACACCCTGAAAATCATTAATATGATCAGAAATATGAGTGCCCTCTTTATACCTGATATTCATTAATTTTTTCAATAGGAACAACTTGTTGTTTCCAGTCTACGAAACATAAAGTGTCTCGAGCTTGTCCCACAAACTTTTGGCATGTGTCTCATTCACAATATGATTTCTAACATTATCTTCAACCCATTGTCTAATATAGCCACAAACCTTTAGATTCTCAAATTCCCATTCTTCATCATTCAAAGACTGAGGCTTATTAGAAGCAAACACAGGTAAATGCATCTTCTTGACAAATAGATGATATTTCATCTTGCCTTTCAAAATATGATAGTTACTACCATTTAAACACACCATTTTGCTCATATTTGCCTCCATCATTCAAAACGACAATCAACAATAACCTGGCTCTGATACCACTTTGTTGGGAAAGACAAGGCAATAACAAAGAATGCCTGACAGGATAACAGCAGAAGAATACCCAAGTCTATACTTTCCCTTTTCGATTTGAACCAAGAGAAGACAAACAACCACAAGCAATATGATAGTAAGGCTGCAATTAATTCAACCAAACAAATATAACAAGACAATAATAAACCAATCACACAAGACACCAAGATTTACGTGGAAAACCCTTCGATGTGAAGAGTAAAAAACCACAGGACCAAAAGCTCCACTATAATCACCAAGAGTTACAATATTTTTCTCCAAAATTGGCCACAAAGCAAGTGCCAAACAACGAGCAACAACAAAATAAGATTGCACCAAATCTAGAGAATTAAAGGAGCAAAATCACCAATTTCGCAGCTACTGTTCACGACAGCAAAACTGAAGCTGCAGGCCACCAAATCCAACTCTGTCAGTTCCTAATCAAAGATTGAGATGAATATAATATGCTGTCCAAAAATCAGCTCAATCGGACAAGAAACGAAGCGGGAATCGCAACTCTGTCAGTTCCTAATCAAAGCGAAAATCTCTCTTTCTCTTTTTTTGGCTGCTAAAAAAACTCTCTATGTATATGAAAATAAGACCTAAATAGGCTTATATTTGCCTCATAAGAATGGGCCTATGGGCAAAAGTGGGTTGGTCCAAATTGTGCTTTTATTTATCCATATAGGAAGGGAAAAAGACCCATAACCCAACAGGTTCTTCATATTCTTCTTCAAAGTTGAAGAAGAATATGAAACACCATCAAAGCTTGTCTTTAATCCTGATAGTATCAAATGATTTTACCTACCTAACATTTTGTTGGTTTAATCAGGTAAGTGTTTGTGTATTCTTTCCTTGATAAGAAGCTTCCCAAACTTGAAATGTTTTGATATGAATGCATGTAGTGCTTTAACCCTTTTTTTTTTAACAAGGGTCATTTTTCGTAATGTGAAATTTTTTTCCTGAAAGCCCCCACCCATTTGTATGTGTTATTGCAGGAAGCAAAAATGCTTCAATTCCATCAGTGTAAAGGATCTCTCCCAATGCTTTCTATTCACATTAACTTTCCAAGCTTATTCTCGAATTGTTCCTGTAATTATCAGATATACGTTGGTTAATTTTTATGATTTACATTCAATTTTTTTTTACCCTTTTGGGTTTCAACGATATCTATTTTGCATTATTGTTTGAGGTATTTATTGGTTTTGATTAAGGTTTATATTTTTTGGATGATTTTCAAAATTTTGATCTTTGATTGGGTTTGTGAATAAAGTGACCAAAGGGGTCAAAGAAGATAGTTGTTTTTTTCCATCTCTTTGTGAAACTCGATTCTGGTTTCCGATGTTAAAGTGGATTGGCTTAAATTTCTAAAATTATTATTTTGTTTTATTTTTTAGTCTGAAACAAAAGGTAGGAATAAATTGTCATGTCCGACAAACTTTTGAATTCAAATGATTTTTTAGTATCACTATCATCTTCATAAAAAAATCAAAGAAACATAACAAGAAGTTGACTCTCAGATTTTGAGGATTCTATAAGAGTGATAAATAACCAATAATAAAGGAAAAAAAGAGTCAAAACACTATAAACCTACATTTAGATATTACAAATATAGGAAACTTCTTATCAAGAAAAGAGCATATGAAAGTTTATATTATTATACCAACAAAATATCGGGTATATAAAATCGTTTGACATTGTTAGGATTAATGGGAAACCTTGTTGGTGCTTCATATTCTTCTTCAAAGTTGAAGAAGAATATGAAGCACCATCAAAGCTTGTCTTTAATCCTGATAGTATCAAATAATTTTACCTACCTAACATTTTGTTGGTGAAATTAGATAAGCGTTCGTGTGTTCTTTCCTTGATAAGAAGCTTACCAAACTTGAAATATTTTGATACAAATGTATGTAGCGCTTTAACTCTTTTGTATTTTTCCTTATAGGGGTCATTTTTCGTACTTTTTTGGTTTCTATATGATCTGAGAGTTGACTTCGTATTTTTTTTTTTTAGGTTTTCGATGAAGATGGTATATAGTGATACTGAAGAATCATTTGAACTCAAATGTTTATCGGACACGACATATGTTCACCTCGAGGAAGGTTAAGCAAGAAAATTTTATATGAAGAATGTCTGAGGTGCAGTTTATCAAGCTTTTAATAGCCAACTCCCCTGTGTTGGATAGAATTCTAATAGATCGATAGTTTCTTGATCAAGAACTTCGTGATACAAGATTAATTTTAAATTGAAATCTCAAATTTTTTTCGTGTGCATCCTCTAAAGCAAAAATTGTCTATATAGATTTAAGATGATCTCAATCTTTTACTTAGAAGTTTAAACTCAAAAGAGAGAAAGAGATGTTTATTTAGTATTATCAAAAGTGACTCTATTCAACTACCGAGATGGGTAAAACGGTAATTTAGCAAAATTTTCCAAAAGTGACCTTTTGAGTCATTACCTTATCCACCACAAAAACCATGTTCGTCCTCGAACAGATGGAAGAAGAAGGAAGAATAGACGTTATCAAAGCTCAGTTATGACCTACCAGTCGCTGTTTGTTTTTTCAAGTGAGCTCTTTCTTAAGACCATTAATCAAGATTAGCTACTAAGAACTGAACTTCTGAATAAAACTTTTATCAATTCACATAATAACCACTGAAATCAATCTAAACTGAAACACTATGGACTATAACATAATCACCATGATGATTTTTTTTTCTTCAGAAAAACAAAATCAAATTCTGAACAATACCACCTACCACCGAAGTGAAATTGAACTAACCACCACATACTCATAATGCATAAATCATGATAGATTTTATTAAAATTACCTTTATCAATACAATCTTTTCACGAGTTTAAGTTATAAAAAATTGACTTTAGATATTGAGTACTTATTAAGGCTGAATCAAATTTATCTAACCCGTACGAGGAAATGATAAAGTAAACACCCAACAAGTGATACACTTAAAATGTAGAACCTCTAACAACACTCTTAGACAATTATAACTCTTCATATCTCTTATATAAGTTGTCATAAGAAAGGTCGTGCATGTAGAATCATTAGTATACTTTAACTATTTACTTCCGTTTTGAATAAAAAATGAATACTTATTAGACTTACTTCTGGTGATGCTTGAACTTTTAAACTTAATTATATTGAATGGAAATTTGAATGATTAGGAATGTATTTGATGTTTGATTTTATTGTTCAATTTTCACGAATGGATTGTAGTATAAATTAACTGATGGTGTATGAAATAACCAATTGTTTCTTTATAAAAATGCAATTTTTTTACCACAGTAATCAACAAAATGACCTAACTTCTTCAAAAAATTAATATTCTCTGCTACAGCAATCGGAGAGTACCTAAATAGTTATTTAATAAATTATTGATATATTCTGACCTCAATACTCGGAAAAATACTTAAATGATTATAAATAAGTTATATATGCTGACTTACTTTTGTTCCAAGATATATTAATTCAAATATTTAAGTACTTAAATACTACGACAACTGTAGTTGAGATTTTTTTAAATTAACAAACTATTATTTTAATATTTTTGCGACTACTGTAGTCAGTCATTTAGATGGTTTAATGGTCAGGACTAGTTTAATATATTTTTCGACTACCGTAATCGGCTAAGTTTTAATACTATAGTTGGTAAATATTTTATGACATTGAATTTGCTGACTACCCAAAAATAGTCAGATAGTCGTCGAAAAACTCCATTTTCTACTACATTTTAACTATTTTTGCGGCCGTCAAACGATGAATTTCTAGTAGTTCGATAAAACATAAAAGTTATTTGAACATAATAGGTCTCTTGAGACATTACTAATATCTTGTCTCTTCTCACTGCATGAAAATTTTCAGTCACACCCTTTTCACTACATGGAGAATTATTTTGACTAGTCGGGGGAAGACTTCGGAGACTAGTTGAATTTTTGTGTGCAACCAGCGTCCAATTTTTAGTTACATTATTGGTTTAAACTTGCAAAACATGCTGCCCAAAATTTTCAGCATCTTCAACATCAGATGTCTCTATTAGTTTTCTTTCTTACTCCATTAATTTTTGGCCTGAACCAACTCGCGGCACATCAACCCCAACTCTTGATGTTTTCCATCTATTTTCAGTAGTTGTTTGGACACCAATATTACCCGTAAGACATCTATTGAGTGTGTATGATTTTGCTCATAAGTGGCAACAACCAATTGTTGATTAACCATTTTTTTCATTTAATATTTCTCTCGCATCCCATTGATACTTTTCACTATTGATAGTACCTTTTGAAGAAAATTCAATTGTATCATCAATTAGTTTGTTGTTTTAATTTTATTTCCACATAAAACGACAATTATCTTTTTCATGATCTTGGTGCTTAAAATAATTATAATACCAAGGTGGATTATCATATACAATCTCCTGAAAAACCTCATTCAACTTACCATATTTCCATCCTCAAACTGCAATCTTATATGATATGGAAGCTTTTCCATTAGATCAATTATAACCTTGACCCTAGTTGTGCTTGGTCTTGGCTTATTTGAGTAGCCTTATGTATAACTATTGGCTTTCCATCTGCCGATGTTATAGACAACAAAGACTTCTTTCCAAACAAATCTAGAGAGATAAGTTCGATAAAAAGAATCAAAACAACAATTAACGTCGTTTTCTCCTTAGGATTATATCCAATGGAACATGGAAAAACCCTACATTGGTTTTCCTGTCCATGGAAAAACTCTCTACAATGGACACCTTTGAGTTTTTAGTGTTTATCATCCTCCTCTCTCGATACATATAACATAAACCCAAACATATCAACTTTTCTTCTCAAATCTAGCTTACGAGATTACATTAGATATGCAATTATTGTTGGATTAACTTCGCATATAAATGTGAGAAATCAAAGGAAAGGTATGGCAATTTCAACCAGTCATTATTTTATAATATTATAAACCTTGCGTTATTCTTCAAATGTAATGATATATTAGTAGTTTATATAGTTAATTACTAATCACACGAGTCATAAATTGTTATTTTGAAATGGCACAAGTAATATTATTATATAATTATCTATTAAATGTTGATGAAGAATAAGAAGCTTCTACCATTTAAGCGTGTAATCTAGTGATCAATCAAATGAATTCTATCATAACGGTTTAATAAAATAAAATAAAAATATACTCCACCTCATCTAACTCTCTGCCTTAACATATTTTTATTTTATTGTTATATTTTTCTCATTTTGTTTTAAATATGTAAATAGATTTTTAGAATTTTTTCCCTACTTAAGTATAGATCATATAAAAGAGATAAAAATGTTATTTAAAAGTTTTGCTGCAAGCAAAGTTAAGTTTTCTAAAAACGGACAACATATGTACATTATTTCTTATTTTTCAGCAAATAATCCGTCGTCGACTAAGTAACCTTTACTTGACTACTTTTTTTCTTTCTACTTTCTTCTAGGTCTTTCATATAAACTATTTCTTGGTTCAACAAATCACATGTCCTCGACTAAATCACATGTCGTAGACTCCTTTTTTTCCCACTCTTTTCTAGGTCTTTTCGTTTGTCCATTCTCATTCTTCCATGTCCCTGTTATCTTCACTATATTGGACTTCTGATTCCAAAATTTGCCTAAAGAACATGTATATTTTAAATGTTCCTTTGCATATTAGAGCAGTTACGTTTTGTAAAGCAAATAAAATAATTACAGAATATATTATCGCGAAAAACCCCCAACTCATAAAGGGTAAAAACCACGACCTACACCTCTGTAGGATTCAACTCCACTTCATAAACTCTGAGCCTCAACAAAAGATTACAAACCTATGTAACCTAAGGAATTATAAACTCTAATTCCTAGCTAAGACTCACCTAGGTAAGACATAAAGAGACCGCTCATACAACCTCTTCAATACCCACCTAATTGATCTTTAAGACTACTAAATATAAGCATACTTCATTTCATTTAACAAGTCAACATCTATTACTAAAGGTACAAAAGGAAACATACATACATTCAAGAGCTTCACATGAAGACCATCCTCCAAGATAACCCCCTAGTTACACTTTGTGCAATGTGAATGTAGCATCCCATACTACTAATTTAACTTAATGCCCCTTAGGAATCACCGTAGACTAGACACATCACATTCATCATTTACATAACTTCATCAAAATTAGAAATAATGTCAATATGCTTCAATAACATTAGACATAAAGTCAACTTACTTCATTAACATCATGTAGTAACCCATCATACATTTTCATATAAGGATACACCAAGACTTCTTCCAAATGTCTACTTGTGCAATGGATAGATAGCGTCACCTACCCTAAGTAGTACACCCTTAAGAAGACTTAGTTCATATACATTCATTTGTGGGGGCTAGATTTAACCAACATAGACCATGAGAGCTAGGCATGGAATCTCGGTATTAACCCCTACCGATGAAAGATCCCCATTTGCCTTAGGTAGAGTCATTCTCTTAAACTTTACATGGATCTCCAATAGCTAAACCTATGTGGGCGCATAGTTAGGGAATAAGGATATTGCTTATAAGTAATCCATCTCAACTCACGAACAGTACTCTTTCAAAAGTTACATTAGATACAACATCTCTACTCACGAGGAGGATCCACCCCTTCTTCAAATCCTCTCGGTGCTAAGCATATGGCCCCACAGAGTTCTTGACATTCATTACATTCATTAGCTATAGGTTAAGGGTTTACAAAGTACTACATCGCAACTCACGAAATGTACTAATCTCTAGAGGTTACTTATACTACATCTCAAGTCATGAAGAGTATCCAACCTTCAACATTTCATTGGAAAACTCGTGGCAGTAGGGAGGTTGCTACTGAACACTTCATCTCAACTCACGAAGAGTGTCCACCCCAAAATCCCCCTTCTTCATTCACTAGAGTTCTTAGGAATAGTAGGGTTGGTGTTAGACACTTCATCTCTACTCTTGAATGATGTCTACCCTAGAATCCCCCATTTTCATTAATTAAATTCATTCGAAGTGTGTGTGAGAGTATATGTGAGAACACTCTTCACATAACCACCATATTCAGAACTTTGACTTCAACACATAATCATGCTACAATAATCATAATTCACACACTATCATGCTTCACATTCATATTATACCTCAGTTAGACATGTTTGTAAGTTATTTTAGATTAATCCCATCACTTTTTTAATTTTAAGATGATATATATGATTTACATTTGTATATATATGATTAGTATATTTTATGATTACTCGAAAATCGTCTCAAAAGATTTTTCTTTGTTTAAATATTTTACTAGCTATTTTAGTTATATAATATTTTGCATTTCATGCTATTTTTATTTTTTTCGCTATTTTTATTTTATAATCAAGTCGATTATGTTATTTCGTTAAAATTTAGAAGCTTATTGATTAATTTGTTTATAGCCAAATATCACAACCAAATCGATTTTGGGTCTTTTTTTAATATAAAAAAACCAAACGCCATTTCCTTTACTTCCAGCTCCCCAATCCAATATTCCCCCCATTCATTTCCAAAAAGACCCAGCCTAACCCCATTCTAGCAACACAACACCAACTGTGCGCACACCAATCCCAAATGCGTACAACCGACCCGACACCTGCACGTGTTTGTCCTCCAACGCGACAAACCCAAAAAATCGACCAAGACTACAGAAAATCGGGAAGTCCAACAGCGAATCAACCCAATCACGCGTCGTCCTCTTCTCCCGCTCATACTCGAATCCAGGTGTCTTTATGTTGTAGCTCTTCGTCCTTTGATCATAAAATCGGACGGATACCATTCTCATTCCGTTGAGAAAGGTACGAATTCTAGCTGTTAGCAATCTCAACTCTGAAGAAGGGAATTGAAAATTTTTTGAATTTTGGAATTTGTCCAAATTTCCCTCCATTTCCCCAAAAAATCTCCTCTATTTAAGCCCTTGTCTGACTTTTGTTTTTTTTTTTTGGAAAAAAGTTTTAGGGAAAAAGGGGCCAAAATATTTTTGGGAGAACAGAGAAAAAAGGTTGGAAGAAAGTTTTTGAGAAGAGGCGATAAAAATCAACGATTAAATTTTCTTTCAACTAATACTAAGGAAAAAGCTTGAAAAATAGATAAAAGATATTTTTAAAGAATGATAACAGGGAATAAGTCCTAGTCTAGTTCGATTCCTCTGTTTTCATTCGGCATAAGCTCGCTTAGATCTCTAGGTTGTTGTTCGGATCTGAGTCGCGTGGTGGTAGAAGCTCAGCTCATCTTTCTCCCGTTCGCTGCACCAACAAAGGTAAACGTCTCTTCTTAGCTTTGTTTTTTGTTGGATTCGTAGTTGTTCTATAGTTTCCGTTTAGTTGTTCTTACTGATATTTTAGTTATTCTATATTATGGTCGACTTTGTCTTGCCTAAAATTTATGTTACTGTCTTACGTCCAAAGTGATATTTTAGTTCATGTTTAGTTTTGGTGCTAGCTGATTAGTTTTAGCTATGTTGATCACATTCTAGCGTGTCTTTCTCGACTTTGACTATTTGACTGTAACTTGTCTTGGGCCTTTTTTTTTTGGGTAGAGACCGACTTTCCTTAGCCTAGCCAATTTATTTATTAAAATTGATTTTCAATAAATAGCATAGTGTTTTAGTCTTCTAAGCTGGTTTGAAATCTAATTTTTTGACTGTTAGTTGACATTAAGTTCTCTTGCTTACTTTGTTATTCAATTACTAGTTCCGAAGATTTCTTGCTGTAAAGAATTTTTTTTTTTAATGTTATTAATGTATCTAAAATGTTTTCAAGATTAGTAAGATATTTTCATCATTGTTTAAATTGGTAGCTATGTCCTCTTCTTGTTCTTGCATTCAATGGAGGTGTTAATGTGTTGGGATAGATTTTGACTAATTTTATAGTTGGTGCAAGTCCTATGTGATTATTAAGCTTACTAAAGTTTTAGTCCAAAAAACTCTAGAATTATCTATGTTTATATTCTATTCCCGAGTTACCGTTTGGTAGACTTCTTGAGTATTGTATTTAAATACGAAAATTTGTAGTTGTTGTGATTTGAGTTCGTGTTAATGTCAGTCAAATTTCTTTAACAGTTAATCCATTTCTATTTGAATTAGTTCTTTCCCTTACTTTATATGTGTGGAATATGAAGTCTAACTAATACATGGGAAGTCTCTTTCTTTATTTTTTCTAATTGATAGATAATTATAGTTAAATATTTGGAATAATTTCAGCAGCTTGTACCATGTCACTTAGAGTTTTGTGTTACTTTGTTTGCTTGGTAAGATCTCTCGTGTGTTAATCGATTGTCTCGTTTAAGTTAACTATCATCCTAGTACAATTGTTAATCATTTTTTTTCTTGTGATGAGCGCTCTCTTGTCTCGAGCCTATCTTAAATGTGCAGTTTTTTTTGTAGATTCTTGTTCAAAGTCAAGGTCATTCATGTGTGCGCGTTAACGACTTAAGTATGAGTTTATTGCTGAAAAATTAATGTCTGTAGGTTTCTTGTTGGCTCACCTTTTACTTAATTTTCATAAAAAATATTGTTCATTATAATATTTTGTGTAATTAAATGAAGTTTAATTTTGATCACTTTAGTGCATATAGCTAACTACCATGTTAATTAATTTAGTTTTAGCGATCATTAAGTTCTTTAGTCATTTTTTTAGCTTTCTGTTTGGCCTTATATGATTTCCTTTAATTATGTTATAAATATATATGTCTCATTTCTTCCCTTTGCATAATTTAGTATGTTCTTTTTTACTGTCCATTTTGATTAGGTCGTATGCTAATGATCATTTCCCTTTTATGCATGTAAAAACCATCCGAGTTCTCCATGAACTCTTGCCTCCCCTCTTGCATTTCGAGAGAGCCTTAAATGCTCAAATTCTCCATCGAATCTCCCAAACTTAAAATCGATGAACAGATCCCCCAAAATTAGAGGATATGAAGTCAATTGAAGAGTTGAAGTCGTGTGGCTAAAAGCCAACTTTTGTTTTATTTAATGTTGTATTTTGTTAAAATTGGGCCTAAGCCCCTGTAATCTTTGTATTACTTTGCTAGAACTTAGGACATGTGCAAAACTGAAATGGGTCAAAAACCCAAAGCGAAATGGGTCCAAATACTGGTCCAGGCGGACATAATTCCAATTTGGATCCAACTCTCTCTCTCTCTCTCTCTACTTTATCGTTTACTTGCTGATTGATACTTATTATTAGTTTTAGGGATAGAAAAATTCAAATCCCCCATAAGACGTCACTTTGTTTTAACGACTCGAATAATTCAAATAAGTAAATATGCTTAAAATAAATTTTACAAATTAAAATTCACTTAGATAGTAAAATTAATACTTCCTTTTTCAAACAACATCAAATAATTTTTATCTAAAAAATTAAGTTAGAATATTTCTAGCCAAATAAGTTAGTTGTTGGATAATCGTGATTTAGCGAATATTTTAGGTGCCGTAAAAACCTTCCTAAAATATAAATAAGAATCCCCGAACCCCCTTTTAAGTTTTCAAAATGATTTCCTGTTTAAGTCTTTTGAAAATAAAAGTTTTCTTGATTTTCGTTTAAAAATTAAGTGGCGACTCTGAAAAAGTCGAAAACCTATAAAAAACTTATTTTCCGAGAACGAATTAAAACACAAATCATGCTTATACATTATAACATCTCAATGTCTTCAAGGACATAATGACAATATATACACGTAATATAAATTCAATAAGAACAAAGCAACATAGATCAAACTTATCCTTCATGCATGCCTTTGCCACCTTTTCTCAATTCTCCAAAAAAATCATCATAATAAAGCACAAAGGTAGTAGGTAATTTACAATACGACATAAGAAACACTTATGTAGCATTATCTAATCATATACATTAAGCCCACTTCTTAATTTAAAAATTGAGGATTTGCATAATCATGGGGTTTATTGAGTTTTTTACTGTAAAATCATTAACTAACATTGAAAAATTTCATGTTTCTTTCATTGAAAACATTTTTATGCAAGAACCCATTCTTAAATTCAAAATAGAAGAATTTAGGAATTTTAAACCCTTTTTGAAAATTCTTAGGATTGGCTCCTTGCATGAGTGAAGAATCGAAGATGAACTATCATACCTTCTATGAAGTAACCCACGAGGTTTGGTGAAGAAATCACCCAAAACCTTCAATCCAAGTTCTACCTTGAGTTCAAGCTTCAATGGGGTTTTGAGAGTGTTTTTCTTGGGTGGGAGGTTTTGATTTTCAAAAGTGAAGATTAACTTGGGTTCTAGGAGTACAAACTAACTTAAAATACCTAAAAAGCCCTAAAACAACCGTCAATATCTTTTAAAAGACTTGGTATGAATTAACCAAAACACCCCAAGCATGGCCGAATCACATACAACTTTTGCAGGCTTCCAAACAACGGACCCATCTACTGGGCGTCTTTTGAATGAAGATTGAAACAAACACAATAACAACCAACTAATCGTTCTATTAATTACTGAAGAAATTACAACGACTAAGATTACAGAGAACTGCAAGGAAAGAAGAAGAAACAGAGAACAGATGAGAAGAGAATTACAGAAGAAAATAGAGACGAGAATTAAGGATACGATGTAACAATGATAGTCTAAACTAACTACGCCTAGAGATAATAGATTTATATCCGACATTTGCTATTCCACTTGCCGCATATTTAGTGCACACTTTACCCCCCACATTTTGTTAGACAAAGTCAACAAATCTTTTAGATGGTATTTTCACACGATTACTTCTTCTAGGCTAAATAAAATTATCTTCCGATTTAGCCTCATTGTCCTCCACATCATTACTCTGGATTTCCTCCACGTTATCACTCTGTTTCATAACAAAGACCCATCCTGCTAGGCGTCATGTAGTTCAGAGAATCATTTCTTTGGGGCTTAGATCCCATAACTAACTGTGGATCTATTCCCCCAAACGACGGGGCGTCATTCAATCTTGCCCGTCGACTACGACCGCCATTTGGGCAGTGCTTGATAGCTTTCTTGCAAAGTCTTGGGTCCTCCTCAAGGACACATAGGGTGTCCCTTGGGGAGTCGTACCTGGACGTCAAACCCTAAGCATTCTCATCTAGGTCTTAGGATCCTCTCCTATAAAAAGAACCCCAAAAAGTACATAAAACATGTAAAGACACACAAATACACACACAAGCACATACACGTCTAGTCGTCGAACATCTTGGTCGTCCCTTGATGTTTGACTTCCAAACTTATCAAACAGACCTCATTACCACTAATGCTAAAAGTTATTATTTTAATACATTATGAACTCATGAAACACATGCGAAGCTCTAGTTTGACCTATTTCACTTTGAGGGTCATTACAAATTTATTATGAGATTTTATAATTTTTTGTTTATTTGATAATATTGAATAAACAATTGGGGCTATTTTAATAGTTTTAGAACTTATGAGATGTTTATGTTTATAAGAAAATATACAACACCAAAATATCATATCGCATATCCAAACTGATAGTGTAATATACCTGAAAGACAATAAATTAAAGTTGAAATAAAACGAACCAAAATGTATAAATAAATCTTTAGGCTGAGGCACTGATATATATCTCTCGCTTTAAGGAGATTCAATCCCACTGCTTCATAATATACACTGGTCCAGCAGTATAACTCTTGATTTTTCCCCTCCAGGATACAACAACCCAACAACAATGTATAACTCAAACAACTCTATATTAGTTGAAGAGTCCAAAGCTCCACAAAAGAACACTTTCCTTCAACATATAATACTCTCTTTTGTAGAATGAATATAATTGAATACTTAGAACATTTTCTATTTCTCAACTCTCTCTTTCGCTACACAAACCTCAATATAATACTACTCATCTTTTTCACACTATATTTTCTTGTATTTCTCTTGTTTCTTCTTGTATCTCAATACAAATGAAGACTACACTATTTGTAGGTGAAGAATTCTTCCTTGCAATGAATAGGAGATAGTGGATAATAAATTTGCCAAATGATGACTCAAATGTTACATAAGTTACAAGACATAAATACAAAATAATGGATAAAATGAAGAGTTGGTGGTTACATACGTTACTAAACTAATGGCCACTTTCTTCAACAATTGATGAGAGTAAAGAGGCACAAATGTAATGTCTATCAATAGACATAACATGATATATAATGTGACATATAATATATATTTTAATTAATATTAAAATGTCACACCAACAATCCCGCACTGATTTTAATATTAAGATAAGAGAGTTTTTCACAACTTAGTTGAAGGTAGACTATTATGCATAATGAAGGTATGCTCTGCTTTGAACCTTTAGTTAGTAAAACAATGACCTTTACTCCAGAGTAAGTAGTTGTCTCAGATTTGAACTATGAATACTTAAGGAAAATAAAAAATTACAGCTTACACACATTAATGAATGTGTTGACATAAGCTTTAATAGCTAACATGTTACGACCTTGTGTTATCCCGGTTTCATGAGTGTTTTTGAGAATAAGCCCATTCTCATAGAAAGTGACCTACTTTCATATTCACATAGGTGAAATCTGTCAAGGGTGCTCCTATAATTTGACACCCCACTCATACGATTAAGAGTTTAAATTAACAGTAGTGAATCTCACAAAAAAGTAATCATATGATTTGTTCTTCTCATTGAACCTGGTTATAAGATCTGTAGTTCCCAAGTTGGATTTCCTCATATATGACTAAGAATTTATGAGTTTCAACTTTTATCCCGCTCCATGTGCTTCAGACTCTTTATCTTTCTAAGGCCTTGGTTCATGAATCTGCAAGATTATCACAAGTTTTAACACAATCAACATTGATGGTATACCAACGATCAATATGATCTAACAATATTATGTTTTTCTCCTCATGAGTCTAAATTTACCGTTATAATAACGATTTTGTATTCAACCTAATATTGGTGCTTTCACATTTGATCAAAATTAGAAAAATTATTTTCTCAAAATAAAGTGTTTCAATTCATTTATTCACTAGTTACAGTGTAATTTATTTATTGTTTTTACTTCAACCTTCATAATAGAGATGGCAAAAAGTAATTTGCTTTTCTCATTCCACTAAATAACACCAAATTTTTTTTCTCATCTAGTTCGCTACTAACTTCAAAGTACTTGTACAAAAAACACAATATCAAGACAAGTTGTTAGTCATTAGTCATATTCGGCATAATACATAGATTTGCCCTTAAATTTGGCTTCAAATTTTAAGTATGACCTCAAACTTTCACAGTGCACAAATAGGGACTTTAACTTTCCTATTTTTTTATAAATACACACGCGATTTTTGGACACAAAGAGCGTGAAATACAATCGCGCCCACGTGTATTAGTGAGCCACTCAATAACTGCTAACTAATTAAATATTTTACACGTCATTATACATAGATTTGCCCTTAAACTTGGCTTCAAATTTTAAGTATGACCTCAAACTTTCACAGTGCACAAATAAACACTTTAACTATCCTATTTTTTTATAAATACACACGCGATTTTTGGACCCAAAGAGCGTGAAATACAATCACGCCCACGTGTATTAGTGAGTCACTCAATAACTGCCAACTAATTAAATATTTTACACGTCATTATTTTAAAAAAAAGTTACACGTCATTTAAAAAGTAAAAAAAAATAAAAGTAATTGTTTGCATACCAAGAAATCTTCATTATAGCTCTTTTTCCACAATGACAAAAAAAATTAGAAGCCATTTACACAAAATATGAGCACAAATCGTTCTAAAGAGGAAAAAAAATTTAGATTTGAAAGAGGAGGAAAGAGAAATTAGATTTTAGGTAAATTTTAATTTGGAAATATAAAGATATATATAAAAGGAATTCATTAAGGGTATATTTGTCATTTCTGCTTTTTTTACCGTTGTGGGCCTTTAAAATAGTCATAACTCGCGCAGAAAACGTGCATAACACGCGTTTTGCCATGTAGGATTCGCGTGTGTATTTATAAAAAAATAGGATAGTTAAAGTGTCTATTTGTGCACTGTGAAAGTTTGAGGTCATACTTAAAATTTGAAGCCAAGTTTAAGGGCAAATCTATGTATTATGCCGTCATATTTTTATTAGACTAGTAAAATCCATTTGTTTTTATTTATCACAACTTTCTTACACAATTGAATCAAATGGAGTTGCAAGACTCACACAACCAACAAAATTGCATTTCATAATTATTTCCATATTATGTGACTTGACAAGGAAAATTTCATTACATGTTTTCTGGTTCTTTTTTCATTTGAAGAATGAAATTTATCTCAACATAACATTTCATGTTAAATAACTACTTAAAATGGTTTTCATAATTTATTTAAAACTCTCGTGTTAGATCTAAAAATCATCACATTATAGCCAAATAATGACATGTGTTTTATTCCACAATGAATATATATGTACTTGTAACACTCTTTTAGAGCATTTTTTCGAAGATGCAAAAATCACAATTTCACAATGATTTTTTTTATTTCATGAACCCCCACTATTTCAAGAATTCAAACATCCTTTTTTTCATGAAAAGTAGATTCACTTTATACCTGAAAATACAAGGTAAATTTTTTTCTTTACCTTTTCTCCAATTTTGATCAAGTAGAAAAATACTTACCGTACACATATTCTCTTCCATCTCTTGAAGAGAGCGATGTTTGAGCAGAATGATGATGTAACACTCCGTATCCAAAACAGACAAAAAACAAGTTTTTCAGAAATATCTGCAAGTGCAGCCAATGGTGGCCATCAACAGACCGTAGCCTGACCCACGGTCCGTCCTGCATATCCGTCAATGGGGTCAGAAATTCCAAAAATCTCAGCCCAGGAAAATTAGGTTAAGTCCTGATCGACGGACGGACCTACGATCCGGAGGTCAGACTACGGTCCATAGTCTGTGACAGATGATCGACAACACATTCACCCACTCTCTGATACAAACCACGGTTGACCAACAGGAATCGTCATTCTATCTACGGTCCGTAGGTAAGACCGTAAATGGAAATTAGGAGACAATTTAGGGGGAAATGCAGTTGGGTCAACTTTAATCGATCATAACTTTTAGAAAAAAATTAATTAGGTGTCCCATGACATACCCACAGATAGATAATTGAATATCTTTCCATAGCCACCGACCTTGCTAAAATTAGACCTCCACGTAAACATTTATGTCCATTTTACTATAGGCCTGTCGAACAGACCCAAACGATGGACCGTCGATGGAATGACGGACCGTCTGTCTAGGTCATTGTTTGGTCCGACAACAATTAACTCAGGGGTCTTTTGGTCATTTCCCACTTTGTTTAAGCCGTAAGATACATCATTTTGACCCTAAATCATAAGATTTTAGTCAGTTTAAGCCTATAAACATAACTAGAACTCACCTAAGTCAAATCATTAATCAAAAGCTTAGAAAAGTAGAAGTAAGAAAGGAGAAAAGACGAATAACCCTAGTCAAGAACTCAACAAGGTTCTAGCCCCAAAATCTGAATATTTCTTTCTGAATTTCATCACCAGGTATGTGGGATCTCATTAGTGGATTTCTTTCACCCATTGGGTCCCTAATTTTCAATCAGTTCTTGGTTCTCTTATCATGATTAAACCTAGGGTTTCTAGAACTTCGATAGAACTTCATGTATATGTGTTCACTAACAATAAGAGCCTTCATTATGTGTTCACCAACAATAAGAGCCTTCATTATGTGTTCACCCAGAAAGAGTTGAATCTTTGCCAGAGGACATGGCTTGAGTTCCTTAAGTACTAAGATATGAGTGTGTATTATCATCCTGGTAAGGAGAATGTAGTAGCAGATGCTCTTAGCATATTATCTATGGGTAGTGTAGCCTAGGTTGAGGAAGAAAGGAAGGAGCTAGCGTAGGATGTTCATAGTCTTGGTCTCTTGAAGTTCGCCTTAAGAGAACATCAGACAATGGGTTAATAATTTAGAATAGGGAAGAATCTTCTTTCGTAGTGGAGGTTAACGAAAAGCAAGACAGTTATCCAATCTTGCTTGAACTTAAGGGTGCAGTCCACAATCAGAAAGTGAAGGTCTTCTCCCAACGGGGAGATGGTGTACTTCGCTACCAATGTAGATTGTGTGTTCCTTATGTGGGCGAGTTGAGACAACACATTCTTCCAGAAGCCCATAACTCCAGGTATTTTATTCTTCCAGGTGCCACTAAGATGTACCGTGATTAGCGGGAAGTCTATTGGTGGAATGGCATGAAGATGGATATAGAAGACTTTCTAAGTAAGTTCCCCAATTGCCAGCAAGTCAAGGTAGAACATTAGAAACCAAGAGGTATGACTCAACAGATCGATATTCCTACTTGGAAGTGGGAAGTTATCAATATGGATTTCATCACAGGGTTACCTCGTACTTGCAAACAACATGACTCCATTTGGGTGATAGTTGACAAAATGACTAGGTCTTCTCGCTTCTTAGCGGTCAAGACTACAGAAGCGACAGATGACTATGCCAAGCTTTACATTAACGAAATTGTGAGGTTGCATAGGATTCCTTTATTTATCATCTCAGATAGAGGTCCTCAGTTTACCTCTCATTTCTTGAACTCATTTCAGAAGTCTTGTTACTCAGGTTAACCTTAGTACAACATTCCATCCATAGACAAATGGACAGAGAGAGCGTACCATTCACACCCTAGAGGATATGTTAAGAGCATGTGTGATAGATTTCAAAGGTATTTGGGATTATCACCTTCTTCTTATTGAGTTTTCCTACAACAATAGCTACCATTCCAGCATTCAGATGGCCCATTGTGAGGCTTTGTATGGGCGTAGATGTAGATCTCATGTTGGTTGGTGTGAAGTAGGTGAAACAACTTTTATAGGGAAAAATTCAGTCGTTTATGATATGGATAAAGTCCAACTCATTAGAGATAGGCTTAAGACAACCCAGAGTCTCCAGAAATCTTACGCAGATGTAAGTAGGAGGGAACTAGAGTTCCAAGTTGATGATTGGTTTTTTTGAATGTCTCACCTATGAAAGGGGTGATGATGTTTGGCAAGAAAGGGAAGCTCAGTCCTAGGTATGTAGGCCCTTACAAGATCATGAAAATGATTGACAAGGTGGCATATGAGTTAAAGTTGCTAGTAGAATTAGCAGCAGTGCATTCGGTATTCCATGTCTAACTCTTGAAGAAGTGTTTGGGTAATCCAGCCTCTGTAGTTCGATTAGAGAGTGTGGTGGTGTAAGATAGTCTTTCTTATGAGGATGTACCAGTTTAGATTCTTGACCGTCAGGTTAGAAGGTTGAGAAATAAAGAAGTTTTTCCAGTCAAGGTTTTGTGGAGGAGTCAGTCCATAGATTGAGCTACTTGGGAAGCAAAAGTATCCATGAAGCCAAGTATCCTTACCTTTTTCCTTTGGATTCCACTCCAGCTTGAGGTAATAGTTCCTCTTCAATTTTCCAGTCATTCATGCGTGAATTCATTCTTAGAATCATGTTCCCTCAGTTGTGCTTGCATTTTTAGCGTATTTGCATGTTCTCGAAACTCAATTCATTTAGAAACCCAGTGCTCTGTCTTTTGTATTAGGGATTGCAACTCTCTCCCTCTAATCCAGCTATTTTAGTCTTCATTCGAGTACGAATGGTCCCAAGGGGGAGATAATGTAACACCCTGTATCCAAAACACACTAAAAACCATCTTTAAAAAAAATCTGCAGGTGCAACAAGTGGTGGACATTGACAGACCGTAGACTTACCAACGTTCCATCCTGCACATCCGTTAATATGGTCAGAAACCCCCAAAATCGTAGCCCAGGAAAATTTGGTTATGTCCTGATCGATGGACGGACCTACGGTCTGTAGGTCAGACATTGGTCAGTCATCTGTGGCCGTCATCGACATCCCATTCACCCACTCTCTAATACGAACCACAGTTAACCATCACGGACTGTCATTCGATCTATGGTCCGTAGGTTTGACCATAGATGGAAATTAGTAGACAGTTTAGGGGAAAATACAGTTGGGTCAACTTCAATTGATTATAAATCTTAGCACAAAATTAATTAGGTGTCCTATGGAATACCCACTGATAGATAATTGAATTAGCTTTCCATATCCACCAACCTATCTAAGATCATACCTGCGAGTAAAAATTTATGCCCGTTTTAGTAAAGGACTGTTGAATAGACCCAAAAGACGGACCATCCATGTCCAAGTCATCGTTTGGTCCGACAACAATTAACTCAGGGTCTTTTGGTCTTAACCCACTTCATTTAAACCCCAAGATACATCATTTTGATTTTAAATCATAAGATTTTAGTCATTTTAAGCCTAGAAACATAACTAAAACTTACATAAGTCAAATCATTAATCAAAAACTTAGAAAATAAGAAGCAAGAAAGGAGAAAAAGGTCAAGAAACCTAGTCAAGAAGTCAGCAAGGTTCCAACAGTTCCTGCCTCCAAAATCTGAATATTTATCCGTGAATTTCATCACTAGGTATGTGGGATTTCACTAGTGGGTTCCTTTCACCCATTGGGTTCCTAGTTTTCAGTCAGTTCTTGATTCTATTGTCATGATTAAACCTAGGGTTTCTAGAACTTGATGAATTTATTAAATATATGTTCCAAATCAGATTGTAAAGTTATTGTTAAATTTATCGCATGAATTTCAGAACCCTAGCTATGTATTTCTTCAGTTCTTTAATTACACATGTTAGGTCAGATATTTCAGTTATTCAATTATACATGACTCATTTATTGATGCATAATTATCATATTAAACATTGTATTCTCAGTTTGCATGTTTTGTTTTGAGCTATCCAGTATTTATAGGAACTCAATCATAATCAGTTAAACATAATTCATTAGGAGTAGCAAAATAGCGAGCTAGACTAGGGTTCAGCATACCTAATTAGTCCTAGAACTACTAGCCAAGTAGGTTGTAAGTCCCCTCTGTGGGCAATCAATTTAGTGATCACGTCAGCATGTCTTTATACCTCTGACAAGGTATATGGGGTCCTCTCGATGGGTTTATATATCGGACTCCACATTTAGATCATGTTACTTTATTATCGGTTATTAGTAGGTTCCACAGTTCACTCAGACTCTCTTACATTGACCATTTATCAGTATATTTAGTATTCAGTTTCAACATGTTATAAATTGGTCACTGCATTCAGTTAGTATATCATGTTCATATTATTATACTTGCTTTTTTGTAGTTATTCAATTATGTTTTATTTCAGTTTTATTCTATCCTACATTCTCAGTACCTTCCAAGTACTAACGCATACGTGCGCTACATCTTCTCCTGATGAAGGTTCAGGTTTTCAGCATTCAGATCACGCTTAGATCGATCCCCTATTTTTCAGTTCAGCAGATATAGTGGTGAATCCTGATTTGCCGAGGACAATAGTCATGAGTTACTTTTCAGTATTTAGTCCTTTAGTTTCAATTTTTGCTAGGCTTAGTTGGGGCTTGTACCATTATTCTTAGTCATTTATAGGCTTATTTCAGACATAGATACTTTCAGCTTAGTGTTGAGTTAGTAACTTCTTTGTATTAAACTCATCAGTATTTCATTTATCTCAGTTATAGTATATGAGTATTCCCCATCTTTTCAGTTTAAATTGTGATTTAGCTTCCGCATTAAGATTATTATCTTTTGTATGCTCATGATCATGTCAGCAAGGTTAGCTTGGGATAACTTGTGGTCCTATGTTTTGTGTCCACGTATCAGGGGTAGCTGGGAGCGTGACAGATGTTGTTATCCCTATCTTGATATCCACATTTTTTCAAACTGTTACAAAACATAAATCTCCTTTAAATTGTTGGTGTAATATACAAAAAATACAATAAACTACAGTTGAAATAAAAAAAATGTATAAACAAATCTTTAGGCTGAAACACGAATATCTCGCTCTCTTTAAGGAGATTCAAGCCCACTGCGGAATAATATACACTTGTCTAGTAGTATAACTCTCGACTTTTCCCCTCCAGGATACAACAACTCAACAACAGTGTATAACTCAAATAACTCTAGATTAGTTGAAGAGTCCAAAGCTCCACAAAAGAAAACATTCCTTCAACAAATCAAACTCTCTTTTGTATAATGAATATAGTTGAAGACTTAGAACATTTTCTGTGTCTCGACTCTCTCTTTCACTACACAAACCTCAATATTATACTACTCATCTTTCACACTCTATATTTTCTTGTAATTCTCTTGTTTCTTCTTGTATCCAAACACAAATGAAGACTACAAAATTTCTGGGTGAGTAATTATTTCTTGCAATGAATAGGAGATAATGGATCATAAATTTGCCAAATTAATGGCTCAAATGTTACGTAAGAACAAGACATAAATATTAGAATAATGGATGAAATGAAAAGTTGGTGGTTACATATGTTACTAAAAACTAACAATCACTTTGTTCCACAATTGATGAGGGTAAAGAGACACAAACGTAATGTTCATCAATAGACATAACATGATATATAATGTGACATACAATATATATTTTTATTAATATTAAAATATCATACCAACGCAAACAAAACTTCAATTTCATCTCATGATTCCATATCATGATAGCATTTCATAATTCTATACCATGATACCATATCGCATACCAAACGGAAAGCAAGTTCTGATGTATAATTAGAGCATTTTTATATTTTCTGCTTATGTCGCTTGAACTAGTAATATGAGTGTGAATACTTTTTCTTCTCCATTGCTATTTTTGTCATTGTTTTCTCGTTGTTTGTAACACTTCATGCCAAAGAAATATATACAATGTATTTTTTTCGGCGAAGGGGTGTAGCTTGGCACCCTTGCCCTCGGGTAGCTTCGCCCTTGGAGGTCCACTTTAATTGAATCATATCTTGAGGAGGTCTCCAAAATTATCCCTAAATTTAGTAAAGAGAAAATGAAAAATGTACATATACTCATTAACATTAAGAAGATAATATTTCACATGATCCCTCAACTAAGAGTTTTTTTCTTAGAAAGTCACTCAACTCTTTTTCATAACCTCAAAGTCACCCAATTATAAATATTTTACCTACACAATTGTCAAACCTATTTAATTGATTTTTCATTTAAATTTTCTGACATGAATTTTTTTTTTAAATTGAAATTGTAAGAAACAAAAAGGATATCCGTTTAAATTATTTAATAATTTTACCTACAAAAATTATATTTTTACTCATTTGTCTCCTAAAAATATACTTCCGCGGGCCACTTTTAATTGTTATGTTATATTTATCAAAAGGTAATTTTACTAATTTTTAAAGTTAAACTAGAATACATTAATTCGTTATTTTAAATAAAAAATGTCAAAGCTATACGAAAATACTATATATTCTAATTTGTTACATAATATGATGAAAAAGTACATTATAAAATCTTAGTCAAAGTTATTACTCCCTCTGTCTATTTTTATTTGTCATGTTGCTCTTCTAGAATGTGAATTCGACTAATTTCAAAGTTAAATTAAATTACATTAATTTGATATTTTAAGCATAATTTAAATATTTAAAAACTATAACAAAAGTACTATAAATTGCAATTTTTTTGCATACCAAAATGAAGAAAAAATACACTTAAAATATAGTCAAAATTTCTATAATTTGACTCTAAAAAAGAAATCATGACAATTAAAAGTGAACTACTGTAGTAAAAGAAAACTATGACAATTAAAAAATGAATGAAAATAGTAATATAAAAAGAACAATGACTAGTCTTTTAATGTTCCCCCACTAATTGGCAGCTTAAGTGGAGGGACAAGTCCATATGGCTAGCCACGTCATTAAAAGTTTTGGGTGTTAACTCTTTAGAGGTATTTGTGATCTCTTGTAATAATGACGAAGTATTTTTAATCCTAAAATATAACAGAAGACAGAAGTAATCTATTTCGCATAGTTCAGAAATATTTTTGACCCTTTTCCAATTTTAAGGGAAAAATTAGTTTATTTTAGCAGTGACTATTCTATATCTACACATGGCCTCGGTGTACGCAAATATTACATTGCTGCATAATTTATGCATCATGCATATCTGTAACGATAAATATTATTCCTTCTATCTCAATTTTTATCGTCATTTTCAAATTTTGAATGTGAATTCACACTTTAGATTTTGAAATAAAAATTATGAATTTGTAAGTTCCGAAAAGTTATTATAGCCACAACATTTCACAATTTTTAAACTATATAAGAGAATTATGGTGAAGTAACAATTTATTTAACCTGCAAAATTATTTTATATTAGTTATATTAGGTTGCTCACTCTCTTTAAGAGAGTGCACACTCTCTTTATGTGAAATGGACAAAAGATGATGTTATAACATCAATTAAAGATTGTCAAGGGTGTTCAAAATTGGAAGAGTAAATTTTTTTAGCTACTAGGTGTGCAATATATTTATTACAAGTAAGTGGGTTTGAAATAAAATTACATATTCATTTCCCATTTTTTTTAAAACTTAAAAATGGTTGTTGTACATTTGCCTCAGCAAGAATCAAACCGCAGACAATTGCCACTGAACTGAACACACTTACCACTGGACTATCAACCTCCACTGATATTTTGTGTGTGCATTTATTTATATAACGAAATAACACAGAGTATATTGCCTATGCATACGATTTAATTTTTCGGCGAAAGGTGGTCAGTTGACCACCCTTCACGGGCTGTAGCTCTGCCCCTGAGTAGAACGCCCGTATAGTTAAAATATTTTTTTGAAAATTCGATTTAATTTAGGTGTCACTTGATGTGTTTTTTCAAAAGTATATATATTGTTTCTGAATGACATGTCTTTAGCCACAAATTTCTTTCTGAATGACATGTCTTTAGCTACTTTATAGCTTTAAAAAGAGAAAAGACATAAAGTGACACTTGGAGTTATCCCGAATTTTCAAAAAGACACCTAAACTATGCAAGTGTTCTATTACACCCTCAAACAATCCTGAACTGATATTATTCCATCTTTTTTTGTCCACCTGGCATGGGGAGTGTACACTCTCTCTTAAAGAGCTTGAACAAACTAAAAAAATGAATATAATTTTATTTTTACAAGAATTTTACTATATAATTTATATTTTTATTTTTTTATTATTTTAACTTTTCTCCTTGTTATTTTTTTCTTTTTCTTTCATCCTTCTTCTTCAATAATTCATTGTCATCTTCATTGATTTTTCACTTTCAATGTCAATTTTTACCACAACTCCATCTCTCTTTTATTCTATTATTAGTTTAACTCTCTTTAATTTTAAAATTATATCTAGATATTTAAAATGTGATAAACCAATTAATTAGTAGACATTATTTAGTTTTTTTAATCCAAATTATAATTAAAATTTTTCAATTTTTCAGAGAATTCTTGTGCTTTCAAAATTATCATTTCTAGTTTTGAATTTATATGAAAATGATTAAATGATAGTACCTTCAACATTTTGATCTTTCTTAGGAAAATAATTTGTTTTGTTATCAATAACTCAACAAAGCTTAAAGAAAGTATAATTTTGGAACGTAAGAAATTTGACCAAATAAGAAGAAGAAAAGAGAAAGAAAATGGAGGGGCTCAACTTGATATGTGTGTGGGGTAAGGTGAAGATAAGAGGTGAAGAAGAAAGAAGAAATAAAGAAATAAAATGGAGGAAGCTTGAAAGTTGGGATGAAAGATGAATTAAAAATTGAAATGAAATTAAAATAAAAATAATAAAATAAAATCAGTCAAAAAGTAAGACAAAGAAATAAAGAAAAACTTAAAATTAAAAAAAATAATATTTCAAATTGAATTAACATGTGTCACACAATGATTGGTGTGTGATTACACTTGCCATTTAAAATTTTGAATTGATCCAAAAATGATGTAATAATATATGTTCGTAATAGTTTAGGGGGGTAATAGGACGTCTGCATAGTTGAGATGTCTTTTTAAAAATTCGGGACAACTTCAGATGTCATATTATGTCTTTTCTCCTTTAAAAAAGCAAAACTACTATATTGTTTTTATGGTACAAGGTGAATAACAAAATCATAAATTAAGTGTGTCAATTCTATATTGAACACCTTTAATTTTGAATCATAAACCCAACATTTTTAAAGTTAATCTTATGACATGTATTTACTTTTTTATATAAGGGAACAAATAAAGGACGAACATAACATCAATAGTTTTGTATTTAGTTTTTCTCATGTATATTTCAATAATTTGTCATTTTTCATAAAAAGAAAATTATACTAAAGGTACACCAACTTTAATTTATGAATTAATCATATGTAATGTAGAAATAAAAGTATGTTTATTATGTTATTTTCTGATATGTATGATTTTATCCTTGAATCCTTTGTTTTGTTTTTTTAAAAAATCAATTAATTTTCTGATTGATCTGTTTCTGTTTTATGAAATTGTTTTCATAAGCCAACTGCCGATGTCTGCGATAATTTCCTTTTCTTATTGACATGCATAAGAACAAGCAAGTGGTATATTTAATCTTAAAACTAATAATAGATGTGTCTAGACATTTATAGTGACAAAATAAGAAATGTAATGAAGAATGTCAAGTATTGAATAATAATTAAAAAAAAAGTAACTCTAGATTCAATCTTACAAATCTTGTATACTTTTACATTCAATTGTCACCAAGCTTCTGCTCAATTAGTTCACGTCAAATTTTGGCATTTAAAAAAATTTACAGCAATGAATTGAATCTGATAGCTAGTGTGTGTGTGTATATATATATATATACACACACCATTTTCATTGTGTTGTAGGGTTGTAGGTCTCCATTTGTTTTGCTGGTGTTTAAGATATTTTATATATATTAATATAAAGTGAGATTTGACCTATATATAATGTAATTTTTGAAAGAAAGGTGTTCTTCCGACTGTAGTTGCGCGACTGATCATCAAGATACTTCAATTTAATATATGTGTGTTTACGAATAATTTCTAAAATGCACATCTACATACTCATTAAAGCAGGTCTATTGCAGATGTGCATTTTCGAGGATAAATTGTTTAATGAAGTCAACTTAAACAAAATTAAGATGTTTAAATGTATATTTTGAAGTTGAAAGTTTAGTTCGATTGAGATCAATCAAGATTTTTCTTTGTATACAAAGTGTGATGAAGTTAGCATCATTATTTAAAATTTATGTATCAACACTTATAATTAAAGTTTTCTACATAGAAAGTTTTCCATTTTGAATGAATTTAATTTCTAAGAGATTTAACACGACTATTAGGGAACAAATCTACATAAGTTTATTTATTTAGTTAGTTTATTGAATTTGTATTAAATTTTAATTAGTAGAGTAACATATCTATGATATTTCAAATTATATAATTTAATATCTTTTTGAATAATTTTTGCTATAATAGTGAAATTATATTATTTAACTGGACTAATATTGTTAGAGGTGTAAAAAACCAATCATTATAACATTCAAAAAAGTGTTGAAACAAACAAGATTGTTAAGGTGAAGTTTGATTATTGTAGTTTGGTTATGTTGGGGTATTTTAGTTTGTGATGGCTATTTTTTTTTTTTTTGCAGAAGTTCGCAGATAAGAGCTTGATTGATACTACATTCAGATTGTTACAGGTGTTGTCTTGTTTATGTTTATGAATTCATTTATAAGGTAGCGCTATTGAATATAATGAGAATAGAGGCAAAACTATAGGAAACAATTCTTAAGGTCTTACAAAGGACAATTAGAAACTTATTTGGAGTTTGACCTCGATAATAGTGAAGAGTTTTAATATAGTCATGTACAGAGAAAGATCATAATTTTTACTATCTTGAAAAAAAAAATTTCCACACAAAATACTTATGGAAATGAAAAGAGCTTTTTGGTATTGAAATAAAAAAATATCAGTAATAAAATGAAAAGAGATTTTTGGTATTCAATGGAAAATAACCATTAATTATATTACAAAAACAATATATGTTAGCCTTTTGATACTTGAATGAAAAATTACCATTAATTATATTAATATTTCTAGTTAAAGGTTAAATAAGGGTCTAACGTGCATATATTTAGTCGAAGATAAAAGTGTAGAATGTACGCAAATCATTTGTCGTATTACAATAACAATACAACAATACATCTAGTCAAAGGTCAAAAAAGAATTAAATATCTATTTATCTAATAAAAAATAAGAGCGTTAAATATATACAAGATTCGACTATATATATCCCGTCATAGGCAGAAGTATAGAATTTACAGAGAAAGGTACTATGTGTGAAGTATGAAACTCAATACACATAATGAAGTAAGAAACTCAATACAGATAGTAGTCTTGAAAACAAAGGAACAAAATTCCCCCATTCTTCCTCAAAATTATATTTTCTAGGCTTCATTGTTAGTATAATAAAAAAAATTACAATTGTGCCAACTCGTCATTCTTGCCTTCCTATTCTTCCTCAAAATTTTATTTTCTAGGCTTCATTGTTAGTATAAAAAAAAAAATACAATTGTGCCAACTCGTCATTCTTGCCTTCCTGGACTCCACTCCATTTCACCCATGATTATAGGTAAATCAACAACAAATTATTTGCTCAATTTTGTCCTCAAGTTTGCCCCTTTTGTTCTTCTCAATTTGATTTATACTATTGTTCTTTCTATAACTGTTTTTGGTGAATCCTAACATCAGTTTTAAGTTTATCTTTTTGTCGATTCAGGAATTCCAAGAGAAAATGATCTGGCTAGTTTGTGATCCTTGACGAATGATTTACAAATTGTGATATACTTGTATAGAACCTATTTGCTTTTCTTAAAAGTATAAAATCATATTCTAAATTCCTCTAAATAGTTAAAGTCTAGATTGCTTATTCTTGATTAAGGTTAAAGATTTGAAAGAGTCCAAAAACTTACGTATGATTAAAACTCTAATAAAAGTTATTCAAAATTTACTTTTCTATTTTTTTTAAAAAATATTACTTTTTCTTTTTCGATTAGCATTATATTACATAGTTTTTTTTTAGGATTTTTGAATTTTAATACTAGTAAAATTGTTGATTTGATGTTCTAAATCTAAAAATTGAAACAACTTCTTATGTTTATTTATTTTATTACTAAATATAAAAAGATTTTAGTAATTGCAAACTTGAACTAGATGAAAATATTCATTATTTTTCTTTGTAGGTTGAGATCTATAAAACAAAGAGAAATCTGAAACAAAAGGTAGGAATAAAATGTCATATCCGAGAAACTTTGGAATTCAAATGATTCTTCAGTATCACTATCATCTTCATACAAAATCTAAGAAACATAACAAGAATTCAACTATCAAATTTTGAGGATCCCAAAAGAGCGATTAGTAATCAATAATTATGGAAAAAAAGAGTCAAAATACTACAAACCTACATTTCGAGTTATTCCAAATATAGGAAACTTCATATCAAGCAAAGAGCATATGAAAGCTTATATAATTCCACCAACAAAATATCAAAAAGATAAAATCGTTCGACATTGTTAGGATTAAAGGGAAACCTTGTTGGTGCTTCATATTCTTCTTCAAAGTTGAAGAAGAATATGAAGCACCAACAAAGCTTCCCTTCAATCCTGATAACATCAAATAATTTTACCTACATAACATTTTGTTAGTGAAATCAGATGAGCGTTCGTGTGTTCTTTCCTTGATAGGAAGCTTCCCAAACTTGAAATATTTTGATATGAATGTTTGTAGTGCTTTAACTCTCATTTTTTTCTTATAGGGGTTATTTTTCGTACTTTTTTGCTTTCTCAACGATCTGAGAGTTGACTTTGTGTTATATTTTTTTAGGTTTTCGATGAAGATGGTATATAGTGATACTTAAGAATCACTTGAACTCGAATATTTATAGGACAAGACATTTGATCACCTCGAGTAAGTTAAGCAAGAAAATTTTATATGAACAATGTCAGAGATGGAGTATATCTTTGTTAGCCTACTCCCCGGTGTTGGAGAGAATGCTAATAGATCGACAGTTTCTTGATCAAGAACTTCTTGACACAAGATTATTGTTTTTCATTGAGATCTCAATTTTTTTTTGTGTGCATCACCTAAAGGAAAAATTGGCTATATAGATTTAAGTTGATCTCAATCTTTTGCTTAGATGTTCAAAGTCAAAAGGGAGAAAGAGATGTTGATTTAATTACTGATTCAATTGGATAAATGGCAATCTCCGTCCATAAATTGCCATTTATATTAGTTACTGATAAATATGATTTTTTTAAAATTTTAAATATAACATTTTGCATAATAATATTCCGTTATTCATCAATTGGACTATTATTGACATTATGCTTCCTTTTTTTAATTACTATGTTTCTTTTTCATTTTATTTTGAAATGTTTTATTTGAGTTGAAGATTTAATAGGAATAATCTCTCTAGCTTATAGGATAAGAGTAAATTTACCTATACATGATTCTTTTCAAATCTAGCTTATGAGATTATATTAGATATGCAATTATTGTTGAATCATCTTCACATATAAATGTGACAAATCAAAGGAAAGGTATGATAATTTCAACCTGTCATTATTTTATAATATTATTAGCTTATCATTATTCTTCAAATGTAATGATATTTTAGTAGTTTATATAGTTGATATAAGATTAAATACTTGGATACATAACATAAGGATCTTGGACACGAAATTCTTACATAGAGAGCGTTAGGAGTACATACCTGATGAGGAAGACATCATCAAAGAGAAAAGCGGAAGCGTTAGTCGTAAATTGGTTTCTACCTCTTTACCCTAACTTTATGTTATCACAACCGTCAACGATTGAATTATTGTAGAGAATATATGATACCCCTAATGGGTGCATGTATGGAGGAACAACTTATAGAGGTTATAAATTACTCTGGTACGTGCATCAAATAACCAATGTACAGATGATACCCTTATTAAATACAATTTATGATATTACTTGGATTGCAAGTAAATTTGGGCTATAAGTAAGAAATAATGAATAATAATTAAATAATAATTCTTACAGTTGACTCACAACTAACACGAGTCTTTTTTTTTATTGTGAAATGGTACAAGTAATGACATTATATAATTATCCATTAAATGTTGATAAACAAGAAGAATTTCTATCATTTAAGGGTGTAATCTTGTGATCAATCAAATGAATTAAATTATGAAGGCTTAGTAAAATAAAATAAAAATCTAACCCACCTCATCTAACTCTCTGCTTATAATTTATTTTTATATTTTTCTTATTTTGTTTTAAATATGCAAATAAATATTTTTAGAATTTTTCTACTTATGCATAGATCATATAAAAGAAATAAAAAGGTTATTTAAAAAAGTTTTGCTGCAAATAAAAAATACTTTTCTAAAAACGCACAACATGTGTACACTATTTCTTGTTTTTCAGCAAATAACCTGTCCTGGACTAAATCATCTGTCCTCGACTACTTTTTTCTCTCTCTAATATCTTCTAGGTCTTTCATGTGTACACTATTTCTTGTTTTCGACAAATCACATGTCCTCGACTAAATTACCTATCCTTGACTACTTTTTTTCTTTCTACTCTCCTCTAGGTCTTTCCATTTCTCCATTCTCATTCTTCCATGTCCCAGTAATCTTCACTCTGTTGGAATTCTGACACCAAGTTTTCCTAAGGAACAAGTATATTCTATATGTTCCTTTGCAGATTACAGCAGTTACGTTTTGTAAAGTAGATAAAATAATGACATAATCTTTTATCGCAGAAACCTCCAACTCATAATGTGTAAAAACCACGACCTACACCTCTATTGGATTTAACTACACTTCATTAACCTATGATCTCAACAAAAGATCACAAACTTATGTAACCTAAGGAATTACAAACTGTAATTCTTAGCTACTCAATACAAAAAATCCCAGGTTTAAGTCTTCTACCATCCGTCAAGTTTCTCAAACTTGTTAGACGAATCCCACACACAAACTTTATTGTAATCAAATCTCTTAATTACAATCTTACAACTTTTTTCTCCCAAACTCGCAACACTCCCCGATAAATCTCAAACTCTTAATCTTGTTTTGATCTTCTCTCTATGTAAGTGCGGAAAATTCTTCCATGAACTATTGTAGTATTTATAGAATTTAAAACTCTCCTATGTATTGTTCAACACAACTTACTATTCGCCGCTTTGAAAAAACTTCTTTAAACCTAACTTGACTCGAAGTCCTTCTCACGTTAGGACTCCTCCTTGCATTCTACTTTGAAAGGAAAAACTTCGACGCAGTTTACCTTAACTGAATAAGAAAACTTTATTAATAACTAACTCCTTCTTCTACTTGGTTTAGACTTCCTTTTATAATTCGAAGTTTTAAGTTCACGTGGCAAGTTTCTGCTTTTCTACTTCTTTCAGGCTTATGTATCCTTCTTTACTTCATTTTCCTTGTTTGTCTAGTTTTCCTATTTGATTAAGAAAACTATCTTGCCTGCTTACTCCTTTATTAAAGGAAATTTTTTGTTCAAGTTTGTTGTCAAAACAATCATACTTCCTCAACTTTATAATTTCTAATTCGGTGGTTGATGATTTCCTTATCCCACTAGGACTCGGTCTGAAAAGTACATGTTGGGGCAACCAGTTCCTTTCATCTATTTGTCAATAATCAAAATCTTTGTCTTTCAAATACACTCAAAATCAGAGGGGGTGAGGAAGTATACGGAAAGGAGAAATACTTTAGACGAGGTGTGTAAGTTCAATTATCACTATAACTTTCGAAGATTTTTCTCCAATTGTTGCTGCAATTTTCAGGGATGTATATGTTGGTTAATTGTTTTGATTTACATTCATTTTTTTCTTTTTCCCTTTTCGGTATTTAAAACTTTTGATTGAGAGTTACATATAGAGATGTGGATGATTTTTAATGTTTTGATCTTTGATTGGGTTTGTGAATTGCAATGACCAAAGGGGTAAAAAGAAGATAGTTGACTTTTTTGATGTTGAAGTGGACTGATTTAAATGTCTAAAATCAATCTTTTATATTTTTATTTTTTAGTTTTATGTGTTAATATATGTAAATCAATCGGCTACAACTAAAATCAAATAAGGGGGTAACACTAAGAAGGTGATATCCTAAAACAATAATTTTATTACTTTATTGTCATATCATGTTAGAAAAAATTCAAAATCTTTTACCGGTAGTCTTTTTCTTAGGTGGATATATGAGTTCATTTCGTTATTTTTATTTCATCATCTCTGTTCTTTTTTTCATAAAATTATTGAAGAGCTCGACTTCTTAATCGGTAAATTAAGAATAGTAGAAGGAGACTGTTAGAGGGTTCGATTTATTAAGGCTTTCTGTTGAAGTCGCTTTTATATATGTTATAGTGATGATGCCAGTTAACACCCAATTTTGACCCTCCACGATTTGAATAATTTTCAAGCTTCTTAAATATTGAACAATGGGAAATAATTATTTTTGAAAATAAAAAATACTATAAGATTATCTTTCAAACACTTTTTGCAACTTTTTCATATGGATTATATATCTTTATACTTAAAATATATAGATTTATATAATTTTTCAATTTGAATAAATAGTTAGTAAATTGATTTACCAAAAAACAGAGCTTCAATTAAGTATGCAACTTATTTTCTTTAAACTGACAATTTAATTAAGATCTTTCCTTTTGAAATAATTATTTTGATGTTGTTAAAGTTAAGAAGCTTGAGTAATTAGTTGACTTTATAATACATCTCATTTCCCTTTGAAACTCTCTTCAGGGACTTTATTTAGTCCATATTTGGACCATCAGATAACCTTTAACCAAAAATTTTGGCCCAAATTATTTAAACCCATTTCACATTAAGAGACCCAAGACCCAATTTAGAATTTGAAAATTTCCAGAGTCCCACAATGTTTTTCCCTTTATTTCGACCCAGAGTTTGTCCTATATAAACCCCCTCACCTTTACTGTTTAGGGCAGGAGTTTTTGAAAGGCGAGAAATAAAACACCTGCTAGGTTTTTTGGAGTTCTTTTTTTTCGTCATTGAAATTTTATTGATTCGCGATTATTTTGAGTCGGAGTGGGGTTGGAATTCTTCACGTCCACGATTGAGTTCCAGTCGCTGCCCAGAACCAACTAACACTTGTATTCCTTCCTCTTTTGATGTGAAGTGTTGGGTTTAGTCTTTTTTTAACGATTATGTATACATATTGTAGTTCACTAAATAAAGTTAGACTTAATTTCGTAATTTAGCACTCTTTGTTAGTTTTAGATCTTGTCTATTGTTTTGATCTCAATTCTCAACAATGGAGGTTTATTTTAGCTTAACATTTTTGAATTAGGTGGTGTTTAACTAATTACATCAAGTTGTGGTGTTTAGTCTTTTCACTCGCTTTTTCATTTGAAAATCGTTGTTGATAATCAGTGTTTAAATTTGATTGAAATCATTGATAGTATCTAGATTAGGTACCTTATTCAAATTGTGATCTTGAGTGCTGGCCCGATATTTCTTCCTTGATTTTACCTTGATTTAATTATCTTGTCCTTCTTGTTTTAATTGAGAGATTTCCTTGTATGTGTTCCCTTAATTTGTGCAAGCTGTGAAATATATTCCTTCTGTGTCTTCCTTTAATTCTTGCAAGCTGTGAAATTTGATCTGATTGATCAAATATTCACTTTCCTTTCTTTACTAGACTTGCTCATGATTCACTTGATTCCTGCAATCAAGTGGATTGAGAGTCTGGGATTCGGTGATGTATCTCGTTCCTTTCCTGTATCAAGTGACTACACAGTATATGCATTTGTCATTATTAAAACCTTCGATTATGAGGTTAACACAATGTTGTGCGCACCTCTTTATGAGATTTCGTATATGAGCTGATACACTGTCTTTTCCACTATTTTATGGCTTTTCTTAGTTATAACGTCTGAATTTCCACTTTGTTTTTTGGGTCTTTCTACTACTGTATTGTTTCTACTGACTAATTGTTTTTGCTTTTTAGACTTTCCATTTTGTTGTTTTTGCTTATTAAAATCATCTATTTTTTCATCAACATAAATGTCATCCTAAGACTCTACAAGATGAAACGGAAAAAAACTTGTACTCTACACGACATTTTTAATTTTAACAATTTGAATTCCTTCGTAACCCTGATTGATACGTCATTAAGATGTTTCCTTAATAGCATGCCGTAAAAGGTAGAAATGTTTCCGTATATTCCTAGATTTTAATGGTTCAGTGTGATGCAAGAGGTAATCAATAATCACTGAAGAAATGCATGTTTGAACAGATATAAGAAATATTGAAATTATAGCGTGGGTGATACCTTAGCAATCATGTGCATTTGAAAAAAATGAATAAACTCTAGAATAATAAGGGAGCTAATACCTCAAACAGTTACCTCTTCTGAAAAAAAAAGGAAGAAAAAGTCAAATAACTTATTGCCTTTGTTTTCCTTTTCCGGAAGAGGAAACTTTTCAAGGATTTGACCCCTTATGTGGGCACCTCATTTGATACCATCACTTCATGCCTACAAGTATTTAGATATTCTGTTACAAATGTAGATTTTATTCCTCTCTGTTACAAATCAATCGGGAAGTGGACAATAATGTTTTTAGAATCTAACTACAAGGGGGCTATGAGTAGGTATTCCATTCCTCTCATTCTTTTTTCTCATGCTATGAAGTTCAAACAAACTTGATAAACACATTTATTGTACACTAATGTGCAGGTAACAAAAACTCTTTAACGTAACACAATTAGTCAAAAGGAACTCTCTCAATGCTTTATTTTTACATAAACTTTCCAAGCTCCAATTATTCTTGCAATTATCAAGTATATTTTGATTAATTGTTTTGATTTGCATTTAATTTTATTTTACCCTTTCGGGTTCGCACAAATATCTATTTTGCATAGGTCTTTATAGCTTTTGAAGTGACCAAAGGGGTCAAAGAAGATAGTTGTTTTTTCCATTTCTTTGTGAAACTCGATTCTGGTTTCCATTTTAAAGTGAACTGACTTATAATTTCTAAAATCAATATTTTCTTTTATTTTTTAATATTATATGTGAATATGCAAATCAATCTGCTAACACATCATTAAAATCAAATAAGGGGGTAGTACTGAGAAGATGATATACCTAAAATATTAATTTATTACTTTGTTGGCATATCCTGTTAAGGCAATTCTAATTTTATATGGAGAGAGACTTTTAGTTGGGTTTATATATGAGTTCATTTTGTCATTTTTATTTCATTATATTTTTTCTTGTTGATGATTTTGATTTGTCTTAAAATTGTTAAAGAGCTCAATTTCTTAATGTATTAATTAAGTATACTAGTATGACAATAGAAGAATATGTAGAAGGAAGTTCAATTATATTTAGCCCTTCTGTTGAATTAGTATCAATATATGTCAGTGTTGGTACCAACATCTGACACATAAGAAAAAACCTACAAAAATGATTCACTAAAAAGGGACCTTCTAGTCGTTAGAAGAAAACTTAAATCAAAATTACTATTAAATGTGATTGAAAGGAAAGTTATACTTTCCGTAGTGTTTTTAAAAAAATATTTTTGCAGTCTTTGTCTCTTATAATTCTTTCATGTATTCTTATATGTTTTAATAGGTTGTTAATTTGCACTAAAAACTGTGAGTTATTTCTAAAAAAGAAACAACCTGATAGGTAAAATTCAATACTATACAATATTAATTAAACCAACTGAATGCTTTATACTAGGTAGGTTTATATCTCTCGAATTAGATGATGATGAAACTTAGTACAATTCATTACTCAACTCTACTATTAATAATAGGAAATGTGAGAAACTTCACGTCAATAAAGTTTGACAGGGAAGCCCTTGGAATGAATGTTGTTGTTGTTTGCTTTCCTAAAAAAAATAATGACTTCTCAATTCATCTTCTATTTTTGGTCTTATTGTACTACATTGTATTGTTTTGGTTTTTGTTTTTTATACTTTCCACTGTGCTGTTTATAAATCAGTCCAAAAGAATTAACGTTGTTGGAGAGGCGCCTAAAAGATTGGCAGGCAATTACTATTTGTCTTTTTTGTAACACACATTGTGTCAAACGCAGTGGAACAATATCTCAAGTACATCAGGATCTTACAATTCCGGTGTCTTCATCAACTTCAACGTCAAGTTAGGACATGATTATGCCACTACATCATTGAATGTGTTTGACAAAAATGTTATTCATTTTTTTGGTAAATAAAAGATTTTCATTTATCAAAGTAAAGAATCATTACAGAGAGTTAATTAAGTTGATACTCACATTCTATCCTCTTTTTTGTTATTTGTATAGAAAATTTGTTGATCTTATACGACTAGACAATGAGAATCCGATTGCAAGACATAATCTACATGACATTTAGGTTGGGACTTGGGTCCCTGCTGAATATATATGTTGACACAAAATGTGGGTTATGCCAAAGTAGAGGAAAAATATAAAATAATCAATGATAAGTTGTTTAGATATTATAAGTTTGATTCTTGGGATTGTCTTATGCACTTATTATAACAAAAATCTTCAATAGGCACATATACTATCTGTAAATTGTTAGTTCAGTATGAATCAATGTTTGATTCTACCGTGATACAAGTTTGAAACATGATCAATATTGTTCGAAGACATATAATAAATATAGCTAAAGTATGATCTTTCTCACATATACATGAGAATGTTACATTCCTACCCATGTTAGTGCAAATTCATTTTGCTAGATGTAGCTAAACTAGGTAAGTTGTATTGTTACAGTGAAAACGACATTATATTGAACAACTTCTCAACATGAAGAAATTATAGTTATGATTTCCCAGGGATCGGAGATGCTAGAGTTAAAAAGTTTCATTAGTCCAGTTTTATCAAGTAGAATAATGATGTTGTTTTAGTTAATCAGCTATGCAACCTTAGTGTGACTAGCATTAAATAGTCATCAAAATCCCCAATTTTACCTTACTTGACCATATTCAAGAATTTAAGTTATACTGAATCATGCCACGATGAATCGAGACAAATAATAAAATGATATAAAAGTAAATGAAACATAAGGGTAAGCCTCTAAATTAGAAGAATAAACCTTTGAATGTTTTAGAGAAGTGTTTTCACAAAGAATAGGGTTGCAAAGATCAAGTACAAGTTGTTCAACAAATTATATTTTGCGATCCTTATTGGTCAGTGCTCCGACATCAGAAGATGCCGACAATGTAGCTCCTACTCTTCTGGAAGTGTTAATACCGACTGAGAGAGACTTAGGCAAGTTTTTCATTTTTAAAACCTCAATCAAATCCTTTTATCATTTTCTTTTTTTCGCTTATCCAAATTTATTTTCTCTCCTCTTTCTTATATTTCGAAATTAAATAAAGACAATTCACCATTTGATTTAAAACCACACCATAATCAATGAAGATCATAAATGAACTTTAAAAGTAAATTAAAAACACATTTTTAATCATTGATGGTGCCACAATTTTAAATTAAATAATGATTTTCCTTCATTTAATTATGGAATAGAATAAATAGGAGAATGAATTGAAAAAAGGAAATAGAAAGTAAGAAAATGCTAAAAGCATTTGATTGAAGATTTAGAATAAAAAACTTAACTCAATCTCTCTCAAACACTCTGACATTGTCGACATTCTAAGAGGAGTAGAAAGTTTGTTACCTTCATCTTTCAGTGCCGGAGCACCAACCAATAAGGACTGCAAAATATAATTTTCTGAACAACTTGTACTGATCTCCGTAATCCAAATCTACGTGAAAAGCCCCTTCTTGAATATTCTCCCAAATCTATGTTAAAACGCTCTTCTGGAACATTCCAAGTGTTATTTTTCATGTTTCGATGTTCTCTTTCATGTTTCATTTATTATCATATCGTTTTCTATCGATTCCTTGGGAATGATTTTGTATAATTTCAAATCTTCATTATGGTGCTTTGAGAATTTTGATGACACAATTAAACACTTGTAACTTGAGAGAGTTTAAATGTAATTGGATAAACATAAAATTAATTAAGATGGAAAATGATGTTATCGACTGTCGAATTCAGCTATTGTTGAGAAAATTAGGAGGAAAAAGAGGTTTAATTTCATGTACCCTATTTTAATATTAATGGCTTAAGTTATCTCATATGGAATTGAGTTGTATCATTATGAATTCAAACATAATTTTTTTAAAAATCAATATCGAAACTATAGATATATAATTAGCAAGTAGAAAGTGTTGTAACTACTGTGTAGCAAATAAACTATAGACGTCATCTTACTTCTACCATCCCACTTCCAGTGAATAGAGGAACATGGCCCCCTTAATTTTATTGTTGCACACATTTTGTACTATCGCTGCATTCTACATATATTTTGGGAAGTGTTTCACTATAACTCAAGAGTTTATTCGTCTCTCAAATGCACCTGCATCTCTTGGGTCTTGTACCACAAAACTTGCTTAATACCATATTTTCAGTTAAATATAATTCTTATTTACTTCTCAAAACTAATTCCACAGACATAAGTCCAAAAATAAGATCCAAATAGTATCAAATTAATGCAACTCTACATTTGTTTGATAAATCATTGGAGGAAAATTGAAATTTTATTTATATATGAAGAAATTATACACTTGGGTTTTCTTTTCCTCATAATTCACGAACTATCAAGTAATAGTGACTCTTCATCCTTGACAGTCAGTGATGACCATAAAGGGGAAAAAAGGAAGATTACATGTTTGTGACCTTATGTGTTGGGTTTTAGCAAGTGTGAATGGGAAAAGAAAAAAGAGAATATCAAAAGTGAGGGAACTACTTTGGAGGAAAAATGAAAAGTCATTTGCAAAGTGCAAATGAAAAGTCATTTCTTTGGATTTGGATTTGGATTTGGCAAATGATGTGATTGATAAATTTTTTGGACAAAATTTATTTAATCAATTTTTGTTAAATCAAATAAATCCTGTTAATATTATCTCTTATAAATTTGGGGGTAACGGTAACATTTCGAAAAGTCGTTACTTTTCCGAAAAGTCGTTACTTTCCAAAAAGTAGTTATTTTCCTAACAGACACAATTTTTCGAAAAGTTGTTATTTTTTCCAAAAGACACAACTTTCTGGATAAAATGGGTTTGAACAGATTTCACTGAACAGACATGTTCCTTGCTGAAAATGGCTATAAAAAGAAGTCATTTTTTGATTTTTCAAAGATAGAAAATTTTTTCTTTCTCTGCATTTATTTTTTCTCTCAAATAAAATCAAAGTGTCGATCGACTGAGTCTGTGTGACTTGTTGCTGTTCTTCAGTTCGTTGAAGTTAAAGAAGTTTGAGGTACCGCTATTTCTTTAACAGGTTTAATCCGTTTTATCTTGGGAGAAATTAATCCATAACCTTGGGTACAGTGAGGGGATTAAATTTCTTAAGGACACACAGTAGTTTCTGTGGACTCGGATTAATTCTTGTATTTTAAATTTTTGCTGCTTCATCTTGTTTCTGTTTCTGTTCATTAACTTTATAAATACAAGTTATTGTAAGAATAACAATCTTAAGAAATTTAACAGTTTCTGTATTTGAGGTTTCTGGAGATTAAAACATTTATGGTTTTCTACTCTGCTTGAATTTTTAAAATTCATTCGATTAACGATTAAAAGAACATAAAAACTTTATCGTTAAATCAGAAACAGTTTGTGTAAAGATTTGTTCTTTACTGTTAGTATTTTAAATACTTAATTTATCTGCCATTTGTGACAAAAAAAAAGACTAATTCAAGTCAAACAAATGTTGGAACAGTAAGTGCTGCAACAACAACGGTTGCACATAATCGTTCAAATGCTGCCTTAGCACCGGCTGAGAAACCTGCAAAGTTTTCTGGAGTCGACTTTAAGAGATGACAGCAAAAGATGTTCTTCTATCTCACTACGTTGAGTCTGCAGAAGTTCATCAATGAGAATGTTCCTTTTATGTCAGATGAAACTCCGGCTGATGAACGATTCTTGGTAACAGAAGCATGGACACACTCAGATTTTTTGTGTAAAAATTATATTTTGAGTGGTCTGCAAGATGATCTGTACAATGTGTACAGCAATGCCAAAACCTCAAAAGAACTTTGGGATGCTTTAGAAAAGAAGTACAAAACAGAAGATGCCGGAATGAAGAAATTCATTGTGGCAAAATTTCTGGACTATAAGATGATAGACAGTAAGACTGTCGTCACCCAAGTTCAAGAATTACAGGTCATAATCCATGATCTCCTTGCAGAAGGTATAAATTTATTTAATGCCTATGTTAGAAATATTAAGTTTTCCCTTAATACTCACATAACCTTTAATGTAGGATTGATTGTGAATGATGCTTTTCAAGTGGCTGCAATTATTGAAAAGTTACCTCCATTGTGGAAGGACTTTAAAAACTACTTGAAACACAAACGCAAGGAGATGACTGTTGAAGATCTCATAGTAAGTTTGAGAATCGAAGAGGATAATAAGGCTGCAGAAAAGAGGTCACGTGGTAATTCAGCAATATCTGGAGTAAATTTTGTTGAAGAAGATTCCACAAAATTAAAGAAAAGAAAGAAAGCATCTGGTCCAAAAAGCAATCCTCCTAAGAAGAAATTCAATGGAAACTGCTTTAATTGTGGTAAACATGGTCATAGGGCTAATGAATGCCGGGGTCCTAAGAAGGACAAGAAAAATAAAGATCAAGCAAACTTGGCTGAATCCAAAGGAGAAATGGATGATCTCTGTGCAATGCTTTCAGAATGTAACTTGGTTGGAAATCCAAGAGAATGGTGGATAGATTCTGGTGCCTCATGCCATGTTTGTGCCAACAAAGAATTATTTTCATCATATACTCCAGCACTTACAGATGAAAAACTGTTTATGGCAAACTCCGCTGTTGCAAAGGTAGAAGGAACTGGCAAAGTCCTATTAAAGATGACATCAGGCAAGGTGGTGACTTTGAATAGGGTCTCATATGTTCCAGAATTGAGAAAGAATTTAGTTTCAATTCCAGTTCTGACCAAGAATGGATTTAAATGTGTATTTGTTTCTGATAAAGTAGTAGTAAGCAAAAATGATATGTATGTAGGAAAGGCTACCTTAGTGATGGCCTTTTCAAACTCAATGTAATTGCAGTTGATATGAATAAAGATTTTGCTTCTTCTTACTTGCTTGAGTCTAAATGTTTATGGCATGAACGTTTGGGACACGTTAATAACAAAACCTTGCGAAAACTGATTAACTTAAATATTTTGCCAAAATTTGAGTGCAATAAATCAAAATGTCAAATTTGTGTTGAATCTAAGTATGCTAATCATTCTTATAAATCTGTTGAAAGGAATTCAAATCCTTTAGAATTGATTCACACAGATATTTGTGACATGAAGTCAACACCATCACGTGGTTGGAAAAAGTATTTCATAACTTTTATTGACGATTGCACTAGATATTGTTATGTCTATTTGCTAAATAGTAAGGATGAAGCAATAGATGCATTTAGGCAATATAAAACTGAAGTTGAAAATCAGTTAGATAAAAAGATCAAAATGATCAGGAGTGATAGAGGTGGAGAATATGAATCTCCATTTGCAGAAATATGTTTAGAAAATGGAATAATCCATCAAACTACTGCTCCCTACACTCCTCAGTCTAATGGAATTGCAGAAAGAAAAAATCGAACTTTAAAAGAAATGATGAATGCATTACTTATAAGTTCAGGTTTACCACAGAACTTGTGGGGGGAAGCTATCCTTACAGCAAATCAGATACTTAACAGAGTGCCTCACTCAAAGACAAATGTAATTCCATATGAGAAATGGAAAGGTAGAAAACCCAATTTGAAATATTTCAAAGTGTGGGGGTGTCTAGCCAAAGTCCAAGTTCCTATATCTAAGAGGGTAAAAATAGGACCTAAGACTGTGGATTGTGTATTCATTGGATATGCCAGAAACAGTAAGGCATGTCGATTTTTGGTTCATAAGTCCGAACATCAAGATATTCATGATAATACGGTAATGGAATCAAATAGTGCTGGATTTTTTGAACATATCTATCTGTATAAAACTAGAATTGAGTCATCTAGTGGGGGATCTAAACAACCCAGAGAAGAACCAAAAGAGAATGAACAAAATGAAGAAAGTCCAAGACGCAGTAAACGTCAAAAGACATCTACTTCATTTGGATCAGATTTTGTAACATTTCTTCTTGAAAATGAGCCTCAAACATTCAAGGAAGCAATGTTGTCTAGCGACTCAACCTCTTGGAAGGAGGCAGTTAATAGTGAAATTGAATCAATCTTAAGCAATCATACTTGGGAGTTGGTTGATCTTCCTCCAGGGAACAAACCCTTGGGTTCAAAATGGATCTTTAAAAGGAAGATGAAAGACGATGGAACTATTGACAAATATAAAGCAAGACTTGTTGTCAATGGTTTTAGACAAAAAGAAGGTCTTGATTATTTTGACACATACTCGCCAGTGACTAGGATAACATCAATTCGGATGTTAATTGCACTAGCTGCAGTATACGGTCTTGAAATTCATCAAATGGATGTGAAAACAGCATTCTTAAATGGAGAGCTTGAAGAGGAAATTTACATAGAACAACCTGAGGGTTTTGTAGTTCCTGGTAAAGAAAAGAAAGTGTGCAAACTTATTAAGTCACTTTATGGGCTAAAACAAGCACCAAAACAATGGCATGCAAAGTTTGATCAAACCATGTTGTCAAATGGATTTAAGATCAATGAATGTGATAAATGTGTTTACATTAAAGATACTCCAAATCAGGAAGTTATTTTATGCTTATATGTAGATGATATGCTTATAATGAGCAAAGACATTGCTAATATAAAAGCTACAAAGCGTATGCTTGCTAGTAAGTTTGATATGAAAGATTTAGGAGTTGCTGATGTGATATTAGGAATTAAAATTCTTAAAACTCCTAACGGTCTAGCATTGTCTCAAACTCATTATATTCAAAAGATACTTGAAAAATTCAAATTTTTGAATTTTAAAAGGGCAAAGACTCCAATTGATGTAAATCTTCATCTTGCAAAGAATAAAGGTGAAAGTCAGTCTCAATTGGACTATGCTAGCGTATTGGGAAGCTTAATGTATGTCATGAATTGTACACGACCAGACATAGCTTGCGCTATCAGTAAACTGAGTCGATACACAAGTAATCCTAATCATAATCATTGGTTGGCAATGAAGAGAGTTTTGGGATACTTAGATGACACTCAAAACTATGCTTTACATTACAACAGATATCCAGCCGTTCTTGAAGGATATAGTGATGCAAATTGGATTACTGGGTCAACTGAAAAAAAAAATCCACAAGTGGATACGTTTTTACTATTGGTGGAGGAGCAATATCTTGGAAATCATCCAAACAAACATGTATAGCTCGCTCTACAATGAAGTCTGAATTCATTGCTTTAGACAAGGCAGGTGAAGAAGCTGAATGGCTCCGGAATTTTTTAGAAGATATTCCATTTTGGCCCAAACCAATGGCCCCTATATGCATACATTGTGATAGTCAAGCTGCAATAGGAAGGGCTGGAAGCATTATGTATAACGGCAAGTCTCGTCACATAAGACGAAGACATAACTCTGTGAGACAACTACTCTCTAGTGGAATTATCACAATTGACTATGTGAAGTCAAAAGATAATGTGTCGGATCCACTTACAAAAGGCCTAAATAGAGAGGGAGTTGAGAAATCATCGACGGGAATGGGACTATGGCCGAGAACAAGTCATCGTGGCGGTAACTCTACCTAGAAGATTGGAGATCCCAAGATCTAGGTTCAAGTAGATAAAACAAAGTCATTGATGACGGTTCAACATTGTCAAAAAATAAAAATAAAAATAAATAAATTATTATGGTCCATTCTCATGATGAGACAATGTTTAGTAACCAGGATAAAGACATAAGGACTTTTTAATGATTTCTAAGTTTGATACAGGGAATATCAAATGGTGTATCTATAGGATAACACATTTAGAAATCACCTATGTAAGTGTGAAGTGTAAGCCGCTTCAAGGAGAATCCGGTAAGGCCAGTTCTTTAAGCACTTACTATCCAAGATGTGTTCATGGCTGAAACGAACAAAACAATGAGAACTAAGAACAATTCAAGGGTTGATTGTGTGACATATATTGTCTAGGTATACATCAAAGCTCGACGGTTCAAAGATATCAAATCTACCGATTGACCGAGTATATCCGATATATGTTCACTACGGAAAGTTTAAAGGGAAACCTACTTATCCAGATGCGATTAACCTTTACCTACAAGACACACAAGTTTTTTTCATGCATATGTTTTAACAATAGCCTTCCCCATTCATGTGGGGGATTGTTGGGTTTTAGCAAGTGTGAATGGGAAAAGAAAAAAGAGAATATCAAAAGTGAGGGAACTACTTTGGAGGAAAAATGAAAAGTCATTTGCAAAGTGCAAATGAAAAGTCATTTCTTTGGATTTGGATTTGGATTTGGCAAATGATGTGATTGATAAATTTTTTGGACAAAATTTATTTAATCAATTTTTGTTAAATCAAATAAATCCTGTTAATATTATCTCTTATAAATTTGGGGGTAACGGTAACATTTCGAAAAGTCGTTACTTTTCCGAAAAGTCGTTACTTTCCAAAAAGTAGTTATTTTCCTAACAGACACAATTTTTCGAAAAGTTGTTATTTTTTCCAAAAGACACAACTTTCTGGATAAAATGGGTTTGAACAGATTTCACTGAACATACATGTTCCTTGCTGAAAATGGCTATAAAAAGAAGTCATTTTTTGATTTTTCAAAGATAGAAAATTTTTTCTTTCTCTGCATTTATTTTTTCTCTCAAATAAAATCAAAGTGTCGATCGACTGAGTCTGTGTGACTTGTTGCTGTTCTTCAGTTCGTTGAAGTTAAAGAAGTTTGAGGTACCGCTATTTCTTTAACAGGTTTAATCCGTTTTATCTTGGGAGAAATTAATCCATAACCTTGGGTACAGTGAGGGGATTAAATTTCTTAAGGACACACAGTAGTTTCTGTGGACTCGGATTAATTCTTGTATTTTAAATTTTTTCTGCTTCATCTTGTTTCTGTTTCTGTTCATTAACTTTATAAATACAAGTTATTGTAAGAATAACATTATGTTCATAAGGCGCTGACAGGTGCAACACAAAAATGTTGTCTTAAATAATTATATTCATGAAAAATGCTTTTTAACCTTGAAAAACTTGGAAGTTGTCATTCATAAGAAAAAAGAACCAAATAATCAATGATGTGTTCTCCTGGATAGACTTTTGTGTGATGATAAGCGTAATTGTGATCGATCATAGTTGTGATACTTGATTTCCCTTGAATAAATCTTTTGTATAGTTTTCTACTTTAAAAAATATATTTCTTTGTATTTCTATCCCGTTCTTAATACAACAAACAAGTCAACACCTTTCCAATATTTGAAGCTTACAAACTTAGGTGTCATTGGTGATCCCGTGAAGGAAATATGTCTGGAAATACAATAGACATATTACCTTCTGAGACACCAAAGACTCAAATATTTAAAAGGTGTTAGACGTGATTGTTGTATTAAAAAAGGGGGACAAATACAAAGGAATCTTCGCTTCAACGTAGAAGACTGTCAGAAGGTTCTATTCAAGGAAAACCAACTATCACAACTATGAAGGATCATAATTACAACTATCATCACAAAAAAGTCTATCCATATCTCGAGAACTCATCTGATTAAGAAGTTTATGTATCTTATTATTTTTTTAGAGAAGATGTTCTTAAAAGATTTGGAAGGTCAAAAAATATTTTTACATGAATAATATGGACTGGGATACTTATCTAAGACAACATTCTTATGTTTCATGCACCGGCTAGCTCTTCATTTCTTATTCTGTATGGACATCAGTGACTACCATGGAAGGAATTTATTTATAACTTGATATTTGTGAACTCAAAGGAAAACACATCCCAAGTATAAGTTTTTTTTACAAGTAATAGATAAGGTTATAAATCGAAGTATATAATCTTCATATGTAAATCAAATTCCAATTCTCTTTCGATAAGAATTCGATATGAGCCTTAATCACTTTGGACTGAATAAAGATCAATCACCGCCACCTTAAACACATGCTCTATTTTATCTCCATTATGATGCACTCCACTAACACATTTCATTTGATTTTGATGTTGCTTCTGATCCGCAATGCCATAATTCATTTATTGATGCTATATTTTGGTAACTACTGCCTTAGCAACTAAAGAGGGTGGATCTATGTCAAATTCATTACTTCAACTTTTCATAGAATCTGTCAATAGGATATAATGATAACAATATTTTTGCTTATTTGATATTTTGTTCCCAAGTTATTAAAGAGGTCATTATTAATTTGTAAAAGGCAATGCCCTATGGTTGAATTGTTTTGTTGGTTCTCAAAAGTAAAGTTTTGGTTAATATGTTATGAGGCATAAATAGTAGTTTTCTAGTGATTTGATTCATTTGAAAGAGGCTTGCATGAACAGAGTGAAACACGACTTATCTTTGAGGCTGGTTCCACGACACAACTGTCATATGATGATATATATGGCAGAAGGAAGAAAAAAAATATGGCAGAAGGTGTGAAGAAAGGTAAATTTTATGGAGTTGGAGTACAACCTTCCTCAATTCATTCATTGCCATTGTTGTTTGGTGCTTCAACTGATCACTCTTCGGAAGAAATTTATTTAGTATGTTTGAACATTTTCTATGAGTTAGACTTGTTTTAAACTATTTACTTGTGTTTTGAATAACAGTTTAATACTTATTAGACTTTATTCAAGTGATGCTTGAACTTTTAAATTGAGTTATATTGAATGAAAAATTGAATGATTAGGAATGTATTTGATGTTTGATTTTATTGTTAAACTTTTACGAATGTATGTAGTATAATTTAACAGGTGGTGTATCAAGTAAAAAAAAATTTATATAAAAATGTAATTTTTTTACCACAGTAATCAGCAAAATGACCTGACTTCTTACAAAAAAATTAATATTGCCTACTACAGCAATCGGAGAGTACCTAGTTATTTATTTAATAAATTATTATTCTGACTACACTACTCAGAAAAATACTTAAATGATTATACTATAGTGGGAAGATATACTAATTAAATAATTAATTACTTAAATTCTATGGCAACTGTAGGTGGGATTTTTTTAATTAATAAACTATTATTTTAATATTCTTTCGACTACTATAGTAGTCCATTTAGATAGTTAATGGTAAAGACTAGTTTTATATTTTCCGACTACGGTAATCAGAAAAGTCTGACTACTGTAGCTGCTAAATATTTTACGTAAATAGCATAATGTTTTAGTCTTCTAAGCTGGTTTGAACTCTAATACTTTGATTGTTAGTTGACATTAAGTTCTCTTGCTTACTTTGTTATTCAATTACTAGTCTCGAATATTTGTTGCTGTAAAGAAGTTTTTTTTTGTGTTATTAATGTATCTAAAATGTTTTCAAGATTAGTAAGATATTTTTATCATTGTTTAAATTGGTAGCTATGTCCTCTTCTTGTTCTTTCATTCAAGGGAGGTTTTAAAGTGTTTGGATAGATTTTGTCTAGTTTTATAGTTGGTGCAAGTCCTATGGGCTGATTAAGCTTACTGAAGTTTTAGTCCAAAAATATCTAGAAATTAGCTATTTATATTCTTTTCCCGAGTTACCGTTTGGTAGGCTTCTTGAGTATTGTATTTAAATACGAGAATTTGTAGTTGTTGTGATTTGAGTTCGTGTTAATGTCAGTCAAATTTCTTTAACAGTGAATCCATTTCTATTTGAATTAGTTCTTTCCCTTACTTTATATGTGCGGAATATGAGGTCTAACTAATATTTGGGAAGTCTCTTTCTTTATTTTGTCTAATTGATAAATAATTATAGTTAAATATTTTGTATAATTTCAGCAGCTTGTAGCATGTCACTTAGACTTTTGAGTTACTTTGTTTGCTTAGTAAGATCTCTCGTGTTTTTATCGATTGTCTCGTGTTTAAGTTAAGTATCATCCTTGTACTGTTGTTAATCTTTGTTTTTTTTTTCTTGTACATGAGCGCTCTCTTGTCTCGAGCCTGTCTTAAATGTGCAGTTTCTTGAGATTCTTGTTCAGCGACTTAAGTATGAGTTTATTGCTGAAAAATCTCCCTTTGTTCATGATCTCTCTAAGTGCTAAATTTGTTAGTGTTGAATTGTATTACTTTTATTTAATTTTGTAAAAAAGGAGTAGTATGTGAGACTTTCCTATCATGTTTATTTTTTTAGCTTGTTACTTCTCCTCCCCAGCTTATGCATATGCTAGTAATGTCTGCAGGTTTCTTGTTGGCTCACCTTTTACTTAATTCTCATAAAAAATATTGTTCATTATAATATTTTATGTAGTTAAGTGAAGTTTGATTTTGATCACTTTAGCGCATATAGCTAACTACCATGTTACTTAATTTATTTGGAACGATCAGCATGTTCTTTAGTCCTTTTTTTGGCTTTCTGTTTGGCCTTGTATGATTTCCTTTAATTATGTTATAAGTATATATGTCTCATTTCTTCCCTTTGTATAATTTAGTATGTTCTTTTTTACTGTCCATTTTGGTTAGGTCATATGATAATGTTCCTTTCCCTTTTTATGCATGTAAAAACTGTCTGAGTTCGCCATGAACTCTTGCCTCCCCTCTAGCATCTCCAGAGAGCCGTAAATGCTCAAATTCTCCATCGAATCTCCCAACCTTAAAATCGACGAATAGATCCCCCAAAATTAGAGGATATGGTTTAAGTCGTGCGGCCAAAAGCCAACTTTTTTTTTATTTAATGTTGTATTTTGTTAAAATTTCACCTAAGCACTTGTCATCTTTGTATTATTTTGCTAGAACTTAGGATAGGTACAAAATTGAAATGGATCAAAAACCCAAAGCGAAATGGGTCCAAATACCAGTCCAGGCGGATATAAATCGTATTTGGACCCAACTCTCTCTCTCTCTCTCTTTCTCTCTCTGTGTGTCTGTCTGTCTCTCTCTCTTTCTTTATCTTTTACTTGCTGATTGATACTTATTATTAGTTTCAAGGTTAGTAAAATTCAAATCTCCCATAAGACATCACTTTGTTATAACGACTCGATCAAATCAAATATGTAAATATGCTTAAAATAAATTTTAAAAATTGAAATTCACTTAGATAGTAAAATTAATACTTTCTTTTTTCAAACAACTTCAAATAATTTTTATCTCAAAAATTAAGTTAGAATATTTTTAGCCAAATAAGTTAGTTGTCGGATAATCGCGATTTAGCTAATATTTTAGGTGCCGTAAAAATCCTCCTAAAAAATAAATAAAAATCCCCGAACCCCCTTTTAAATTTTCAAAATGATTTTCTGTTTAAGTCTTTTGAAAATAAAAGTTTCTTGATTTTCCTTTAAAAATTAAGTGGCGACTCTAAAAAAGTCTAAAACCTATAAAACACTTATTTCCCAAAAACGAATTAAAATACAACTCATGCTTGTACATTATAACATCTCAATGTCTTCAAGCATATAATAACAATGCACACACATAAGATAAATTCAATAAGAACTAAGCCAGATAGATCAACTTATCCTTCATGCAAGCTTTTGCCACTTTTTCTCAGTTCTCCATAAAATCATCATAATAAAGCATAATGTAGTAGGTAATTCACAATACGACATATGAAACACTTCTCTAGCATTATCTAATCATATACATTAAACCCACTTCATAAGTTAAAAATTGAGGATTTGAATATTCATGGGTTCATTGAGTTTTTGACTGTAAAATCATTAACTAACATTGAAAAATATCATATTTCATTAATTAAAACATTTTTATGCAAGAATTCATACTTAGAATTCAAAATAAAAGAACTTAGGAATTTGAAACCCTTTTTGAAAAGTCTTTGGATTGGCTCCTTGAATGAGAGAAGAGTCAAGGATGAACTACCATACTACCTTCTATGAAGAAACCCACGAGATTTGGTGAAGGAATCACCCAAAACCTTCAATCCAAGATCTACCTTGAGTTCAAGCTTCAGTGGGGTTTTGAGAGAGTTTTTTTTGGGTGGGAGGTTTTGGTTTTGAAAAGTGAAGACTAACTTAGGTTCGAGGAGTATAAAACTAATTTAAATTACCTAAAAACCCCTAAAACAACCTTCAATAACATTTAAAAGACGTGGGATGGATTTACTAAAACATTCCAAGCATGTCCGAATTGCAAACAACTTTTGGAGGCTTCCAAACGGCGGACCCATCTACTGGTCGTCGTTTGAATAAAGACCCATCCTGCTAGGCGTCGTTTTTTTCAAAGAGTCATTTCTTGGGGTATTATCTCCCATAACTAAGTGTGGATATATGCCTCCAAACGACGGGGTGTCATTCAATCTTGCCCGTCGACTAGGGTCGTTATTTGGGCAGTGCTTGACAACTTTCTTGCCAAGTCTTGGGTCCTCCTCAAGGACCCTTAGGGTGTCTGTTGGGGAGTACTACCCGGAATTCAAACCCTAAACATTCTCATCTAGGTCTTAGGATCCTCTCCTATCAAATAGAACCCCAAAAAATACATAAAACATGCAAAGACACACAAAAACACACACAAGCACAAAGACATCTAGTCGTCGAACATCTTGGTCGTCCTTTGATGTTTGACTTCCAAACTCATCAAACTGATCTCATTACCTCTAATGCCAAAATTTAATATGTTAATACATTATTAACTCATGAAACACATGTGAAGCTCTAGTTTAACCTATTTCACTTTGAGGGTCATTACAAATTTATTATGCGATTTTATAATTTTTTGTTTATTTGATAATATTTAATAAACAATTGGATTTATTTTAACAGTTTTAGAATTTATGAGATTTTTATGTTTATGAGAAAATATAAAACTCCAAAATTTCATATCGCATGTCCAAACTGATGGTGTAATGTACCACAAATACAATAAATTACAGATGAAATAAAATAAAATCAATGTATAAACAAATCTTTAGGCTGAGTCACGGATATCTCGCTCTCTTTAAGAAGATTCAATCCCACTGTGGCATAATCTACACCGATCCAGAAGTATAACTCTTGATTTTTTCCCTCCAGGATACAACAACCCAACAAAAATGTATAACTCAAACAACTCTAGATTAGTTAAAGAGTCCAAAGCTCCACAAAAGAACACATTCCTTCAACATATATACTATCTTTTGTATAGTGAATATATTTGAAGACTTAGAACATTTTCTATGTCTCAACTCTCTCTTTCACTACACAAACCTAAATATAATACTACTAATCTTTTTCACTCTATATTTTCTTGTACTTTTTTTGTTCGTGTATCTCAACACAAATGAAGACTACACTATTTATAGGTGATGAAATCTTCCTTGAAATGAATAGGAGATAATGGATAGTAAATTTGATAAATTAATGACTCAAATGTTACATAAGTTACAAGACATAAATAAAGAATAATGGATGAAATGAAGAGTTGATGGTTACATAAGGTACTAAAAACAAATAATCACTTTCTTCCACAATTTATGGGTGTAAAGAGGAACAAATGTAATGTCTATCAATAGACAACATCATATATAATGTGACATGGAATATATATTTTTATTAATATTAAAATGTAACACCAACAATCCCCCGCTCATTTTAATATTAAAATAAGAGAGTTTTTCACAACTTAGTTGAAGGTAGACAATTATGCCTAATGAAGGTGTGCTCTGCATTGAACCTTCACTTAGTAAAACAATGACCTTTACTCCAGAGTCAGTAGTGGTCTTAGATTTGAACTATGACTGCTTAACGGAAATAGAGAATTACTTCTTACACACAATAATCAAGTTTTTACATAATCTTTAATATCCAGCACGTTACGACCTTGTGCTATCCCGGTTTCATGAGTGTTTTTACAACAAGCTCATTCTTATAGAAAGTGACCTACTGTCATATTCACATAGGTGAAATCTGTCAAGGGTGCTCCTATAATTTGACAACCCACTCATATGAGATACAAACTTTAATTAAGAGTTTAAATACTCAAACTCCACAAATAATTATAGGATAAATGCACTCACATCATAGGGATTGAATAAAACTAATAGTAGTGCATCTCACAACAAGTCATCATATGATTTGTTCTTCTCATTGAACCTGGTAATAGGATCTCTAGTGCCCAAGTTGGGTTTCCTCATATATGACTCAGAATTTATGAGCTTCAATTTTCATCCCCCTCAATGTGCTTCAGACACTTTATCTTGCTAAGGCCTTGGTTCATGATTCTACAAGATTTTCACAAGTTTTAACACAATCAACATTGATGGTATACCAATGATGAATATTATCTTGCAATATTGTGTTTTTCTCCTCATGAGTCTAAATTTACCGTTATAATAAAGATTTTGTATTCAATCACTATATTGGTGCTTTCACATTTGATCAAAATTAGAAAAATTATTTTTTCAAAATAAAGTGTTTCAATTCACTTTTTCACTAGTTGAAGTTTGATTTATTTATTGTTTTTACTTCAACCTTCATAATAGAGATAGCAAAAAATAATTTGCTTTTCTCATCCCACTAAATAACACGAAATTGTTTTCTCATCTAGTTTGCTTGTACCTTCAAAGTACTTGTAATACAAACATATTATCAAGTCAAGTTGTAGTTACAACTCATATTTCTATTAGACTAGCAAACTCCATTTGTTTTTATTTGTCACAACTTTCTTACACAATTGAATCAAAAGGAGTTGCAAGACTCACACAGCCAATAAAATTGGATTTCATAATTATTTCCATACTATGTGACTTGACAAGGAAAATTTCATCAAATGTTTTATGGTATTATTTTTTTCATTTCAAGAACGAAATTTATCTAACCATATGTACATGACTACTCAAAATGGTTTTCATAATTTATTTAAAAGTCTCATGTAATATCTAAAAATCATCACATTATAGCCAAATAATAACATGTGATTTATTCAACAATTAATATATATGAACTTGTAACACTCTCTTAGAACATTTTTTCAAAGATGCAAAAATCACCAATTTTTAACAATGATTTATTTTTATTTCATGAATCCCCACTATTTCAAGAATTCAAACATCATCTTTTTCAAGAAAAACAGATTCACTTTATTCCTCAAAATACTAGGTAAATCTTTTTTCTTTACCTTTTCTTCACTTTTGAGAAAGTAGAAAAATACTTATTGTACACATCTTCTCTTCCATCTCTTGAAGAGAGCGACGTTTGAGCGGAATGATGTTCAGATCCCTATCTTGATATCCACATTTTTTCAAACTGTAGCAAAATATGAATCTCCTTGAATTGTTGGCGTAATATACCAAAAGTGCAATAAATTAAAGTTTAATAAAAATGAATAAAAATGTAGAAACAAATCTTTAGGATGAGACACGGATATCTCGCTCTCTTTAAGGAGATTCAAGCCCACTGTGGCATAATCTACACTGGTCCAACAGTACAACTCTTGACTTTTCCCCTCCAGGATACAACAACCCAACAACAATGTATAACATAAACAACTCTACATTAGTTGAAGAGTCAAAAGCTCAACAAAAGAACACCTTCCTTCAACATATAATACTCTCTTTTGTATATTGAATATAGCTGAAGACTTAGAACATTTTCTATGTCTCAGATCCCTCTTTCTCTACATAAACCTAAATATAATGTTACTCATCTTTTTCACTCTATATTTTCTTGTTCTTCTCTTGTTTCTTCTTGTATCTCAACACAAATGAAGACTACAAAATTTATAGGTGATGAATTCTTCCTTGCAATGAATAGGAGATAGTGGATAGTAAATTTGCTAAATGAATGGCTCAAATTTTACATAAGTTACTAGACATAAATATAAAATAATGGATGAAATGAAGAGTTGGTGGTTACATAAGTTACTAGAAACTAAATATCATTTTCTTCCACAATTGATGAGAGTAAAGAGGTACAAATGTAATGTCTATCAATAGACATAACATGATATATAATGTGACATATAATATATATTTTTATTAATATTAAAATGTCACACCAACACAAACAAAACTTCAATCTAATCTCATGATTCCATATGATGATACCATTTCAAAATTCCATATCCTTATACCATATCGAATGGCCAAACGGAAAGTAAGTTCTGATGTATAATTATAACATTCTTATATTTCTACTTATATCGCTTCAATTAGTTATATGAGTGTGAATAAGTTTTCTTTTTCGTTTCTCCTTTTGTCATTGTTTTCTCTTTATTTGTAACACGTCAAGCCAAATAAATATATATAATGTAATTTTTCAGCGAAGGGGTGTAGATTAAGACTCTTGCCCCTAGGGTAGCTTCGCCCATGGAGGTCCACTGTAACTGAATCATATCTTGAGGAGGTCTCCAAAATTATCTCTAAATTTAATAAAGAGAAAATGAAAAACATACATATACTCATTAACATTAAGAAGATAATATCTCACATGATCCCTCAACTAAGAGTTTTTTCTTAGAAAGTCACTCAACTCTTTTTCATAACCTCAAAGTCACCCAATTATAAAAAGTTTACCTACACAATCGTCAAACCTACTTAATTGATTTTTCATTTAAATTTTCTGACATGAAACTTTTTTAAAATCGAAATTGTAAGAGATAAAAAGGATATCCGTTTAAATTATTTAATAATTTTCCCTGCAAAAAATATAATATTGGCCATTTTATTTTTACTAATTTCTCTCCTAAAAATATACTTCTGCAGCCCACTTTTAATTGTCATGTTATATTTTTCAAAAGTAAATTTTACTAATTTTTAAAGTTAAATTAGAGTACATTTGTCACGACCCAAAACGAGCCACGAGTGGCACCCACACTTATCTTACTATGTGTGCGAACCAACAAATCGAAACCCCAACATTTACCAGCATTTCAATCATAATAAACAAAATATAATGCGGAAGACTCAAATCTTATTAATATAACCAATAATCAAACTTCTAAAGTTTATCAACTATCATCCCCAAAATCTGGAAGTCATCACATCAAGAACATCTATCTTGAAATTACTAGTTCTAAGAGTATTTAAGAAGCTAAAATAAGTAAAAGAGATGGTCCATGTCCGAACTTCAGGACATCAAGACGTGAAGGAGAGGATCCAGTCCGAGCTAGAAACAGTAGCTCACCCTGAATTCTGATATACTGAAGACTGGCAAGAGTTGCGGACGAGTCGAAGTTGCTGGCACGTTTGCTGCACTCCACAAAATAACTAGAAGAAAATACAAGTAGGGGTCAGTACAAGGAACACGTACTGAGTAGGTATCATCGGCCAACTCAAAATAGAAAGCAATATATATCAAATAATATTATAAAATCAACTACAATACTCAACAGGTAACAACAACAAGTACAAGAACAATTGGCAACAACATCAAGCGCACCTATGAGAACTCAAGCCTCCACACCACACCCATTTGGAACATAGGTTCTCCGAAATTGAGTATAATAGCATGATTCAAGATTACTTCTCTTTATTCTTATCGTGTCGGAACGTGACACTCCGATCCCCTAATACTACGTGTCGGAACGTGACACTCCGATCCCCTAATACTACGTGTCGGAATGTGACACTCCGATCCCCTAATACTACGTGTCGGAACATGACACTCCGATCCCCTAATACTACGTGTCGGAACGTGACACTCCGATCCCCTAACACTACGTGTCGGAACGTGACACTCCGATCCCCTAATACTACGTGTCGGAACGTGACACCCGATCCACTAATCTCATTAATTCTATTTCATCAAGTCTTCGTTATGCCAAGGTGTCATCTTAACAGAGAGGATTCAAGATTAAAGATTTAACAGTATTAACATTCTATTCCACCACAAATACCCAACTACAACATACAAATTCACAATCAAGCATATAGAAGACTTTATAATACCATCCAATACATATCAATCGTTATTAAGAGTTTACTATGAAATAGCATAAACCATAACCTAACTCCACCGAAGAATCGCGATCAAACAAGTTACTTCTCAATGCCTTTGTTCTCCTCTTCGCTTCTCCCTTTTCTCGCTCGTTCTCCCTCTCTTCCTGTTCTTTTTATTTTTCCTCTCCAAATTCTTTTTCTTTTACCCTAATTATCATATAATCCGTTATAAAAGATGATAAAAGTAACCCACTATTTGTTTCAAGGTTACCACTTTTAACCCCCAAGTAAATAACTTATCAAACTCACCCCACTAATTTCATGAAGTTTGTCATGAATGGTCCAAAACACCCCTTAAAACTTTAAGCAGAAATCCGACCCAGTCAAGGTTACGCAACCTGTGATGGCCCGTTGTGTATGCGACGGTCCGTCCTGTATGTCCATCACAAGATTTAGAGAATTAAATTCAGTAAATGGCTTGTGACGGTCCATCGTATCTACGACGGTCCGTGCTGCAGTTCCGTCGTGGAGTTCAGAGAGTCGCTCCCAGTACCCAGATTTCAGAGTTGAAGTGTTTTGGGATGAAGACCTTCGACGGTCCGTCATGACCTTGACGGTCCGTCGAGTGATCCGTCGACCCAGCCAGTTATTTATCCAAAAACAGTTCTACTGCTCGAACCGCCTAAATAGGTTGTTACAATAGATACCAATTTACACATCGTTCGTCCCCGAATGATCACAGATAGAAAAACAATGGAGAGAAAGAGTACCTAAATCTGTAAAAAGATGTGGATATCTTTCTCGCATATCAGCCTCATTCTCCCAAGTGGACTCCTCAACTGGCCGATTTTTCCACTGGACCTTGATGGATGCAATCTCCTTTGATCTCAACTTGCGGACTTCTCTATCTAATTTAGCAACAGGCTTTTCCTCATAAGACAAATTCTCATCCAGAAAGACTGAATCCCAACGAATAATGTAGTTTCCGTCCCCGTGGTATTTTTTCATAATAGACACATGAAATACCGGGTGCACTCCTGAGAGTCCTGGAGGCAATGCAAATTCATAAGCCACCTCCCCCACGCGCTTCAGAACTTCAAATGGACCAATATACCTTGGGTTAAGCTTACCTTGCTTACGAAACCGCATCACCCCTTTCATGGGCGAAACCTTCAACAAGACTTGCTCACCCTCCATAAAATCCAAGTCCCTAACCTTTCGATCTGCATATTGTTTCTGCTTGTTCTGAGCTGCTAGAAGCTTCTCATGAATAAATTTTACTTTATCTAACGATTCCCTCAACAGATCCGTACCCCATGGTCTCACCTCAAATGCATCAAACCACCCGATGGGAGACCTACATCTCCTCCCATACAGTGCCTCAAATGGGGCCATATCAATACTTGAGTGATAGCTATTATTGTATGAAAACTCTGCTAAGGGCAAGAAGTTATCTCAATGACCACCAAAATATATCACACATGCACGAAGCATATCTTCCAACACCTGAATCGTTCGCTCAGACTTACCATCGGTTTGAGGGTGAAATGCAGTACTAAGATCCAACCTAGTACCTAATTCAGCATGCAATGTTCTCCAAAACTTAGAAGTAAACTGCGTACCCTATCTGATATGATGGAAAGTGGAACTCCATGCAATCGAATGATTTCTGAGATATAAAATTTGGCTAACTTCTCTGCATTGTAAGCCATCTTGACCGGAATGAAGTGAGCAGACTTAGTTAACCTATCAACAATTACCCAAATAGAGTCATACTTACCCAATGTCTTTGGGAGACCAACTACAAAATCCATTGCAATTCTCTCCCACTTCCATTCAGGAATGGGCATTTTCTTAAGTGTTCCTCCGGGCCTCTGGTGTTCATACTTTACCTGCTGACAATTCGGGCATTGGGCAACAAAATCAACAATGTCACGCTTCATCCTACTCCACCAGAAATGTTGCTTTAGGTCACGATACATCTTGGTTGCACCAGGATGTATAGAATACCTTGAACTATGAGCCTCTGTTATAATAGTGTGAATCACATCTCCGATGCGGGGCACACATACCCTTCCCTTAATCCTCAAAACGCCTTCCTCATCAATTTTTGCTTCTTTAGCCTATCCTCGCAATACCATATCTCGAATCCAGATCAGTTTCTCATCAGTAAACTGTTTTCCCTTAATCTTGTCAAGAAAAGAAGATTTTGCCTCCACACAGGCCAAAAATCCTCCCTTCTCCAGTACTTCCAACCTCATAAAGTCAGTAGCCAGAGTCTGAACCTCTCTAGCCAATGGGCGTCTAGAAATCTGCAAGTGGGCTAGACTTCCCATGCTCCCTGCCTTTCTACTTAAGGCATCTGCCACAACATTAGCTTTTCCTGGGTGATACAAGATAGTAATATCATAGTCCTTCAATAGTTCCATCCACCTCCTCTGTCTCAAATTCAAATCTTTCTAAGTAAAGACATATTGTAAACTACGATGATCTGTATAGACTTCAGACTTAACCCCATATAGATAATGTCTCCATTGCTTTAATGCAAACACTACTGCAGCCAACTCCAAATCAAGGGTCGGATAGTTGCGTTCATGCACCTTTAGTTGCCTCGAAGCATAAGCAATTACATTCTTCTCCTGCATTAGCACTGCACCCAAACCAGAATAAGATGCATCACAATACACAATGAAATTCTTACCTTCCACTTGCAAGGTAAGAATTGGTGCAGTAGTCAACAAGGTCTTGAGGTTCTGGAAGCTTTCTTCACATTCGTCCGACCATACAAATGGAACATTCTACTTTGTCAAATTTGTGAGTTGGGAAGCAACAGAAGAAAATCCCTTGACAAATCCACAGTAGTAGCTAGCTAAACCAACAAAGCTCCTTACCTCTATAACATTAGTAGGTCTTACCCAACTCTTCACTGCTTCAATTTTGGAAGGGTCCACCATCACTCCATCCTTAGAAACTACGTGCCCCAAGAAGGACACTGAATCTAGCCAAAACTCACACTTGGAGAATTTGGCATAAAGACTTTTCTCTCTCAACACTTCAAATACCATTCTCAAATGCTCCTCATATTCTTTCCTTCTCTTTCAGTATATCAGTATATCATCAATAAATACGATAACAAAGAGATCCAGTTATGGCTTAAAAATCCCGTTTATCAGACTCATGAAAGTAGCAGGGGCATTCGTAAAGGACATTACTAAGAATTCGTAATGCCCATACCTGGTTCGAAAAGTAGTCTTTGGCACATCTGCTGCCCGTATTTTCAATTGATGCTAACTAGATCTCAAATCGATTTTTGAGAAGGTACAAGCACCTTGTAACAGATCGAACAAATCATCAATGCGAGGGAGAGGATACTTGTTCTTAATAGTTACCTTATTCAGTTACTTGTAGTCTATGCACATCCTAAAACTTCCATCCTTCTTCTTCACAAACAAAACAGGAGCACCCCAAGGGGATGAACTTGGCCTAATAAAACCTTTACCTAACAACTCCTGAAGTTGAGCCTTTTACTCCCTTAACTCCGCTGGGGCCATTCTATAAGTGGGGATGGAAATGGGGCGAGTGCCCGGCTCCAGATCAATACAAAAATGAATATCCCTATCCGGTGGCATACCAGGAAGGTCTGCAGGAAACACATCCAGAAACTCACAGACTATCGAAACAGACTCAATCAAAGGTACTTTGGAAGTATCATCCCTGAGATGTGCCAAGAAGGCTAAACAACCTTTACTAACCAATCTCTTAGCGCGAATAAAAGAGATAATACGAACTGGGGTGGAAATGTAGTCACCCTCCCACACTAGCAGATGTATCCCAGGCTTGGCCAATGTCATAGTTTTAGCATTACAATCTAAGATTGCAAAATTTGGAGAAAGCCAAGTCATACCCAGAATTACATTGAAATCAACTATTTCTAGGATAATCAAGTGTACATGAGTAATGGTCCCCACAAAAGTCACAAGACAAGACCTATACACCCTCTCAACTATCACATACTCACCCACAGGAGTAGAGACACGAATAGGCATGTCAAGCAAATCACAATGTAAATCAAGACCAGTCGTAAACGAGGAAGATACATATGAAAATGTTGATCCAGGATCAAATAATAGTGAAGTCATCCAATCACAAACCAAAAGATTACCTGTGATAACAACATCAAATGTCTCTGCTTCAGACCTCCCGGGGAAAGCATAACAATGGGCCCTATCACCTGTCTGCCCGTTGCCCCTACCATGTTGTGCTGCAGTAGTTCCAACTTGCCCGCCACCCCAGCTGATTTGGTGACCACCATTACCTTGGCTACCACGTCCTCTAGAATGGCAGCCTCTCCCATGACCACCTTTACCTTTAATTATTGGGGGTCTGTAATTCTTTTTTGGACAATACCTCCTAATATGTCCAGTATCTCCACATCCATAACAATCTCTAGAGTAAGGCATAGGTCTCTGTGAGAATGACGAAGTCTGGGGATAACCTCCAAACTCAGAGAAATCTTGACTGGTCTGCGATGGACCCCCAGCTACAGCCTGTAGTGAAGACTGAATAGGTCGGGCTGGGTAACCTACTGAACTCTGCCCTCTGGAGTAAGAACCACTAAATTCACCTGCCCTACGGAACTTCTTAGATGTCGACGCCGTGGTGAAGTTGTCTGTCTTCACCCCCTCCACCTCTATCACAAAGTCAACTACTTCCTGAAAGGATTTTGCTGCAGCAGCTACCTGTAAGGCGGGGATCTGCAAATCTGACTTCAATCCTTTCACAAAGCGGCTAATCTGCTCTTGTGAACTGAAGCAAAGCTGGGTGGCATACCTGGATAGTGCACCAAATTTAGCCTCACAAGCAGTAACAGACATCCTGCCTTGCTCTAGACTCAGGAACTCATCTCTCCTCTTGTCCCTCAAAGTCCGGCTTATATACTTCTCCATAAATAAGCTAGAGAAAGATGCCCAAGTCATAGGTGGTGCCTGTGATGGTTGACACTCAATGTATGACCGCCACCACATTTTGGCATTTCCCTGAAACTGATAGGTCACAAAATCAACCACGAATCGTTCTACTATGTCCATCTTATGTAGCAGCTCATGACAATAAACCAGAAAATCATAGGCATCCTCAGATTCAGCACCCTTGAAGACTGGAGGTTTCAACTTCAAGAATTTAGTGAAAAGTTCATGCTGATCACTTGTCATTACGGGCCCTGTAGTCAATCGAGGAAACATGCCTACTTCCAATAAGGCATCCACGCGGGGAGCGACAACAGTTGCATGTTGTACTCCCGGACCCTGAGGTGCTGGTGCAGAAACCACTGGAGGTGTCTGGCCTTGATCAGATAACCCGCTAAGATAAGCAAGAACCTGGTTAATCATCTCTGGGGTAGGTTGGGGTGGTAATTCCTCATCTTGCACTTGCTTATTTTCCCTTCATCACCCTCTCTTACTACCTCATCAGTCGGTGGAGGAGTCACCACCCTAGTACTAGCTGGACCAGGTGTTGGTCCTCTACCTCTGGAGGACGTCCTCCCGCGACCTCTACCACGGCCTCTTGCCACTGCTCCTCTTCGAGCTACAGCCCCAGTGGCTGGCTCAGACGCACCCTGTCTTGCCGGTGCTGGTGTTTACACAGTTGTTGCTCTAGTTCTAACCATCTGCGAAATAAAGTGAGGAGGTCAGATACCAATTTTTATCACTTAGATACCAATTGGATCCAAGTAATAGCACGAAAGGAAGAAAGAATGGAATTTTTTCCTAAAGTACTATAGCCTCTCAAAGAAAAGTAAGGGCGTCCCCCTAACGTTCCTCAAGACTCTACTAGACTCGTTCTTGTGTGATGAGACCAACGAACCTAAAACTCTGATACCAAGTTTGTCACGACCCAAAACGAGCCACGAGTGGCACCCACACTTATCTTACTATGTGAGCGAACCAACAAATCTAAACCCCAACATTTACCAGCATTTCAATCATAATAAACAAAATATAATGCGGAAGACTCAAATCTTATTAATATAACCAATAATCAAACTTCAAAAGTTTATCAACTATCATCCTCAAAAATCAGGAAGTCATAACATCAAGAACATCTATCCTGAAATTATTAGTTCTAAGAGTATTTAAGAAGCTAAAATAAGTAAAAGAGATGGTCCATGTCCGAACTTCAGAAAATCAAGATGTAAAGGAGAGGATCCAGTCCGAGCTAGAAACAGTAGTTCACCCTGAATTCTGATATACTGAAGACTGGCTAGAGTTGCGGACGAGTCGAAGTTGCTGGAACATTTGCTGCACTCCACAAAATAACAAGAAGAAAATACAAGTAGGGGTAAGTACAAGGAACACGTACTGAGTAGGTATCATCGGCCAACTCAAAATAGAAAGCAATATATATCAAATAATATTATAAAATCAACTACAATACTCAACAGGTAGCAAAAACAAGTACAAGAACCATTGGCAACAACATTAAGCGCACCTATGAGAACTCAAACCTCCACACCACACCCATTTGGAACATAGGTTCTCCGAAATTGAGTATAATAACATGATTCAAGATTACTTCTCTTTATTCTTATCGTGTCGGAACGTGACACTCCGATCCACTAATACTACGTGTCGGAACGTGACACTCCGATCCCCTAATACTACGTGTCGGAACATGACACTCCGATCCCCTACTACTACGTGTCGGAACGTGACACCCGATCCACTAATCTCATTAATTCTATTTAATCAAGTCTTTGTTATGCCAAGGTGTAATCTTAACAGAGAGGATTCAAGATTAAAGATTCAACAGTATTAACATTCTATTCCACCACAAATACCCAACTACAACATACAAATTCACAATCAAGCATATAGAATACTTTACAATACCATCCAATACATATCAATCTCTATTAAGAGTTTACTATGAAATAACATAAACCATAACCTACCTCCACCAAAGAATCGCGATCAAATAAGATACTTCTCAATGCCTTTGTTCTCCTCTTCGCTTCTCACTTTTCTCGCTCGTTCTCCCTCTCTTCCTGGTCTTTTTATTTTTGCTCTCCAAATTCTTTTTCTTTTACTCTAATTATCATATAATCAGTTATAAAAGATGATAAAAGTAACCACTGTTTGTTTCAAGGTTACGTCTTTTAACCCCCAAGTAAATAACTTATCAAACTCGCCCCACTAATTTCATTAAGTTTGTCATGAATGGTCTAAAACACTCTTAAAACTTTTAGCAGAAATCTGACCCATTCGAGGTTACGCAAACTGTGACGGCCCGTCGTGTCTGCGACGGTCCGCCCTGCATGTCCGTCACAAGATTCAGAGAATTAAATTCAGTAAATGGCTTGTGACGGTCCGTCGTATCTACGACGGTCTGTGCTGCAGTTCCGTCGTGGAGTTCAGAGAGTAACTCCCAGTACCCAGATTTCAGAGTTGAAGTGTTTTGGGACGAAGACCCTCGACGGTCCGTCGTGATCATGACGGTCCGTCGAGTGATCCGTCGACCCAGCCAGTTATTTATCCAAAAACAGTTCTATTGCTCGAACCGCCTAAACAGGTTGTTACAACATTAATTCGTTATTTTAAATAAAAAATGTCAAAGCTATACGAAAATAATATATATTCTAATTTCTTGCATAATATGATGAAAAAGTACATCATAAAATCTTAGTCAAAGTTATTACTCCCTCTATCTATTTTTATTTGTCATGTTGCGCTTTTCGAAAGTCAATTCGACTAATTTCAAAGATAAATTAGATCACATTAATTTGATATTTTAAACATAATTTAAATATTAAAAGAAGATAAGAAAAGTACTATAAATTACAATTTTTTTGCATACCAATATGATGAAAAAATACACTTAAAATATAGTCAAAATTTCTATAGTTTGACTCTAAAAAGATAAATCATGACAATTAAAAGTGAACGGATATAGTAGAAGAAAGGCATCATACATATATTGGACCCTAAACTTTTATTCAAATTTTAACTTTGACCTTCAACTTTCATAATGCACAATAAGATACTTTAACTATCAAACTTTAAAATAAATAAACACATGAGTCTTACATGGAACAATATACGTAGGACACCAAGTAGGATAAATAATGACATGTAGGACATGTGTGTCTATTTGTTCAACTTTATACAAGTTTTAGTGTCTCTTTGTGCAAATTCAAAGTTGAAGGGCATAAATATAATTTGAAGCAAAGTTAAAGGGCACATTTATGTATTATGCCTAAATGAAAACTATGACAATTAAAAAATTAATCAAAATAGTAATATAAAAAGAAGGAATAATACATATATTTGACCCTAAACTTTACTTCAAATTTTAACTTTGACCTCCAACTTTATAAATGCAAAAACAAACACTTTTACTATCTAACTTTTAAATAAATAAACACATGAGTACTACATGGAATAATACATGTAGGACACCACGTAGGACAAAAAAAACATTTAGGACAGATGTGTCTATTTGTTGAACTTTATATAAGTGTAAGTGTCTATTTGTGCACATCCGAAGTTGAAGAGCATAAATGTGATTTGAAGCCAAGTGAAAGGTTACATTTATGTATTTTCCTAAAAAGAACAATGACTATTCTTTTAATGTCGCTCCACTAATTGGCAGCTCAAGTGGAGGGATGTAACAACCTGAAAATGACTATGCAAGTAATGCTTAAACGTACCTAGAATGCATGGATTAGACCGGGTTCAAACAGCTTGTTACGCATAGAACAAACTTCAGAACCTATGCACTAGCCAAGACAACAAACTTGGTGAGTTAGTTGAGCTAGGCAAGGTGAGAACCAATTATGTAGGGCACCCGAATTGAAGAGATTAACCCGGATGAGTTTTACCGGACTTTAAAGGGGTAATTTTAGGTTTGGAGGGTCTAGGTGTAAAATGGTCTTTTCCAAGATAGGGGTAGTATTTTAATTACCCTAATTATATAATTTATTAAATAATCAATTTAAAGAGGAGGGGAAATTCTGGTAGGGTTGGCCGAAATTGATCCTTTTTTGCAAGTTAGGCTTCACCCAGTTTTGAGCCTTGGTGGAAGCGATATTTAGGTGGATTAAGTTGATGATTATAGTCTGATTTTGTAGGGGATTGGTGGTCATTTCGCTTAACGTTTTGAAAAAATAAGATTTTTAAACAATTAAGATAAATCCTAATTTGACTGAGTCTCCACCTAATCTCCTAATCCTAAGCTAACTCATTCTCACGTCTCTCTCTACTATCACCTTATTTACACGCTCAACTTTCTGTAAAACAAAAGAACGGAACAAAAATATAACAATGTTCATCCACATTCAAGAACTTGATCGCTCAAACTCAAAAGCCAAATAAGTTTATAAACGAAAAGTAAAAATTAAGTTCTCAACGGATTGTGCTTGTGATTTCGGTGGTGAGACGTTGGCTAAGTGGGGATTCTGGCAGCACATAAGAATATCTTTGAACGACTTCAAATATGGGTTTTATTACCTCTTGGTCCCTTTCCCAAAAGACCCCTAAGGTTCAGACTATTCACAATAAAAAACTAAGATTGTCCCCATTGCATGCCCCTGTCATTAGATCCTTTGACAGATTCAAGTATGCATTGGTATGAGTTCTGGTAGATGATTTTAGGGCTGGTTGTGATTACGTGTTTGAATGTGTATTCAGAATTAAGTATAAATGAAAGAAGTGTTTCCGAAAATGTGTGATATGTTAACTTGTGGGTGTATGTGCGTACTTAGATTTTGATCTCGGCTTGAAGCATGAAATTTGACATGTTAAATTGTTGCATTTTATGTGTATGAATATATTAAAAACGTGATGTTCATATGAGTTCAAATTTGCTGAATTGAATGATGATTCTTTACTGAAAGTAACCTTGAAAATGAACCTAAAGATCTCCCTAAAAACTACTCAAAACGTCTTGATGTTTAACGTGAGAGAGGGTGAGAAAATGGACTCCAAAAAGGTAATCAAATTTCCAAAAGTAACCATAAAAACTTACCTAAAGATGTATTATATGTTACACGAAAATTATCCTAAATATAACATTTAAAAGTTGAGAAAATGGACTGCAAAAAAGGTGAACAAATTTCCAGCATTCTGGAAATTTATTTCGGCAACTTACTGTTCAAAATTTTAGTTTTATTTTTTTTTTAAATGCATGAGGTCTGTGGGGATTGAACCCAAGACCTCACCATATACAAGTAATAAAAAAATTAAATAATAAAAATAGGTGAGGGGGATTTGAAATGGGGTAAACCTCAATTGAAAAGTTAGGAGAACCCACAACCTTTTGGACGGGTGAAGGAGAGAGGAGAAAAATGAAATAAAGAAATAATAATATGAGGTATGTGGCAATCGAATCCCAACCTCTCGGGTGAATGAAGAGAATTAAGGCGAAAAATAAAATGGGGCTGTGGGGGTTTGATCCAATTCCCTCCTAGTCTAAACGAAGGAATCAAGTAAAGAGAGAAAAAGAAAAGAATGTGGGCGTGGCGATTCGCTCTTGGGTCCCCCAGGCCGAAATTTTTAAGACAAGTTGCATCTACAGCTAAAAATCAATGTCAATAAATGAAATTTCTAATAGATTATATTTATACTAAACGATGAATAAGCAAAGAAACAGTGGCTACCTCAGTATAGGCTAGTATAAGTGAGACAAGTTGTATCTATGCCTAGAATCAATGTCCCTCAATGTAAACTCCAAGAAAGCATATGTATGTTATACGATGAGCAAATAATTAAAGGTGAGTAAACATGAAATGAAAAGTTGTTAAGAAAGAACAGGGTGGCACCATAATATGAGGCTAGTGCAAGTGAGACAAGCTATACCAATGCCTATATAAGGTCACCAACAGTTTCACCTAGGAGAATGTAGAATATTAAGAGACAAGTCTCAATCACATTCTATATGTCAATGTAAGGACAATTCACACTTTATACGAAATGATGATATGAGAAATCATCTAACGAGATATGATTCCCTCATTCTAGAAGCCAACTTTTATGATGTATGAGATGAATGTAATGGAACTTTATATTGAGCACCAACAGGCTAGCTATGAGTTGCGATTCCTTCTTTCGGAAAGGCAGATATTCGTGTAATTCTCATGAGATGAGACTGTCCGTCCAGACGGGTATGGGTCTCCCTAAATTTCCCAGTCTTTGAACTATGGTGCCAACATAAGAACTAGCCAGTGGTTTCCACCTAAGTGATCTAGGTATATTCTTGGTTTCACCTTGGCAAGTGACTCCACCTCCTTTCGGTGTGGGGAAGACACCGGATTTTATGATTCTCACATCATTTATGTTGGTTAAAGTTGAAGTTCCTCAAAATATGAAAGATATTGAAATAAATGATACCAAAAGGTGTTTGGATAGGATAATCAAGAGGTGAACTAGACTCAAGTAATGACACTAGGACATTCTTTGTCATTGTACAGTGAACCCGGTGAGAGTCTTAGACAACATCCTAGATATAGCTGGTGTTCTCACAGTATGAACGTATTAATAAATTAAGTAGACTCTGTGTTTGCTAAATAAGTCTCCCTAGTCGAGGTCCAATATGTTGAGCCCTCATTTTGGAAGTCCGAATGTTAAGTCCATGATTCAAAGGTCTCATGGCATATGAACGAATGAAATGAAATATGATATGTGCTATATGTAATATGTTATATGTTATATGCAATATGTTATGTGTTGTGTGAAATATGATACATATGATGATGCATGTTACTCTCGTGGCATGACTTTCCTAATCCGGTTTTGGCAAGTCCATTGACTTGACTTTCCATAACTCATATCGTTAGAAGAAAGCTATTCTAAATCATTCATGTATGTGGTGTGTTCTTGCATATACCCACACTTAGTACAAATGTGTACTAATTTCATACATTTATCTATTTTTAGGTGCAGGTGTAGCTGGACGTTCGAGCTTACGAGTCGACGCAGAATTTACCCGGATGGAGTAGACTAGGCATGAGCTAGTGGAGAATGTTCCACTAGAGTTTCTTTCATATTTACTTTCATACGTTGTATTGGTGCCATTTTGGCACTTCTATATTTATGAATATATGTTTCATTTGATTATCTTGAGTTAGATGGTTGTTGTGAATGCTTATGAGTTTACCTAGATAGTATTATGCGAAATCAATGTTTTCCAATATAAAATTTAAGCAAACAAAAGTTCAAATTTTCCGCTAAAATTAACCTAGATGAAGTAACGACGACATAGATAGGCTTGTCTGCGATCTCTGATAGGTCAATGACGCTGGTCTCGTCTGGGGTCTAAACCTCGGTCCTGACAAGGGAAAAGTCCATATGGCTAGCCACGTCATTAAAAGATTTGGGTGTTAACTCTTGAGAGGTATTTGTGATCTCTTTGAATAATGACGGGAAATTTTTAATCCTAAAATATAACGGAAGACAGAAGTAATTGATTTCGCATACTTCAGAAATATTTTTGACCCTTTTCCAATTTTCAGGGAAAAATTAGTTAATTTTTAGCAGTGACTATCCTATATCTACAAATGGCCTCGGTGTATGCAAATATTACATTGCTGCATAAGTTATGCATCATGCATGTCCGTAATGATAAATATTATTCCTTCTATCTCAATTTTTATCGTCATATTAAAATTTTGAATGTGAATTCACATTTAAGATTTTGAATCAAAAATTATGAATTTGTAAGTTCTGAAAAGTTATTATAGTCACAACATTTCATAATTTTTAAATTATAGAAAATAATTATGGTGAAGAAACAAGTTTTTTGACCCGCAAAACTATTTTATGTAAGTTAGATTATGTTGCTCACTCACTTTAAGAGAGTGCACACTCTTGTTATGTCAAATGGACAAAAGATAATGTTATAATATCAGTTTAAGATAGTAGTTTAAAAGGGTAATAGAACCACTGGCATAGTTAAAAAATTTGTCAAGGGTCTTCAAAATTGGAAGAGTAAAATTTTTTTAGCTACTAGGTGTGCAATATATTTATTATAAGTAAGTGGGTTTGAAATAAAATTACATATTCATTTCCCATTTTTTTTCTTTTAACTTAAAAATGGTTGTTGTACAATTGCCTCAGCAAGAATCAACAACAGATATTTGGCACTGAACTTAACACACTTACCACTGGACTATCAACCTCCACTGATATTTAGTGTGTGCATTTATTTATATAACGAAATAAACAGAGTATATTTCTTATTAATAGGATTTTATTTTCCGGCGAAGGGTGGTCAGCTGACCACCTTTCACAGGTTGTAGCTGCGCCCCTGAGTAGAACGCCCCCATAGTTAAGACATCTTGTTGAAAATTCGATTAAATTTAAGTGTCACTTGATGTCTTTTCTAAAAAGTATATATATTGTTTTTGAATGACATGTCTTTAGCTACAAATTTCTTTCTGAATGACATGTCTTTAGCTACTTTATAGCTTTAAAAAAGCAAAACTACTAGATTGTTTTTATGGTACAAGGTGAATAACAAAATCATAAATTAAGTGTGTCAATTCTATATTGAACACCTTTAATTTTGAATCATAAAACCAACATTTTTAAAAGTTAATCTTATGACATGTATTTACTTTTTTTATATAAGAGAACAAAAAAAGGACGAACATAACATCAATAGTTTTGTATTTTATATTTTGCATGTATAATCTGTCATTTTTCATTAAAAATATACTAAACGTACACCGACTTTAATATATGAATTAATCATGTGTAATGTTGAAATAAAAGTACGTTTATTATGTTATTTTCTGATATGTATAATTTTATCCTTGAATCCGTTTTTATAAGCATGTTTTTTTTATAAAAAAAAACAATTAATTTTCTGATTAATCTGTTTTTGTTTTATGAAGTTGTTTTCATAAGCCAACTGACAATGTCTATTATAAGTTTCCTATTCTGATTAACATACATAACAACAAGCAAGTGGTAAATATAATCTTAACTAATAATAGATGCGTCTAGACATTTATAGTGACATAATAAGAAATGTCATGAAGGATGTCAAATATTGAATAATAAAAGTTAAAAAAAAAGTAACTCTAGATTCAATCTTACACATCCCTTGTATACTTTTACATTCAATTGTCACCTAGCTACTGCTCAAATAGTTCACGTCAAATTTAGTCATTTAAAAAAATAACAGAAATGAATTGAATTTGATAGCTAGTAAGTCTCTCTCTCTCTCTCTCTCTCTCTCTCTCACACACACACACACACACACACACACACGCACAGACACACACACACACACACACACACACACACACACACACACACATATATATATATATATATATATATATATATATATATATATATATATATATATACACCCTTTTCATTGTGTTGTAGGTCTCCATTTGTTTTGCTGGTGTTTAAGATATTTTATATATACCAATATAAAGTAAGATTTGACCTATATATAATGTAATTTTCCAACGAAAGGTGTTCTTCCGACTGTAGTTGCGCCACTGATCATCAAGATACTTCAATTTAATATAAGTGTACTTTACGAATAATTTCTAAAATGCACATCTACATACTCATTTAAGAGGGTGTATTCTAGATGTGCATTTTCGAGGATGGAGTGTTAAATGAAGTCAACTTAAACAAAATTAAGATGTTAAAATGTATATTTTGAAGTTGAAAGTTTGGTTCAATTGAGATCAATCAAGATTTTTCTTTGTATAAGAAGTGTAATGAAGTTAGAATTATTATTTAAAATTTATGTATCAACACCTATAATTAAAATTTTCTACGGAGAAATTTTTCCGTTTTGAATGAACTTAATTTTCAAATAAATTTAACACAACTCTTAGGGAACAAATCTACATAAGTTCATTTAGTTAGTTTATTGAATTTGTATTAAATTTTAATTCGTAGAGCAACATATATAGGATATTTCGAATTTAAAAAATTTAATATATTTTTTTAACATTAAGAAATAAAAAAAAATTGAATAACTTTTTCTATAATAGTCAAATTATATTATTTAACTGGTCTAATATTGTTACAGGTGTAAAACAACCAATCATTATAAAATTCAAAAAAGTGTTGAAACAAACAAGATTGTTACAGTGAAGTCTGATTATTGTAGTTTTGTTATGTAGGGGTATTTTAGTTTGTGTTGGCTATTTTTTTTTATGGAGAAGTTCAAAGATAAGATCTTGATTGATACTACATTCCGATTGTTACAGGTGTTGTCTTGTTTATGTTTAGGAATTCATTTATAAGGTAGCACTATTGAATATTAAGAGAATAGAGGCAAAACAATAGGAAACAATTCTTAAGGTGTTATAAAAGACAATTACAAACTTATTTGGAGTTTGACCTCGATCATAGTGAAAAGTTTCAGAATAGTCATGTACAGAGAAAGGTCATAAATTTTACTCTCTTGAAAAAAGATTTTTTCACACAAAATACTTATGGAAATGAAAAGAGCTTTTTGGTATTGAATGAAAAAAAATACCATTAATAAAATGAAAAGAGCTTTTTGGTATTGAATGGAAAATGTCCATTAATAAAATGATAAGAGCTTTTTGGTATTGAATGAAAAATGACCATTAATTATATTACAACAACAATATCTCTTAGCCTTTTGATACTTGAATGGAAAATTACCATTAATTATATTAATATATCTAGTTAAAGGTCAAAGAAGAGTTTAACGTGCATATACTTAGTCAAAGATAAAAGTGTAGAATGTACACAAATCATTTGTCGTATTACAATAACAATACAAGAATACATCTAGTCAAAGGTCAAAAAAGAATTAAATATCTATTTATCTAATAAAAAATAAGAGCATAAAATGCATGCAAGATCCGACTATATATATCCCATCATAGGAAGAAGTATAGAATGTACAGAAAGAGTACTATGTGTGAAGCAAGAAACTCATTACACATAGTAGTCTTAAAAAAAAGGAACAAAATTGCCCCATTCTTCCTCGAAATTCATTTTCTAGGCTTCATTGTTAGTACAATAAAAAAATTCTAATAGTGCCAATTCTTCCTTCCTGCCTTGCTGAACTCCCCTTCATTTCAACCATGATTATAGGTAAATCAATAACAGATTATTTTCTCAATTTTGTCTTCAAATTTTCCCCTTTTGTTCTTCTCAATTTGATTTATTCCATTGCTCTTTCTATAACTGTTTTTTTGTGAATTCTAACATCAGTTTTAAGTTTCTCTTTTTGTCTAATCAGGAATATTCCAAGAGACAATGATCTGGCTAGTTTGTGATCCTTGACGAATGTTTTACAAATTCTTGATGATATACTTGTATAGAACCTGTTTGCTTTTCTTAAAAGTATAAAATCATTTTCTAAATTCCTCTTAATAATTAAAGGCTAGATTGCTTATTCTTGATAAAGGTAAAACAGTTGAAGAGTACAAAAGTGCTATATGATTAACACTCTTATAACAATTATTCAAAATTAACTTTTCTATTTTTTTTTTAAAAACATTACTTATTCTTTTTCGATTAGCATTATATTACATAGTTTTTTTTAGGATTTTTGAATTTTAATACTAGTAAAATTGTTGATTTGATGTTCTATATCTTAAAAATGAAACAACTTCTTATGTTTATTTATTTAGTTACTAAAAATAAAATGATTTTTGTAATTGCAAACTTGTACTAGATGAAAATATTCATTATTTTTCTTTGTAGGTTGAGATATATAAACAAAGAGAAATCTGAAACAAAACGTAGGAATAAAATGTCATATCCGACAAACTTTCAAATTCAAATGTTTCTTCAGTATCACTATCATCTTAACAAAAAATCTAAGAAACATAACAAGAAGTCAATTCTCAAATTTTGAGGATGCTAGAAGAGTGATAAATAACAAATAATTAAGGAAAAAAAGAGTCAAAATACTACAAACCTACAATTCGAGATATTCCAAATATAGGAAACTTCGTATCAAGCAAAGAGCATATGAAAGCTTGTATGATTCCACCAGCAAAATATCGTAAAGATAAAATCGTTGACATTGTTAGGATTAAAGGGAAACCTTGTTGGTGCTTCAAATTCTTCTTCAAAGTTGAAGAAGAATATGAAGCACCAACAAAGTTTCCCTTCAATCCTGATAATATCAAATGATTTTACCTACCTAACATTTTGTTAGTGAAATCAGATGAGTATTCGTGTGTTCTTTCCTTGATATGATATGAATATTTGTTGTGCTTTAAATCTCATTTTTTCTTAAAGGGGTTATTTTTCATACTTTTTTGGTTTCTCAATGATCTGAAAGTTGACTTTGTGTTGTATTTTTTTAGGTTTTCATGAAGATGGTATGTAGTGACACTGAAGAATCACTTGAACTCGAATGTTTATAGGTCACGACATTTGATCACCTCGAGTAAGTTAAGCAAGAAAATTTTATATGAAGAATTTCTGAGATGGAGTATATAGAGCTTTTGTTAGGCAACTTCCCGGTGATGGAGAGAATGCTATCAGATCGATAGTTTCTTGATCAAGAACTTCTTGACCCAAGATTATAATTTTTCATTGAGATCTCAAAAAAATAATTTGTGCATCACCTAAAGCAAAAATTGTCTATATAGATTTAAGCTGGTATCAATCTTTTGCTTAAAAGTTTAAACTCAAAAGGGAGAAAGAGATGTTGATTTAGTATTACTTATGTATGTAATGACACGGAAGGTCATTTTTGGAAATTTTTATAAAATTATCATTTTACCAATCTCTGTAGTTGCTCAGAGTCACTTTTGATCAATTTATGAAATTGGGTTGGAAATTTTTTGAGCTATTTGTTAATGAGAATTTTTAATTAACAAGTTTTTTAAAATAATTAATTTTAGTTAGTAGGTAACAGCTAAGTGCATACTTTATTTAAAAATCCAATACTATTTGGCACAGATATATTAAAAACAATAAATAGGGTTAAATAATTATATACATAATTAATTAAGAAGTGAGAGGAATATAATTAGAAAAATATTTGTGCCACACTAACAACAGGAAAACGACCTCTCGGTAAGCAATTCTCCACGATTTATGCCTTCTTATCTTATCTTCGCAAATCAGTAACATTATATTTATGCGGAAATAAGATAAGAAGGCTTACTGAATATTTGCTTACCAGGAGGTCGTTTTCTTCTTGTCAGTGCCACACAAATATTTGTCTCACTATACTCCTCTCGCTTCTTAATTAATTTTTAATTGTTTAACCCTATTTATTTATTTTAATGTTTTTGTGCCAAATAGTATTGGATTTTTAAATAAATTATGCACTTAGACGTTAGCTACTAACTAAAATTAATTATTTAAAAAATCCGTTAATTAAACAATCCTAATTAACAAATAGCTCAAAAATTTCCAACCCAACTTCACAAATTGATCAATACTGACTCGGCGCAACTGCCGAGATGGGTAAAACGATAATTTTGGAAAAATTTCTAAAAATGACCTTCCGATTCATTAAACATATCAATAATGCTAAATCAACATCTCTTTCTACCTTTTGAGTTTATACTTCTAAGCAAAAGATTGAGACAAACTTAAAGCTATATAGACAATTTTTGCTTTTGGTGATGCGCACAAAATAATTTTGAGATCTCAATAAAAAACTATAATCTTGTGTGAAGAAGTTCTCGATCAAGTAACTTTCGATCTATTAGCATTCTCTCCAACCCAGGGGAGTTGGCTTATAAAAGCTTGATATACTCCATCTTCGATATTCTTCAATTAATCTTCGATATTCTTCAAATATAACACAATGTCAACTCTTAGATCATTGAGAAAAAAAATAGTACAAAAAATAACACCTATAAGAAAAATAAGTAGAGTTAAAGAACTACAAATATTCATATCAAATTATTTCAAGTTTGGGAAGCTTCCTATCAAGGAAAGAACACACGAACGAACATCTGATTTCACTAACAAAATGATAGGTAGGTAAAATCATTTGGTATTATCAGAATTGAAGCGATGCTTTGTTGGTGCTTCATATTCTTCTTCAACTTTGAAGAAGAATATGAAGTACTAACAAGGTTTCCCTTTAATCCTAACAATGTCCAACGATTTTATCTTTATGATATTTTGTTGGTGGAATCATACAAGCTTTCTTATCTATGCAAATCAGTAACATTGTATATGTGCGGAAATAAGATAAGAAGGCATAAATCGTGAAGGTTTGCTTACTGGGAGGTCGTTTTCCTCTTTTCAGTGCCCCACAAATATATTTATCGCTATGATCCTCTCGCTTCTTAAGTAATTTTATACATAATTCTTTAACTGTATTTATTTATTTTAATATATTTGTGCCAAATAGTATAGGATTTTTAAATAAAGTATGCACTTAGCCATTATCTACTAACTAAAATTAATTATTTTAAAACACCCGCTCATTAAACAATCGTAATTAACACTTAGCAAAAAAATTTCAAATCCAACTTCAAAAATTGATCAAAAGTGACTTTGGGAAACTACCGAGATGTATAAAATGGTAATTTTATAAAAATTTCCAAAAATAACCTTCTGGGTCATTAAATTATCCACCACTAAATCCATGTTTGCCCTCGAATATAAGGAACAAGAAGGAAGATAAATAATGATATCAAAGCTTAGTTATGACCTACCAGTCGGTGTTCGTATATTCAAGTGAGCTCCTCCTTAAGACTATTTTATCAAGATTAGCTACTAAGAACTAAATTTCGAATAAAACTTTTATCAACCCACAGAATAACCTCTGAATTCAATCTAAACTGAAACACTCTAGACTATAACATAATCACCATGATGATTTTTAAAAAATATTTTTTCACATAACCACAATCAAATTCTGAATCAATAACACCTACCAACAGAAGTGAAATTGAACTATCCACCACACACTCATAACGCACAAATCGTGATAGATTTTATGAAGATTCCCTTTTACAATACATTCTTTTCACGAGTTTAAGTTATAAAAATTTGATATTTAGATATTGACTACTCATCAAAGGGAGAATAAGACTTATCTAACCCGTAGAAGAAAATGATCAAATAAATGCCCAACAAGCAATACACTTATAATATAGAACCTCTAACAACAATCTTAGACAAAGATAACTATTCATAGCTCTTATATAAGTTCTCATAAGCAAGCTCGTGCATGTAGAATAACTAGTATACTTCAACTATCCCAAACAACACCAAATCTTCCATAACTGAAATGAACAAGTCTAACCAAGGATGCCACCCTACGAGAAAAATCACAGGATCGGTACACTCGTTCCACCATTAGGAATTCACCCATAGAAGCGAAAATATACACGAACGTAGAAAGTGAATCATACTATAAAGCATGTCAAGAATGAAGTAGTTAGTCACATAAGAATATACAAAATTAAGGTCGAATAACAAAAGATACTCCTTCCATAGGGCCCATATAAATAAAATTTCATTCATCTGACTCCATTGCTTAATTTTAGCCACCCACAATCAACCAGTCTGATCCCCATCACAAAATTACAAGCACTCGATTCATCAAACCCCACATACTCCTCCCAGTACTCCAGTGAATCTAACACTCTTAATACCAACAAACATCATAACTACACCAACCATTTACCTTACTCTCAAATTGTCACTAATATCAAAGTCTCCTTAGAAAACACATTGTAGCCTTAAAATAAATATGACTCTCTCTTTCCATTTATGCATTCCAAAGCATATATGAGTCATACCTTATATTGATAGCACTACTTCCTAAATCTAAAGTACTTTACCATTGAGATAAAACAATTAAATCACACTCAATATCAACTCTATGTAAGTTTTCAGATACCAAATTTAAAGTAATATTCAAAACCATCATATATTTCATACCAACACTTAAGAAATTCTTGGTCACTCCAATAATTTGGTTATATTATAAGCTCATAATCTCTACTCACTATCGAAAGCCTCTGTAACACATCATAATAGTCTGGAAAGTAGTTTTAATTCTTTCGAAATCCTCATTAATAATGTAAAACTACAGGTCCACACCGTCAATTATCAATAAGTTACCTATCATAATTTGAACAATCTAGCTTGACATAACTACATAGAGTCTTCCACACATCTTTCCTTGTCACCCAAACAAACACTCAATCTTTAAAAAAGTCGATAAATATCTAGTAAGTTTGTACCGAACTAGTTCACATCCCACAGTAATGTCTAAACTCATAGGCAAATATTCAATAAATCCTTCAACTACAAACCAAAGGATTATACGAGAGGTTTTATTCCTTCATCTTTTTAAAATTCTTTTTATAATACAATTTTAAATACCTTGAACCCTTCGATATACTAAACACTTGTTTCATTGATTGACTCACTAACCAATCTTATCATTTGATGGATTAAAGCGGAAAGAATCGGAGAAACAACTATTTTTATAAGTTACCCTATGAAGGCCGATACAACTTATTATAAAAAAGGCACCAATCTTAACAAAGAGTCCACCAAGGGCCGACTTAACCACTAGGTCATTAAAGTCGTCGCTTGGGGCCTCATATTTTTGGGGGCCCTCAATTTAAAATAAATTATTTACACATTTTACTTCAAATTATATGTATAACTTTTTTTTAAAAAAACACATGTAACAATTATAACAAAAAAAAAGATATGTAGCCGTTAGTTTTTCCCATTCTAAGGAAATGAAATATTTTATGAAAATAATTTTCTCAAGTGGGAAATTGTGTTTTGTTATTCATCTCCGAAAAATTTGACATTATATAATTATTTACCTGATACTTATTTTTTTTAATACTCTATTATATTATTTTTATTTTCAATGTTGAACTCTCTCCTAAAAAAATGATTTATTGTTGCTTACAAGTCAATAAAGAACAAAATTTTCTTTTGGGTGTCTTCTTCAAAATCTTAAGAAGTGCAACAAGCAACCATTATATTGAAGGAACGCAAGACTATTTCAATATTATAATATCAACTTATCATATTCGTGTGTCAGTTTTTATTATTCTAACTTAATTTTATAAATTTTTTTTGAACTTTTGTTATTATTGATATTCTTAATTAGTAATGTTTGGTATGTAGCAAAAATTGATGGGAAATAGAGGGAAGGAGAGGAATTTGAAAAGTTTAGAACTTGAAAGGTTGGGAACTTGAAAAGTCCTCTAATTCTTTAATGAAAAAGGCAATAGTCCCTCATCGGTAATGGAAATGAAAATAGGAGAGTTTAAATAAATAAACATTCCTATTAATTGTTAAAAGGGTTGGAAAGAGGGACCCCCCTCGCGCCGTCGTCATAGTTGCTCGCTCGCTTCGGCTTTGGCTTTGACTTTGGCAAATGATCGACCGAGAGATAATTTTTTGGACAAATTTATTTTATTTATTTATTTAATTAATTAAATGGCCAAAAATTATGTTTCAATTAATTAGTTGATAACAGAAGTTAACCGAAATGTTTTCAATTTTTTAGTTAACCCAACCCGACTCGAATCCGTGCGCGTGACCCGTTTTAAATTCTGTTATATTTAAAAATTCCCTCCATGACTGTTCAGAAAGGTTGCAACTTTCAGGAACAGTCAATACCATTTGAAAGTTTGCAACCTTTCATTAATGGTCGTGTCAATTCTGAAAGGGTTGCAAAATTTAAGAATATATTTTTCTTGCCTAAAAATACCATTCAGTCTTCAGAATATTTCCCTACGAATTTTTTGATCTTCCTTCTTCTTAAGAAATACTATTTCTTCGTGTACTTTCCTGCTGTGGATTGATTCGCTGACAATAGAGTTTTTGGTATCTATACTCTACTGATTAAGATCATTTTACCCTGGGAGGTTATATTCCAAATCAAACCTCGGATACTAGAAGGGAATAATTTCCTTAAGGGGACACTGTTTCATTGGACTTGATTTTCTTCCTAAATTATTAAAAAGAGTATTCCAAATCCTGGTATGTTTTGACAGATTCAATTATTTTTTTACAAATAAATTTTTGTTCATCTTACTTACTTGTTCTAAAAATCCCAGTTACTTCGTGTTTCTGAATGATTTATTACAACTAGTATATTCTGATTTTAATAACACAGATTGGCAACAATCTTAAGGAAATTATAAATCTGTGTTTCTAGTGGAGACAAAAATCTTTGTGATTTTATACTCCTTTAAGTATGCAACTATATTTTATTACTTACTTATATTGTATCAATTTTGTTTATCAGAAATGGAAAACATTGGTGTTACAGTGGCTGTTGCTGCACCAACCCGAACTCTTGTATCACAAGAAGAGAAACCGGATAAATTCACAGGTGTGAATTTCAAAGGGTGGCAGCAACGAGTATTTTTCTGTCTTACCACTCTTGGTTTGCAAAAATTTACAAGTGAAGATACTCCAGTTCCTGCTAATTATATGCCAAACCGGGAAAAAATTATGATTGTTGAAGCATGAAAACAGTCAGACTTCCTATGTAAAGGTTACATTTTGAGTGCTTTAGAGGATGACTTATATAATGTCTATAGTGCAATAACAACTACAAAAGAGTTGTGGAATGCACTTTGGAAGAAATATAAGACAGTAGATGCATGCTTGAAAAAGTTTGTGGTCGCAAAGTTTTTAGACTATAAAATGGTAGATAGTAAAACTATTGGATTACAAGTGCAGGAACTTCAACTCATTCTCAATGATCTGATTGCTGAAGATATGGTCGTAAATGAAGCTTTTCAAGTGGCTGCAATGATAGAGAAATTGCCTCCTTCGTGAAACGATTTCAAGAATTATCTAAAGCACAAGCGTAATGAAATGAAGCTTGAAGATCTTGTGATTCGGCTCAAGATTGAGGAAGATAACAAAAATTCCGAAAAGAAGTCGTGTAAGAGTTCAACAATCATTGGAGTTAATATTGTTGAGAAAGCTCCTACCAAAGACAAAAAGCGAAAGAAGTCCAACGGGCAGAATTTAGAACAGGCCAAGAAGAAATTTAAAGGCCACTGTTATAATTGTGGCAAGGCTGGTCATAGATCTTCTGATTGCTATGCTCTAAGAAAGTACAAAAACAAAGGCAAAGACAAAAGTCAAGCAAACATTGTGGAAAAGATGGAAGATGCAGATGACTTGTGTGCAATAATATCGGAGTGTAACTTAGTTGGAAATCCCAAGGAGTGGTTTCTCGACTCAGGTGCCACTAGACATATTTGCTCTGCAAAAGAAGCCTTTGCAACGTACACTCCTGCTGAGTACAATGAAGATTTATTCATGGGAAACACAGCAACAACAAGGATTGCAGGAACTAGGAAAGTAATGTTGAAAATGACATCCGGCAAGGTGTGGACTTTGAACAATGTTCTGCATGTCCCTACTATTAGGAAGAATTTAGTTTCTGCTGCACTACTCGTTAATAACGGGTTTAAGTGTGTCCTAGTTAGTGATAAAGTTGTAATAAGCAAGAATGAAATGTTCATAGGAAAGGGCTACCTCAATGAGGGTATTTTCAAACTAAATGTAATAGTTGTTGACAGTATTAATAAAAATTCTGCTTCTGTTTACTTATTGAAGTAAAGTGATTTATGGCATGCCCCGTTTGGGACAAGTAAATTACAAAGCCTTGCGAAAATTGGTTAATCTAGAAGTATTGCCTGATTTTAAATTCGATATGTCGAAATGTAAAATTTAAGTCGAAAGTAAGTTTGTTAAACATCCTTACAAGTCTGTTGAATGAAATTCTAAAACATTAGACTTCATTCACACAGATATATGCGATATGAAGTCCACACCATCTCGTGGTGGAAAAAAGTATTTTATAAATTTTATTGATGACTGCACTCGATTTTGTTATGTATATTTGTTTAATAGTAAGAATGAAGCAATTGATGCATTTAAGCAATACAAAAATGAAGTGGAAAACCAATTGAATCTAAAGATAAAAATGATTCTGAGTGAAGGGGGTGGAGAATATAAATCTCCTTATGCAGAGATATGTTTGGAATATGGTATTATTCATCAAACTACTGCACCTTATAAACCACGGTCAAATGGTTTGGTAGAACGGAAGAACAGAACATTAAAGGAAATGATGAATGCCTTAATGATCAATTCTGGTTCATCGCGAAATCTTTGGGGGGAAGCCATCTTTACAACTAATAAAATACTCAATAGAGTACCCCATCGAAAAACAATCAATTTCATATGAGTTGTGGAAAGGAAGAAAGCCCAACTTGAAATATTTCAAAGTGTGGGGGTGTTTAGCCAAGGTAGAGGTTCCTTTACCGAAGAGGAATAAAATTGGACCCAAAACAATAGATTGTGTCTTTATGAGGTATGCTGTGAATAATAAAGTCTGTCGATTTTTGGTTCACAAATCTGATAATCCTGAGATTCATGTTAATACGATAATTGAATCAGATAATGCTGAGTTTTTAAAAAACATTTATCTGTATAAAACTGAATTGAGTAAACAAGTGAAAGACCTAAACAACCACGAGAAGAATCAATGGAAAATATTCTAACTAGTTAGGAACCTAGGCGAAGTACTCGGCAGCGAAAATCTGTTTCTTTCGGACCATATTTTGTAGCACTATAGCTTGAAAATGAGCCTCAAACATTTAAAGTAGCTATGTCTTCGTCAGAGTCAACTTATTGGAAAGAAGAATTCAATAGTGAGATTGAATCAATTTTAAGCAATCACACTTGGGAATTGGCTGATCTTCCTCCATGAAATAAACCTTTAGGATCAAAGTGGATCTTTAAAATGAAAATGAAACCTGATGGGACTATTGACAAATATAAGGCTAGACTAGTAGTCAAAGGGTACAGAAAAAAGGAAGGTCTGGACTACTTTGACACATACTCTCCAGTAACAAGGATAACATCAATTAGGATGTTAATAGCACTAGCAGCAGTGCATGATCTTAAAATCCACCAAATGGATGTCAAGACAGCCTTCTTAAATGGAGAGTTAGAGGAAGAAATTTACATGGAACAACCTGAAGGGTTTATAGTTCCTGGTAAAGAAAAGAAAGTGTGCAGACTTGTGAAGTCACTTTATGCACTCAAGCAAGCACCAAAACAATGGCATGCTAAATTTGATCAAATAATGTTGGCAAATGGATTCAAGATTAACGAAGGTGATAAATGTGTTTACATTAAAAACGTTATGAATCATGATGTCATTGTTTGTTTGTATGGTGATAACATGTTAATAACGAGTAAAGAAATTGATGATATAAATGCTACTAAGCGCATGTTGTCCAGCAAGTTCGATATGAAAGACTTAGGAGTTGCTGATTTGATTTTAGGGGTCAGGATTATCAAAACTCCTCAGGGACTAGCATTATCTCAATATCATTATATTGAAAAAGTATTGGATAAGTTCAATTACTTGAATTTCAATGTAGTCAAAAATCCAATTGATTTAAGTTGTACATTTAAAAAGAATGAAGGTCAAAGTGACTCTCAATTGGAATATGGCAGAGTGTTGGGAAGTTTGATATATATTATGAATTGCACGCGACCAGATATAGCATATGCTATTAGTAAATTGAGTCGGTACACTAGTAATCCGAATCAAACTCACTAGATGTCTATGAAACGTGTGTTGGGTTATCTAAAATGGACACAACAATATGCTTTGCATTATAATAAATATCCTTCTGTGATTGAAGGATATAGTGATGCAAATTGGATCACCAGGTCAAATGATGTAAAATCCACGAGTGGTTATGTATTCATACTTGGTGGAGGAGCAGTCTCTTGGAAATCTTCCAAACAGACATGTATTGCTCGCTCCACAATGGAATCTGAATTCATTGCTTTGAATAAGGCGGGTGAAGAAGCGGAATGGCTCCAGAATTTCCTAGAGGATATTCCATTCTGGCCCAAACCTGTTGGACCAATTTGCATACATTGCGATAGTCAAGAAGCAATAGGTAGGGCAGGGAGCGTTATGTACAACGGGAAGTCTCGTCATATACGACGTAGACATAACACCGTAAGACAACTGCTCTCTAGTGGAATTATCACAATTGACTATGTAAAGTCAAGCGATAATGTGTCAGATCCACTAGCGAAAGGCCTAGCGAGAGAGGCAGTTGAAAGATCATCTAAGGGAATGGGTTTACAGTTTAGGACAAGTCAGCATGACGGTAACTCTATCTAGCAGACTGGAGATCCCAAGAGATAGATTCAAGGAGAAAAACAAAGTTGTGGCAAACGGTTCGACATTGTCAATTAACTCAATCCATTCTCTTGATGAAGACAATGTTCAGGAAAAGGTTAAGACTTTAAGGCTTGTTAATGAGGTAATAAAACTTAAAGTTTTTAATTATTTGATAAGTTTGGTAGATTTGACCAAATAGTGTATCTACGAGATGACACGGTTAGAAATCACCTATGTGAGTGTGAAGTGGAAGCCGCTTCAAAGAGAATTTTATGTCAAAAGCCTATTCTCTATACACTCATGAAACTAGGAGGTGTTCATGGCTGAAACGAACACAACCGTAAGAATCATAAACAGTAAAGGGTTAATTGTGTGACATATGGTTGTCTAGATATATACCAAAGTTCGACGGTTCAAAGATATCACATCTACCGATTGACCGAGTATATCCGACATATGTTCACTACGGAAAGTCCAAGGGAAAACCTACTTATCCAGATGCAATTAATCCTTGCTTGTAAAGTACACAATTGTCCGTGCATTCCTATGTTATAACTATTCCCCATCAATGTGGGGGATTGTTGGGTATGTAGCAAGAATTTATGGGAAATAGAGGGAAGGAGAGGAATTTGAAAAGTTTAGAACTAGAAAGGTTGGGAACTTGAAAATTCCTCTAATTCTTTAATGAAAAATGCAATAGTCCCTCATCGGTAATGGAAATGAAAATAGGAGAGTTTAAATAAATAAACATTCCTATTAATTGTTAAAAGGGTTGGAAAGAGGGACCCCTCTCGCGCCGTCATCGTCGTCGCTCGCTCGCTTCGGCTTTGGTAAATGATCGATCGAGAGATTATATTGTGGACAAATTTATTTTAATTATTTATTTAATTAATTAAATCGCCAAAAATTATTTTTCAATTAATTAGTTGATAACAGAAGTTAACCGGAATGTTTTCAACTTTTTAGTTAACCCGACCCGACTCAGATCCGCGCGCGTGACCCTTTTTAAATTCCGTTATATTTAAAAATTCCCGCCATGACTAATCTGAAAGGTTGCAACTTTCAGGAACAGTCAATACCATTTGAAAGTTTGCAACCTTTCATTAATGGTCGTGTCAATTATGAAAGGATTGCAACCTTTCAGAATATATTCTTCTTGCCTATAAATACCTTTCAGTCTTCAGAATATTTCCCTACGAATTTTATGATCTTCCTTCTTCTTAAAAAACACTATTTCATCGTGTACTTTTCTGCTGTGGATTGATTCGATGATAGTAGAGTTTTTGGTATCTATACTCTACTTATTAAGATCATTTTACCCTGGGAGGTTATATTCCAAATCAAACCTCGGATACTAGAAGGGAATAATTTCCTTAAGGGGACACTCTGAATTCAGTGGACTTGACTTTCTTCCTAAATTATTAAAAAGCGTATTCCAAATTCTGGTAAGTTTTTACAGATTCAATTTTTTTTACAAATAAATTTTTGTTCATCTTACTTACTGGTTCTAAAAATCTCAGTTACTTCGTGTTTCTAAATGATTTATTACAACTAGTATATTCTGATTTTAATAACACAGATTGGCAACAAGTAAGTGTATATATATTCTCCTTTTAGTTATTATCAAGAGAAATATTACAAGTAAAAACATTATTATTTGATGAAAATACTCAATCAAATAAAAATACTTGATTTGCTATATATTGCTTATATAATAATGTTAACAATTCCTCTAACTATATCCTCGGTTGAAAAAAGTTTTTCGAAACTAAAATTGATAAAATCTTATCTAATATCAACAATGTGAGATTGAATGTATTAGCTATATCATAAATTTAAAAGAATTACTAAAAAAAATTATTAGAAAACAGTAATTAATGACTTCACATCTAAAAAGACAAGAAAATAGATTTTAATAAAGGCAAAACTTATAAAAAAAATCCCTACTTGTTGGGTTTTTCCCTTCAGGTACCTCAACTACACCATTTTTCTTTTGAATCATTAAACCACCCATAATTTGTTCATTTAAGAATCTATTAGCTTATTTTGTTCGGCATTTCTAATTGTAAATGTCTTCAATTGTGTTCATATTGTAATGATTTTGATTGAAGGAATGAGAGAAACTGTGTGTTATTCTAATTTGTTTTATAATGTGTTCAAATACCTTGAAGTAAAATAAAATTATTCTCGAACAGTTTCACAATAAGTTGGACTAATGAGTTCTGGAACAACATGTCTATCTCCTACCAATACCCCTCACAAAATCTAATTCCACTATTAGCCAACAGTGTTTAAAAGAAACAAATTATGGATTATTCAATGATCAATAGGGAAATAGCATAGTTGATGTAACTGTGGGGAAAAATCCAACAAGTTTAGGAATCTATTTATGTGTTTGACCTTAATTATATATATAGCACATTATTATTATTTTATTGAAAATAATATAAAATAATAATTGGGCCCCTATTTAAGGTTTGACTTTTAGGCCCCCAATTTTGTTTAGTCGGCCCTGAGTCCATCTACTACACCAACAATCCTCATATCTACGTCTACGATGTGATAACACATAACATATCATTATCTCTCCCTTGACCACATGTTAGCAAGAGAAAGCGTCACAACATGCATTGGTTAATATTAAATCAATAAATGTTTAATTAGTTTTTTTGTTAGTGCGATTTTGATGATTTACATCATGTTAACTTCTTATAATTTTTTTTTCTGTTCTTATGAATCTTCATAATTAATTAATTTGTATTTTTACTCCTCTCATAGTCGACAAAACCTTTTACTCTTCTCATTGTCAACTTCCCAAAGTGGCTAAAGGCTTAATTCAATTGGATAAATGGCAATTTCCGTCCATAAATTGCAATTTATATTAGTTACGAATTAATATGATTTTAAAAAAATTATATATCACATTTTTCATAATAATATTCGTTATTCATCAATTGGACTATTATTGACATTATGCTTCCTTTTTTAAATTACCATGTTTCTTTTTCATTTTATTTTGAAGTGTTTTATTTGAGTTGAAGATTTAATAGGAATAATCTCTGTAGCTTATAAGTTAAGAGCAAATTTATCTATACATAATTCTTTTCAAATCTAGCTTATGAGATTATATTAGACATGCAATTATTGTTGAATCATTTTCACATATAAATGTGAGAAATCAAAGGAAAGGTATGGTAATTTCAACCAACCATTATTTTATAATATTATAATCTCTGCATTATTCTTCAAATGTAATGATATATTAGTAGTTTATATAGTTGATATGAGATTAAATACTTGGATACATAATATAAGAATCTTGAACATGATAATCTTACATAGATATCGTTAGGAATACATACCTGATGAGGAATACATCATCACAGAGAAAAGCAGAAGCGTTAGTCGTAAATTGATTTCTACCTCCTTGCCCTAACTTTATGTTATCACAACCGTCAACGATTGAATTATTGTAGATAATATGTGATAACTCTAATGGCACAAGTAATAACATTATATAATTATGCATTAAATGTTGATAAAGAAGAAGAGTTTACTAGCATTTAAGGTAGTAATCTAGTGATCAATAAAATGAATTAAATCATGAAGGTTTAATAAAATAAAATAAAAATCTACTTCACCTCTTCTAACTCTCTGGTTATATGTTTTTTTTATATATTTTTCTTGTTTTGTTTTAAATATGTAAATAAATAATTTTAGAATTTTCCTACTTACGTATAAATCATATAAAATAAATAAAAATCTTATTTAATAATGTCTTGCTACAAGTAAAAAATACTTTTTCTAAAAACGCACCACCTGTGTACACTATTTCCTTTTTTTCTACAAATAACTTGTCCTCGACTAAATAACCTATAATCAACTACTTTTTTTCTTTCTAGTCTCTTCTAGGTCTTTCATGTGTACACTATTTCTTGTTTTCGACAAATCACATGTCCTCGACTAAATTACCTATCCTTGACTACTTTTTTTCTTTCTACTCTCCTCTAGGTCTTTCCATTTCTCCATACTCATTCTTCCATGGCCCAATAATATTCACTCTGTTGGAATTCTTACCCCAAGTATTCCTAAAGAACAAATATATTCTATATGTTCCTTTGCAGATTACATTAGTTATGTTTTGTAAAGCAGATAAAATAATGACATAATATTTTATCACAGAAAACTCCAACTCATAATGGGTAGAAACCATGACCTATACCTCTATATGATTTAACTCCACTTCATTAAACTATGATTCTCGATAAAAGATCACAAACCTATGTAACCTAAGGAATTACAAACTGTAATTCTTAGCTATCAAAGACAAAAAACCCCAAATTTAAGTCTTCTACCGTCCGTCAAGTTTCTCAAACTTCTTAGACAAATCCTACAGACACACTTGATTGTAATCAAAACTCTTAATTACAATTTAACAACTTTTTCCTCACAAACTCGTAACACTCCCCAATAAATCTCAAACACTTGATCTTGTTTGGATCTTCTCTCTATGTAAGTGCATAAAATTCTTCCATGAAATGTTGCAATAATTATAGACTTTAAAACTCTCCTAAGTATTGTCCAACACAACTTAGTCTTCGTTGCTTTAGAAAAATGTCTTTAAACCGAACTTGACTCGAACTCCTTCTCACATTAGGACTCCTTGCGTTCTGCTTTGAAAGGAAAAACTTTGACGCAGTTTACCTTAACAGAGTAAGAAAACTTTATAAATCACTAACTCCTTCTTCTAATTGGTTTTGACTTCCTTTTCTACTTCGATTTTTTAAGTTCACGTGGCAAGTTTCTTCTTTCTATTTCTTTCAGGATTTTGTCTCCTTGTTTACTTCAGCTTCCTTGTTTGTCTAGTTTTCATATTTGATTAAGAAAACTATCTTGCCTGCGTACTCCTTTATTAAAGTAAATTTTTGTTCAAGTTTCATGTTAAAAAAACAATACTTTCACAACTTTATAATTTCTAATTCAGTGGTTGATGATTTTCTTATCCCCCACTAGGATTCGATCAGAAAAGTACATGTTGGCGCAACCGGTTCCTTTCATCTATTCCTCTATTTGTCAATAATCAAAATCTTTGTCTTTCAAACACACCCAAAATCAGAGGGGGCGAGGAAGTATACGGAAACGAGCAATACTTTAGACGAGGTGTGTAAGTTCAATTATCACTATAACTTTTGGCGCTTTTTCTTCAATTGTTGTTGCAATTTTCAGGCATATATGTGTTGGTTAATTGTTTTGATTTACATTCAATTTTTTCTTATACCCATTTCGGTATTTAAAACTTTTAATTAAGAGTTACATATAGAGATGTGGATGATTTATAAAGTTTTGATCTTTGATTGGGTTTGTGAAGTGCAATGACCAAAGAGTAAAAATAGATAGTTGACTTTTTTTGATATTGAAGTGGACTGATTTAAATGTCTAAAATCAATCTTTTTTTTATTTTTTATTTTTATGTGTTAATATATGTAAATCAATCGGCTACAACTAAAATCAAATAAGGGGGTAACACTAAGAAGGTGATATTCCTAAAATAATAATTTTATTACTTTATTGTCATATCATGTTAAGACAATTCAAAATCTTTTACCGGTAGTCTTTTTTTTAGGTGGATATATGAGTTCATTTTGTCATTTTCATTTCATCATCTCTGTTCTTTTTGTCATAAAATTATTGAAGAGCTCGATTTTTTAATGGGTAAATTAAGAATAGTAGAAGGAGCCTATTAGAGGGTTCAATTTATCATGGCTTTCTGTTGAAGTAGCTTTTATATATGTTATAGTGATGATGCCAGTTAACACCCAATTTTGACCCTCCACGATTTGATTAATTTTTAAGCTTCTTAAATATTGAACAATGGGAAATAATTATTTTTTACAATAAAAAATACTATAAGATTATCTTCCAAACACTTTTTGCCACTTTTTCATATGGAATATATATTTATATTAAAATATATAGATTTATACAATTTTTCAATTTGAAGGAATAGTTAGTAAATTGATTTATCAAAAAACAGAGCTTTAATTAAGTATGCAACTTATTTTATTTAAACTGACAATTTAATAAGATGTTTCCTTTTGAAATAATTATTTTGATGTTGTTAAAGTTAAGAAGCTTGATTAATTAGTTGACTTTATAATCCATCTCACTTCCCTTTGAAACTCTCTCCAGTGATTTTATTTAGTCCATAATTGGACCACCATATAACTTTAAACCCAAAATTTTGGCCCAAATTCTTTAAACCCATTTCACATCAAGAGACCCAAGACCCAATTAAGAATTTTAAAAGTTCTAGAGTTCCACATCATTTTCCCCCTTTATTTCGACCTAAAGTTTGTCCTATATAAACCCCCTCACCCTTACTGTTCAGGGCAGGAGTTTTTGGAGCCGAAAAAAAGAACACCCCGCTAAGTTTGTGGGAGTTGTTATTTTCGTCTTTGACATTTTTTTGATCTGTGACTATTTTGTGTCGGAGTGGGGTTGGAATTCTTCACGTCCACGATTGAGTTCAAGTCGCTACCCAAAACCTTGTAACACTCGTATTCCTTCCTCTTTTGATGTGAAGTGTTGTGTTTAGTTTTTTTAGTGATTATGTATACCTATTGTAGTTTACTAAATAAAGGTATCTTGATTTAACTTTGTTGTTTAGCACTCTTTGTTAATTTTAGATCTTGTCTCTTGTTTTGATCTCAATGCTCAAGAATGGAGGTTTATTTTAGCTTAACATTGTGTGAATTAGGTGGTGTTTAACTAATTACATCAAGTTGTGTTGTTTAGTCTTTTCACTCGCTTTTTCATTTTAAAGATATTTTTTGATAATCAGTGTTTAAATTTGTTTGAAATCCTTGATAGTATCTTTATTAAGTACCTTATTCAAACTGTGATCTTGATTGCTGGCCCGATATTTCTTCCGTGATTTTACCTTTATTTAATTATCTTATCATTCTTGTTTTACTTGAGAGATTTCATTGTGTGTCTTCATTTAATTTGTGCAAGTTGTGAAATATATTCCTTGTGTGTCTTCCTTTAATTCTTGCAAACTGTGAAATTTGATCTGATTGATCAAATATTCACTTTCCTTTCTTTACTAGATTTGCTCATGATTCACTTGATTCCTGCAATCAGGTTTATTGAAAGTCTCTGATTTGGTGATGTATCTCGTTCCTTTCCTGCATCAAGTGACTAGTCCGTATGTGCATTTTTCATTATTAACTCCTTCGATTATGAGGTTAACACAATGTTGTGTGTACCTATTTACGAGATTTCGTATATGTGTTGAACATTGTCTTTTCCTCTGTTTAATGGCTTTTCTTAGTTATGACATCTCAATTTTCACTTTTTTTTGGGTGTTTCTACTACTTTGTTGTTTCTGCTGACTAATTGTTTTTGCTTTTTACACTTTGCACTGTGTTGTTTTTGCCTATTAAAATCAGTTATACTTTCATCAACATTTGTTGAATTTCTCATAAATATCATCCTAAGACTACAAGATGAAATGAAAAAAAAACTAGGACTCTACAGGACATTTTCAATTTTAACAATTTGAATTCCTTAGTAACCCTAATTGATATGTCATTAAGATGTTTCCTTAATAGCTTGTCGTAAAAGGTAGAAATGTTTCCTTATATTCCTAGCTTTTAATGGTGCAGTGTGAAGCAAGAGTAATCAATAATCACTGAAGAAATGCGTGTTTGAACAGATATAAGAAATATTGGAATTGCAGCATGGAGTGATACCTTAGCAATCATGTGCATCTGAAGAAATGAATAAACTCTAGAATAATAAGGGAGCTAATTCCTCAAAAATTTCCCTCTTCTGGAAAAAAAGGAAAAACAAATTCAAATATCTTATTACCTTTATTTTCCTTTTCCAGAAGAGGGAAATTTTTGAGGATTTGACCCCCTTATGTTGGTACCTCATTTGATACTATCACTTCGTGCCTACATGTATTTAGAAAAGTTTTCCATTACAGTTGTAGATTTTATTCCTCTCAATTACAAATCAATCAGAAGTTGACAATGATGTTTTTAGAATATAACTACAAGGGGGCTATGAGAAGGTATTCCATTCCTCTCATTCTTTTTTCTCATGCTATGAAATTCAAACACACTTGATAAACACATTTATTGTACACTAATGTGCAGGTAGAAAAAACTCTTTAACGTAACACTATTCGTCTAAAGGAACTCTCTCAATGCTTTATTTTTACATTAACTTTCCAAGCTTCTTGTCCAATTATTCTTGCAATTATCAAGTATACGTTGGTTAATTGTTTTGATGTGCATTTGATTTCTTTTACCCTTTCGGATTTGCACAAATATCTATTTTGCATAGGTATTTAAAGGTTTTTATTGAGGTTTATATACTGTGGATATTGTCAAAATTTTAATCTTTCATTGAGTTAGCAAATGAAGTGACCAAAGGGGTCAAAGCAGATAGTTGTTTTTTCCATCTCTTTGTGAAACTTGATTCTGGTTTCCATGTTAAAGTGGGCTGACTTATAATTTATAATATCAATATTTTCTTTTATATTTTAATCTTATATGTTAATATGCAACTCAATCTTCTAACACATTATTAAAATCAAATAAGGGGGTAGTACTGAAAAGATGATTTACCTAAAATATTAATTTATTACTTTGTTGGCGTCTCCTGTTAAGGCAATTCTAAATATTTTACGGAGAGATTCTTTTAGTTGGGTTGATATATGAGTACATTTTGTCATTTTTATTTCATTATATTTTTCTTGTTTATGATTTTGATTTGTGTTCTTTTTGACTTAAAATTATTAAAGAGCTCAATTTCTTAATGGGTTAATTCAGTATACTAGTATTACAATAAAAGAATACGCAGAAGGGAATTCAATTATATTTAGGACTTCTGTTGAATAAGTGTCAATATATGTCACAGTGATGATACCAACATGTGGCACATAAGAAAGAAACCTACAAAATTGACTCACTAAAAAGGGAACTTCTTGTCGTTATAAGAAAACTTAAATCAAAATTCCTATTAACTGAGATTGAAAGGAACGTAATACTTTTCTCAATGTTTTTTAATAAATATTTTTGTAGTCTTTGTCTCTTGTAATTCTTTCATGTATTCTTATATGTTTTAATATGTTGTTAATTTACACTAAAAACAATGAGTTATTTCTAAAAAAGAAATAATCTGATAGGTAAATGCATATTAAATTTAATACTATTCAATATTCATTAAACCAACTGAATGTTTCATACTAGGTAACTTTTATCTCTCGAATTAGATAATGATGAAACGTACAATTCATGACTCAACCCTACTATTAATAACAGGAAATGTGAGAAATTTCCCGTCAATAAGATTTGACAGGGAATCCATTGGAATGAATTTGTTCTTGTTTGCTTTGCCTACAAAAAAGCTTCTCAATTCATCTTTTCATTTTTGATTTTATTAGTATTGCATTGTAATGGTTTTGGTTTTTGTTTTTGTTTTTTACACTATTCACTGTGTTGTTTAGAAATCACTTCAAAAGAATTAACGTTGTTGGAGAGGCGCCTAAAAGATTGGCAGGCAATTACTTGTCTTCTTTCTAACAGACATTGTTTCAAACTCAGTGGAACAATATCTCAAGTACATCACGATCTTACAATTCCGGTGTCTTCATCAACTTCAACATCAAGTTTGGACATCAAGACTTCTATATGATTATGTGACTACCTCATTAAATGTGTTTGACAAAAATGTTATTAAATTTTTTTTGTAAATAAAGGATTTTTCATTTATCAAAGTAAAGAGTCATTACAAAGAATAATCAAAAGTTAATTAAGTTGAGACTCACATACTTTCCTCTTTTTTGTTATTTGTATATCAATTTTGTTGATCTTATACGACTAGACAATGAGAATCCGATGGCAAAATATAATCTACATGACATTTAGGTTGGGACATGGGTACCTGCTGATATTTATGTTGATACAAAATATGGGTCTATGCTGGAGTAGAGGCAAAATGTAAAGCACATTCGATGAGAAGTTATTTAGATATTATAAGTTTGATTCTTGGGATGTTCTTATGCACTTATTATAACAAAAATCTTTGATATTCACATAGACTATCTATAGATTGTTAGTTTAGTATGAATCAATGTTTGATTTTGCCTTGATTCATGTTTGAAACATGATCAATATTGTTCAAAGGCATATTATATATAAATATAGATAAAGTATGGTCTTTCTCACATATACATGAGAATGTTATATTCCTATTCATTTTGCTAAATGTAGCTAAACTAGGTAAGTTGTATTGTTACAGTGGAAAACGACATCATATTGAACAATTGCTCAATATAAAGAACTTATAGTTATGATTTCTCAGGGACCGGAGATGCTAGAGTTAAAAAGTTTCATAAGTGGCCGGTTGTATCAAGTAGAATACTGATGTTGTTTAAGTTAAATAGTCATGAAAAACATCAATTTTGCCTAACTTCACCGTATTCAAAAATTTAAATTATATAGAATCAATCCATGAAGTAGGGGTGTACATGGTCGAGTTGGTTCGAGCTCTTCGAATATCAAATCAAACAATTTGTGTTGTATTTTCAAATCTATAAAACAAACCAAACCAATAAAACTCGGTTTTTTTAACCTCGGGTTTTTTTGGGGGTATTCGGGTTTTCGGAGTTTTCCGATAAAGTATTCATACAATCATAGAATTTACTTGTACTTTAAATATTTCTTCAGTGCTACCAAAATACAACTATTTAAGGTATTAAGAATATAACACAAAGAATGATATTAATGAAAATAATATATTAAAAAAAATATACAATAATAATGAAATCGCGTAAAACAAATATTGTAAATTAGCAGTTGTAATGAAAATGATCATAATTTAAAAGTACTAAATTATGCTAAAATAATTATAATAAGTATTAGTTACATGACTAAATATTATTAAAGGAAATTATAATTAGATTACTATATTAATTGTCTAAACCAATGTAAAATCGAAGATTCAATATTATTGTCATTTTTAAGATTAAATTGATATTCTATTGGCATAGTATTAATTTGATTATGATTTAAGTTTTATTGAAATTACCAACATCTGTGGACTATAATCTTTATGGAGGCATTCAAAATTCAAAGTTTCAAACTTGAAATAATATATTAAAAAATAGAAACTATGAAAAAGTATAAGAAATATTTAAAAATTATGTCAAAGTAAATATTTTTATGTATAAAAAATTTAATAATTATACAAATAAAGTTTAGTTGATTTGGTCTCAGATTGGATTTTTTTAGTTAAAACCAACCCAACCCAATTATAGTCGGATTTCTTTTCCAACACAAAACCAAGTCAAAGCAACAACTAGTCAGGTTGTTTTTCTCGATTTGACTCGGTGTTCGGTTTGGTTCAGTTTTCAGTTCGGTTTTGTACACCCCTACCACAAAAAATCAAAACAAATAATAAAATAATATGAAAGTAAACGAAACATAAGGGTAAGTCTCTAAAGAAGAATAAACCTTTGAAAGTTCTAGAGAAGTGTTTTCACGAAGATTAGGGTTGTGGAGATCAAGTATAAGTTTTTCAACCATTAATATTTTGTGATCCTTATTGGTCGGTGCTCTGACATCAGAAGATGACGACAATGTAACTCCTACTCCTCTGGAAGTGTCAACATAGACTGAGAGAGACTTAGGGAAGTTTTCAATTTTAAAACCTCAAAAAAATGCTTTTGTCATTTTCTTTTTTTCGCTTTTCAAAAGTTATTTTCTCTGCTCTTTCTTCTATTTCGAAATTGAATAAAGACAATTTACCATTTGATTTAAAACACACCATAATCAATGAAGATCATTAATGAAATTTTAAAGTAAATGAAAAATACATTCTTTACTCATTGATGGTGCCGAAATTTTAAATTAAATGATGATTTTCCTTCATTCAATTATGGAATAGAATAAATAGTGGAGGAAATAGAAAGGAAAGAAAATGATAAAAGCATTTGATTGAGGATTTAGAATAAAAAACTTAATTCAGTTTCTCTCAAACACTATCAAACAGCGTCACCATATTCAGAGGAGTAGGAAGTTTGTCGCCTTCGTCTGTCGGTCCCGGAGCACCAACCAATAAGGACTGCAAAATATAATTTTCTGAACAACTTTTACTTGATCTCCGTAACACTAATTTACGTGAAAAGTCTCTTCTTGAATTTTCCCCCAAATCTATGTTAAAGGACCTTCTAGAACATTCCAAGTGTTGTTTTTTCATGTTTCGATGTTTGCTTTCATGTTTTATTTATTATCGTATCATTTTCTATCGATTCCTTTGGAATGATTTTGTATACATTCAAATCTTCATTATGGTGAAGTATGTAAACTTTGAGGGTTTTGATAACACTATTAAACACTTATAACTTGAGATAGTTGAAATGTAATTGTATAAACAGAAAATTAAATAAATGGAAATTGATGTTATCACTGTCGAATTTACATATTGTTGAGAAAATTAGGAGGAAAAACATGTTTAATTTCATGTACCCTATTCTAATTATAATGGTTTAAGTTATCTCATGTGGGATTGAGATATTTCATTATGAATCTATACATAATTTTAAAAAATCAATATCAAAACTATAGCAATATAATTAGCAAGTAGAAAATGTTGTGACTACTGCGTAGCAAATAAACTATGGACGTCATCTTACTTCTACCATCCCAATTCTTGTGAATAGTGGGACATGGCCTCCTCAATTGTATTTTGGCACGCATTTGGTACTATCGCTGCATTCTACATACATTTTGAGAAGTGTTTCATTAAAATTCTAGAGTTTATTCATCTCTCAAAGGCACCTGCATCTCTTAGGTCTTGAACCACAACAATGCTTGATATCATATTTTCACTTAAATATAATTCTTATTTACTTATCAAAATAAACTCCACACACATAAGTCCAAATATAAAATCCAACTAGTATCAAATTAATGGAACTCTACATTTGTTTGATAAATCTTTGGAGGAGAATTGAAATTTGATTTATATATGAAGATATTATACACTTATGTTTTGTTTTCCTCATAATTTACAAACTGTAAAGTAATAGTGACTGTTCATCCTTGACAGTCAGTGATGAACATAAAGAGAAAGAAATGAAGATTACATGTTTTTGGCCTTAAGTTCATTAAAGCGCTGACTGGTGCAGCCCAAGAATAATGTCTTAAATAACTATATTCAGGAAAAATGCTTTTTGACCTTGAAAAACTTGGAAGTTATCTTTCATAAGAAAAAAGAACAAAATAATCAATGATGTGTTCTCCTCGATAGACTTTTGTGTGATAATAATCATAATTGTGATCTATCATAGTTATGATATTTGGTTTCCCTTGAATAAATTGTTTTGATAGTTTTCTACTTTGCAGAATATATTCCTTTGTATTTGTATCCTTTTCTTAATACAACAAACAAGTAAACACTTTTCCAATATTTGAGGATTACATACTTAGGTGTCATTGATGATCCCGTGAAGGAAATATATCTGGAAATACAGTAGACATATTACCTTCATGAGGGCACCAAAGACTCAAATATTGAAAAGGTGTTGACTTGATTGTTGCATTAAGAAAGGGGACAAATACAAAGTAATTTTCGCTGCAACGTAGAAGACTGTCAGAAGGATCTATTCAAGGAAAACTAACTATCACAGCTATGATAGATCATATTTATAATTATCATCACACAAAAGTCTATCCAGATCTCGAGAACTCATCTGATTCAGAAGTTTATATATCTTATTCGTTTTTTAGAGAAGATGTTCTTACAAGTTTTTGAAGGTCAAAAAGTATTTTTACATGAATAATATGGACTCGAATATTTATCTAAGACAACATTCTTATGTTCCATGTACCGGCTAGCTCTTCAATGAACCTAAGGCAACAAGCATGTTAATCTTCATTTCGTGCTCTGTAGGGACATCAGTGACTACCGTGGAAGGATTGTCTTTATAACTTGATATTTGTGTACTCTAAGGAAAAGACAACCGAAGTATAGTTTTATTTACAAGTAATAGATAAGATTATAAATCCATGTATAGAGCCTTCATATGTAAATAAAATTCCAATTCTCATTCGATAAGAATTCAGTATGAGCCTTAATCACTTTGGACTGAATAGAGATCAATCACCACAACCTTAAACACATGCTCTATTTTATCTCAATTATGATGCACTCCACTAACACATTTCATTTGATTTTGTTGTTGCTTTTGATCCTCAATGCCAGAATTCATTTGTTGATGCTATATTTTGGTAACTAGTGCTTTAGCAACTAAATAGGGTGGATCTATGTCAAATTCACTATTTCAACTTGTGATAGAATCTGTCAATATGATATAATGATAACAAAATTTGTTATTCTGTTTCTTATTTGATATTTTGTTCCCAAGCTATTAAAGAGGTCATTATTAATTTGTAAAAGGCTACGCCCTAAGGTTGAATTGTTTTTGTTAGTTCTCAAAAGTAAAGTTTTTGCTAATATGTTATGAGGCATGAATAGTAGTTTTTTAGTGATTTGATTCATTTGAAAGAGGATTGCATGAACTCAGTGAAACACAACTTATTTATGAGGCTGGTTCCACGACACAACTTTCATATGATTATATATATGGATAAATATGACAGAAGGTGTGAAGAAAGGTAAAATTAACGGACTTGGAGTAGAACCTTCCTCAACTCATTCATTGCCATTGTTTTTTGGTGCTTCAACATCTCAGTGTTCACAAGAAATTTATTTTGTATGTTTGAACATTTTCTATGAGATTTAGACTTGTTTTTAACTATTTATTTATGTTTTGAATAAAAAAATAATACTTATTACACTTACTTCATGTGATGCTTGAACTTTTAAACTTAGTTATATTGAATGGAAATTTGAATGATTAGGAATGTATTAGATGTTTTATTTTATTGTTAAACTTTTACTAATGGATGGTATTATAATTTCACAGGTGGTGTATCAAATAAACAATTTTTTCTATATAAAAATGAAATTTTTTTACAACAATAATCAGCAAAATGACCTGACTTCTTCAAAAAAATTAATACTGTGCCTACTGCAGAAATAGGAGAGTACCTAACTATTTATTTAATAAATTATTTGTTCTGACTACCCTACTCATAAAAATACTTAAATGAGTATACTATAGTCGGAAGATATATCAATTAAATATTTAATTATTTTAATCCTACGACAAATTTATTTGGTATTTATTTAATTATTAAACTATTATTTCAATATTTTTTCAACTACTGTAGTCGCCCATTTAGATAGTTTAATGGTCAGGACTAGTTTTGTATTTTCCCATTACGGTAATCGACAAAGTCTGACTACTGCAGTCGGTAAATACTTTATGACATTCAATATGTCGACAACCCTAAAATAGTCAAAAAGTCATCAACAAACTCCATTTTCCGACTACATTTAGACTATTTTTGCGGTAAAAAAATGGTGAATATGTAATAGTTCGACAAAGCATAAAGTTATTCTTACAGAATAGGTCTTTTGAGACATTACTAATATCTTGTCCCTACTCATTGTCATGAAAATTTTTAGTCACACCTTTTTCACTACATGGAGAATTATTTTGATTAGACGGGGAAAGACTTTAATTACTAGTTGAATTTTTGTGTGCAGCCAGCATCCAGAATTTTCAGCATCTTCAACATCGTCAGATGTATCCATTAGTTTGTGTCCGTAATACATTAATTTTTGGCCTGAACCAACTCGCGGTGCGCATCAACCCGAACACTTGACGTTTGACCTTTATATTCAATAGTTATTTAGACACCAATATTACTTGTAACAACATCAATTGATTGTGTGTACGATTTTGCTGAGAAGTGGCAACAACCAATTGTTGATCAACCTATCATTTTTTTCATTTAATATTTTTCTCGCATCACCTTTCACTATTGATAGTACTTTTTGAAGCAACTTCAATTGTATCATCAATTTGTTTGTTATTTTAAGCGACAATCATCTTCATCATGACTTTGGTGCTTACAATAATTGCAATACAAAGGTAGATTATCATATACAATCTCCTGAAAAACCTCATTCAACTTACCTTATTTTCCATCCACAAATTGCAATCTTATACGATTTGGAAGCTTTTCGATTACATAAAAGTATAACCTTTAGCATAGTTGTGTTGGGTATTCGCTTAATTTGAGTAGCTTTATCTATAGTTTTTGGATTTCCAACTGCCGATGCTATAAACAACACTGACTTCATTGCAAATAAATCTTGAGAGATAAGGTAGATGAAAAATAAAAACCATAGCTTACGTCGTGTTCTCCTTCGAATGATATCCAATGGACAATGGAAAAACCCTATATTGGTTCTCCTGTCCATGGAAAAATTCTCTACAATGCATACCTTCGAGTTTGTTGTATTCACTATCCACCTCTCTCGATATATATAACACAAACCCAAACATATAAAAATTTTCTCTTTCGCATTCTTTGCTAGCATTCTATAATAAGCTTCTCCATATTGTGTCGTGGGATTTTGAATGAAATTTCCTTCATCATCCTTCATCAATGGAATAAGAGGACTATCACTGACTCTCATCTATAATTTATAGTCTTGGTATTGGTGAAAATCCTCCATTCGCGCCTTCCACCATGTGTAGTAATGCCCATTGAATAGTGGTAGTATGTAGATGTGTTGACCTTCACCGAGTTAAAGAGGAGGTGCATAATTCATAGTGATCTTATCTTGAGTAATTAGACTCTACAAAGATAACCAACTCTGATGCTAACCCTCAAATTTGCCTGAGGAACAAGTATATTTTATATGTTTCTTTGCAGATGACAACAACTAAATTTTGTAAAGCAAATAAAATAATGAGACAATATATAATCGCGGAAACCCCCAACTGATAAAGGGTCAAAACACGACCTACACCTTTGTAGAATTTAACTCCACTTCATTTAACTCTGAGCCTCAACAAAAGATAACAAATATATGTAACCAAAGGAATTATAAACTCTAATTCCTAGACAAGAAATTATATACACTAATTCCTAGATACCCAAGACCTAAATCTCAAGGCTTTAGTCTTCTACCGTCCGTCATGTTTCCCAAACATGTTATACGAATCGTACACACACACTTGATTGTAATCAAAACTCTTAATTACAATCTTACACCTTTTTCCTCACAAACTCGAAAAACTCCCCAATAAATCTCAAAAATCTCTCAAACTCTTGATCGTTTTTTGATCTTCTCTCTATGTAAGTGCACAAAATTCTTTAATGAACTATTTGTTGCCAATCTTTGTTATAAAAACAGAAATTACTAATTCTGATAAATTGTTCAGAAACATGAACTAACTAAAATTTATAGAACCAGTAAGAGATATGAACAAAAATTGAATTCACAAAAACTAAAATGTATAAAAAAAATGTACTAGAATCTGAAAAAACATTTCAATCAGAAAAAGATCAAGTCCATTGAACTTATAGTGCCCCCTTCAAGAAATTATTCCCCTTTAGTATCCGAGGCTTGATTTGGAATATAACCTCCCAGGGTATAATGATCTTAATCAGTAGAGTGTAGATACCAAAAACTCTAGTGTCAGGGAACCAATCTACAGCAGGAAAGTACAGGAAGAAAAATGTGTGCAGAAGAAGAAGATCAAAAAATTCCTAAGGAAATATTCTGAAGAAGAAGAATAGGTTCCGGAAGGTTGTAACCATTTTAGAATTCACACGAACATTAATGAAAGTTTGCAACCTTTCAAATGGTACTGACTGTTCCTGAAAGTTGCAACCTTTCAGAACAGTCATGGCGGGAAATTTAAATAAAATGGGTCGCGCGGGGATCCAGTCGAGTCGGATTTTTCAAGTTGAAACATTTCAGTTAATTTTGAACTTCTGGTATCAACTAATCGAAAACATTTTTTGGCAATTTAAATAAAAAAATTAATTAAATTAAATAATTAAAACAAACTTTGTCCAAAAAATAATCTCTCGATCAATCATTTGCCAACGCCAACGCCAAAGCAGAAGCCCGAGACGAACGAGCAACAACGATGATGTCGCGAGGGGGGGGGGGTCCCTCTTTCCAACCTCTTTTAACAATTAATAGGAGTGTTTCTGTATTTAAACACTACTATTTTTCTTTCCAACACTGATGAGGGACAAATGTCTTTTCATTAAAGCATAAGAGGACTTTTCAAGTTCTAAACTTTCAAAATTCCTCTCTTTTCCTCTATTTATAATCAATTATTTCTACATACTACATACCCAAAAATACCCAACATACATGGGGAACGTTATAACATAGGAATGCACAGAAAATTGTGTACTTTACAGTCAATTATTAGTTGCATCTAGACAAGTAGGTTTCCCCTTGGACTTTCCATAGTGAACATATGTCGGATATACTTGGTCGATCGGTAGATGTGATATCTTTGAACCGTGGAGCTTTGGTGTACACCTAGACAATAATATGTCACACAATTAACCCTTTACTATTTATGGTTCTTACTATTGTGTTCGTTTTATCCATGAACACCTCCCTGTTTTCATGAGTGTATAGAGAATAGGCTTATGACATAAAATTCCCTTTGAAGCGGCTTCCACTTCACACTCACATAGGTGATTTTTAGCCGTGTCATCTTGTAGATACACTATTTGATCAAATCTACAAAACTTAGCAAATCATTAAAGACTTTAAGATTTATTACCTTATTAATTAGCCTTAAAGTCTTAACCTTGTTCCTGAACATTGTCTTCATCATGAGAATGGATTGAGTTAATTGACAATGTCGTACCGTCAACCACAACTTTGTTTTTCTCCTTGAATATAGCTCTTGGGATATCTAGTCTTCTAGATAGAGTTACCGTCATGTTGACTTGTCCTAAGTAATAAACCCATCCATTAGATGATCTTTCAACTGCCTCTCTCACTAGGCCTTTAGTTAGTGGATCTAATACATTATAGCTTGTGTTTACGTAGTCAATTGTAATAATTCCACTAGAGATTAGTTGTCTTATGGTTTCATTTCTCCATCGTATATGACGAGACTTCCCGTTGTACATAACGCTCCCTGCCCTACCTAGTGCTGCTTGACTATCTCAATGTATACAAATAGGTCCAATAGGTTAGGGCCTGAATGAAATATTATGTAGGAAATTCCAGAGCCATTCAACTTCTTCACCAACCTTATACAAAGCAATGAATTCATATTCAATTGTGGAGCAAGCAATACATGTCTGTTTGCAGGATTTTTACGAGAATGCTCCTCCACCAAGTATGAACACATAACCACTTGTGGATTTTACATCATATGACCCGATGATCCAATTTGCAAACTGTATCCTTTAATCACAACAAGATATTTATTATAATTCAAAGCATAATGTTGTATATATTTTAGATAACCCAACACACGTTTCATTGCCATCCAGTGAGTTTGATTCGGGTTACTAGTGAACCCACTCAGTTTACTAATAGCACATGCTATATCTGGTTGCGTACAATTAATAATCTACATCAAACTTCCCAACACTCTAGCATAATCCAATTGAGAGTCACTTTGTAAAAACCCTTAAAATGGATATGATAAGTAATGATTAATGTATCTAGAATGCCTACAATTATATCGGGTTCACACGGAACTGATGCACGTGAAACCAGATCTTTGAACCATTGCTACATCCAAGCCAACTTAATTGTGGAGTTAGTTGATCTAGGAAAGGTTGGGTCCAGCCAGGTAGGTCTCCCGAATATGAATATTCACTCGGATGAGTCTTTACTAGACTTAAAAAGGGGAAATCTTAAGTTTGGAGGGTCTAGAGGTAAAATGGTCTTTTTCCAGGCTAAGGTTATTATATTTACTACCCTAAATATGTAATTAATTATTTAATAAATAAGGTGGAGGGGTATTTTGGGGAGAGAGGGCCGAAATTGCCCTTTTAGCAAAATCGTGCTCCACCAAGGTTCGAACCTAGGTGGGACCAATGATTTAAATAATTTTATTTAAAAATTAATTTAATTAATTATTATTTATTAGATTATTTAATAAAAAGTAAAATCAGATTTTTAAAGGTTTGAAAGAGTCCTAGTTGACTAAGTCTAAACTACTACACCTATTCCTAAACTACTTTTCATGTTTTAACTCTCTCTTTCACGTCAATATCTCTCTTTTATTTTCACGTTCTTGCTGTCTAAACACAAGAACTTATTAGAAACAAAAAGCTCTTCACACTTGAAGTTTATGTTTAAAAAATATACAAAACATAACCAAAAGACATTATGAAAAAGGGAGGGGTTTTTTGGTCGAGTTGGTATTGAAGCTTTCGTACTTGGACGTGATTTTAGAGAGGTTCTTTTGGAAGCAAGTTCAAGGTTTGAATGTCAAAATAAAGTATGGATTTTCTTACTCTTGGTCCCTTTCCCAAGAGACCCTTCAGACTCAGATGAATCTATTCCGAAAACTAGGGTTGTTCCCTGTTGCATATCCCTATCACTAGCTCCAATCGATTTGTAGGTTGGGTATGCTTGCTGGTAGAAATTAGGGATGTAATGTGTTTTCGTGATGATTACGTTCATGTATGTATATTCGGAGTTATGTGAATATTAAGAATGATGTCCGAAACTATGTGTTTATGTGTGTTCATTGTGTAGCTGTGACTTATACTCCTGGTTTGAAGTTTGAAAATGACATGTTATGGTTGTATTTTTACGTGCACAAACTTGTATAAATCGTGATGTTCATATGAAGTGTAATATGGCTAATTTTAATGGAAACTATTAGCTAAGTGAATCCATGAAAAATCACCTAAAGATGTACTAAATGATCCATGAATTACCCTAAGAACTAACGTGTAAATGTTGATGAAAATGAGCTGAAAAAGGTACATAATTTCCAGTATCTTGTTGATGGGTTTTGTCTAAGATAAGTGGTGTATCATGCTATATAAAATTAATTAAAAATAAGTGAGGTCAGTGAGAATCGAACCCGTGACCTCACAATGTTAAAAATCATAGAAATAAAGTGATAGAAAAAGATTGTGGCATGTGGGATTCGAACCCTTGTGCCTTGACCAAAACATGAAAAAGATAATGAAAAATAAATATGAGAGGTGTGGGATTCAAATTCACAACCTCTCAGTTAGACATAAGTAAGAATTAAAAGAAAAATAAAAGTTGAGGCATGTGGGAATCGAACCCACGACCTCTCAGATGAATAAAGGAAATTAAGAAGATAAATAAAGTGAGGTTATGGGGGTTCAATCCCACACCCTCTCGGTCAAACGAAAATGGTTAAAGAAAAAAGAAAATAAAATAAAATGAGGTTGTGGGGGTTCGATTAAACATCCTCTTGGTCCCAAATGATCGAAAAAATAAAGAAATCAAGGGAAAATGAACAGAAGGCATTGGGGCTCAATCTTGGGTCTCCTAGCCCAGTGGATCAAACTAAAATAAATAAAAATACAAGTGTTTTCCAAGGGATTCAAAATTGGGTTTCATTGCCTTGTTTCTATATTGATACATAAGTCATAAATGAATAAATATTTAAACTAATGCTGCCTACATAGATCGAAATCGATGATCTTGGCATACATACAAGATGAATAAGTCTTGTATCACAAAATCATAGGAAGACATGAATCACTTAAAATAATTATGAATGAAGCCTCATAGATTGTATGTATAGACCCATAAGTCTAGCATACGTTTAAAAGTAAGTGAACCTATGATATATGAAATGAAAGGATGTAACCCTAGAAGGTTTAAGTAAGAGTGTGAAACACACTAAATTGCCAAGTGCATTGGCATATGATGATATGAATATTCACGAAAAAGGGGTGAGTAATTATAAAAAGCAAATGTGCTAAAGTCAATGAATTTGGTGACAATATGATAAGAGGATAATGTGAAAGATGAGAGCAACCTCAAATGCGACTAAGTAAATGTTACCAAAACGTACTCACCTATGAGAGTGTAAAGTTAATGAAGAGACTAGTCTCTATGAACACTCTAATGAAAGTATTGAGATTAATGTATACTTAATACTGATGATGAGATGAGAAATCATCTAATGAGCTATGATGTCTTCATACTAGTAGTCATCTTCCATGACATATGTATTTAATGTAATGGAACTTTATACTGAGCACCGATAGGCTAGTTATGAGCGGTAATGCCTTCTTTTTGAAAGGGCGGAGGTTCGCGTAACTCTCATGAGATGAGAATGTCTGGCATGCTGGGTATGAGTCTCCTTATATCTCCTATTATTTGAACCTACACTGCCAATATAGGGATCTAACAGGGTCCAATTCCCTATGTACGCTAGCATGTTTTGGTTCACCTTGGCCGGTGATTCCACCTCTTTTTCAGTGTGGGGATGACACACTGGATTTCATGATGATTATATGATCTATGTCGGTTAAGGTTAAAGTTCCCAAAGAAAGAACGAGGCCAGCCTCAAAAGATGCACATAATGAAATGAACGATACCAAAGGTGTTAGGATAGGATAATCAAGAAGTGAGCTATAATCAATTAATGATACTAGGTTATTCTTGATCATTGCAAAGAAAACCCGATGAGATTCTTAAAACTACATCCTAGGTATGACTAATGGTTGCACTAGTATATGAATGAATGAAATGAAGTACATATGGATGAATGAAGCAAACTATGTGTTTGCTAAAGAAAGCCCCCTAGTTGAGGTCCCATATGTTGAGCCCTCATTTAGGGAAGGATTAATATCAATTCCATGATTCAAAGGTCTCATGGCATATAATCGAATTATATGAAATATGTTATGTGCTAAATGAAATATGTATGTGCTATATGTAATATGTTATATACTGTGTGCAATATGATACATATGATGATGCATGTTAACTCATGGAATGACTTTCCTAAATCCAATTTGGCTAGTCCATTGACTTTTCTCATCCAAATCTGGCAAATCCATTGACTTTCCTAATCCAAATTTGGCAAGTCCACCGACTTGGCTTTCCATAATTCATGTTGTTACGAAAGAGCTATTCTTTTTCATGCATGTCATTGGTGTGTGCTTGCATATATCCAGACTTAGTACAAGTGTGTACTAATCCCATACAATATATAGTTTTAGGTGCAGGTACAGGTGGACGTTAAAGCTTACAGTTCGATGTTTCAGTTATCCGAACGTGGAGCTTTCATCCGGATTTGGTAGGCCCTCATGCTTTTGAGAATGTCTACTGTTATTTTCTAGCTTAGATGTTAGCTTTAGCTAGTGGAGAATGTTCCACTAGTGTTTCATTTACATTTTCATTTCAGACTTTGTATTGGCGAGTTTTGGCAAAAATGTGTTTAATGCAATTATGAATTATTTCTTTCATTTGATGATCTTAATGTGATTGTGAACGTTTATGAGTTTACGTAGAATGACTTACTTGAATATTAAGTAACAAAAATTTCAAATTTTTCGCTAAAATTATCCTAGATGAAGTAACAATGACATATGTATGCTTGTCTACGACCTCTGAGAGGTCAGTGACGCCGGTCTCATCTGTGTTCTAGATTCTGATCGTGACACACATTGACCTTCATTCTTTTTAAATGTACAACTTAAATCAATTCGACTTTTGAATTTATCCAATACTTTTTCAATATAATGATATTGAGATAATGCTAGTCCCTAAGGAATTTTGATAATCCTGACCCTTAAAATCAAATCACCAACTCCTAAGTCCTTCATATCTAACTTGCTTGACAGCATGCGCTTAGTAGCAATTATATCGTCAACGTTTTTACTCATTATTAACATGTACTCAATATACAAACACACAATGACTTAATGATTTATAATATTTTTAATGTAAACACATTTATCACATTCATTAATCCTTAATCCATTTGCCAACATTGTTTTGTCAAAATTAGCATGTCATTGCTTGGGTGCTTGCTTGAGTCCATAAAGTGACTTCACAAATCTGCACACTTTATTTTCTTTACCAGGAACTATAAACCCTTCAAGTTGTTCCATGTAAATTTCTTCCTCCAACTCTCCATTTAATAAGGTTTTCTTTACATCCATTTGGTGGATTTTAAGATCATGCACTACTGCTAGTGCTATTAACATGCTAATTGATGTTATCCTTGTTAGTGGAGAGTATGTGTAAAAGTAGTCCAAACCTTCCTTTTGTCTGTACCCTTTGACTACCAATGTAGCCTTATATTTTTCAATAGTTCCATCAGGTTTCATTTTCCTTTTAAAGATCCACTTTGATCCTTAAAGTTTATTTCCTTGAGGAAGATCAACCAATTCTCAAGTGTGATTGCTTAAAATTGATTCGATCTCACTATTGAGTGCTTCTTTCTAATAAGTTAATTCAGATGAAGACATGGCTGCTTAAAATGTTTGAGGCTTTTTTTCAAGCAATAGTGCTACAAAATCTGGTCCGAAAGAAGCATATTTTCATTGGTGAGTACTACGCAAAGGTTCCTCACTAGTTAGAATGTTTCCCATTGATTCTTCTCGTGGTTGTTTAGGTCTTTCACTTGTTGACTCACTTTCACTTTTATACAGATAAATGTTTTCAAAAAACTCTGCATTATCTCGTTCAATTATCGTATTAACATGAATCTCAAGATTATCATATTTGTGAACCAAAAACCGACAGACTTTACAGTTCACAACATACCGACTAAAGACACAATCTACTATTTTGGGTCCAATTTTAACCCTCTTCGGTAAAGGAACCTCTATATTGGCTAAACACCCCCACACTTTGAAATATTTAAAGTTGGTTTTCCTTCCATTCCACAACTCATATGTAATTGATTGTATTTTTTTATGGGGTACTCTATTAAGTATTTTATTAGTTGTAGGGATGGCTTCCCCCAAAGGTTTCGTGGTGAACCAGAATTTATCATTAAGGAATTCATCATTTCCTTTAATGTTCTGTTCTTCAATTCTACCAAACCACTTGAATGTGGTGTATAAGGTGCCGTAGTTTGATGAATAATACCATATTCCAAACATATCTCTGCAAAAGAATATTCATATTCTCCACCTCTATCACTCCGAATCATTTTTATATTTAGATTTAATTGATTTTCCACTTCATCTTTGTTTTGCTTAAATGCATCCATTGTTTCATTCTTACTACTATGCAAATATACATAACAAAATCGTGTGCAATTATCAATAAAAGTTATAAAATATTTTTCCCACCACGAGATGGTGTTGACTTGATATCGGATATATTAATGTGAATTAAGTCTTAAGATTTATAATTTCTTTCAACAGACTTATAAGGATGTTTAACAAACTTACTTTCCATACAGATTTCGCATTTCAATTTATCTTATTTAAAATCAGGCAATACTTCTAGATTAATCAATTTTCGCAAGGCTTTATTATTTACATGTCCAAACGGGCATGCCATAAATCATTTAACCCTAATAAGTAAATAGAAGAAGAATTTTTATTAATACTTTAAACAACCATTACATTCAGTTTGAAAAGACCCTCATTGAGCTATCCATTTCCTATAAACATTTTATTCTTACTTATTACAACTTTATCACTAACTAGGACACACTTAAATCTGTTCTTAACGAGTAGTGTAGAAGAAACTAAATTCTTCCAAATAATAGGGACATGTAGCACATTGTTCAAAGTCAATACCTTATCGGCTGTCATTTTCAACATTACTTTCCCAGTTCCTGCAATCCTTGTTGTTGCTGTGTTTCCCATGAACAACTCTTCATCGTACTCAGCAGGATTGTACGTTGAAAAGGCTTATTTTGCCGAGCAAATATGTCTAGTGGCACCTGACTCGAGAAATTACTCCTTGGGATTTCAAACTAAGTTGCACTCCGAGATCATTGCACTTAAGTCATCTACATCTTCCATCTTCTCCACGATGTTTGCTTGACTTTTGCCTTTGTCTTTGTCTTTGTCCTTTGTTGAAGCACAATAATTAGAAGACCTATGACCAACCTTGCTACAATTGTAATAGTTGCCTTTGAATTTCTTCTTGGACTGTTCTTACTTCTGCCCGTTGGACTTCTTTCTCTTTTTGTCTTTGGTAAGAGCTTCTTCAACAATCTTAACTCAAATGATTGTTGAACTCTTACGTGACTTCTTTTCTGCGTTTTTGTTATCTTCTTCAATCTTGATCCGAAACACAAGATCTTCAATCTTCATTTCTTTACGCTTGTGTTTTAGATAAACCTTGAAATCGTTCCACGAAAGAGGCAACTTCTGGATCATTGCAGCCACTTGAAAAGCTTTATTTACTATCATATGTTGAGCAATCAGATAATGGAGAATAAGTTGAAGTTCTTGCACTTGTGATCCAACAGTTTTATCTATGATTTTATAGTCTAAACACTTTACGATCAGAAAATTTTTCAAACATGCATTTTCTATCTTATATTTCATCTCAAGTTCATCCCACAACTCTTTTGAAGTTGTTATTGCACTATCGACAATATATAAGTCATCCTCTAAAGCACTCAAAATGTAGCCTTTAAATAGGAAGTCTGCATGTTTCCATGCTTATATAATCATGAATATTTCTCTGTCTGGCATATCATCAACAGGAACTAGAGTATTTTCACTTGTAAATTTCTGAAGACAAAGAGTGGTAAGCTAGAAAAATACTCGTTGCTGCGTCCTACGAAATTCACACCTCTTAATTTACCCGATTTATCTGCTTGTGGTACAACAGTTCGGGTGGTGCAACAATAACCACTGTAACACCATTTTTTGTCATTTGTAATAAACATAAATTGATACAGTCTTAGTAAACAATAAATTTGAATTGCAGACTTAAAAGGATTATAAGATCACGAAGATTTTTTTCTCCACCAAAAAAAGAGATTGTAAAAAAATATAATTTCCTTAATATTGTTGCCAATCTGTGTTAGAAACAAGAAATTTCCGATTCTAATAAATTGTTCACAAACACAAAGTAACTGAAATTTAATGAACCAGTAAGAGAGATGAATTAAAATTTAATTCACAAAAACTAAAATCTGTAAAAACACGTACCAGAATCAGAAAAAAACGTTTAAATCGGAAAAAGATCAAGTCCCCTTAAGGAAATTATTCCCCTCTAGTATCCGAGGTTTGATTTGGAATTTAACCTCCCAGGGTAAAATGATCTTAATCAGCAGAGTGTAGATACCAAAAAGTCTACTGTCAGTGAACCAATCCACATCACGAAAGTACACGAAGAAAAATATTTGCAGAAGAAGAAGAAGATCAGAAAATTCGTAAGGAAATATTCTGAAGAATGAGTTGTATTTATACGCAAGAAGAATAGGTTCTGCAAGGTTGCAACCCTTTCAGAATTCACACAACCATTATTGAAAGTTTGAAACCTTTCAAATGGTACTGAATGTTTCTGAAAGTTGCAACCTTTCAGAACAGTCATGGCGGGAAATTTAAATAAAATGGGAAAGTTAAAATAAAATGGGTCGAGAGGATCAGAGTCGGGTCGGGCTAATCAACTAAAAAGTTGAAACATTTCAGTTAATTTTCAACTTCTTTTATTAACTAATTAATTGAAAATATTTTTTGTCCATTTAATTTAACAATTAATTAAATAATTAAAATAAACTTTGTCCAAAAAATAATCTCTCGATCATTTGCCAAAATCGAAGCCGAAGCCGAAGTCGCGACGACAGCGGCGCGAGGGGGGTCCCTCTTCCCAACCCTTTTAACAATTAATAGGAGTGTTTCTTTATTTAAACTCTCATGTTTTTCTTTCCACAACCGATGAGGGACAAATGTCTTTTCATTAAAGCATAAGAGGACTTTTCAAGTTCTGAACTCTTCAAGTTCTCAAATTTTCAAGTTATGAACTCTTAAAGTTTTAAACTTTTCAAATTCCCCTCTTTCCCTCTATTTCCCATCAATTGTTGCTACATACTACATACCCAACACACTCAAAATCAGAGGGGGCGAGGAAGTATTCAGAAACGACCAATTCTTTAGACGAGGTGTGTAACTTTAATTATCACTCCAAATTTAGTTCTCCAATTATTGCTGCAATTTTCGGGCATATATATGTTGGTTAATTATTTTTATTTACATTCAATTTTGTTTACCCTTATTGGCATTTAAAAATTTTGATCAAGATTTATATAGAGAGCTATGGATGATTTTCAATGTTTTGATCTTTGATTGGGTTTGTGAATTGCGGTGACCAGAGGGGTAAAAAGAAGGTAGTTGATTATTTTTCCTTTTTTTGTGAAACTCGTTCTCGACATCTGATGTTCAAGTGGACTGATTTAAATTTCTATTTGTTTTTTATATTTTAGATTTATGTGTTAATATATGAGTTCATTTTGTCATTTTCATTTCATCTTCTTTGTTCTTTTTGTTATAAAATTATTGACGAGCTTGATTTCTGAATGGGTAAATTAAGAATAGTACAAATATACTATTAGAGAGTTCGGTTTATTTAGGATTTCTGTTGAGGTAGCATTAATATACGATCTAGTGATGATACCTGTTGACACCCAATTTTTACCTTCAACAATTTGCTTAATTTTTAAGCTTCTTAAATATTGAGCAATTAGACATAATTGATTTGGAAAATCAAAAATATTTTCAAGATTATCTTCCAAACACTTTTTGCCTTTTTTTCGTATGGATTATATATCTTTATACGTAAAAAATATATACATTTATATAAATTTTCAATTTGAATAAATAGTTAGAAAATCGTTTTACCAAAAACAGAGTTTCAATTAAGTAAGCAACTTATTTTCTTTAAAACTTGAAATTTAATTAAGATCTTTTCTTTTGAAATAATTATTTTTATGTTGTTAAAGTTAAGAAGCTCGAGTAATTAGTTGACTTAATAATCTATATCATATCTCTTTAAAAATCTCTTTAAGGGACTTTATTTAGTCCATATTTAGACCATCAAATAACCTTTAACCTAAAATTTTGGCCCAAATTCTTTAAATACATTACACATTAAGAGACCCAAGATTTAAAAACTTCAGAGTCCCACATCGTTTTTCCCTTTATTTCAACCTAGAGTTTGTCCTATATAAACCCTCTAACTCCTATTGTTCAGTGGAGGAGTTTTTGGAGGCTAGAAAAAGAACACCCCGTTAAGTATTTGGCAGCCCTTATGTTTGTCACTGAAATTTTTTTGATTCACAACTATTTTGAGTCGGAGTGTTGTTGGAATTTTTCACATCCAGGCTCGAGTTCCAATCGCTGACCAGAACCAAGTAACACTTGTATTCCTTCCTCATTTGAAATGAAGTGTTGGGTTTAGTTTTTTTTAGCGATTATGTATACCTATTTTAGTTAACTAAATAAAGGAATTTAGATATAAATTTGTTGTTTAGCACTCTTTGTTAATTTGAGATCTTGTCTCTTGTTTTGATCTCAATGCACAAAAATGGAGGTTTATTTTCACGTAACATTTTGTGAATTAGGTTGTGTTTAACTAATTACATCAAGCTGTGTTGTTTAGTCTTTTAATTAGTTTCTTTGTTTTAAAGACTGTTGTTGATAATTAGTTTTTGAGTTAGTTTAAAATCCTTGATACTATCTACAATTAATTACATTATTCAAATTGTGATCTTGACTAATGGCCCGATATGTCTTCCTTGATTGTACATTGATTTAATTATCTTGTCCTTCTTGATTTACTTGAGAGATTTTCATTATGTTTCTTCCTTTAATTTGTGCAAGCTGTGTAATATTTTCATTGTGTGTCTTCCTTTAATTCTTGCAAGCTCTGAAATTTGATCCGATTTATCAAATATTCACTTTCCGTTCTTTACTAGATTTGCTCATGATTCACTTGATTCCTGCAATCATCTGGATTCAGAGTCTATGCTTTGGTGATGTATCTCGTTCCTTTCCTGCATCAAGTGCTTAGTTAGTATATGCATTTGTCATTATTAAAATATTCGATTATGAGGTCAACACAATGTTGTGCGCACCTCTTTATCAGATTTTGTATATGAGCTATATCATTGTCATTTCCTCTCTTTTATGCTTTTCTTAGTTGTGACGTCTCAATTACCGCTTTGTTTTTGGGGTCTTTCTACTACTGTGTTGTTTCTCCTGGCAATTTTTTTTTTCTTTTTACACTTTTCATTGTGTTGTTTTGACTTATTAAAATCAATTATTCTTTCATCAACATTTGTTGAATTTCTCATAAATATCATCCTAAGACTCCACAAGATGAAAAGAAAAAAAAATAGGACTCTACATGACATTTTCAATTTTAACCATTTAAATTACATAGTAACCCTAGTTGACATGTCATTAAGATGTTTCCTTAATAGCTTGACGTAAAAGGTAGAAATATTTCTTAAATTCATAGATTTTAGTGTTGCAGTGTGAAGCAAGGGTATTCAATAATCACTGAAGAAATTTCTGTTTTAACATATATAAGAAATATTGGAATTGCAGAGTGGAGTGATACCTTAGCAATCATGTGCATATAAGAGAAGAATAAATGCTAGAACTATACTGAAACACTTCTCAAAATTTTTGTATGAATGCAGTGATAGTACAAAAAGAGTGCCATAATAGGGGAGATAATTCCTGGAAAAGTTCCCTTTTCTAGGAAAAAGGAAAACAAAGTCAAATAACTCATTGCCTTTGTTTTTTCTTTTCCTGAAGAGGGAACTTTTCCAGGATTTGACCCCTTATTGTGGCACTCATTTGATATTATATACACTTCATGTCAACATGTATGTCGAAAAGTATTCCATTACAATTGTTAATTTTATTCCTCTCTCAAATGCAAATGAATCGGCAAGTGGACAAAGAAGTTTTTAGAATCTAACTACAAGGGCGCTATGAGAAGGTATTCTATTCCTCTCAATCTTTATTCTCATGCTATGAATTTCAGATAAATTTGATAAACACGTTTAATGTACACTAATGTGCAGGTCAAATTTTTTTAAAGCCCCCAACCATTTGTACGTGGTATTACAGGCAACAAAAATGCTTCAGCCCCATTAGTCTAAAGAATCTCTCCCAATACTTTCTATTCACATTAACTTTACAAGCTTCTTCTCGAATTATTCCTGCAATTTTCAGGTATAAATTTGGTAATTGTTATGATTTGCATTAAATTTTCTTTTACCCTTTTGGGTTTGAAACAATATTTATTTTGCGTTATTGTTTGAGGTAGTTAAAGCTTTTGATTAAGGTTTCCATTTAGTGGGTGATTTTCAAAATTTTAATATTTGATTGGGTTTGCGAATACAGTGCCCAAAGGGGTAAAAAAAGATAGTTGTTTTTTTCCCATCTCTTAGTGAAACTCGATTCAGGTTTCCGATGATCAAGTGGATTAACTTAAATTTCTAAAATCATTATTTTATTTTATTTTTTAGTCTGAAACAAAAGGTAGGAATAAAATATCATGTCCGACAAACTTTCGAATTCAAATGATTTTTTTGTATCACTATCATCTTCATAAAAAATGTAAGAAACATGACAAGAAGTTTATTCTCAGATTCTGAGGAACCAATAAGAGAGATAAATAACAAATAATAAAGGAAACTTCTTATCAAGCAAAGAGCATATGAAAGTTTAAATGATAATACCAACAAAATATCAGGTAGATAAAATTGTTTGACATTGTAAGGATTAAAGGGAAACCTTTTTGGTTCTTCATATTCTTCTTTAAAGTTGAAGAAGAATATGAAGCACCATCAAAGCTTCTATTTAATTCTGATAGTATTAAATGATTTTACCGACTTAACAATTTTTTGGTGAAATCAGATAAGCGTTCGTGTGTTCTTTCCTTGTTAAGAAGCTTCCAAAACTTGAAATATTTTTATATGAATGTATGTAGTGCTTTAACTCTTTTTTTTCTTATAAGGGTCATTTTTTGTACTTTTTTAGTTTCTCAATGATCTGAGAGTTGACTTTTTGTTATGGTTTTTTAGGTTTTCGATGAAGATGGTATATAGAGATATTGAAGAATCACTTGAACTCGAATGTTTATAACACACAACATTTGATCACCTCGAGGAAGGTTAAGCAAGAAAATTTTATATGAAGAATGTCTGAGATGAAGTTTATCAACTTTTTAATAGTTCACTCCTCGATGTTTGAGAGAATGCTAATAGATCGATAGTTTGTTGATGAAGCACTTCGTGACACAAAATAATATTTTTTCATTGAAATCTCAAATTTTTTCGTGTTCATCAGCTAAAGCAAAAATTGTGAATATAGAATTAAGATGATCTCAATGTTTTGCTTATAAGTTCAAACTCATACGAAAGAAAGAGATGTTGATTTAGTATTATCAAAAGTGACTCTGTGCAACTATCGAGATGAGTAAAACACTAATTTAGTAAAAGTTTCTAAAAATGACCTTTCAGGTCATTACATTATCCATCACTAAAACCTTATTCGTTCTCGGAAATATGGAAGAAGAAGGAAGAATACACAACGTTATCAAAGCTTAATTATGACCTACAAATCAGTGTTCGTCTTTCCAAGTCAACTCTTCCTTAAGACCATTTCATCAATATTATCTACTAAAAACTTAACTTTCGAATAAAACTTTTATCAACCCACAAAATAACCACTAAACTCAATCTAAAGTGAAATACTTTGGACTATAACATAATCACCATGATGATTTTTTTTATTTTTTTTCAGATAACCACACTTAAATTCTGAACAATACCACCTACCACCAGAAGTGAAATTAAACTAACCACCACATACTCATATGCACAAATCATGATAGATTTTTTTAAGATTCCCTTTCACAATACGATCTTTTCACGAGTTTAAGTTATAAAAATTTGAGTTAAGATATTGAGTACTCATTAAGCGAGAATCAAACTTATCTAACCCATAGAAGGAAATGATCTAGTATAAACAATATTTGATATTAATCTGGCAGGTACTTAGACAACATCAGCTGTATGAAAAAGTATGAAAATGTGAATTCTGGCTTAGATAGGTTACCTTTCTTTGTCATGTTGTGTTCGATCAGGGTGTGGAGGTGGAACCCAAGAAGAAAGAGGCTGTTAAGAACTGTCCAAGACCTCTTACTCCTACCGATATAAGTAGGTTTCTGGGATTAATTGGATACTACCGTAGGTTCTTGGAGAGTTTTTCTACCGTTGCTGCCCCACTGACAACTTTGACTAAGAAGAAATCCAAGTTCGAGTGGGTGGAGACTTGTGAGAAGAGTTTCCAGGAGCTCAAAGACAGACTCACTTCAGCCCCAGTGCTTACGTTTCCTATATGTGGTGAGAGTTACACTATTCATTGTGACGTATCGAGGGTTTTTTTGGGTTGTTTTCTTATGTAAGGTGGTAAGGTGATAGCCTATGCGTCCAGATAGCTCAAGGTTCATGAGAATAATTATCCCACTCATGACTTGGAGTTGGCAGCTGTGGTTTTTGCATTGAAGTTGTAGAGGCATTACTTGTACGGGGTGCATGTGGATGTGTTAATAGACCGCAAGAGTCTCCCTTACGTATTCACGCAGAGGGATTTGAACCTACGTCAGTGGAGATGGTTGGAGTTGTTGAAGTACTATGACATGAGTGTCCACTACCATCCAGGAAAGGCAAATGTTGTAGCAGATGCTTTGAGTAGGTTGAGCATAGGGAATACAATCCACGTTGATGATGACAAAGAGTTAATGAAGGATGTACACAGACGGGTCAGCCTAGGTGTGCGATCGATTGACTCTACTAGTGAGGTTGTTTCAATTCATCCTAGTTTTGAATCATTCTCGGTAGCAGAAGTCAAGAAGGGTCAACGTCTTGATCCTGTGTTGATGGAGTTGAAGGACTCACAATTGGTAAAGATGAATGAGTTCTTTGCTCTAGGAGGTGATGGCATACTTAGGTACCAGGACAAGTTGTGTGTACCAGATCTGGATGATTTGCGGACCAAGATAGTTGAAGAGGCCCATGGTTCAAGGCATTCATACATCCAGGTTCCACCAAGATGTATCATGACCTCAAGTAGATCAATAGGTGGGATAGATGAAGAAGGACATTGTAGACTGTCTATAGTACTTAAGTTATGATATGACTAGAATTCTGCTAAATAATTAGAAGTGTCATTCGGGGACGAATGTTCCTAAGGAGGGATAATGTAACAACCCGAAAACGATTATGCGAAGTAATGCCTAAATGTACGTAGAATGCCTAGACTAGACTGGGTTCACACGGCTTGATGCGCGTGGAACCAGACCTCAGAATCTATGCACGAGCAAAGCTAACCAACTTAGTGAGTTAGTTCAGCTACGCAAGGTTGGGTCCATCCATGTAGGGCACCCGAATATTAAGATTCGCCCAGATTAGTCTTAACCAAACTTGAAAGGTGTAATCTTAGGTTTTGGAGGGTCTAGGGGTAAAATGGTCTTTTACAAGGGTAAAATCGTAATTACCCTAAGGATTTAATTAATTAATGTATTTTTTTGGACGGTTCGGGTTTGGTTGACCCGAATTGAACCGTTCGCGAGAAGAGCTTCACCAAGGTTCTATCCCTGGTGGAAGCAATATTAAATTGAATTAATTGATATTTCACTATCTGATTAAGTAAGAGCAGGTTAGTCATCTCACTTAAGCCTTAGAAAATCATATTTTTAATTTAAATAACAAGGAGTCCTAGTTTGACGAAGTCTTCACCTAAAACTCCTACTTCTAAACTTATACTCACGTCTCTCCACTCTCATTCTCTCGTTATTTATTAGTAAAGGAACAGAAAATAATAGCTCATCACTCTTGAAGAACTTGAACGCTAAAGATTAAAAAAAAACTAGTCAAAAAAACGATAAGCAAAAGCAAATTTCTCGATGGGTTGTGCTTGAAGTTTCGGTGGTGAGGCATTGATTTCGTGGGAGTTTGCAGTGCATTGGATCAGTTTTGAAACAGTTATGAATGACAGAAAAGGTATGGGTTTCTTCCTCTTGGTCCCTTTCCCAAGAGACCCCTAGGATTCAGTCAAAATCTAATCCAAAAACTAGAAACTTTTCCCGTTGCATGTCCCTATCACTAGCTCCCATCGATTATTGTAGGTTAGGTATGTTTGCTGGTAGAATTTAGGGATGTAATGTCTTTTCGTGATGATTAGGTTCATGTATATATGTTTGGATTTATGTGATAATTAATTATGTTTTTCTGAAACTATGTGATAAGTGAGTGTACAAAGGGGTGTTGTCGTGGTTCTTTATCAAGGGTTAGAGCGTGAAAATGGCATGATAAATCCCTATGTTTTTGTATAAAATTACTTGGAAAATGCATATAATAATGTACAAAATGTCTGACGAATTGCCGTAAAAATCTAATGTACAAAGGATAAGAAAAATGGACTGAAAATATGACCAAATCTGGAAATTTGGTCTCGGCATAGGCAACATTGAGGATTTGGGTTTTCAAAAAAACTTTTAAATGTGTGATGCCATCAAGGATTGAACCCGAGACCTCACAATATTTGAGCTGCTAAAAATTCAATAAAAAATGAGGTAAGGGGGACTCGAAATGGGGTAAGGCTCCAATGAAGAAATGAATGAGGGTAAAATAAATAAAAAGAGGTGTGTGGGAATCGAACCCACAACCTCACACATAGGTTCGGATATTAGGAGAATAATTATAGAAAACTATAATGAGGTTGTGGGGGATCAATCCCACACCTTCTCGGACTCAACCGAAAAAAGAAGGAAAGAAAATGAAGAAAACTAAAAAGAAAAAAAAGAAGTGTAGGCTATAGGGATCGACATCGGGTCCCGAAGCCAAAAATTTAAATCAAAAATTAATATAAGACTAAGTGTTGCTCAAGGGATTTGAAATCGGGTTCCCTTGCCCAATCTCCTACTGATACATAAGTCTTACGTGAATAAATAATTAATGAGTAGCTCCTATAGGAATCAAAATCTAGACCTTGGCATACTTATAAGATGCATAAGTCTTGTACAACATAATTTTGGGCAACTATATGTCACTTAGAAGAATTATGAACGAAACCTCATGGCTTCTACTATGGGTTCATGAGTCCAACGTACGTTATAAAAATAAGTGAACCTAAGATGTATGTGATGAAATGATGTGATCCTTGGAGGGTTAAGTAAGAGTGTGAAACACACTAAAAGGGAAAGTGCATTCATTCACGTAATGGGGTGAGTAATTATGAAGACATAATATGCTAAAGTGAATGAATGTGGAGACAACATGATAAGAGGATAATATGAACGATTAGATCAATCTCAAATGTTCCTAATAAGTGTTACGAGAAACCGTACTCACCTATGAGAGTGTAAAATTAATAAAGAGACCGGTCTCTAAGAAACACTCTAATGAAAGTACTGAGAGTAATGCACACTTAATACTAATGATGAGATGAGACATCATCTAATGAGCAATGATGACCTTATGCTAGAAGCCAGTTTATATGATGTGTGAGATGAATGTAATGGAAATTTATATTGAGCACTAGTAGGTTATTTATAAGTTGCGATTACTTCTTTCGGGAAGGCAGAGGTTCGTGTAAATCTCATGAGATGAGACTATCCGTTTAGGTGGGTATGGTTCTCCTTATATCTCCTTGTCTTTGAACCTATGCAGCCAACATAAGGTTCTAACGGGTTCATTTCCCTACATACGCTATAATGTTTTGGTTTCACCTTGGCTAGTGATTCCACCTCTTTTCGGTGTGGGGTAGACACTGTATTTTGTGAAGCTAACATGATTTATGTCGATTAAAGTTAAAGTTCCCAAAGAAAGAGTGAGGCCAACCTCATGTAATGCACACAATGAAATGAATGATATCAAAAGTGTTTTGATAGGATAATCAAGAGGTGAACTAGACTCAAGAAATGACACTAGGTCATTCTTTGTCATTGCACAGTGAACCCGATGAGAGTCCTAAATAGATTAAAAATGATGTACGTATGAATGAATGAAGCAGAATCTTAGTTTGCTAAAGAAGGCTCCCTAGTTGAGGTCCCATATGTTGAGCTCTCATTTGAGAAGTCCTAATGTTAAGTCCGTGATTCCAAGGTTTCACGGCATATGAACGAAAGATATGTGATTTGTTTATGTGCTTAATGAAATGTGTTATGTGTTGTATGCAATATGAAAAGAATGATGATGTATGTTACTCTCATAGCATCAATTTCCTAATCTAGTTTGGCAAGTCCAATTGACTTGGCTTTCCATAACTCATATCGTTAGGAGAGAGCTCTTCTTAATTATGCATGTCCTTGGTGTACTTGCATATACCCATACTTAGTACAAGTATATACTAATTCTATACAATCCTTTACTTTTAGGTGCAGGTGCAGGTGGACGCTAGAGCTTAAGAGACTAATTTGAAGTTATCTGGACGTGGAGCACTCATCTGAACTTCGTAGGCCTTATTACTTTAAAGGATGCCTATCTCCTATATTCTAGCTTAGACGTAGGCATGAGCTAGTGGAGGATGTTCCACTAGTGTTTCTTTCTTACTTATTTTCAAACTTTGTATTAATGCCATCTTGGCAAGTTTATATTAATGCAGTTATGAACTATTTCCTACATTTGAATATCTTATTATTATATAGTTGATTTGAACTGATGTGATATAATAAAATTCTTACTATGAACTCTATGTATACTTAAAAGCAAACAAAAGTTAAAAAAATTTCCGCTAATATTAACCTATTCGATGTAATGAGGACGTACGTAGGCTTGTTTGCGACCTCTAAGAGGTCAACGACGCCGATTTCGGCTAGGATATAGACCCCATTCGTTACAAGTACTAAAAAAATACTTAAATGATTATAAATAAATTATATATGCCGACTTATTCTTGTCAGAAGATATATTAAATAAAATATTTAATTACTTAAATACTACGACACCTGTAGTTGGGTTTTTTTATAATTAATAAACTATTATTTAAATATTTTTGCAACTACTGTAGTCGTTAATTTAGATAATCTAATGATCAGGACTAGTTTTATATTTTTCGACTACCGTAATCGGCACAGTCTGAATACTGTAGTATGTAAATTTTTACGACGTTCAATATGCTGACTACCCAAAAATAGATAGAAAGTCATCGAAAAAACTCCATTTTCTACTACATTTTATCTATTTTTGCAGTCGGCAAACGATGAATTTTTAGTAGTTCGACGAAAAATAAAAGTTATTCGAACATAATATGTCTCTTCAGACATTACAAATATCTTGTCCCTTCTAACTTTCATGAAAATTTTCAGTGTCACCCTTTTCACTACATGGAAATTATTTTGACTAGTCGGGAAAAGACTTCGACTACTTATTGAATTTTTATGTGCAACCAGTGTCCAATTTTTAGTTTTTGATTTAGATTTGCAAAACATGCTGCCCAGAAATTGAAGCATCTTCAACATCAGATGTCTCCATTAGTTTTTGTCCTAACTCCATTATTTTTTTGCCTGAACGAACTCGCGGCGCATCAACTCCAACTCTTCATGTTTTCCCTGTATATTCAGTAGTTATTTGGAAACTAATTTTACTCGTAACAACATCCATTGAGTGTGTATGACTTCTTTCAGAAATGGCAACAACCAATTGTTGATCAACCTTTTTTTTCATTTAGTATTTCTCTCACATAACCATGTTACTTTTCACTATTAATAGTACCTTTTGAAGAAACTTCAATTCTATCATCAATCTGTTTTTTATTTTAATTTCTTTTCCATATCAAATGACAATTATATTTTTCATGATCTTGGTACTTAAAATTATTAAAATACAAAGGTAGATTGTCATATACAATCTCCCGAAAAACCTCATTCAACTTACCAGATTTTCCATTAGATCAAGTATAACCTTTACCCTAGTTGCGCCGAGTCTTGGCTTGATTTGAGTAGCTTTATCTATAGCTATTGGATTTCCATCTGCCGATGCTATCGACAACAAAGAATTATTTGCAAACAAATCTGGAGAGATAAGTTCAATAAAAAGAATCAAAACCAAAACTAACGTCGTTTTCTCCTTAGGATTATATCCAATGGACCATGGAAAACCCAACATTGGTTCTCCTGTCCATGGAAAAACTCTCTACAATGAACACCTTGGAGTTTTTAGTATTCATCATCCACCTCTCTCGATACATATAACACAAACGCAAACATATCAACTTTTCTTCTAAAATCTAGATTACGAGATTATTTTAGTTACGAAATTATTGTTGGATTAACTTCCTCTTATACTTCGAATTTGGAAGTTCGTGTGGCAAGTTTCTACTTTTCTACTTTTTCAGGCTTTTGTTTCCTTCTTTACTTTTGCTTCCTAGTTTTCCTATTTGATTATGAAAACTATTTTACCTGCGTGCTCCTTTATAAATGGAAACTTTATGTAATGGTTGATTGTCGAAAAAGAAATACTTCCATAGCTTTATAACTTTTAATTTTTGTGGTTGACGTTCTCTTAATCCCAGTCAGATTCGGTCTGAAAAGCACATGTTGGCGCAACCGGTTCCTTTCATCTATTCCTCTATTTTTCAATTATCAATATCTTCCTCGTTCTAACACTCTCAAGTTTAGATTGGTCGAGGAAGTATTCGTAAAGGACCAATTCTTTAGATGCGGTTTGTAACATTAATCATCACTCTAACTTTCAAAGCTTTTTCTCCAATTGTTGCTGCAATTTTTGGGAATCTATATGTTGGTTAATTTTTTTTATTAAATTTTTTCATTTACACTTTTCGGTATATAAAACATTTGATAAAGATTTATATATAGGGATGTGGACGATTTTCCAATTTTGATCTTTGATTGAGTTTGTGAATTGCAGTGACAAAAGGGGTAAAAAGAAGATAGTTTATTTTTTTCCTTTCTTTTTGTGAACTGGTTCTCGATTTCTAATGTTGAAGTGGACTGATTAAATTTCTAAAATCAATATTTTTGTTTTTTATTTTTTCATTTTATGTGTTAATATATGTAAATCAATCTGCTACAACTAAAATTAAATAAGGAGGTAACACTATGAAGATGATATACCTAAAACATTATTTTATTACTTTATGTCATATCATATTAAGACAATTTTAAATGTTGTACTAGTAGTCTATTTGTTAGGTGGATATATGATTTAATTTTGTCATTTAATTTCCTAAAATTATTGAAGAACTTGATTTGTTAATGGGTAAATTAAGAATAGTAGAAGGAAACTATTAGAGAGTTCGATTTATTTAGGCTTTCGATGAAGTAGCATCAATATATGTTATACTGATGATACCAGTTTACACCCAATTCTGATGCTCCACGATTCAATTAATTTTTAAGCTTCATTAATAATGAACAATTGGAAATAATTATTTTTGAAAATCAAAAATACTTTCAAGATTATCTTCCAAACACTTTTTTGCCACTTTTTCATATGGATTGTATATCCTTATACTTAAAATACATACATATATATAAATAGTTAGAAAATCATTTTACCAAAAAAAAGAGTTTCAATGAAGAACACAACTTATTTTCTTTAAAACTAGCAATTTTATAATGATCTTTCCTTTTGAAATAATTATTTTTATGTTGGCAAAATTAAGAAGCTCCAGTAATTAGTTGACTTTATAATCCATCTCATTTCCCTTTGAAACTCTCTTATGGGAATTTTATTAATTCCATATTTGGACCATCAGATAACCTTTAACCCAAAATTTTTGCACAAATTCATTAAACCCATTTCACATTAAGAGACCCAAGATCCAATTTCAAGATTTGAAAATTTCCAGAGTCCCACATCGTTTTTGCCTTTATTTCGACCCAGAGTTTGTCCTATAAAAAACCCTTCACTCTTAATGTTCAGGGGAGGAGTTTTTGGAGGCAAGGAAAAGGACACCCCGCTATGTTTTTGGGAGTTCTTATTTTCGTCTCTTAAATTTGGTTTATTCGCGACTATCTTGAGTCAGAGTGGTGTTGGAATTCGTCAAGTCCAGGCTCGAGTTCCAGTTGCTGCACAGAACCAGGTAACACTCGTATTCCTTGCTCATTTTATGTGAAGTGTAGGGTTTAGTTTTTGTTTTAGAGATTATGAATACATATTATAGTTAACTAAATAAAGGTGTTTAGATTTATCTTCATTATTTAGCACACATCGCTAGTTTTAGATCTCGTCTCTTGTTTTTATCTCAATTCTCAAGAATGGAGGTTTATTTTAGCTTAATATTTTGTCAATTAGGTGGTGTTTAACTACTTACATCAAGTTTTGTTGTTTAGTCTTTTCACTCACTTTTTTCGTTTTAAAGATTGTTGTCGATAATCAGTGTTTAAATTTGTTTGAAATCCTTGATAATATCCAAATTTAAGTATCGATATTTCTTCCTTGATTGTACCTTGATTTAATTATCTTGTCCTTTTTGTTTGACTAGAGAGACTTTCCTTTCCTTTAATATTTGCAAGTTGTGAAGTATTTTCCTTGTGTGTCTTCCTTTAATTCTTACAAACTGTGAAATTTGATCTGATTAATAAAATATTCACTTTCGTTTCTGGATTAGTATTTCTCATGATTCACTTGAATCCTGCAATCATCTGGATTGACAGTCTGTGCTTTGGTGATGTATGTCGTTCCTTTCCTGCGTCATCTGACTAGTCAGTATATGAATTTCTATTTCTTAAAACATTCGATTATAAGGTTAACACAATTTTGTGCACACCTATTTATGAGATTTGGTGTATGAGTTGTTTGTCTTTTCCTCTCTTTTATGGCTTTTCTTAGATATGACGTCTCAATTTCCGCTTTGTTTAATTGGACTTTCTACTACTGTGTTGTTTTTTCTTATTAAAATAAGTTATCAACATTTGTTGAATTTCTCACATATATCATCTAAGACTCCACAAGATGGAAAAAAAAGTTGGACTCTACAGGACATTTTCAATTTTAATCATTTGAATTCCTTAGTAATCCTAATTGATATGTCATTAACATGTTTCCTTAATAGCTTGCTGTAAACGGTAGAAATATTTCCTTATATTAATAGATTTTAATGGTGCAATATGAAGCAAGGGTAATCAATAACCACTGAAGAAATGTGAGTTTGATTAGATATAAGAAATATTGGAATTGCAACGTGGAGTGATGCCTTAACAATCATGTACATCAGAGAGACGAATATACTCTAGATTAATATTGAAACACTTTCTAAAATATCTGTATGAATGCAGTGATAGTACCAATAGAGTGCCATAATAAGGGAGATAATTCCTGAAAAAGTTCCCTCTTCTAGAAAAAAGGAAAACAAAGTCAAATAACTCATTGCCTTTGTTTGCCTTTTCCTGAATAGGAAACTTTTCCAGGATTAGACCCCTTATTGTGGCACTCATTTGATATTATATACACTTCATGCCTACAGGTATTTTGAAAAGTATTCCATTACAATTGTAGATTTTATTCCTCTCTCAAACGCAAATCAATTGGGAAGTTGACAAAGAAGTTCTTAGAATCTAACTATGAGAGGTCTATGAGAAGGTATTCCATTTCTCTCACTCTTTATTCTGATGCTATGAATTTCAGACAAATTTGATGAACACGTTTAATGTACACTAATGTGCAGGCGGTTTTTTTTTCCTGAAAGCCCCCACCCATTTGTCCGTGGTATTACAGGCAGTGAAAATGCTTTAACGCCATTAGTCTAAAGGATCTCTCTCAATGCTTTCTATTCACAATAACTTTCAAAGCTTCTTCTCGAATTGTTCCTTTAATTTTCAGGTATATGTTTGATAATTGTTATGATATTCATTCAATTTTCTCTTACCCTTTTGGGTTTGAAACGATATATATTTTGCATTATTAATTGAGGTAGTTAAATATTTTGATTAAGGTTTAGATTTTGTGGTTGATTTTAAAAATTTTGATCTTTGAATGGGTTTGCGATTACAATGACCAAAGGGATAAAAGAAGATAGTTATTTTTTCCCATATTTTTGTAAAACTCAATTCTGGTTTCCGATGTTAAAGTGGATTGACTTAAATAACTAAAATCATTATTTTCTATTATTTTTTAGTATGAAACAAAAGGTAGGAATAAAATGTCATGTCCTTCAAACTTTCGAATTCAAATGATTTTTTAGTATTAGTATCATCTTCATAAAAAATCAAAGAAACATAACAAGAAGTTGACTATCATATTTTGAGGATCCCATAAGAGCGATAAATAACCAATAATTAAAGAAAAAAAAGAGTCAAAACACTACAAAACTTACATTTCGAGATATTCTAAATATAGGAAACTTCTTATCAAGCAAAGAACATATGAAAGCTTATATTATTATACCAATAACATATCGGGTAGATAAAATCGTATGACATAGTTAGGATTAATGGGAAACCTGGTTGGTGCTTCATATTCTTCTTCAATGTTGAAGAAGAATATGAAGCACCATCAAAGCTTCTATTTAATCTTAATAGTATCAAATGATTTTACCTACCTAACATTTTGTTGGTGAAATCAGATAAGCGTTCGTGTGTTATTTCCTTCATAAGAAGCTTCCCAAACTTGAAATATTTTGATATGAATGTATGTAGTGCTTTAACTTTTTCTTTTTTTTATCCTATAGGGGTCATTTCTCGTACTTTTTTGGTTTCTCAATGATCTGTGAGTTGATTTCCTGTTACATTTTTTTAGGTTTTGATTAAAGATGGTATATAGTGATACTAAAGAATCATTTGAACACGAATGTTTATACAACACGACATTTGATCACCTCGAGGAAGGTCAACCAAGAAAATTTTATATGAAGAATGATTGAGATGCAGTTTATCAAGATTTTAATATCCAAATCCCCGGTGTTGGAGAGAATGCTAATAGATCGATAATTTCTTTAGCAAGAACTGCGTGACTCAAATTTTTTCGTGTGCATCTCCTAAAGCAAAAATTGTCTATATGGATTTAAGATGATCTGAATCTTTTTCTTAGAAGTTTCAACTCAAACGGGAGAAAGAGATGTTGATGTAGTACTATCAAAAGTGACTCTGTGCAAGTACAAATATTGGTAAAACGGTAATTTAGTAAAAGTTTCCAAAAATGACGTTTCGAGTCATTACATTATCCACTACTAAAACCATGTTCGTCCTCGAACATACGGAAGAAGAAGGAAGAATAGACAACGTTATTAAAGCTCAGTAATGACCAATCTGTCGGTGTTCGTCTTTCCAATTGAGCTCTTCCTTGAGATAATTTCATCAAGATTAGCTACTAACAACTGAAATTTCGAATAAAACTTTGGGGAAAATGCACAAGTACCTCCTCATCCTATGCCCAAAATCTCAGAGACACACTTATACTATTCTAAGGTCCTATTACCCCCCTGAACTTATTTTATAAGTAATTTTCTGCCCCTTATAATCCTACGTGGCACTACCTTGAAAAAAAAGTCAACCAACGTTGGAACACCAAGATAGTGCCACATAGGCCTACAAAGGGTAGAAAATTCTTAAAAACATAAGTTTAGGGGGTAATAGGAACTTAATATAATATAAGTGTGTTTCTGAGATTTCGTACATAGTTGAGGGGGTACTTGTGCATTATCCCTAAAACATTTATCAACCCACAAAATAACCACTGAACTCAATCTAAACTGAAACACTCTGGACTATAAGATAATTACCATGATTATTTTTTTATATTTAATTTTAGATAACCACAATAAGATTCTAAACAATACCACCTACCTATAAAAGTGAAATTTAACTAACCACCACATACTCATAATGCACACATCATGATAGATTTTATTAAGATTCCCTTTCACAATACAATCTTTTCACTAGTTTAAGTTATAAAAAATTGACTTTAGATATTGAGTACTCATTAAGGGAGAATCAAACTTATCTAACCCATAGAAGGAAATGATCAAGTAAACACGCAACAAGCGATGCATTTAAAATGTAGAACCTCTAACAACACTTATAGACAATTATAACTCTTTATAGCTCTTATATAAGTTGTCATAAGCAAGGTCGTGCATGTAGAATCATTAGTATAATTTAACTATTTACTTGTGTTTTGAATAACAATTGAATACTTATTTGGCTTACTTCAGGTGATGCTTGAACTTTTAAACTTAGTTATATTGAATAGAAATTAGAATGATTAGAAATTTATTTGATGTTTGATTTTATTTTTCAATTTTCACGAATGGATTGTGGTATAATTTAACAGGTGGTGTATGAAATAAACAATTTTTTATATATAAAAATGCAATTTTTTTTGTCACAGTAATCAGCTAGATGACCTAACTTCTTCAAAAAAATTAATATTGTCTAGTACAACAACAATAGAGTACCTAATTACTTATTTAATAAATTATTTATATATTCTGACCACATTACTCAGAAAAATACTTAAACGATTATAAATAAGTTATATATGCCGACAGTAACACCACGTATTAAAAAAAAACCAAAAACCAGCTTTTAAGAAAAATCTGTAGGTGCAAGCAACAGGGTGACAACGGACTATAGACTGACCCATGGTCCGTCCTGCACATCCTTTAATGGAATCGAAACCCTTAAAATCATAGCCCATGAAAATTTGGTTAATTCATGATCGACAGACGGACCTATGGTCCGTAGCCCGTGACCTTCGATCGACACCCCATTCACCCACTCTCTAACAAGAGCCACAGATAACCATCACGGTTCGTAGGTGCACCCATGGTCCGTAGGTGGGACCTAGCAGATAGTTCAAGGGGAAATGCAGTTGGGTCAAATTCAAATCGTCATAACTCTTAGAACAAAATGAATTATGTTTTGCATGACCTACACACAGATTGATAATGAATTATCTTTCTATATCCACTGACCTTGCTAAAATCAGATCTCCGAGTAAAACGATATGCCCATTTTAGTAAAGGCTCTAGGAACAGGCCAAACCTATGTACCCAACGATGGACTGTCGATCAAATGACGAACTGTCTGTCTAGGCCATCGTTTGGTCTGACATAAATCCACTCAGGGGTCTTTTGGTATTTTTCCCACTTCGTTTAAACATTAAGATACGTCGTTTTGACCATAAATCATCAGATTTTGGTCATTTTACGCCTAGAAACATAAGAAGAACTTAACTAAGTCAAAATAATAAATCAGAAGTTAGAAAATTAGAAGCAAGAAAGGAGAAAATGCTCAAGAAACCTAGTTTAAGAATGAAGCAAGTTTCCAGGAATTCCAGCCCCGAAATATAATTGTTTCTCCATGAATTTCATCACCAGGTATGTGGGATTTTACTAGTGGGTTCCTTTCACCCATTGGGTCCATAGTTTTTAGCCAGTTCTTGATTCTCTTATCATGATTAAACTTAGTTCTCCTAGAATTAGAAGAACTTCATGATTTAGTTAAACTATATGTTCCAAATCACCTTACCATGTTTTTACTCAAATTATCGCATGAATTTCAGAACCCTAGCTTTGTACTTTTATAGTTCTTGAGTGACACATGCTAAGTCAGATATTTAAGATATTTAGTTATACATGCCTCAGTTATTAATGCATCATTATCACATTAAATGTTGCATTCTAGATTTTCATGTTAAGTTTTGAGCTATCCTGTATTTACAGAAAATTTAGACATAATCAGTTAACTATATAAATCCATGGAAGTAGTGTAATACCGAGTTGGACTAGGGTTCAACGTACCAAAATAGTCCGTGAACTACTAACAAAGTAGGTTCTAAGTCCCCTCTCTGGGCATAAGTTTAGTGATCACGCCAGCATGCCTTTGTACCTCTGGCAGGGTATATTAGGTCCTCTCGATGGGGTATATAGATCGGACTACACATTTAGCTCATATGGTTTTATTTTTGGTTATTAGTAGCTCCCACAGTTCACTCAGACTCTCTTGCATTGACAATTTATAAGTTTACTCAGTATTTAGTTTCAGCATGTTATAAATTGGTTATTACATTCAGTTAGCTCACAAATTTAGCATATCATGTTCAGATTATTATACTTGCATTTGTGTTTGTTCAGTTATGTTTATTTAATCTTTACTCTATCCTTCAAGCTCAATACCTTCAAGTAATGACGCGTACGTGTTCTACATTTTTTTGTTATGTAGGTTCAGGTTCTGACCATCCAGATCACGCATAGATCGATTTTCCGATCTGTAGTTTAGCAGATTCAGTGGTAAGTCCTGATTCTTCAAGAACAACAGTCATGAGTTTCATTTCAGTCTTTTAGTCATTTAGTTTCAGCTTTTTCTAGATTTAGCTTGGGTTTGTCCCAATATTTCTAGTCAAGTTTATAGACTTATTTCAGACATAGTTAGATTCAGCTTAGTATTGAGTTAATATTTACTTTGTATTAGACTCATTATTTTCAAATATCTTAGTTATAGAATATGGGTATCCCCCATATTTTCAGTTTAAATTATACTTTAACTTCCGCATTTAGTTTTTTATCTTTAGTATGCTCATGATAATATCAGTAGGGTTATCTTGGGATAACTTGTGGTCCTAGGTTCTGTGACTGCATCTCGGGGGTATCTTGAAGTGTGACAAAACATGGTACCAGAGCACTAGTTCAAGATTCCTAGGATGTTTGAAAAGTCTCACTAAGTAGATTCCTTTTCATGGGTGTGAAGTGCACCACATCTAATGATAGAGAGGATACAAAGTGTTTAAGGAAAACTTCACTTTATTGTTACGCTTATCGTGCGTAAGGTATGATCTTATTCAAATCTAACTTGACGTTCTATGTTTCAGATCATGCCTCCTCGTAGATCTAACGCTAGAAATGCGAATAGCAGAAATGCAAACGCAGCTCCTCAAGTCCCAAATCAAGAAGTCTCCAATGCTAAGTTTAGGAATGCCATATAGATGTTGGCTCAGAGTATGACTAATCAGAACAATCGATTTCATGCTCATGTGGATGAAAAAGATGGATCAGTAGCACCACGGGTCTGTGACTTTGTTAAGATCAACCCTTTTGAGTTCTTAGGATCACAGACTAATGAGGATCCTTAGAATTTCTCGGATGAGATCAGAAAGATCTTTGAGGTAATGTAAGTCACAGGGAATGATCGCGTTAAGTTAGTATAATACTAGTTAACGGATGTTGTTCATATCTAGTACACTCAGTGGAAGGAGAATAAGGGTGCAAATGCAGCTCCTATCACATGGGATTGCTTCAGTTAGACTTTTCTCGATAGGTATTTCCGAGTAGAGTTAAGAAAGGCAAAGGCTCAGGAATTCATGAACTTGAGGCAGGGTAACATGACAGTTCAAGAGTATAGGCTGATGTTTAACCAACTCTTCAGGTATGGTCCTCACACGGTTGCTGATTCCAGGGCCCAAATGAACAAGTTCTTGTATGGAGTGTCGGATTTGGTTAAAACTGGGTGTAGAAATGCTATGTTTTTAACGCCCCGAGCTACCCTTAAGACGCGGACACGGAACCTAGGACCACAAGTGATCCAAGCTAACCCTGCTGGCATGATCATGAGCATACTAAAAATAATCTAATGCGGAAGCTAAATCATAATTAAATCTTAAAATATGGGGAATACCCATATTCTATAATAGAGATATTTGAAAAATAATGATTTAATACAACTGAAATATTAACTCAACACTAAGCTGAATCTAACTATATTTGAAATAAGCCACTAAACTGTACTAGAAATAATGGGACAAGCCCAAGCTAAATCTAGCAAAAGTTTAAAGTAAGTGACTAAATACTGAAATGACACCCTTGACTGTTGAGCTAGTAGAATGAGGACTCACCACTAGATCTGCTGAACTGGAGATCGGAAATCGATCAATGCGTGATCTGGATGCTGAGAACCTAAACCTACATAACAAGAAGATGTAGTTCACGTATGCATCAATACTTGAAAGGTACTAAGCATGTAAGATATAGTAAAGCTGAAATAAAACATAATTGAACAAGCATAAAAACAAGTATAATAATCTGACATGATAAACTGAATTCTTAGATAAGTAGATGCAATGACCAATTTATAACATGCTGAAACTGAATATTGAATATATTGTTAAATGGTCAATGCAAAGAGTCTGAGTGATCTGTGGAACTACTAATAACCGATAATAAAATCACTTGAGCTAAATTTTGAGTCCAATGTATAAGCCCCATCGAGAGGACCCAATATACCCTATAAAAGGTATAAAGGTATGCTGGCATGATCACTAAACTTATTTCCCACAGAGTGGACTTATAAACTACTTGGCTAGTAGTACTGGGCCTATTGGGTACGCTAAGCCCTAGTCCAACTCGGTACTATGCTACTCCCATGAATTCTGTAAATTTTTTTACTATGTCCGAGTTTCTGTAAATACTGGATAGTTCACAACTGAACATGCAAACTGAGAATGCAACAATAATCTGGTAATAATGCATTTATAACTGAGGCATGTATATCTGATGTTTCTTAAATATCTGACCTAGCATGTGTAATTCAAGATCTAAATAAATACAAAGCTAGGGTTCTGAAATTCATTCAATAAACTAAATAATAACATGATAATCTGATTTGGAACATACATTTAATGAATTCATGAAGTTCTAACAAAGTTCAAGAAACCCTAGGCTTAATCATCATAAGAAAATCAAGAATATCACTTAAATCTAGGGACCAAATGGGTAGAAGGAACCCACTAGTGAAATCCCACATACCTGGTGATGAAATCCATGGAAAAATACTTAGGTTTCGGGCTGGAACTGCTGGAACTTATTGTATTCTTGAAGTAGAGTTCTTGAGATTTTTCTCTTTTCTTGCTTTTTTTAAAGATTTGATTTAATGATTTGACTTAGATATGTTTTAATTATGTTTCTAGGCCTAATTTGACAAAAATATGATGATTTAGGCTCAAAACAACGTAATTTAGGGTTTAAACAAAATGGGAAAGGTCCAAAAGACCCCTGGGAAAGTTTTTGTCGGACCAAGCAATGGCCAAGACTGACGGTCCATCGTCTGAGTGATGCCCCGTCATTGGGTCCGTCGACTAGGCTTGTTCATAAGGTCTTTACTAAAATGGGTATAACTTTTTACTCGGAGGTACGATTTTAGAATGGTCAATGGCTATGTAAAGATAATTCAATTATCTATCTTTGGATAGGTCATGGGACACTAAATTCATTTTGTGCTAAGAGTTATGACCATTTGAAGTTGATATAAATTCATTTCCCTTTAACTGTCTTCAAATTTTCCACCTACGGTAAGACCTATGGACCGTAGGTCCACCTATGGACCTTGTTGGTCATCTCGATCGATGGTCATGGACTACGAACCGTCGTCTTTTCTTTGGAACGTCTATGCCACTGTTGGTTGCACCTGTAAAGTTTTTTGAAAAAAAACTTATTTTTGGTCTATTTTGACTATGGGGTGTCACATTATCTCCCCCTTGTGAAATTTCGTCCTCGAATGAAGACTAAACTATCTGAAATAGAGGGAAATCGCTTCAAATCCCACTACTAAACATTGAGACTGAGTTTATGATTGAATTGAGTTCCGATAACATGCAAATACACTTAAAATGCAAGTACAAACTGAGGGAACATGATTCTAAGACTGAATTTATGCATGAATGACTGGAAAACTGAAGATGAACTATTAGCTCAAGCTGTATTTGAATCGGAAGGAAAGAGGTAAGGATACTTGGCTTCCATGGCTGCTTCTCCTTCCCAAGTATCTCGCTCTACGACTGACTTCTCCACAAAACCTTGACTGAAGAGACTTATTTGTTTCTCAACCTTCTGACCTGATGGTCAAGAATCTCAACTGGTACATCCTCATACGAAAGAAAAGCAAGACAGTGACCCAATCTTGCCTAAACTTAAGGGTGCAGTCCATCATCAAAGAGTGGAGGTTTTCTCCCAAGGGGGAGATGATGTACTTCGCTACCAGGGTAGATTGTGTGTTCCTTATTTGAGCGAGTTGAGACAACATATTCTTGAAGAATCCCATAACTGTAGGTATTCTATTCATCAAGATTCCACTAAGATGTACCACGATCTGCGAGAAGTGTATTGGTGGAATGACATGAAGAGGGATAAAACATATTTCGTGAGTAAGTTCTCCAATTTCCAGCAAGTAAAGGTAGATTATCTGAAACTAGGAGGTATGACTCAAGAGATCGATATTCCTACTTGGAAATGGGATGTGATCAATATGGAATTCATCATAGGTTTACCGCGTACTCGCAGAAAGCATGACTACATTTGGGTGATAGTTGATAAGATGACTAAGTTTTCTCGCTTTTAGCAGTCAAGACTATAGATTAGGTGGAGGACTATGCCATGCTTTACATCAATGAAATTGTGAGGTTGCATGGGGTTCCTTTTTTCTGTCATCTCAGATAGAGGTCCCCATTTTACCTCTCATTTCGGGAAGTCATTTCAGAAAGGTCTTGGTAGTCAAGTTAACCTTAGTACAACATTTTATCCACAGACGGATAGGCAAGCATAGCGTACCATTTAGACCTTAGAGGATATGTTGAGAGCTTGTGTGATCGATTTCAAAGGTAGTTTGAATGATCACCGTCCTCTTATTGAGTTTGCATACAATAATAGCTACCATTCCAGCATTCGGATGGCCCCTTATGAGGCTTATTATGGCGTAGATCTAGATCTCATGTTGGTTGGTTTGAAGTAGGTGAAGCAGCTTTGGTAGGGACAAATTCGGTCCTTTATGCTATGGATAAAGTGCAACTCATTAGCTATAGACATAAGACAACCCGAAGTCGTCTGAAATCTTATACAGATGTATGCAGAAGGGAACTAGAGTTCCAAATTGATGATTGGGTTTTTCTGTAAGTCTCACCTATGAAAGGGGTAATGAGATTTGGAAAGAAAGGGAAGCTCAGTCCTAGATATGTAGGCCCTTACAAGATCTTGAAAAGGGTTGGCAAGGTGGCATATGAGTTAGAGTTGCCAACATAATTAGCAGTAGTGCATCCGGTCTTCCACATACCACTCTTGAAGAAGTGTGTGGGTGATCCAGCCTTTATAGTGTCATTGGAGAGTGTGGCGGTGAAATATAAGAATCAGTTGAACTCGAATGTTTATCCGACACGACATTTGATCACCTCGAGAAAGGTTAAGCAAGAAAATTTTAAATGAAGAATCTTTGAGATGCAGTTTCTCAATATTTTAATATCCAACTCCCTAGTGTTGGAGAGAATGCTAATAGATCGATAGTTTCTTGATCATAAACTTTGTGACACAAGATTATAATTTTTCATTGAAATCTCAAATTTTTTCGTTTCAATCACCTAAAGCAAAAAATAATCTATATGGATTTAAGATGATATCAATCATTTTCTTAGAAGTTTCAACTCAAAAGGGAGAAAGAGATGTTGATGTAGTATTATCAAAAGTGACTCTGTGCAACAACCAAGATGGGTAAAATGGTAACTTAGTAAATGTTTCCAAAAATGACCTTTCGGGTCATTACATTATCTACCACTTAAACCATGTTCGTCCTCGAACATATGGAAGAAGAAGGAAGAATAGACAACGTTATCAAAGCTCAGTTATGACCTACCAGTCAGTATTCGTCTTTTCAAGTGAGCTCTTCCTTAAGACCATTTCATCAAGATTAGCTACTAACCATTGAACTCAATCTAAACTGAAACACTCTGGTCCATAACATAATCACCATGATGATTTTTTTCCAGATAACCACAATCAAATTCTGAACAATACCACCTACCACCATAAGTGAAATTGAACTAACCACCCCATACTTATAATGCACAAATCATGATAGATTTTATTAAGATTCCCTTTCACAATACAATCTTTTTACGAGTTTAATTATAAAAATTTAACTTTAGATATTGAGTATTCATTAAGGGAGAATCAAACTTATCTAATCAATAGAAGGAAATGATCAAGTAAACACCCAACAAGAGATACACTTAAAATGTAGAACCTCTAACAACACTCTTAGACAATTATAACTCTTCATAGCTCTTACATAAGTTGTCAAAAACAAAGTCGTGCATGCAGAATCATTAGTATACTTTCACTATCCTAAACAACACCAGATCTTCCATAATTGAAATATCTAAAAAAGGATGCCACCCTACTAGGAGAAAAATCATTGGATCGGTACACCCCGATCCACCACTAGGAATTCACCCATAGAAGCGAAAACACACATGAACGTAGAAAGTGAATCATACTCTAAACCATGTCAAGTATGAAGTAGTTGGTTACATAAGAATATACATAAGTAAGGCCGAACAATAGAAGATAATCCTTCTATAGGACCCATATAAATAAATTTTCATTCATATGACTGTATATCAATTTTTGGCCACCCACTATCAACAAGTCTGATCCCCATCACAACATCACAAATACTCGATTTATCAAACCCCACATATTCATCCCAGTACTCCATTGAAGTTAACACTCTTAATACCAACTAACGTCATAACTACACCAACCGTTCACTTTACTCTCAATTTGTCACTAGTACCAAAGTCTCCATAAAAAACACATTGTAGCCACAAGTAAAATATGGCTCTCTCTTTCTATTTAAGCATTACATGACATATATGAGTCACACCTAATATTGATAACACTACTTCCTAAATATAAAAGTACTTAACCATCGAGATACAATGATTGAATCACACACAATATAATCTTCCTGTAATTTTTCAGATACCAAATTTCAACTAATATTAAAAACCATCATATACTTCATACCAACACTTAAGAAATTCTTGGTCGCTCCAATAATTTGGTATACTGTAAGATCATAAACTCTACTCACTATTAAATGCCTATGTAACACATCATTAAAGAATCAAAAGTAGTTTCAATTCTTTCGAAATCCACATTAATGATGTAAAACTATAGGTCCACACCATCAATCATCAATAAGTTAGCTATCATAATTGAACAATCTAGCGTGACATAACGATATAGAATCTTCAACATATCTTTCCTTTTCACCCAAACAAAAATTTGATCTACAGAATAGTAGATAAATATCTATTATTAAATTGGACCGAACTAGTTCACATCCCATAGTCATATCTAAACTCTTAGGAAAAATTCAATAAATCCTTCAACTACAAACAAAAGCTTATATGAGAGGTTTTATTCCTTCATCTTTTTTAAATTCTTTTCATAAGACAATTTCAAATACCTTGAACCCTTAGATATACTAAACTCTTGTTTCTTCCATTGAATAACTAATCAATCTTATCATTTGATGGATAAAAGAAGAAAGTATCGGAGAAACAACAATTTTTATAAGTTACCCGGTAAAGGTCGGTACAACTTGTTATACAAAAGGCACCATTCTTAACAAAGAGTCCATGAAAAGGGTCAGCTTAACCACTAGGCCACTAAACCGTTGCTTGGAGCCTCATATCCCCCCCCCCCATTTTTTAGAAAAATACTTACACATATTACTTAAAATTATATGTATGTTTAATTTTTTTTTAAATAAATATGTAAGAAGTATAAAAAAGAAGAGCAAAACAGTCGTTGGTTTTATCAAGTGGGAAATTTTGTTTTCTTATTTATCTCCAAACAATTTGAAATTATATCATTATTTACCTTATACTCATCTTTTTTTATTCTCTATTTTATTATTTTTATTTTCAATGTTGAACTCTCTCCTAAAAAATTAATTTATTGTTTCTTACATGTCAAAAAAGAACAAAATTTGCTTTTGAGTGTCTTCTTCAAAATCTTAAGAACTGCAACCACCAATCATTATATTAAATGAACGTAAGACTATTTCAATATTATTATATCAACTCATCAAATTCGTGAGTTAGGTTTTATCATTCTAACTTAATTTTATATTTTTTCTTTATTAGTTTTGCTATTGTTTATATTCTTAATTAGTAAGTATATATATATTCTCGTTTTATTTATTATAAACAGAAATAATACAAGTACAACATAATGATTTAATGAAAATACTCAATCAAATAAAAATACTTACTTCTTTTCCAATGCTTATATTGCTTATGGAATAATGTTAACAATTTCAGTAACTATTGTCTCAGACGAAATTTTTCGGAACTAAAATTAATAAAATCTTATCTAAGACCAACATTGTGTGATTGAATGTATTAGCTATATCATCAATTGAAAGAAATTACTAAAACAATTATTAGGAAACAATAATTAATGACTTCATATATAAAAAGACAAGAAAAATAGATTTTAAATAAAGGCCAAACTCATAAACAAATCCCTAAACTTGTTGAGTTTTTTATTCAGTACCACAACTACGTCATTTTCCTTTTGAATGATTGAACAACCCATAAGTTGTTCATTTTAAATTCTATTGGCTGATTTTGACCGGTTTTTTTAATTGTAAATATCTTCAATTGTGTTCGTATTATAATGATTTTGATTGAAAGAATTAAATAAACTGTGTGTTAGTCTCATTTGTTTTGTAATGTGTTCAAATGACTTGAAGTAAATCACAATTGTTCTGGAACAATATGTGTATCCTTTATCAATACCCCTCACAAAATTTGAATCCACTATTAGCCATCGCTTTTTAAAAGGAACAAATTATGGATGATTAAATAGGGAAATAACATAGTTGAGCTACTTGAGGGGGGAAATCTAACAAGTTTAGAGATCTGTTTATGTGTTTGCTCTTAAATATATATATAGTACATGATTAAATAAAAAAAATAATAGGGCTCCTATTTAAGGTTTGGCTTTAGGCCCCCAATTTTGTTGAATCGACCCTGAATACAAGTGTAACATAATGATTTAATGAAAATACTCAATCAAATAAATATACTTGATTCTTTTCCTAATGCTTATATTGCTTATAGAATAATGTTAACAATTTCAGTAACTATTGTTGTAGGAAAAAACAGAGGTTCTTTAGATACAAAACTTAGGGCTGCATAAAGAAGATGAAGAAAATACTTTGAAGACGTGCATGCTTTATTAACTTGAAATATCTGCCTTTATAGGCTTACAGACTTAGGAAGATAATCTCTCCAGTAAAATATTCAATCAGTAACTTAGAAATTTAGACTCTTTTTTTTAATCAATTCTCAACACTCCCCCTTGATTCAAAATCACATACTCCAAGGCATAAAATAAAGTAAATTAATTGTGCTTTGCCTAAGGATGTGCTTTATTAAGAATGTCTGCCACTTGTTCTTCTGTGCTACAACTCTTCAACTCAATCACCCCTTCTGCAACCAAATAACCAATGAAATAATGCTCAATATCTATGTGTTTTGATCATCCATGACAAACAACATTTTTCTCCAGTGCAATTGCTGAAAATTATCACAAAAAATCTTTGTTGCTCCCTTTTTTTCTTGGTGAAGATCAACAAGTAATTGCCTCAGCCACAACACTTGACATGTTGAAGATGCTTCTGCAATATATTCATCCTCGAAAGAAGACAATGTTGTTGTTGATTGTTTGTTTGAGCTCCAAGTAATAGCTACAAAACCAAGAGTTAAAAGGTTCCCAGAAACACTCTTTCTATAGTTCACATTCTGTGCCCAATCACTATCTGAAAAACCATAGGGATTAAAATTAGTACTTTGAAAGTACCATAGTCCAAATCATGTAGTCCCAACAACATAGATCAAGACTCTTTAAGCTTCTCCAAGATGATGATTTGAAGGCCTATGCATAAACCTTGAATAAATTCCAATACAAAATGATATATCACGATGAGTGTGCGTCAAATAAATTAAGCCTCCAACTAAATTTCTAGAATAACTTCCTTCAGCTTTTTCAATACCATCATCAAGTTGCAGCTTCTCATTTACAATCGTAGGAGTAGCCACTGTTTTGCAGTTAAGAATGTTAAATATTTTCAAAATATAAGTGGCATACTTCCTATGACATATGAAAATTCCATGTTCTTCCTGCTTCACTTCAAGTCCAAGAAAATAATGCAACACTCCCAAATCCGTCATTTCAAATGTTTTCATCATAGAATATTTGAAATCACATACAAGAGAGTAAGATGAACCCATATAGATCATATCATCAACATACAGACACACCAACAATAAATCATTTTTTCCATATTTCTTCACATATAAAGTTGTCTCATTCCTACATCTTTCAAAACCATTTTCTCTGAAATGTGAATCGATTTTGTTGTACCATGCGCGAGGAGCTTGTTTTAACCTATAGAGTGCTTTCCTTACTTGTATACTTTGTTCTCCTATCCTTTCTCCACATAACAATCTGGTTGTGTTACGTACACTTCTTCTTCCAAATCACCATTAAGAAATGCAGACTTAACATCAAATTGATAAACCTTCCACTTTAATTGTACATCCAAAGCTAAAAGGATTATTACTATTTCAGAGCGAGCAACTGGAGATAATGTTTTGTCAAAGTCAATGCCTTGTTGTTGTGAATATCCTTTTGTAACCCATCTGGCTTTGTGTTCCTACACACTTCCGTCAACATGATACTTTGTCTTGAACACCCATTTGACTCCTCTAACATTTTTTCCATCCGGAAGGTCCACCAAATCCCATGTATTATTTTTCCTTATTGCCATAAGCTCTTCTTCCATTGCACACCTCCATTCAATTTTTGTTGAAGCTTCTTGAAAGCTAGTTGGGTCTGCGCCAAATTGAGCAAAGGTACATGTTCCATAAAAATCTGAAAGTGATCTGAAATTTTGTGGAGGAGTTTCACTGGAACCTTTTGAGTCAAGTACCATCAATGTTGGTCTGGTACACCTTGGACTTTAGTTTCTGAGGTTTCCTGAAGAGTGGCTTGGTGTATTAGTAAGAGATGGTCTATTAGCAAGAGATTGGCTTACTTCTTCACTAGGAAAGGCTTTATCTTCCACAGTAACTTGTGAACTTTTATTGTTACTGTCCCATTTCCAGCAAGTGTTATCATTAAATACAATGTCTCTCCTAATAATCACCTTATCAATTGTGGAATTACACAATCAAAAATCCTTAGATTCAGAACAGTATCCGAAAAAGATGCATTTTTCAGATTTTTCATCAAGTGTTTCTACGATGTTGTGAATTTATTAGAGCATATGCAATACAACCAAAAATTCTCAAATGACTTACCACGACTTTCTACCTTTCCAGATTTCAAAAATTGTTTGACCCATGAATGCTTTGGTCGGAGAGATATTAAGCAAATAAACAGCAATATGAACAGCCTCAGCCCAAAACTGATTTGGAAGATCTTTACTCTTTAACATGCTCATGGCCATCTCTATTACAGTTTGGTTCTTCCGCTCAGCAATCCCATTTTGCTCCAGAGTGTAAGGTGTAGTCAATTCCCTGTGAATTCCTTTTTCTTCACAAAATAACTTGAATTCTTGTGATAAGAACTCACCTCCTCTGTCAGTACACAGAATTTTAACTTTGTTGCCAACTTGGTTTTCAACCAACCCCTTGAATTTTTTGAAGCTTGAAAAAGTTTCTGATTTGAGCTTCAAAAAATATACCCAACTCATCCGACTGTACTCATCAGTTAGTAACAAATATCGAGAACCAGGAAGAGATTATGTGTTCATAGGACCACACAAATCTGCATGAAAATTTTTTGGACAGCTAGTAGCTCTTAAAGATCTTCCAACAGAAGAAGAATATCAATGTTGTTTGTCATATATACAACCTTCACATGTATTTTCAACTGATCCTACATTTGGCAAACCATGAACCATTTTATTTTGACTTAGCAATCTCAATCCATTCATATTCAAGTGTCCATAATGCAAATGCCACAACTTAGATTCGTCAAGATTTTCTCACTAACTTTCAAGGCTTGTTAAACTTTTGAAACTTCAAATGGAAACATTTTATTATCTTTAGTGTGAACATTTGCCAAGATTTGATCAGATTTCTTGTTCTTAATAACACATGAGTCATCATCAAACAAGACAGAGAACCCACAACTCAACAATTGCCCAAAACACTTAGTAAGTTATGTTCCAAACTAGGAGCAAATAAGTTTTACTTTACCTTGGCTAGTCTGTACAACAATAGTACCTTCACCTTCAACTTGAATCTCCTTCTATAACAAAACAAATTCGCCTCTTTTTTGTCTCATCTAACTCTTTAAATCCTTTTCTTCCACCAGTCATCTGATGGGAGCATCAACTATCCACAAACCAAACATCAGTTTAGTAACCTATTGTGGTAGAGCTAGCCATGAAAAGCACGCTTTCTTATTCTTCTTCTTTGATATAAATAGTTTGATCATTTTTATACAAATAGTTAGCTTATAAATGGACAAGCCTATGACAATTGTAACACTACACTCCACTTCTTTGACTATTTGTCCACCCAGATTGGCTTCTGTCTCTACCACATCCTCTGCCACGTCCTCTAGTTCCGTGTTCTAACGAATTCTCATTTTGAATTGGATGCTCTTCCTTCAATTGAAATTCTTGTTCTTCAGTTCTCTCTATTGAATTATTTATCCGTGACTCATGAGATTGCAAAGAACACATTACTTCATCAAATGAAAACTTAGAAAAGTCTTTTGATTCATCTAACGCTGAAACCACGTGATCAAACTTTGGAGGTAAACTTCTTAAAACTTTTGAAACTACAATTTTATCATCTATCTCTTCATCGTATGAATTCATTTGATTTACAATTCCACTAACTCTTGATAGGAAGTCTTGCAGAGGTTCGTTGTTTTTCATGATCCATATTTCAAAATTACGACTAAGAGATTGTAGTTTTATAGTGATTACCTTTGAGGAAACTTGAAACTCAGTCTTATAAATCAGCCAAACATCTCTTGAGGTAGTAGCTGCTGCAATTCTTGAGAAGATTGTCTCATGAATGACTTGTTGAATAAACAACAAAGTTTTTGCATCCTTCTTTCTAATTTCTTTTAATCTATTCGCTTCCTCTGCATTCGACTCTGCTACATCAGTGAACCATCTTCGATCAAGTCCCACAAATGTTGAGACCTAAACAAGGTGTTCATATTGATGCTTCAAAACACATACTTCTCACCATTGAAGATGGGCATGAGGGGCTGTGAAGAAGAGGATATACCATTTACTGCCATAGTTTTTTTTCCTTCTTATATTCTCTGCCTGATTGTTTCTTATCTCTTTATCGCCAATTAAATCACCGAACGCTTTCTCTGATACCACAATGTAGGGAAAACAATGGTTTTTATCTACAAAACTTAGAGATACACAAAGAATATGAAGGATATACTCTGAAGAAGTGCATACTTTATTAAGTGGAAATATCTGCCTTGATGGGCCTACAGACTAGGAAGATAATATGTCCACGACTTCCACTTGACTAGAAACTAGGAAAATTCCAGGAAAATAGCAACCAAATAACAACCTCACAAACACTCTTTCAACTCTAGTGAAAAACTTATTCAAACGTACAGTGAATAATCAATTAGTAACTTAATAATTTAGATTCTTTATTTTTTAATCAATTCTCAACAATTGCCTCGGCGGAAAGAAGTTTTTTAAAACCAAAATTGATAAAATCTTATCTAAGATCAACAATGTGAGATTGAATGTATTAGCTTTATCATCAATTGAAAAGGATTTACTAAAACAATTATTAGAAAATACTAATCAATGACTGTCTATCTAAAAACACAATAAAAATAGATTTTAAATAAAGGAAAACTCATAAACAAATCACTGAACTTGTTGGTTTTTCCCTTTAGGTACATCAACTACGCCATTTTTCTTTGAATCATTGAACTACCCATAATTTGTTCATTATAAGCTCTATTGGCTTATTTTGATCAATTTCTTTTAATTGTAAATGTCTTCAATTGTGTTTGTATTGTAATGACTTGGATTGAAGGAATGAAAAAACAATGCTTGTTAGTCTTTTGGTTTATAATGTGTTCAAATGACTTGAAGTAAAACACAATTATTCTAGAACAACATGTGTATCCTCTATCGATATCCCTCACAAAATTTGATTCCACTATCATCCATCAGTGTATAAAAGAAACAAATTATGGATGATTCAATAGGGAAATAACATAGTTGAGGTACTTGAGGGGAAAATCCAACAAGATTAGGGATCTATTTATGTGTTTGCCCTTAAATATATAAATAGTACATGATTAAATAAAAATAATAATAGGGACCCTATTTAAGGTTTGGCTTTAGGCCCTCAATTTTGTTGAGTCGGACCTAGGTCCATCTATTACACCAACTATCGTCATTTCTACGTCTACGACTTGATAACACGTGGAATATCATTATCTCTACCTTTCCCACATGTTAGCAAGAGAAAGTGTCACAACATCCATGATTTAACATTAAATCGATAAATGTTTAATAAGCTTTTTGTTAGTGCGTTTTTGTTGATTTCCATCATGTTACTTCTTATACTTACTTTTTATATTCTTATGAATCTTCATGGTCAATTAATTTGTATTTAACTCCTCTGTTAGTCAACAAAACCTTTTAATCTTCTCATTGCCAACTTTTCAAAGTGGCTAAAGGCTCAATTCAATTGGATAAATGAAAATTTCCGTCCATAAATTGCCAGTTATATTAGTTACTAATAAATATGATTTTTTTAAATTTTTAAATATAACATTTTGCATAATAATATTTGGTTTATTCATAAATTGGACTATTATTGACATTATGCTTCCTGTTTTCTAATCACTATGTTTCTTTTTCATTTTATTGAAATGTTTTATTTGAGTTGAAGATTTAATAGGAATAATCTCTCTAGCTTATATGATAAGAGCAATTTACCTATACATGATTCATTTCAAATCTAGTTTATAAGATTACATTAGATATGCAATTATTGTTGAATCAACTTCATATATAAATGTGAGAATCAAAGGAAAGGTATGGTAAATTCAACTTGTCATTATTTTATTATATATTTTAATCTTTGCATTATTCTTCAAGTATAATGATATAAAGTAGTTTATATAGTTGATTCGTAAGTCACACAAGCTATAAATTATTTTTGTGAAATGGCACATGTAATATCATTATATAATTATTCATTAAATGTTGATAAAAAGATGAGAGTGATATAATTATCAATCAAATTAATTAAATCATGAAGGTTTAATAAAATAAAATAAAAATCTACTCCACCTCATCTAATTCTCTCTGCTCATAAATTATTTTTATTTTATATTTTTATTTTTCTTATTTTGTTTGAAATATGTAAATATATATGTTTAGAATTTTTTCCTACTTATGTATAGATCATATAAAAGAAATAAAAATGTTATTTAAAAAAGTTATGCTACGAGTAAAAAATATTTTTCTAAAAATGCACAACAAGTGTACACTATTTATTGTTTTTCGGTAAATAACATGTCCTCGACTAAATCACTTGTCCTTGACATTCCTTTTATTTTCTTTGTACTCTCTTCTAGGTATTTCATGTGTACACTATTTCTTGTTTTCAACAAATTACATGTTCTCGACTAAATCACTTGCCTTTGAGTACTTTTTTTTCTTTGTACTCTCTTCTAGGTCTTTCCATTTCTCCATTCTCATTTTTCCATGTCCCGGTAATCTTCACTCTGTTGGAATTCTGACCCTCAAATTTTTCTAAGAACAAGTATATTATATATGTTCCTTTGCAGATTACATCAGTTACGTTTTGTCAAACAAATAAAATAATGACACAATATTTTATCGCGAGAAAAGCCTAACTCATAAATGATAAAAACCACGACCTACACCTCCAGAGGATTTAACTCCACTTCAGTAAACTCTGAGCCCCAACAATAGATTACAAATATATGAAACCTTAAGAAATATAAACTCTATTTCCTAGCTAATAAATTATAAACAGTAATTACTAGCTACTCAGGACAACCCCTCCAAGACAACCCCTCCAAGACACCCCCCCCCCCCAGGTTTAACTCTTGTACCATCCGTCAAGTTTCTCAAACATGATAGACGAATCCTACATGCATACTTGATAGTAGTTAAAACTCTTTATTACAATCTTACAACATTTTTCTCATAAACTCGCAACACTCCCCGATAAATCTCAAAACTCTCTCAAATTATTGAACATGTTTTAATCTTCTCTCCATGTAAGTGCACAAAATTCTTCAATGAACTATTGCGGTATTTATAGACTTTGAAACTCTCCTAAGTCTTGTTAAACACAACTTAGTCTTCGCCACTTAAAATATCTTCTTTAAATCGAACTTGACTCGAAGTCCTTCTCACGTTAGGACTCCTCCTTGCATTTCTACTTCTTTCAGGCTTTTGTCTCCTTCTTTACTACTGCTTCCTAGTTTTTCTAGTTTTCCTATTTGATTAAGAAAATTATCTTTCTTGCGTACTCCTTTATAAAAGGAAGCTTTATATGTTGGTTGCTTATAAAAAAAGCAATACTTCAACATCTTTATAACTTCTAATTCGCGTGGTTGACATTCTCCTTATCCCAGTCAGTTTCGGTCTGAAAAGTAGATGTTGGAGCAACTGGTTCCTCTCATATATTTCCTCTATTTTTCAATTATCAAAATCTTTCTCGTTTTAACACACTCAAAATCTTAGGGGGCGAGGAATTATTTTGAAAGGGCAATTCTTTAGACGAGGAGTGTAACTTTAATTATCACTCTAACTTCGAAGCTTTTACTCCAATTGTTGCTGCAATTTTCGGGCATATATATAGTGGTTAATTGTTTTGATTTGCATTCATTTTTTTCTTTTACCCTTTTTGGTATTAAAAACTTTTGATTAAGATTTATGTATAGACTTTCAAAGTATTGATCTTTGATTGGGTTTGTGTATTGCAGTGACCAAAGGGGTAAAACGAAGATAGTTTTTTGTGTGTGTGAAACTCGTTCTCGATTTCTGATGTTGAAGTGGACTGATTTAAATTTCTAATTTCAATCTTTTTTTATTCTTTTTTATTTTTTAGTTTTATGTGTGAATATATGTAAATCACTTTGCCACAACTAAAATCAAATAAGGGGGTAACACTAAGAAGATGATATACCTAAAACATTAACTTTATTACTTTATTGTTATATCATGTTAAGAAAATAATAAATCTTGTACCGGTATTCTTTTTGTTAGGTGAATATATGAGTTCATTTTGTCATTTTCATTTCATAAATTTTTTGAAGACATTAATTTCTTAATGGGTAAATTAAGAATAGTAGAAGGAGACTACTAGAGAGTTCAATTTATTTATGCTTTTTGTTGAAGTAGCGTCAATATATGCTATATGAAGATACTTGTTGACACTTAATTTTGGCGCTCCACGATTCCATTAATTAGTAAGCTTCTTAAATATTGAACAATTGGAAATAATTGTTTTTGAAAATCAAAAATACTTTCAAGATTATCTTCCAAACACTTTTTGTCATTTTTCATATGGATTATATATCTTTATACTTAAAATATATAGATTTATAAAAATTTTCAATTGGAATAAATAGTTACAAAATCATTATACCAAAAATAGAGTTTCAATTAAATAAGCAACTTATTTTCTTTAAAACTGACAATTTAATTAAGATCCTTTCTTTTGAAATAGTTATTTTTATGTTGTTAAAGTTAAGAAGCTCGAGTAATTAGTTGACTTAATAATCTTTCTCATTTCTCTTTGAAACTCTCTTTAAGGGACTTTATTTGGACCATATTTGGACCATCAGATAACCTTTAACCTAAAATTTTGGCCCAAATTCTTTTAGCCCATTACACATTAAGAGACACAAGACCCGATTTGGGATTTGAAAATTTCCAGAGTCCCACATCATTTTCCCCTTTATTTCGACCCAAAGTTTGTCCTATATAAACCCCCTCACTCTTACTGTTCAGGGGAGGAGATTTTGGAGGTGACAAAAAGAACACCCCACTATGTTTTTGGGAGTTCTTATTTTCGTCATTGAAACTTTGTTGATTCGGGACTATTTTGAGTTTGAGTGGTGTTGGAATTCGTCCCGTCCAGGCTCTAGTTCCAATCGCTGCACAAAATCAGGTAACACTCATATTCCTTCCTTATTTGATGTGAAGTGTTGGGTTTAGTTTTTTTTTTAGAGATTATGAATACATATTTTAGTTACTAAATAAAGGTATTTAGATTTAACTTCATTGTTTAGCACTCATCGTTTGTTTTAGATCTTCTCTCTTGGTTTTATCTCAATGCTCAAGAATGGGATTTATTTTAGCTTAACATTTTGTGAATTAGGTGGTGTTTAACTAATTACATCAAGTTGTGTTATTTAGTCTTTTCACTCGCTTTTTTCGTTTATATGATCCTTGTCGAGAATCAGTGTTTAAATTTGTTTGAAATCCTTGATAGTATCCAAATTTAAGTAGTGATATTTATTCTTTGATTTTATCTTGATTTAATTATCTTGCCCTTCTTGTTTTACTTGAGAGATTTTCCTTTTGTGTCTTCCTTTAATTTGTGCAAGCTATGAAATATTTTCCTTGTGTGTCTTCCTTTAAGTCTTGCTAGCTGTGAAATTTGATTTTATTGATCAAATATTCACTTTCTTCTCTTGAAAAGATTTGCTCATGATTCACTTAATTCTTGCAATCATCTAGATTGAGTGTTTGTGCTATGTTGATGTATCTAGTTCCTTTCGCGCATCAAGTGAATAGTCAGTATATGTATTTGTCATTATTAAAACATTTGATTATGAGGTTAACACAATGTTGAGCGCACCTCGTTATGAGATTTGGTATATGAGCTATTACATTGTCTTTTCCTCTCTTTGGTGTATTTTATTAGTTATGACGTCTCAATTTCCACTTTTGTTTTTTGGATCTTTCTTCTACTGTGTAATTTTATCTTTTTACACTTTTCATTATGTTGTTTTTGCTTATTAAAATAAGTTATCAGCATTTGTTGAATTTCTCATAAATAACATCCTAAGACTCTACAAGATGAAAATAAAAAAAAAACTAGGACTCTACAAGACATTTCAATTTTAATCATTTGAATTCCTTAGTAACCATAATTGATATGTCATTAAGATGTTTCCTTTATAGCTTACCGTAAAAGGTAAAAATATTTCCTTATATTCATTGCTTTTAATGGTGAAGTGTGAAGCAAGGGTAATAAATAATTTCTCAAGAATTGTGTGTTTGAACAAATACAAAAATATTGGAATTGCAGGTTAGTTAATTGGTATGATTTGCATTAAATTTTCTTTTACTCTTTAGGGTTTGAAACGATATCTATTTTTCATTTATTTTTTTGAGGTGTTTAATGATTTTGATTAAGGTTTATATTTTGTGGATGATTGTCAAAATTTTGATCTTTGATTGGGTTTGCGAATGCAGTGACAAAAGGGGTCAAAAAAGATAGTTGTTTTTTTTCCATCTCTTTGTGAAACTTGATTCTGGTTTCCAATGTTAAAGGGGATTGACTTAAATTTCTAAAATCAATATTTTATTTTATTTTATTTTTTGGCTAAATCAAAAGGTAGGAATAAAATTTCATGTAAGATAAACTTTCGAATTCAAATGATTCTTCAGTATCACTATCATCTTCATTAAAAAATCGAAGAAACATAATAAGAAGTTGACTCTCAGATTTTGAGGATCCGAAAAGAGTGATAAATAACCAATAATTAAGGAACAAAAGAGTCAAAACACTACAAACCTACATGTCAAGATATTCCACATTTTGGAAACTTCGTATCAAGCAAAGAGCATATGAAAGTTTATATGATTATACCAATAAAATATCGGGCAGATAAATTTTTTTGACATTGTTAGGATTAAAGGGAAACCTTGTTGGTGCTTCATATTCTTCTTCAAAGTTAAAGAAAAATATGAATCACTAGTAAATCTTCCATTTATTCCTGATAGTATCAAATGATTTTATCTACCTAACGTTTTGTTGGTGAAATCAGATAAGCGTTCGTGTTTTCCTTCCTTGATAAGAAGCTTCCCAAACTTAGAATAATTTGATATGAATGTTTGTAGTACTTTAACTCTTTTTTTTGTTATAGGGATCATTTTTCGTACATTTTTTTGTTTCTCAATGATCTGAGAGTTGACTTCGTGTTATATTTTTAAGGTTTTCGATGAAGATGGTATATACTGATATCAAGAATCACTTGAACTCTAATTTTTATCAGACACGTCATTTGATCACCTCGAGGAAGTTAAGCTATAAAATTTTATGAAGAATGTCTGAGATGAAATTTATCAAGCTTTTTTTAGCCAACTCCCCGGTGTTGGACAAAACGCTAATAGATCGACAGTTTGTTGATCAAGAACTTCTTGACACAAGATTATAATTTTTCATTGAGATCTCAAATTTTTTTCGTGTGCATCACCTAAAGCCAAAATTGTCTACATAGATTTATGTTGATCTCAATCTTTTGCTTAGTTTAAACTCAAAAGGGAGAAAAAGATGTTGATTTAGTATTACATATATGTGTAATGACCCGGAAGATCATTTTACAAAATAACCGTATTACCCATCTCTGTAGTTGCCCAGAGTCACTTTCGATCAATTTGTGAAGTTGAGTTGGAAAATTTTGAGCTATTTGTTAATTACGATTGTTTAATTTACAGGTGTTTTAAAATAATCAATTTTAGTTAGTAGCTAATGGATAAGTACATACTTTATTTAAAAATTTAATATTATTTGGCACAAATCTATTGAAATTTATAAATAGGGTTAATTAATTATATACAAAATCACTCAAGAAGCGAAAGGAGTATAGTGAGAAAAATATATGTGCGACACTGACAAGAGGAAAACGACCTCCCGGTAAGTAAATATTCAAGTTTTATGCTTTCTTATCTTATTTCCGCAAATCAGTAACATTGTATATGTGCGTAAATAATATAAGAAGGCATAAATTGCTAAGATTTGCTTACCGCGAGGTCGTTTTCCTCTTGTAAATGCCGAACGAATATTTTTCTCCCCTATACTCCTCTCGCTTCTAAAGTAATTTTATAAATAATTGTTTAACCTTATTTCTTTAATTTAATATATTTGTGCCAAATAGTATTGTATTTTCAAATAAAGTATGAGCTTAGCATGTAAGGTCTCTCCAAATGAAGTTAGGTGCCTAGAGACTCACATGTGCTTAAAAATGCTTAAAATGTTAAACAAGTGTTTACAGTATGCATACTTTATTTGAATTTATTTGGAGGTCAAATATCCAAGAACATCCTAGACGTTCGAAAGTTAAACCTTGGACGTGCTTGAATGTTCTAGTGTGCGTTTGCACGGGTGTTGTTTGGTTCTCAAATTTATAGGAAATGTTCCTAACATGTATTTAATCGTATTTAGGGTCGAAACATCCAGGCAAAACTTCTCAAGGACCTCCCTAGGGGTCCTTGAGGAGGACCCAATCTTGGGCTAACAAGTTTCCCTAAGGCAGCAGCGAGTTGCTCTTAGGTGAAACATGTCCGCATTGAGGACTAGCGTGTCCCTAGACCAAAATTTTGGTCCTCATTTCGGACACAACACAGAGTCTACAGTTCAATGATTTGATTCCAAAAATCATGTGAGAAAATCTCCACGTTGCGGACTTGCTCCCCGACGAAAATTAAGAAAATGAAAGTAAAGTTTGACATGTCTAATAGTACAAATAACTATGGGGGTGTTTTGGTAATATTGGGATATGGTTATAAACAGTTTTAGGACTTATTTAACCCCTTTCCCAAGTCAAAACCCCAACACCCAATAAGAAAATCAAAATTCTAAAAGCTTTATTCTCTTCCAAATTCTCTAAGGGCTGGATTTTCATAGTTTCTTCTCAAATTTTTCAGATGGGTCTTCAATAAATAATGTATGGTGATCCTTAATCCCTAGTTATCCATTCATCTAAGGAGTTCAATCAAGGATTCTCAAAAGTTATTCAATGATCGAAATTCCCAATTTTTAATCTATCCATGGGTTCATTGTCGAATAGATTTCAAAAGCATTCTAATGAGGAATTTATGATTAATAAATGATTTAAATATGAATTTCAATCCAATTCCTTAAAGAACCCATGATCTTCCTAATTTCTTAAATTGGTCTATGATATGGGTCTTGTGATCTTGACTCTATGTTGATTGAATTATGTGTCAATTATGTTGAATTACCTATTACTATTATTATTCATGTGAATTGTATATGATTTTTTGATGAGTGGTCAATGATAATAAAGGTTTAGGGATTGGCTAAATTGATCTATATTCCTCTACTTTCTACAGACTTGATGAATTGGTGTATCGAATGTGATCTTGAAATTATGATGTTTGAAGTATGATTTCGTCTATGTAATGGTACCTTTAGCTATTTTTTTATTCATTATTTTATGTTAAATTATGAGAATTTATCAATGATGATCAAAGCTTGGAAGAATTGTAAGTTGGCCCTATTCTCCCTTCATTTCTATAGAATTGCTAGATGCTTGGCCTTGTATGAAATTATGTGGTATGGTCCACTGATGGTGTCGGTGAACCTTATTGTCATTATATATGTGATGTAATCATGGACTTGAAGGCAATTGTGTTATATATGTGTGGTAATGATGATTATACAATGTGAAGCTATATGCCTAGTCTTCCAATGCTAGTTCATGAACTTGGTTACATTGATGATGTGATGTTAACTGAATGAAGTTGTTAGGGTTAGGTTTGGTCTATGTGCTTCCATTGATGAAGTCCTAATGGTGATTGACCCATACATATGTACCCCTACATGAATGTGATATTAGACAATGTTAGGAGTATTGAATGCAAATGTTGAAGTGTTTTGTCTCCTATAGTATTATGTGGTGTGTGGTCTATGATTGAATGTACATTTTGGTCTAAGAGGGTTGCTGCATCAATGTGTTGTTGATATTTATTATGTGATCATGTTGACAAATGTATACACATTTACACCTCATGCATGCTTACATGTAGTATAAGTTTATGGTGTCTAATGAAAGGGTATTCTCATATGCACTTGTGTTTACTACTATGCATGTAAAGTATATATCCATGAAGAATGAAATGTATCTTAACTAGGATGACCTGATAGGTACATTAGTATGGAAAAGGGTATGGTACCTTGTCTATGCATTGCACATGTGTGCCTAGATGGAACACTTCGTAGGTTTGTTATCTATGTACATGAATATAAATGCATGATTAAGCTATGAACATGTCTTATACATCAAGAAGTGAAGTATGAACATGTGTGGTCTAAGGATGTTTATGTGAAAGGTTTCCTCATATATATGAACACACACACATTAAACATGTGAATTATGCATGTATGATAATCTAGTCGATATAGGGGATCTTGAAAGGTGTTATCAAAGGTATCCTAAAGTATATAGTGCTTGAATGTGCTATGTCCATGTGAAAGGTCTTCTCACATGATTTAGGATGATGAACTCTCATCTATGACCTATGGTCTAAGCATATGGGGAATCAATCTCCTTAAGCCTATTTTTCTGAAGTAATGTTAATAAAGGTTTCTCAATGAAGGGAACTTAGCTTAGCACCGAATGAACTTGACCAAATGAGAGAGAGTTTCCCCTTCCCAATGATGAAGGATTGTTCACCAATGGATTCTCATAAGATGTTGACTTTCCTTGAACGAAGATTTTACCTATGGATCCACATGAGGTGTTGACTCTCCTTGGAGGAAGATTCACCCAGGGTCTCTCATGAGATGATGACTCCAATTCTAATGGGCATGGAGGGTCAAATACACATCTCTTAGTTCCATAAACTATGCTTGCCCCATAGGATCTAGCAAGTGATATCACCTAATATGCTAGCATGATGTTAACGTTCTACTTTGGCAAGGTAGAGCACCTTTCCTTGGTGTAAGGTTTTACACCACCAAAATTCATGTTTAGCACCCATGGTCCTAGTGTCGGTTAAGGCTATAGTTTCCCTAAAGTAAAATGGACAATGAAAGTAAAGTATGGACCCTAACTAGGATAACCTAAGGAAAGTTTCTTAGTATAGGTGAGGGTATGAGACTTTGCCTATGCATTGCACAAGTAGCTTTTGAAGGGAGTTCTAGGAAGGTGTTCTAATGTATATGATAATGTTTATGTTCCTTATGCATAGCGTTGAAGTTTCATCTACTTATGGTGATGAAATTTATGATATGAGTTCTAATGAGTCGATATGATAAGGTCTTACCTTATATGCATAACGAGGGTCTTATTGACCATATGACAAAAGTCTTGCTTGGCATGTATGAATTTGTCTAAACTTGTCTTGTTGATGTATGAAGTACATGTTAAGGCTTGTAGTCTCTTTGTAGGTTAACTTAGTATGTGTGAGGTTATGGGACTTCACACGTACATTGCACTAGTAGACTTAAGATGAGATTAAGAGTAAGGTCTTATACCGTCTAAGTGAAGTGATGTTTATATATGCTATTGATTGACTAATGCCTCTTATGATGATATTTGTAAGTCTTGACTTATGTGTGGTCTTGTAATGAGTTCTTCTGTGTGATTCATATCGTATGTTGGGTCAAATGTGAAGAATGTGTCTTATAATATGTTATGCTTCTATGTATATATGTTTGATGATTAATGTAGGTTGTATGTAAGATTACCTTGTGGCTTTAAGGTAATTATTGAGTGTGGATAGTGTAATAGGATATTATCTATTCATTGCACCAAGCATCACTCGATAATCAAGCCATTGAAGTAAAGAAAGCTCACTGTAAAGAGAAAAAGAGGTTATTGTAAGTTACTGTAAAGTGGTCCTAAATGTGACTTAAAAGTAATCTGTGATTTAATGCAATATTATGACTATTGTATATTCCTAAATGAAGTATGTGGATTGTATGATGCTTGATGTATCGATTTTTATAAAGTTTTCACAAAAAGGCATGATGCATGGTTTCAAAGTAAAATGTCCCCTTCTAAATGCATGTTTTTGCATGATTGTCATACTTAGTGAATTCTTGTACTAACACCATTCTTCTGTTCCATTTTACACAGTGTAGGTTATGGATGCTTAAAGGATGTCTCTAAAGTGAAGGATAGATATGTGTTTCCCAAGCTCAAGAAAGGCGTCCTTATGTTCCAAGGATTTCCTATCTCAAGTTTATATTCAATATATTGTAATAGCTTAAATATTATGTTATTTTGTTAAAAAGTGGTGTCCATATTCTACTATATTGATGTTGAGTCTTAGATGGAAAAGGAGACTTAGAGTCTAAATATGTACTATGACTTATATATATATATATATATATATATATATATATATATATATATAGGAAGTGATGTTCTAGCATCTCATGTACTATAAAAAGTTTTAAATTTTCTTCTAAATTTACTATGACAATGCGATAAATGATATTTATGGCCTTGTATAGGGCTTTCGAGATGTCAAGTACGCCATTTTACATCAAGGGGGTGCTCCCCGGTCAGGACATAGCCATTAGCTACTAACTAAAACTAATTATTTTTAAACACCCATTAATTAAAAAATTGTAATTAACAAATATTTCAAAATTTATCTACCCAACTTCACAAATATATATATATATATATATATATATATATATATATATATGTATGTATGTATGTATGTATGTATATATAGATATATATATTCTCGTTTTAGTTAATATTAAGAGAAATAATACAGGTACAACATAATGATTTAATGAAAATACTCAATCAAATAAAATTACTTGATTCTTTTCCTAATGCTTATATTGCGTATAGAATAATGTTAACAATTTCAGTAACTATTGCATCGGCTGAAAGAAGTTTTTCGAAACTAAAATTTATAAAATCTTATCTAAGATCAACAATGTGAGATTGAATGAAATAACTATATCATCAATTTAAAAGGAATTACTTAAACAGTCATTAGAAAACAATAATTAATGACTTCATATCTATAAAGACAAAAAAAATAAATTTTAAATAAAGGTCAAATACATAATCTAATCCCTAAAGTTGCTGGGGTTTTCCCCATTTCTCAACTACGTCATTGTTCTTTTGAATCATTGAATCACCTATAATTTGTTCATTTTAAACTCTATTGGCTGATTTTGATAGGATTTTTTGAAATTGTAAATGTCTTTGATTGTGTTTGTATTGGAATGACTTTGATTGAAGGAATGAAAAGAAACTGTGTGTTAAACTTATTTGTTTTTATAATATATTTAAATGACTTGAAGTAAAACACAATTATTCTAAAACATGTATATCTTCTATCGATACCCCTAACAAAATCTAATTTCACTATCAGCCATCGTGTTTAAAAGGAACAAATTATGAATGATTCAATAGGGAAATAGCATAGTTGAGCTACTTGAGGGGGAAAATCCAACAAGTTCAGGGATATATATATATATATATATATAGAACATGATTAAATAAAAAAATTAATGGGGCCCCAGTTTAAGGTGTGACTTGAGGCCCCCAATTTTGTTGAGTCGGCCCTAAGTCCATCTACTACATCAACGATCGTCATATTGATATACCGTGGTTTCACGGTATTATTAATACATTTCCTTAAGTTTAGTGTGTCCAAAATCCTTGTTGTGCTAATTTTTATATAAGTTTCTGTTTATTTTGCAGGAAATCTGTCCAAAGCTGAGTGCGGAGATTTTGAGCGAAAAATGTAGAAGAGACCACCTACGGAGCTTATGAAGGTACGTCGTGCTTGTGACGGTCCATAGGTGGAAGCGTAGTGAAGCTGCTGAAGGAAGATGGGGAAGTCTGACCAAGTGTGGGGTTACGAAGCTTGTGACGGTCCGTCGTGTTTATGACGGTCCGTCCTGCAGGTTCGTCATAAAGTTCAGAGAAGTGATCCTAGTACCCATATTTCAAGATTTGAAGTGTTTTGAAACGAAGGCCCTCGACGGACCGTTGTGCCTATGACGGTCTGTCATACTTGCGGTCGAGGGTAATGAAGAAGAGCAGCAGAAAAATTGCATAAGTATGGGACGAAGGATTCCATGACGGTCCGTCGTGACCACGACGATCCGTCGCGAGGTCCGTCGACCCAGCCGCGTTTTGGCAGATTTCTAGCAAATAGAGTCCTTGTTTAATTAGGTTCTTATTTTTTTATAAATTGTTCGAAAAACCTCCTTTTTGAGGTTAGACTCTTAGATTGTTAAACTTCGTATTGGTAAACATTGTGTTGTGAGATTCTTGATAATCATTAGACTTTTTGTGAGATTATTGATTACTTTGAGATTCTTGCAAGTGATTTTTAGTGATTAATCAAGCAAAGTTTTGGATTTTACTCTTTCTCATTGAAGTAAGTACATGAACTCTTATTTAATATACTTGAATCTTGTGTTTATGGCTATGAGTAAAAAAATTCCATAACTAGGGTTGTGGGAACCATAGGCAAATAATGAGATAAACCCTAACTAAAATAACAATTCTAGAATAGTTTCTTGCATTTATTAATAATTCTTTCGCTTAGAAGTCTTTTTAACGGATGACCAACGTTAGAATTCGCCTTAATGCTACTTGTCGGACCAAGGAGGTAGATAATAGGAAAAGAATTATTAACATAGATTTAGTGTATACTATCTAACAGGCTAGTATTGATTGGTACGAGGTAATAACTTAGTCAAATATCGAATAGGATGCTTAATATGAGGTAAGGATAAGGGTTAGGATAGCAACACACGTAGCCGGACCGAGGTGCGGAGTGAGATTTTCTAGATGCCGGACCAAGGATTTAGAAATACATAACTTATCACTTTGCATGCAAGATACTAGGAAAGAATTGTTATAGTTAGAATTGTCAAGTTATGAACCTGTGGGGAACACGTAAACCCTAGTTACTTTGATTGATTGATTAAAATCCAACTGTCAACACTATTAAGTGTTTTTTTCAAGTTCGTTATTTATTTTCACTCATTTAGAAATCGAAACCCCCTTTTTATGTTTTTACTTTCCAAGGAAGTCATCGACCAAACAATAGTAATAACAGGTTGAAGTTAAGTCTAGACTATTTTCCTCGTGGGAACGATCCCAACCTCACTAGTTGGGTTATTTACATGACATGACCGCTTTACTTCTTATTTGAGAAGTAAGTTTGAGCGTATCACATATCTACGTCTAGGACTTGATAACACATAGAATATAATTATCTCTCCCTTGCCTACATGTTAGCAAGAGAAAGCGTCACAACATGCACTGGTTAACATTAAATCAATAAATTTTTCATTAGCTTTTTGTTAGTGCGTTTTTTTTTTTTTACATCATGTTAACTTCTTATAATTACTTTTTATATTCTTATGAATCTTCATGATTAATTAATTTTTATTTTTACTCCTCTCATAGTCAACAATAACTTTTACTCTTCTCATTGTCAACTTCCCAAAGTGGTTAAAGGCTTAATTCAATTGGATAAATGACAATTTTCCGTCCATAAATTGCCATTAATATTAGTTACTAATAAATATGATTATTTTTTTTAAATTTTAAATGTAACAGTTTGCATAATAATATTCTGTTATTCATCAATTTGACAACTATTGACATTATGCTTCCTTTTTTGTAATTACTACATTTCTTTTTTATTTTATTTTGAAATATTTTATTTGAAGATTTGACAGGAATAGTCCCTCTATCTTATAAGATAAAGAGTAAATTTACCTATACATGATTCTTTTCAAATCTAGCTTATGACATTATATTAGATATGCAATTATTGTTGAATCATCTTCACATATAAAAGTGAGAAATCAAAGAAAAGGTATATATGGTAATTTCAACTTGTCATTATTTTATTATACATTATAATCTTTTCATTATTCTTCAAGTACAATGGTATAAAGTAGTTTATATAGTTGTTTCTTAAATCACACGAGCCATAAATTATTTTTGTGAAATGGACATGTAATATCATTATATAATTATCCATTAAATGTTTATAAAAAGATGAGAGTAATCTAGTTATTAATCAAAAGAATTAAATCATGAAGGGTTTAATAAAATAAAATAAAAATCTACTCCACCTCATCTAATTCTCTCTGATCATAATTTATTTTTATTTTTATTTTTTTATATTTTTATTATTTTGTTTGAAATACTTAAATATATATGTTTAGAATTTTTTCCTACTTATGTATAGATTGTATAAAAGAAATAAAAATGTTATTTGATAAAGTTTTGCTGCGAGTAAAAAATACTTTTCTAAAAACGCACAACAAGTGTACACTATTTCTTGTTTTTCGGCAAATAACTTGTCCTCCACTAAATCACTTGTCCTTGACTACTTTTTTTTCCTTTGTACTATCTTCTAGATCATTCATGTGTATACTATTTCTTGTTTTCAACAAATCACATGTTCTCGACTAAATCACCTGTCCTTGACTACTTTTTTTTTTATTTCTACTCTCTTCTTGGTCTTTCCATTTCTCTATTCTCATTCTTCCATGTCCAAGAAATCTTCACTTTCTTGGAATTCTGACCCCCAATTTTGTCTAAGGAACATGTATATTCTATATGTTCCTTTGCAGATTAAAGCAATTACGTTTTTTAAAACAAATAAAATAAGGACAAATATTTTATCGCGAAAAAACCCAACTATAAAGGGTAAAAACCACAACCTAAACCTCTGTAGGATTTAACTTCACTTCATTAAACTCTGAGTCTCAACAAAAGATTGAAAACATATATAACCTTAGTATTTATAAACTCTAATTCCTAGCTAAGAAATTATAAACTATAATTCCTATCTACCCTAGACAAAAAAACCCTAGGTTTAAGTCGTCTACCATCTGTCAATTTTCTCAAACTTGTTAGAAGAATCCTACACACACACTTGATTGTAATAAAAAATCTTAATTACAATCTTACAACTTTTCGTCATAAACTCACAACACTCCCCAATAAATCTCAAAACTCTCTCAAACTCTTGATCATGTTTGAATCTTCTCTCTACGTAAGGGCATAAAATCTTCAATGAACTAGTGCGGTATTTATTGTAACACCCTGTAGCCAAATCAGACCAAAAATTAGTTTTTCAAAACAATCTGCAGGTGCTACCAACGGTGGCATCGACGGACCGTAGTCTGAACAACGGGTTGTCCTGCACAACCGTTAATCGGATCAGAAACTCCTCTAAATTTCAACTTTGAAAAATTGGTTATGTCTTGGACGACGAACAGACTTACGGTTCGTACGTCAAACGACAGTCCGTAGTCCGTGACAATTGATCAAGACTCCCTTCAAACACTCTCTGACAAGAGCTATGGATGACCAACATGGTTCGTAGGTGGACCTACAGTTCGTAGGTGGAAAATTTACAGTCAGTTAAAGGGAAATACAATTAGGTCAATTTAAATGATCATAAATTTCATCAAAAAATTAATTAGGTCTCTCATGACCTACCCACATATAGATAATATAATTATCTTTCCGTAGCCACCAACCTTGCTAAAATCAGAGCTCCGAGTAAAACGTTATGCCCATTTTAGTAAAGGACTGTCGAACAGGCCCTCATGAGGGACCCAACGACAGGGCGTCGGGCGCACGACGGGCCGTCCGTCCTGGCCGTCGTGAGGCCCGACAGCAACCTTCCCAGGGATCTTTTTGACCTTTCCCACTTTGTTTAAACCCTAAGTTACGTCCTTTTGACCCTAAATCATTACATTTTAGTTAGTTTAAGCCTAGAAACATAATTAATACATATACAAGTCAAATCATTAAATCAAAACATAGAAAATTAGAAGCAAGAGAGGAGAAAAAAGCTCAAGAAACCTAGTTCAAGAACGCCATAATCTCCAGCAGTTCCAGCCCCAAAACTTAAGTATTTTTTCGTGGATTTCATCACCAGGTATGTGGGATTTCACTAGTGGGTTCCTTTAACCCATTGGGTCCTTAGTTTCAGTTAGTTCTTGATTCTCTTATCATGATTAAACCTAGGGTTTCTAGAACTTTGATAGAACTTAATGAATTTATTAGTTTTATGTTCCAAATCAGATTATCATGTTTTTATTCAGTTTATTGCATGAATTTGAGAACCCTAGCTATGTATTTCTTTAGTTCTTGAATTACACATGCTAGGTCAGATATTTTAGACATTCCGATATACATGCCTCAGTTATAAATGCATAATTACCTGATTAATTGTTGCATTCTCAGTTTTCATGTTCAGTTTCAAGCTATCCAGTATTTAAAGAAATTCAAATATAATCAGTTAATTTACAGAATTCATTGGGAGTAGCATAATACCGAGTTGGACTAGGGTATAGCGTACCTAATAGTCCCATAACTACAAGCCAAGTAGGTTGTAACTCCCCCTCATTTGGCTATCAGCTTAGTGATCATGCCAGCATGTATTTATACCTTTGACGGGGTATATTGGGTCCTCTCGATGGGTCGTATACATCGGACTCCACATTTAGCTCATGTGGTTTTATTATCGATTATCAGTAGCTCCCACAGTTTAGTCAGACTCTCTGCATTGACCATTTATCAGTATTCCGTTTCAGCATCTTAAAAATTGCTCATTTCATCCAGTTAGCTTAGAAATCAGCACATCATGTTCAGATTATTATACTTGTTTTTGTGCTTGTTCAGTTATGTTTTATTTCAGTTTTACTCTATCCTACATGCTTACTGCCTTTCAAGTACTGACGCATATGTGCGCTACGTCTTCTCGTAATGTAGGTTCAGGTTCTTAGCATTCAGATCACGCATAGATTGATGTCCCGATCTCCAGTTCAGCAGATTCAGTGGTGAGTCCTCATTCTCCGAGGACAACATTCATTAGTTTCATTTCAGTCTTTAGTCATTTAATTTGAGTTTTTGCTAGATTTAGTTGGGGCCTGTCCTAGTATTTCTAATCTAGTTTAGAGGCTATTTACAGACATAGTTAGATTCAGCTTTGTATTGAGTTAATATTTCTTTTGTTTTAAACTCATTGTTTTCAAATATCTCAGTTATAGAATATGAGTATTCCCCATCTTTTCATTTTAAGTATGATTTAGCTTCGGCAACAGTTTATTATCTTTACTATGCTCATGATCATGCTTGCAGGGTTAGCTTCACTTGTGGTCCTAGGTTTCGTGTTCGCGTCTCAGGGGTAGCTCGAGGCGTGACAAAACTTTGTATCAGAGAACTAGGTTTAAGTGTCCTAGGATGTCTTAAGAGCCGCACTAAGTAGAGTCCTTTTCGTGGGTGTGAAGTGCACCACCTCTAATGTTAAGGAGTCTATGAAGTTTTTTAGGAAAAACTTCACTTTCTTGTTAATCTTATCGTGCGTAAGGTATGATCAAATTCCATTTTAACTTGACATTGTGCACTTAAGATCATTCCTTCTTGTAGATCTTAGGCATGGAATGTTAATGCACGCAATGCTAACACAGTTCCTTTAGTACTAGATAAGTAAGTTCAAATGCAGAGTTTTAGAATGCCAATTCAGCTTTTGGCTCAGAGTATGACCAACCAGAATAATCAGTAGGTTGTAGTTCCTACTAAAAGAAATGACCGATTAGTGGTAGCCAGAGTTTGTGATTTTGTTAGGATGAACACGCCTATGTTTTTAGGAACGCAAGTTGGTAAGGACCCACAGAAGTTCATTGATGAGGTCAAGAAAATATTTGGTATGATGTCAGTAACTGGTAGTAATAGTTGAGATTGGCATCTTACAAATTCAAGGATGTGACTCACATATGGTTCACTTAGTGGAAAGACAACAGACATGACTTGTTCTTTTATAACTCCGTATAGCAGTCCAAATAAGTATTAGTCCAGAAACTCTCTCAGAACCCTTATTAGTCTCTACTCCAGTCGATGACCCAGTTATAGCTAGATGGGTATACAAAAATTGCCCTATCACAGTCTCTCAGAAAGTCACCTCAGCAGATCTAGTAGAGTTAGAAATGGTAGACTTCAATGTCATTCTAGGCATGGATTGGTTACATTCATGTTATGCCTTAGTTTATTTCAGAACTAGAATTGTTCGATTTAAGTTTCCTGACGAACCAATCTTAAAATGGAAGGGTACTATCTCAGCGCCTATGGGTCGATTTATTTCTTACCTTAAGGCCAGAAAGATGATCTCAAAGGGTTATCTCTATCATCTAGTTCGTTTTAAGGATTCTAGCCTTGAAACCTCATCTCTTGAGTCAGTTCTAGTAGTCTGTGAATTTCTAAAAGTATTTCCAAAGATCTTCGCGGGGTTCCTCCCGAAAGGGAAATCGACTTTGGAAATGATCTCCTTCTAGATACCCAGCCTATTTCCGTTCCTCCTTACAGAATGGCTCCATCTGAGCTTAAGGAATTTAAAGAGAATTTGAAAGACCTTCTAGATAAGGGTTTCATCAGACCTAGTATTTCACCATGGGGTACACCAGTATTGACCTTGTTCAACTTCCTATAGTCATCAGAATGTGCATTGACTATAGGAAGTTGAACAAGGTCACAATCAAGAATAAATATCCCATCCCCAGGATTGATGACTTGTTTGACCAACTTCAGGGTGCTAGTCATTTCTCAAAGATAGACCTCAGATCGAGTTATCATCAGCTCAGTGTCAAAGATAGTGACATTCCAAAAACAACCGTCAAAACTCGGTATGGTCATTATGAATTTGTAGTTATGTCATTTGGACTAACCAATTCTCCTGAAGCTTTAATTTTATGGATTTGATAAACAGAATGTTCAACCAGTTATTACAGTTGTTCGTTATCGTGTTCATTGATGATATCCTCATTTACTCTAGGAGTGATGAAGAACATGCATGTCCATTGAGAGTTGTTTTGCACACTCTCAAAGATCTCCAGTTATTCGCTAAGTTTAGTAAATGTGAGTTTTGGTTGCAATCCGTTTCTTTACTTTGTTACATTGTATCTAGCGAAAGGATCTGTGTAGATTCATAAAAGATAGGCGCAATGAAACAATGGTCCAGACCTACCTCTGCTATAGATATCAATAGTTTCTTAGGTCTAGAAGGTTATTATAGAAGGTTCGTGGATGGATTTTCATCCATAGCCTCAACATTGACTAGGTTGACTCAGAAAATTGTCAAGTTCCAATAGTCAGATGATTTTGAGAATAGGTTCGTAGAATTGAAAACTAGATTAACTACAGCTCCTGTTTTGACTCTACAAGAGGGTTCAGATGGTTATGTGATCTATTACGATGCATCCAGAGTTGGCCTTGGTTGTGTGTTGATGCAAAAAGATAAGGTTATATCTTATGCCACTAGAAAACTTAAGGTGAATGAGAAGAATTATCCAACTCATGACCTCGAGCTTCCAGCAGTCGTGTTTGCACTCATGCTATGGAGACACTACTTGTATATTGTTCATGTAGATGTGTTCACCGATCATAAGAGCCTTCAGTATATGTTAACCCAGAAAGAGATGAATCTTCTCTAGAGGAGATTGCTTGAGTTGCTTAAGGATTATGATATGAGTGTGCATTATCATCATGGAAAGGTAAATGTAGTGGCCGATGCTCTTAGTAGATTATCTATGGGTAATGTAGCCCATGTTGAGGAAAAAAGAAAGGAGCTAGTGAAGGATGTTTACAGGCTTGCTCGCTTGGGAGTTCGCCTTATCAGCATATCAGACAGCGGTGTAACCGTTCTGAATGGGGAAGAATCGTCTTTTGTAGTGGAGGTTAAGGAAAAGCAAGAGAGTGATCCGATATTGCTTGAACTAAAGGGTGCAGTCAACAATCAGAGAGTGGAGGTTTTCTCCCAAGGGGGAGATGGTGTACTTCGCTACCAAGGTAGATTGTGTGTTCCTGATGTGGGAGAGTTGAGGCAGCATATTCTTGTAAAAGCTCATAACTCCAGGTATTCTATTCATCAAGGTGCCACTAAGATGTACTTTGATCTGCGGGAAGTATATTGGTAGAATGGCATGAAGAGGGATATAGAAGACTTTGTGAGTAAGTGCCCAATTGCCAGCAAGTCAAGGTAGAACATCAGACACCAAGAGGTATGACTCAAGAGATCGATATTCCTACTTGGAAGTGAGATGTGATCAATATGAATTTCATCACAGGGATAACTCGTACTCGCAGACAGCATGACTCAATTTGGGTGATAGTTGATAGGATGACTAAGTCTTCTCACTTTTTGGCGGTCAAGACTACATATTCGGTAGAGGACTATGCCAAGCTTTACCTTACTGAAATTGTGAGGTTGCATGGGTTTCTTTGTCTATCATCTCAAATAGAGGTCCTCAGTTTACCTCTCATTGCTGGAAGTCATTTCAAAAAGGTCTTGGTACTCAAGTTGAACTTAGTACAACATTCATCCACAGACGGATGGGCAGGAAGATTGTACCATTCTGAACTTAGAGGATATGTTGTGAGGTTGTGTGATCGATTTCAAAGGTAGTTGGGATGATCACCTTTCTCTTATTGAGTTTGCTTACAATAATAACTATCATTCCAGCATTCAGATTTCCACTTATGAGGCTTTATATTGGTGTAGATGTAGATCTCTTGTTGGTTGGTTTGAAGTGGGTGAAAAAGCTTTGATAGGGCCAGATTCAGTCCTTTATGCTATGGAGAAAGTGCAACTTATTAGAAACAGACTTAATACAGCCCAAAGTCGTCAGAAATCTTATCCAGATGTAAGGAGAAGGGAATAGAGTTCCAAGTTGACGATTGAGTTTTTCGGAAAGTCTCACCTATGAAAGGGATGATGAGATTTGAAAAGAAAGGGAAGCTCAGTCCTAGATATGTAGGCCCTTACAAGATCTTGAAAAGGATTGGCAAGGTGGCATATGAGTTACAGCTGCCAGAAAAATTAGCAGCAGTGCGTCCGGTCTTCCACATCTCACTCTTGAAGAAGTGCGTGGGTGACCCAGCCTCTATAGTGCCATTAGAGAGTGTGGCGGTAAAAGATAGTCTTTTTTATGAGAATGTACCAGTTGAGATTCTTGACTGTCAGGTTAGAAGGTTGAGAAACAAAGAAGTACTTGGGAAGCAAAAGCAGCCATGAAAGCCAAGTATCTTCACCTTTTTCCATCCGATTCCACTCCAGCTTGAGGTAATAGTTCCTCTTTAGTTTTATAGTCGTTCATGCATAAATTAAGTTTTAGAATCATGTTCCCTCAGTTTGTACTTTCACTTTTAGCGTAATTGCATGTACTCAGAACACAATTCAATCAGAACTCAGTTCTCAGTGTTTAGTAGTGGGGTTTGCATCTCTCTCCCTCTATTTCAACTAGTTTAGTCTTCATTCGAGGACGAATGTTCCAAAGGAGCAGATAATGTAGCACCCCGTGGCCAAAATAGACCAAAAATTAGTTTTTTCAGAAAAATCTGCAGGTGCTACCAATGGTGGCATCAACGGACCGTAGCCTGAACCACAGTCCGTCCTGCACAACCATCAATAGGATCAGAAACTCCCAAAAATTTCAACCTAGAAAAATTGGTTAAGTCTTGGACGACGGAGGGACTTACGGTCCGTACGTCAAAGGACGGTCTGTAGTCCATGACCGTCGATCAAGACTCCCTTCAACCACTTTCTGACAAGAGCTATTGATGACCAGCATGGTTCATAGGTGGATCTACGGTCCGTAGGAGGAAAATTTGGAGCTAGTTAAAGGGAAATGCAATTGGGTCAACTTAAAATGATCATAACTCTTAGGACAAAATTAATTAGGTCTCCAATGACCTACCCACAGATAGATAATTGAATTATATTTCCATAGCCACTGACCTTGCTAAATTCAGACCTCTGAGTAAAATGTTATGCCCATTTTAGTAAAGGCCTGTCGAACAGGCCTTCACGACGGACCCAACAACGGGGCGTCGGGCGAACGATGGACCGTCAGTCTTGGCCGCCGTGAGGCCCGACAACAACCTTCCCAGATGTCTTTTTGACCTTTCCCACTCTGTTTAAATCCTAAGTTACATCGTTTTGACCTTAAATCATCATATTTTAGTTAGTTTAATTCTAGAAACATAATTAAAACATATCCAAGTCAAATCATTAAATCAAAACCTACAAAATTAGAAGCAATAGAGAAGAAAAAAGCTCAAAAACTCAAGTTCAAGAACACCACAAGCTCCAGCAGTTCCAGCCCCGAAACATAAGTATTTTTTTCGTGAATTTCATCACCAGGTATGTGGGATTTCACTAATGGATTCCTTTCACCCATTGGATTCTTAGTTTCAGTTAGTTCTTGATTCTCTTATCATGATTAAACCTAGGGTTTCTAGAACTTTGATAGAACTTTATGAATTTATTAGTTTTATGTTCCAAATTAGATTATCATGTTTTTATTAAGTTTAATGCATGAATTTCAGAACCCTAGCTTTTTATTTCTTTAGTTCGTGAATTACACATTCTAGGTCAGATATTTCAGACACTTCAGATATACATGCTTCAGTTATAAATGCATAATTACCAGATTAATTGTTGCATTCAAAGTTTTCATATTCAGTTTCGAGTAAACTAGTATTCACAGAAATTCAGATATAATCAATTAATTTACAGAATTCATTGAGAGTAGAATAATATCGAGTTGGGCTAGGGTTTAGCGTATCTAATAGTCCTAGAACTACAAGTCAAGTAGGTTGTAAGTCCCCTCTGTGGGCATTCAGTTTAATGATCACGCCAGCATGTCTTTATACCTTTGGCAGGGTATATTGTCTCCTCTGATGGGGCGCATACATCGGACTTCACATTTAGCTCATGTAGTTTTATTATCGGTTATTAGTAGCTCCCGCAATTCAGTCAGACTCTCTGCATTAAATTTTTATCATTATATTCAGTATTCAGTTCCAACCTGTTATAAATTGGTCATTTCATCCAGTTAGCTCAGAAATCAGCACATCACGTTCAGATTATTATACTTCTTTTTGTGCTTGTTCAGTTATGTTTTATTTCAGCTTTACTCTATCCTACATGCTCAGTACCTTTCAAGTACTGACACATACGTGCGCTATATTTTCTCATGATGTAGGTTCAGGTTCTCAGCATCCAGATCACGCATAGATCGATTTCTCGATCTCCAGCAGATTCAGTGGTGAGTCCTCATTCTTTGAGGATAAAAGTCATGAGTTTTATTTCAGTCTTTAGTCATTTAGTTTCAGTTTTTGCTAGATTTAGCTGGGGCTTGTCCCAGTATTTCTAGTCTAGTTTATAGGTTATTACAAGACATAGTTAGATTCAGCTTAGTATTGAGTTAATATTTCTTTTGTATTAAACTCATTGTTTTCATATATCTCAGTTATAGAATATGAGTATTCCCCAGCTTTTCATTTTAAGTATGATTTAGCTTCCGCAATAGTTTATTATATTTAGTATGCTCATGATCATGCCGGCAGGGTTAACTTGGGATAACTTGTGGTCTAGGTTCCGTGTTCGCGTTTTGGGGGTAGCTCGGGGCATGACATTTATAGACTTTGAAACTCTCTTAAGTCTTGTTCAACAGAACTTAGTCTTCGCCACTTCAAAAAACTTATTTAAACCGAACTTGACTCAAACTCCTTCTTACGTTAGGACTTCTCCTTCCATTCTACTTTGAAAGGAAAAACTTCCGCGCAGTTTACCTTAACTGGATTAAAAAACTTTATTAATTGTTCATAAAAATATCAATGTTCATCATCAAATATTCTATAATTTGCTTAATTGATCAATTTGGTGTGTGTGTGGAAGAACCCAACACAGTACTATCTCACATACCTTAAAGAGATCACCCCCGACGAAATCAACGCAATGATTCTTGCCTTTCTTGAAGAATTCTGGATCTTCCACTTCTCTCCTCTTTTTCTGCAAGCCCTAAGTGTTCTCAACTATGCTAAAACTGAATTGGGACTTAGTTTTACTCCTAATATGCCCTTAAATTTCATTAGAAAATAGTAGGGTGAAAAGACTACTTACCCAAACTAAAATCTAGATTAGACTTTCCTCAGTCCAAGAGCCTATCTTTAGAAAGACCTATCTCCCTCATACCATATAAAAAATGATCAAATTTGGTGGTGTTGAAAAGATCTTCCCAAGGTCTTTCCAACCATATATATAACTCACCCTAACTTCTCCTAAGCTGGAAGCTATTGCCGTTTAAAAATTAACAAAAACTCACTTTTAAAATTTAGGAAAATTTCCAGATTTCCTTATTTATTTTCAAAAATGATTTGTCTTGATTTCTTAGATTATACTTAGTTCTTTCAAGTTACGAGATGTCACAATATATTAATCATTCATTTAATGAAATAGTACAGAAATTGAGACGCATCTTTTAGAAAATTCACTATTTCAACTTGTAATAGAATTTGTCAATATGATATAATGATAACAAAATTTATTCTTCTATTGTTTATTTGATATTTTGTTCCCAAGTTGTTAAAGACGTCATTATTAATTTGTAAAAAAAGGTTATGCCCTATGGTTAAATTGTTTTGTTGGTTCTCAAAAGAAAAGTTTTGGTTAATATGTTATGAGGCATGAATAGTAGTTTTCTAGTGATTTGCTTCATTTGAAAGAAGCTTGCATGAACGGAGTGAAACACAACTTATTTCTGAGGCTGGTTCCACGGCACAATTGTCATATGATGATATATATGGATAAATATGGCAGAAGGTTTGAAGAAAGGTAAAATTTACACAACAAGGAAAACAGTGGTTTCTGCGTACCAAATGGGTTTCTTCTGCCTGCGCGTCGTGGGTTCGAAACTTGTTGTGGACACTTTATTTTTAGAATTAGTTTTTCTAATTTAAAGATTATAAAATATAGCAAAATAGTTAGTTTTTTTAAACTTAATGATTATACAATAGATAAAAATAGTGTTTGTGTCCTAATCTAAATGAAAAACTTTTCGGCCAAATAGGGTTCTAACATTTATTTTTGATTATGTTGCTACTGTCCGAGCTCTACCCTCCGGTATGTACTCTTGTCTAATTTTTTTTCTTATTTCTTTGTTGTTACCCTATATAATTATCTTTTCAAAGTAAAGTTTAAATCTTTTATTCTAGCGTTATTCCAAATATTGATAATTGATTATATCAAAATAATTGTTGTTTGTTTTTAAAAATCTTAACTTTTGAAAAAAATTACGGTTCTAGGAGATTATGAAACTAACAATATATATGTTTTAGGTGTCAACATGTTAATGATGAATTTAAAAATTTTAATCTTATTAAACAATATTAAATATTATAATTAAAATGTTCAAATGTATTAAAAATTATTCACATTTTATAAACAATATTTTGAAAATTTAAATTAAATTACTCAATTATTCATATTATTAAATTAAGTTTTGTAATAATATACAAGGTAATGTTTTCAAACATGACTAACATCTCATTAACATATTTTATGTTTTTGTGATTTTTAAAATTCAAATCGGTGATTTTTTAGTGAATTAAATACTTGCATATTTATTTATTAATTTGACCGTTGTTACTTTAGGTTAAGATCATTGTCGTTTTTAAAAATTTAGAACCCACATATCTGAAATCTTGGCTTCGCCTCTGACTATTGTAGGATAGATTTGAAGTGTTGACATCAAAGATCACTGTTATCATATCTTGGATGGATGAATGTGTTGTGGAAAAAATTCAGAGGATACATGGATCTTATGAATATTCAAAAGGGAGTAGAAAAGAAAGAAGAATGAGAGTTGCTAGTTAAGGAATATTTTTGTTCTTAAAGTTTTGAGGTAATATTAGAAAATAATATGAAAGTCTTAATTTGCAAAATTGCACTTCAATTCCGATTTGCTGAAATTTCAAATATTTTGCACCCCCTCCCTTGGGATCTCCTTATTTCTCCTCAAGTTAGAAGGAGAGAGTACAGTTTCATTTTTTGCAGGGACGTTCACAAATTTATAAATGGTAGTTTTCTAGTATGTTTGGAGCTTTTTTATGGCAGGGACATTCGTAAATAAACCTCTTTTCTCTATTTGCACATCTTCTTCTTGCTCTTTTTTTACACTTCTCTACACAATTGTGCGTAACTAGACATCATTTGTTTTTTCTTTTTTCTTTTCTTGGTTTGATTTAGCTGACGAGTAAATGAATACAACCCAAACTTGAAGAGTGATGGCTATCGTATTTTGTCTTCTACTTGTAGAACATTTAAATTCAAATGTGTACACATCTCAGCCTTGATGGTTCTTCTATGAATCAGAATCGGATGTACTCGTCTATCATGTATCTACTCACTATAACCATTTCTCTCGCTTGTAACACTATATATGTTGTAGAAAATGATTCTCAAGGTGTTTTCTCCAACCATTTAGGACCCCAAAATTGAAAAACATGATTCAACTGTCATCCTGTTTGTGTAGCACTGCAGATGGGCAGAATAAGGCTTTGTTGGCGTGAACTACTTTGCTCGATTGTCTTCTTTTGAAGGCTATTTTTATCCTCAATTTTTTTATTAAATGATTTCAGTAACAATAGAATTGTAACAATCTATTGGAGAGTTTCACATAACTCTGGAAGCTTGACTCTTAACATCATGCCCTATAATTCTAAATGTTGCATGAGCATATAATTCATGACTTATTAAAGCACGATCTTGATATGAAGATCTTATAATCACATATCTTTGAGAGAATGTTTATAGATGCACTCAGATTATGAGTTACTTTAGCAATGCCTACTTCTCAAATAGGAGGGACATGATAAACAACAGATCCTTTAGTGGCCTTTAAGATATACTAAATCAGTGTCTGATTATTGAAACATTGTTTATGCACGCGCATATACTATCCTTCATTAAAAAGATTGCTTTTCCAAACTTGGATAAGATCAAAAGAACCAATCGCTTTCTCAACTTCTTCTTGCTCAAATTTGATTTTCTGCATAGCTGTGCAGCTTCTATGTTTATGCTTTTCATTTTTTAGTCCATTCTGTTTAGTTCATGTTTTCTTCAAATTATTTTTTAAATTATTTTGCATCTCAACCTTTTCTAGTTATTTTTTCTTATATTCTTGCAGCTTTGTTGATGTTTTTGGTTAATACTTGAAGAAAGTTTGACTCCACTTGAGGTGAGCAGTTTAATTTGTTCTTGAGTGAAAGTTAGCTATGTTTTTTGGTGAGCACACAATCTCTTAAGCACAAGGTGTTGCATTTTCCTATATAATTTCTTCTGCATGTTACCTTGGAACAACACTTCATGTGTAATGAATTTGATCAACTGTTGATCTATGTCTGCTTTCTGTTGGAAATAGCCTCATTTTTCTCTCTAACCAAATGTAATATACTCCAATAGCTAACCACATTCTATAGATATTCACAACAGCTGAATGAGCTCTTACATTTACCACAACCAAGTAAATTTCCTCAGTCCATTATTTTACAACTCTGCTTAGTCTTGTCATATCTTCGATACAAGTCCACTTTAATTTGTAATCTTGCCTTTAGTATGTAGTCTTCCTTGTAGAACCAAGATTAAAATTAATATCCACTGATGAAAACCATGATATTCACACAAGCCTTCTCCAAGAGCATTTGGGGTAGACACCTCTAATATGTAGGTGTATCTTATGTGTAGAGAAACTACCCAATTGCGTAATATCATGTTCCTGTAGGCCTAGTTGTTTCAGATACTTTGCAGCCTTAAGGTTCTATATACAAGCTGATATGCTTTTGTTCATGTATATTATGTTGTGACGAAAAGATGAAATCGAAAATCATACAATAAAGAACACCAAGTTTAACGTGGAAAAACCCTTCAAATCGAAGGTAAACACCACGGGATCGACAAGATCCGAATTGCTTCACTATACCAATAATAGGGTTATAAATATTCTTCTAATGGATACACAACAAGTGTCAAAAGAGAACAAAAAATAGCTACACCAACAAAAGATAAATAGAATGAAACACCACCCAAACCCAGCTTCTGTTCGGGACCTAAAACAGGATCTTTCTGACCTCTGAATCCGATCTCCACCGTTCAAATCAATCACAAAGATGTCAAAAACACTAAGTTCAAATTTCAGCCCGATCCAACGGTTAGTTAATCAGAAAACACGATCTGAACGTTGCTGGTTGGAGAAAAAGACTACAGCAAAAGAACCCTTTTCTTTCTCTCTTTTTCTCTTGTTGAAAGATTTCTCAAAAACCTCTCTTATTTTCTAATGTCTTTCAAAGACAATAACAATGAACAATTAATTATTCTCTCAAAACCATCCTCTATTTATAGAGTTGTGCCTTTCCTTACAAAGCCAAAACCAACTAGAAATAGGATTACTATTCCAATCCTTTTCCTAATAGAATTGGAAACCAAATAAAGAGAGTAATCCAATCCTTTTCAAAGTAGGATTAGGCCATGGGCCTTTAGATGAAACATGGGCAATAGCCCAACAAACTCCCCCTCCAGCCAAGGGGCCAAATGGACTTCAAGTGGAGGATCTCTTGACAGGCTTCCTGCCTGCCACACTTTTACAAAACTCATGATTGTCTACGATGAGTTCTTTGCACTTATCTCTATGAGTATCTAACATGACTTCATCATAACCTTCAGGTTCTCCCATATAAGTCAATAGAATATACTCATCATGAGAATAACGTGTTGAGCTTCTCTTCTCTCTAGTAGATCTTCTACAAGAGGATTCTGGAGCATCCAAAGCGGTCATCCCAACATGAGTTGGTTGATTATCAACCACAACATCATCAGTAGGAACAAATATTTGTTCTACACTCTCATCATTATCTTGATAATTACCTTGGGTTCCCCCATATGCAAAAGATGTATCAATAATAGGAATTGGATCGACATCAACTAAGCTCTCATCAGTATGAGAATATAGTTTCTCAAACTTGTCAATATCTTCAATAGTTTGATCTTCAAAGAACACAACATCACGACTTCTAATGAGTTTCTTATCCATTGGATCATAAAAGCGATATCCAAACACATCTTGACCATAACCAATGAAGATACATTGCTTAGTTTTAACATCCAATTTCGACCTCTCATCTTTTGGAACGTGCACACAAGCTTTACACCCAAACACTTTCAAGTGATCATAAAAAACATCCTTATCAAACCAAACTCTGTTTGGAACATCACCATCCAAAGCAACAACAGGAGACAAATTGATAACATAAGCAACAGTGGTAAGTGCTTCAGCCCAAAAAGAATTTGGAAGTTTAGCCTCTGAAAGCACACATCTAACTCTCTCAACTAAAGTTCTGTTCATCCTCTTTGCCAAACCATTTAATTGAGGAGTCTTTGGAGGAGTCTTCTGATGACGTATTCCTTGCGATTTTCAGTAGTTATCAAAGGGACCAATATACTCACCACCATTATCCGTGCGAATACATTTTTATTTCTTTCCCGTTTGTCTCTTAGAAAAGGCTTGAAACTGTTTAAACGCATCAAAAACTTGATCTTTCGATTTTAAAGGATATACCCAAATCATGCGAGAATGATCATCAATGAAAGTAGCAAAGTAAAGTGCACCACCTTTTGACTTCACTTTGAAAGGACCACACAAATCTGAGTGTACTAGATCCAATAGCTCAGACTTTCTTGAAGGAGGAGGACTGTGAAAAGAAACTGTTTTCTGTTTCCCTGCTAAGCAATGAACACGTCTTTTCACCTTTGTTTGTTTCATACCAGCAAGCAAATTCTTCTTAGCCAAACATGTGATCCCCCTCTCGCTCATATGACTAAGCCTCTTGTGCCACAATTATGATAAAGTCTCGCTATCCACCAAATTTATAGAGTCACCAAGAATCGATCCTTGTGTCACATATAAATTTGAATGTTTTCTTTCTCGAGCTAAAATCAGTGAGCCTTTGGTGAGCTTCCATTGACCATTGCACAAGTCATTATGATAGTCATCATCATCTAGTTGTCCTACAGAGATCAAATTTATTGGAATGTCTGGAGCATGCTTGATATTCTGAAGGACCAACCTTGAACCAGTATTTGTTTTCAAACAAACAGTGCCAACACCAAACACCTTAACCTCACCAGCATTACCCATCTTTAACAGCTCAGAGTTAACAGAAGTATGACATGAAAAGAAGTCTTTTCTTGGTGTGACATGTGATGTAGCTCCAGAATCTACTATCCAACTTGTATCTTGAGATACAAAATTGATGACGTCTTTATCACAAGCGAAGAGAAGGTCATCATGGACAACATCAACAACATTATTTTCATTGTTTTCTTCCTTCTTCCCTTATTTAAGATCTTTCTTCAATTGTTTACAAAATCTTTTAATATGTCCTTTCTTTCCACAATGATAACATATAATATTTGGATTCTTGAATTTTGACTTGCTTCTACTTTTACCTCTACTCCTCGGATCTCTTGTCTTATGTCTCCCTTGATTTTCTGTATATAGAACATCTGAATGTGAAAATGTGTCTTGAGATTTTATTCTAACCACTTCATTCAACACACCACTCTTTGCATATTCCATAGTCACCTTTCCACCAGTGCCAGAATTTGTTAAAGAAACACAAAGAGTTTCCCAAGAATCCGGCAGAGTATTAAGAAGCCATAGTCCTTGTATTTCATCATCAAAATTCACACCCATTCTTGATAGCTGATCAAGAATACCCTGAAAATCATTTATATGATCAAGAATAGGACTTCCCTCCTTGTATTTAAAGGTCATCAATTGCTTTAACAAGAACAACTTGTTATTGCCAGTTTTTGAACCGTAAGGCATCTCCAACTTTTCCCACAATGTTCTAGCATGTGTATCATTTACAATATGGTTGCGAACATTATCTTCAACCCATTGTCTTATATATCCAAATATATGTTGGTGCTCAAACTCCCAATTTTCATTTATCATATTCTCGGGTTTATGAACAGAAAAAACCGGAAGATGCATCTTATTCACGAATAATAGATCTTTCATCTAGCTTTTCCATATGTTGTAGTTTCTTCCTTTTAGACATACCATCATGCTCATATTCCCCTCCATATAGTTAACCTTAGCTCTGATACCAGTTGTTGTGACGAAAAGATGAAACTGAAAATCTAACAATAAAGAACACCAAGTTTAACGTGGAAAAATCCTTGGGATCGATAAGATCCGAATTGCTACACTATACCAATAAGAGGGTTACAAATATTCTTCTAATGGCTACACAACAAGTGCCAAAAGAGAACAAACAATAGCTACACCAACAAAAGATAAATAGAAAGAAACACCACTCAAACCCAGCTTCTGTTCAGGACCTAAAACAGGATCTTGCTGACATCCGAATCCGATCTCCACCGTGCAAATCAACCACTAAGATGTCAGGAACACTCGGTTCAAATTTCAGCCCGATCCAACGGTTAGTTAATCGGAAAACACGATCTGAACGTTGCTGGTCGGAGAAAAAGACTGCAGCAAAAGAACCCTTTTCTTTCTCTCTTTTTCTCTTGTTGAAAGCTCTCTCAAAAACCTCTCTTATTTTCTAATGTCTGTCAAAGACAATACCAATGAACAATTAATTGTTCTCTCAAAACCATCCTTTATTTATAGAGTTGTGCTTTTCCTTACAAAGCCAAAACCAACTACAAATAGGATTACTATTCCAATCATTTTCCTAATAGAATTGGAAACCAAATAAAGAGAATAATCCAATCCTTTTCAAAGTATTATTAGGCCATGGGCCTTTGGCTTGAACATGGGCAATAGACCAACATATTATTATACCAATTACTATTTAAGGTCATCTCAAATTTTGTACTTGCAGAATTTGAAGAGTTACAATTCAAGATGAAGCTAAAGAAGATGCACGAGCTCATTATTGATTCGCTTGAATGTTATGCAATACTTGATATTATAGTCCAACTCAAATATTAACTATGTTTTTTCTTAAGCAAATGTCAAAACTAACATATGAGATATTAATTAATTTTATTGCAAGTAATCTCTTTCTATCTCTCTATCTTTTTGTATCGAGATTTTCAGTAACAATTCTATATTTGTAGATGAATTCTATTTTTTCGTGATATCAAGTTCTAGAGCCATTGCTGGTTAATTAGAGATCAGAATTATTGCTCGTCTCTAGAGGTAAATCTAGGACTAGAAATGTTGTTCCTCTCTAGAGGAAACCTAAGACAAGAAACATTGCTCATCTCTAAAAGATATTTAAGACCAGACCATTCTCGTCGCTAACGAGTACAAGGACAAGGTTATTTGTAGTCACTAAAGAAGATAAACGACAAGAAAGTAAAGCTTTTACAAAAGATATATCGTCTATTTGAGACCAGAAATGTCTTCTGTAAAATCTTGTAGAGATCAATGTTTTCCCCGTCCCAAACGATATTTAACGACCAGCTAATGAAACTTGTTGCACTAAACCCTTAGCGAAGAAGGCTTTTAGGACGGGTGGAGACTAGCCTATTCTCGTCGCATTAGCTTATTTAGGACCAGATTCAGACATTTGGACAAGATTTTCCTTCCTTAGAGGCTGTTTTTCTTGTAGTGTTACGGACTTGTAGTACAACCTTCCTCAACTCACTCATTTCCATTGTTGTTTAATGCTTCTACTTATTACTCTTCGCAAGAAATTTATTTAGGATGTTTAAACATTTTCTATGAGATTTAGACTTGTTTTTAACTATTTACTTCCGTTTTCAATAACAGTTGAACCCTTATTAGACTTACTTCAGGTGATGCTTGAATTTCTAACTTAATTATATTGAATATAAATTTGAATGATTAGGAATGTATTTGATGTTTGATTTTATTGTTCAGTTTTTACAAATGGATGATAGTATAATTTAGCAGGTGTTGTATCAAATAAGCATTTTTTTCTATATAAAAATGAAATTTTTTTACCACAATAATCAGAAAATGGCCTAACTTCTTCAAAAAATTGATATTGCCTACTTAAGCAATCGGAGAGTACCTAATTAGTTATTTAATACATTATTTATTCTGACTAAAGTACTCAGAAAAATACTTAAGTCATTATAAGTAAGTTATATATGCCGACTACTCTACTCGTAAGATATATTAATTAAATATTTAATTACTTAAACACTACGACAACTGTAGTTGGGATTTTTTGAATTAATAGACTATTATTTTAATATCTTTCCGACTACGGTAGTCGGCCATTTAGATAGTTCAATGGTCAGGACTAGTTTTATATCTTCCGACTACGGTGATCGGTAAAGTCTGACTACTATAGTTGGTAAATATTTTACGACATTCAATATGCCGACTACCCGAAAATAGTTAGAACGACATTGAAAAACTCCATTTTCTGACTACTTTTTGACTATTTTTTGCGGTTGGCAAACGACGAATTTCTAGTAGTTCGATAAAGCATAAAGGTTATTTGAACATAATAGGTCATTTGAGACATTACTAATATCTTGTCTCTTTTCATTGTCATGAAAATTTTCAGTCACACCCTTTTCACTACATGGACAATTCTTTTGACTAGTCGGGGAAAGACTTCGACTACTAGTTGAACTTTTGTGTGCAACCAGCGTCCAACTTTTAGTTATATTCTTGGTTTCAACTTGCAAAACATACTTCCCAGAATTTTCAGCATCTTCAACATTAGATTTATCCATTAATTTGTGTTCTGACTCCATTAATTTTTGGCCTGAACCTACTCGCGGCACATCAACATCAACTCTTGAAATTTTCCCTCTCTATTCAGTAGTTGCTTGGACATAATTATTACTTGTAACATCAACTGATTGTGTCCGATTTTGCTCTTAAGTGGAAGAAACCAATTGTTGATCAACCTTTGTTTTTTCATTTAATATTTCTCTCACATCACCTTGGTACTTTTCATTATTGATAGTACCTTTTGGAGCAACTTCAATTGTATCATCATTTTTCTTTTAAATTTATTTTTGAGATCAAACGACAACTATCTTCATCATGTTCTTAGTGCTTACAATATTTGCAATAAAAAGGTAGATTATCATATACAATATCTTGAAATCTCATTCAACTTACAAGATTTTCCATCAACAACTGCAATCTTATACGATTTGGAAGCTTTTCCATTAGATCAAGTATAACCTTTACCCTACTTGTGTCGGGTCTTGACTTGATTTGAGTAGCTTTATCTATAGCTATTGGATTTCCATCTGCCGATGCTATAGATAACAAAGACTTCTTTGCAAACAAATATGGAGAGATGAGTTCAATAAAAAGAGTCAAAACCACAGGTAACGTCGTTTTTTCTCCTTAGGATTATATCCAATGGATCATGGAAAACCCCTATGTTGGTTCTCGTGACCATGAAATACTCTCTACAATGGACAAATTCGACTTTTTGTAGTCACCATCCACCTCTCTCGATACATATAACACAAAACCAAACATATCGATTTTTCTTCTCAAATCTAGCTTATGAGATTAAATTAGATATTCAATTCTAGTTGGATTATCTTCGCATATAAATGTGAGAAATCAAAGAAAGGTATGGTAGTTTCAACTAGTCATTATTTTATAATATTATAATCTTTGCATTATTCTTCAAATGTATGATATATTAGTAGTCTATACGGTTGATTCACAAAATAACACGAGTCATAAATTATTTTTGTAAAATGGCACAAGTATTATCATTATATAATTATCCATTAAATGTTGATAAAGAAGAAGAGTGATTCTAGCATTTAAGGATATAATCTAGTGATCAATCAAATGAATGAAATCATAATGGTTTGATAAAATAAAATAAAAATATACTCCACCTCATTAACTCTCTGCTCTAACCTATTTTAATTTTATTTTATATATTTCTTAATTTTGTTTTAAATATGTAAATATATTTTTAGAAATTTTTTCCTACTTGTGTATAGATCATATAAAAGAAATAAAAATGTTATTAAAAAAGTTTTGTTGCAAGTAAAAAATACTTTTCTAAAATCACACAACATGTGTACACTATTTCTTGTTTTTCAGCAAATAACCCGTCCTCGACTAAATCACCTGTCCTTGACTACTTTTTTTCTTTCTACTCTTCTAGGTCTTTCATGTGTACACTATTTCCTTGTTTCGACAATTGACATGTCCTCGACTAACTCACTTGTTGTTGACTACTTCTTTTCTTTCCACTCTCTTCTAGGTCTTTCCATTTCTCCATTCTCATTCTTCCATGTCCCGGTAATCTTCACTTTGTTGGAATTGTGACCCCCAAATTTGGCTAAAGAACATGTATATTCTATATGATCATTTGCAGAGTACAGAAATTACGTTTTGTTGAGCAAATAAAATAACGACACAATATTTTATCGCGAAAACCCCCAACTCATAAAGGGTAACAACCACGACCTACACCTCTGTAGGAGTTAACTCCACTTCATTAAACTCTAAGCCTCAACAAAAGATTACAAACCTATGTAACCTAAGGAATTATAAACACTAATTCCTAGATAAGAAATTATAATTTCTGATTCATAGCTACCCAAGACAAAAAACTCCAGGTTTAAGTCTTTTACCATCCGTCACGTTTCTCAAACTTGTTAGACGAATCCAACGCACACACTTGATTGTAATAAAAAATTTTAGTTACAATTTTACAATTGTTTCCTTACAAACTCGCAACACTCCCAATAAATCTCAAGACTCTCTCAAACTCTTGATCGTGTTTTGATCTTCTCTCTATGTAAGTAAGCAAAATTCTTCATTGAATTATATTGCGATATTTATAAACATTGACACTCTCCTAAGTTTTGTTCAACACAACTTAGTCTTCGATGTCTTAAAATCGAATTTGACTCCAACTCCTTCTCACGTTAGAACTCCTCCTTGCATTCTTCTTTGAAAGTAAAAACTTCCATGTAGTTTACCTTAACTGAATCGGAAAACTTTATTAATCACTAACTCCTTTCTACTTGGTGTTGACATCCTCTTCTAGTTCGAATTTGCAAGTTCACGTGGCAAGTTTCTGCTTTTCTACTTCTTTCAGGCTTTTGTCTCCTTCTTCACATAAGTTTCGTAGTTTGTATAGTTTTCCTATTTCATTAAGAAAACTATCTTGCCTGTGTACTTTTTTATGAAAGGAAACTTTTTGTACTGGTTTCTTGTCAATAAATAAATATTTCCACAGCTTTGTAACTTCTAATTTGTGTAATTGACGTTCTCCTTATCCTAGTAGAATTCGGTCTGAAAAATACATGTTATTTGTCAATTAACAAAATCTTTCTCATTCTAACACACTCAAAATTAGATGGGGTGAGGAAGTATTTAGAAAGGAGCAATTATTTAGACGTGGTGTGTATCTTTCATTATCACTCTAACTTTTGAAGATTTTTCTCCCATTGTTGCTGCAATTTTTGGGCATATATGTTGGTTAATTGTTTTGATTTACATGCAATTTTTTCTTTTACCATTTCGGTATTTAAAACTTTTGATTAATATTTATATAAACACGTGGATGATTTTCAAAGTTTTGATCTTTGATTGGGTTTGTGAACTGTTGTGACCAAAGGGGTAAAAAGAAGATAGTTGATTTTTTTTTCCTTTTTTTTTGTGAAACTCATTCTCGATTTCTGATGTTGAAGTGGAATGATTTTAAATTTTTTTAAAATTAATCTTTTTTTGTTTTATATTTTTTTGTTTTATGTGTAAATATATGTAAATCAATCTGCTACAACTAAAATTAAATAAGGGGGTAACACTATGAAGATGATATGCCTAAAACATTAATTTTATTAGGGAAACTGCACAATTACCCCTCAACCTAAGCCCAAAATCCAAGAGACATACTTATACTATACTAAGGTCCTATTACCCCCTTGAACTTATTTTAGAAGTAATTTTCTACCTCTTTTCAGCCTACGTGGCACTATTTTTTTAAAAAAAAGTCAACCAACAATGGGCCCACAAAATAGTGCCACATAGGCCGAAAAGGGGTAGAAAATTATTAATAAAATAAGTTCAGGGGTGTAATAGGACCTTAATATAGTATAAGTGTATCTCTGAGATTTCGGGCATAGGTTGAGGGGGTACTTGTTCATTATCTCATTTTATTACTTTATTTTTCATATCGTATTAAGACAATTCTAAATCTTGTACCGGTAGTCTTTTTGTAAGGTGGATATATGAGTTCATTTTGTGATTTGCATTTCATAAAATTATTGAGAGCTCGATTTCTCAATGGGTAAATTAGGAAGAGTAGAAGGAGACTATTAGAGAGTTCAACTTATTTAGGCTTTCCGTTGAAGTAGCGTCAATGTATGTTATAGTGATGATACCTGTTGACACCCAATTTCGAACCTCCATGATTCAATTCACTTTTAAACTTATTAGATGTTGAACAATTGGAAATAATTATTTTTGAAAATCAAAAATACTTTCAAGATTTTCTTACAAACACTTTTTGCCATTTTTCCGTATGGATTATATATATTTATACTTAATATATATAGATATATATAATTTTTCAATTTGAATAAATAGTTAGAAAATTATTTTACCAAAAACAGAGTTTCAAGTAAGTAAGCAACTTATTTCTTTAAAACTGGATGTTCAATTAAGATCTTTCCTTTTTAAATAATTATTTTTATATTGTTAAACTTAAGAAGCTCGAGTAATTAGTTAACTTTGTAATCCATCTCATTTCCCTTTGAAACCTCTTTAAGGAACTTTATTTAGTCCATATTTGGACCATTAGATAACCTTTAACCCAAAATTTTGGCTCAATTTCATTAAACCCATTTTACATTAAGAAACCCAAGACCCAATTCAGGATTTGAAAATTTCCAGATTCCCACATCGTTTCCACTTTTATTTCGACCGAAAGTTTGTCCTATATAAATCCCCTCACCTTCTTGTTCAGGTGAGGAGTTTCTGGAGGCGAGAAAAAGAACACCCCGCTATTTTTTTGGAAGTTCTTATTTTCGTCGCTAAAATTTTGTTTATTCGCAACTCTTTTGAGTCGGAGTGGTGTTGGAATTCCTCACGTCTAGTCTCGAGTTTTTGTTGTTTCACAGAACCAGGTAACACTCGTATTCCTTCATCATTTGATGTGGAGTGTTGGGTTTAGTTGTTTTTAGCGATTATGAAGACATATTTTAGTTAACTAAATAAAGATGTTTAGATTTAACTCATTGTTTAGTACTCTTTGTTAGTTTTGGATATTGCCTCTTGTTTTGATCTCAATGCTCAAGAATGGAGGTTTATTTTAGCTTAACATTTTGTGAATTAGGTGGTGTTTAACTATTTACATCAAGTTGTGTTATTTAGTCTTTTCACTTGCTTTTTCATTTTAAAGACCGTTGTCGATAATCTGTGTTTAAATTTTTTTGGAATCCTAGATAATATCAAGATTTAAGTACCTTATTCAAATTGTGATCTTTATTGTTGGCCGATATTTCTTCCTTGATTGTAACTTGATTTAATTATTTTTTCTTCTTGTTTTACTTGAGAGATTTTCCTTGTGTGTCTTCCTTTAATTTGTGCAACTGTGAGATATTTTCCTTGTGTCTTCCTTTAATTCTTGGAAGATGTGAAATCTGATTTGATTGATCCAATGTTCACTTTCCCTTCTTGACTGATTTGTTCATGATTCACTTGATTCCTGCAATAATCTCATGTATTTAGAGTCTGTGTTTTGGTGATACATCTCGTTCCTTTCCTGCATCAAGTGACTAGTCAGTATATGCATTTTTCATTATTAAAACATTCGATTATGATATTAACACAATGTTTTGCGCACCTCTTTATGAGATTTGGCATATGAGCTATTACATTGTCTTTACCTCTTTTTTATGGCTTTTCTTAATTATGACGTCTCAATTTCCTCTTTGGGTTTTGCGTCTTTTCTACTGCCGTGTTGTTTTTGCTGACTAATAGTGTTTGCTTTTTACACTTTGCATTGTGTTATTTTTGCTTATTAAAATCAGTTATCAACATTTGTTGAATTTCTCATAACTAACATCCTAAGACTCCACAAGATGAAAAGGGAAAAAAACAGGACTCTACAGGACTTTTTGTCAATTTTAATCATTTGAGTTCCTTAGTAAACCTAATTGATACGTCGTTAAGATGTTTACACAATAGCTAGCCATCAAAGGTAAAAATGTTTCCTTGTATTCATAGCTTTTAATGGTGCAGTGTGAAGCAAGGGTAATCAATAATCACTGAAGAAATGTGTGTTTGAACAGATATAAGAAATATTGGCATTGCAGCGTGGAGTTATACCTTAGCAATCATCTGCATCTGAGAGACAAATAAACTCTAGAATAATAAGGGAGCTAATTCCTCAAAAATTCCCTCTTCTAGAAAAAAGGAAAACAACGTCAAATAACTTATTGCCTTTGTTTTCCTTTTCCAGAAGAGGGAAGTTTTAAAGGATTTGACCCCCTCATTGTGGCACTCATTTGATACTATCACTTCATGTCTACTAGTATTTTGAAAAGTATTCTATTACAATTGTAGATTTATTCCTCTCTCAAATGCAAATCAATATTTTTTGAATCTATTTACAAGGGGTGTATGAGAAGGTATTCCATTCCTCTCGCTCTTTATTTTCATGCTATGAAATTCAGACAAATTTGATAAACACGTTTATTGTATACTAATGTGCAGGCGAAGAAATATTTTCTGAAAGCCCCCACCCATTTATATGTGGTATTGCAGTCATCAAAAATGCTTTAACGCCATTAGTCTAAAGGATCTCTCTGAATGCTTTCTTTTCATATCAACTTTCCAAGCTTCTTCTCGAATTATTCCTGCAGTTTTCAGGTATACGTTGTATAATTGTTATGGTTTGCGTTGAATTTTCTTTTATCCTTTTGGGTTTGAAACAATATCTATTTTGCGTTTATTGTTTGAGGTATTTAAAGCTTTTGATTAAGGTTTATATAGTGTGGATGATAGTCAAAATTTTGATCTTTGATTGGGTTTATGAATTGCAGTGACCAAAGGGGTCAAAGAATTTAGTAGATTTTTTCCCTTTCTTTGTGAAACTCGATTCTAGGTTTCCGATGTTAAAGTGGATTGACTTAAATTTATAAAATCAATATTTTCTTTTATTTTTTTAGTCTAATGTGTGAATATGCAGATCAATCTGCTAACTCACCATTGAAATCAAATAAGGGGGTAGTACTGAGAAGATGATATACCTAAAATATTAATTTTTTACTTTATTGGTATATCATGTTAACGCAAATCTGAATCTTGTATGGAGAGAGTCTTTTATTTGGGTTGATATATGAGTTCATTTTGTCATTTTCATTTCTTTATATTTGTTCTTGCTGATGATTTTGAATTTTGTTCTTTTACTCTTAAAATTATTGAAGTTCTTGATTTCTTAATGGGTAAATTTAAAATAGTAGTATGACAATAGAAGAATATGTAGAAGGAGGCTATTAGAGAGTTCGATTATGTTTAGGCCTTCTGTTGAATTGCCATCAATATATGTTACAGTCATGATACGAACATCTGGCACATAAGGAAGAAACCTACAAAATTGACTTGCTAAAAAGGGACATTCAAAAACTTAAATCAAAATTCTGATCATATGATATTCAAAGGAACATAAAATTAAAGTTTGTCTTTTTAAAAATATTCTTGCAGTCTTTTCTTCTTGTAATTCTTCCATGCATTCTTATATGTTTTAATATGTTGTTAATTCGGACTATAAATTGTGAGTTAGTTCTAAAAAAAGGAACAATCTGATAGGTAACTGCATATTAAATATACTAGTTAGCTTTTATCTCTCGAATTTGCTAATGATGAAACTTAGTACATTTCATGACACGCAACACTACTATTAAATATGAGGAACTGTTAGTAAGACCCTTCGAATATTTCACATCTTTTCCTAATATTCACCTCTAAATAAATGTTGTTGTTTGCTTTGCCTAAAAAAAATTCTTGTCTTTTCAATTTTCTCTTTCCTTTTTCTTACTAGTACTACATTGTTTTTGTTTTTTTTTCTTTTTACACTTTGCACTGTGTTGTTTAGAAATCACTCCAAAAGAAGTAACGTTGTTGGAGAAGCACCTTAAAATTGACAGGCAACAACTATTCGCCTTCTTGCTAACACAAATGGTGTCAAACGTAGTGGAACAATATCTCAAATGTATCACGATCTTACTATTCTAGGGTCTTCATAAGCTTCTACGTCAGGTTAGGACATCAAGACATCTATGATTATGAAACTACGTCAGGTTAGGTAAATAAAGGATTTTCATTAATCAAACTATAAAGTCAATACATAGGGACACTAGTCTAAAGTAAAATAATTAACTTGATACTCACATGCTATCCTCTTTTTTGTTATTTATGTAGAAAATTTGTTGATCTTATACGACTAGACAATAGGAGTTAGATAGCAATACATAATCTACATGACATTTAGGTTGGGACTTGGGTCCTGCTAAATACTTATTTCAAGACAAAATGTTGGTCTATGGCGGAGTAGAGGCAAAATGTAAAGCACATTTGATAATATGTTGTTTAGATATTACAAGTTTTATTCATGGGATGGTCTTATTCACATACTATAACAATAACTAGGTAAATCTTGCAAAAGTTCCCTCTTCTCAAAAAGTAAAAAGAATAAAAGCAATAGGTGTTATTAGGGAAATCTTAATACTATTTAGTTGAACATCAAAATGATACCCAACAAAAAATGCCAAATTAGTTTGTGTGTCAAATAAACACAAATAGGACCATATTGCCGAAGAGGAGTAAAAAACAAAATAGGAGTGCTATGGTAGACACCAGATGTTCAATTATTTTTGAAAAAGAAGAATTATAATTATGATTCCCGAGGGATATGCCAGAGTTCAAAAGTTTCATTAGTTTAGTTTATCAAGTAGATTACTCATGTTGTTTTAGTTAATCAGTTCTGCAACCTTAGGTAGAACACTAGATCGTAATCATGAACTAATGTAGTCCGATAGGATTCATCAACATATAGGAGTTTCAAAGAAAGAATTGTGTTTGTAAGCACGCGTGTGTACCTATTTAACTAGAAGTGGGATGTTACAAGTAAGATGACATTCATAGTTTATTTACTATACAACAATCATATCTACTTGCTAATATAATTATGAATCTATAGCTTCCACATTGAATATTTTTTTTCAAGAATCAAAGCTTCCTCATAACGAAATAGATCAATCATAGATGAGATAACTTGAACCATTTATATTATATTAGGCACATGGAATTGAACCTCTTAACCTCTTTTTTCTCCTACTATTCTCAACATGCATCTAATAAGTGAAATGCATCAATCGACTGTCGAATTTACCTATTAGATGGTTCTTGAGAATAGTACGAACAAAAAGAGGTTCAGAGTACGATACTATAATTTGGATTGTTCATCTGGGATCGATCTGCTTCATTATGAATAAACTTTAATTCTTGGTGAGAGAAAATTTAAAACAATCAATATCGAAAATAGAGCAATATAATTCCCAAGTAGAAAATGTTATAACTACTGTCTAGTAAATAAACTATGAATGTCATCTTACTTCTACGAGCCTACTTCTAGTAATAGTTTCACACATGTTCTTACAAAGACAATATTATTTCTGTATTACTGTATGTGTTGATGAATCCTAGTTGGCAATATATATTAGTTCCTTTATTTTCAACTCAAGTGTTGTACCTAAGATTGCATAATTGATTAACTAGAGAAGCATTTGTATTGTATTGGACTAATGGGATTTCTTAAGCCCAGAATGTCCCTTGGCATGCTTAATTATAATTTCTTCTTGTTTAGAAATTGTTGAACAACTGCTTTCTGGATTAGCACTCCTATTTTGCTATTGACCCCTCTTTAGCAATTTTCTTATAATATTTTTGTTTATGTGAAACACCAAATATTGGTTGAGTATCATTTTCTTGTTATGCTTATTAGTATTAAGATTTTTCTATAAAAACTTATTGCCTTTGTTTTTCTTTTTCAGAAGAGGAAACTCATCTTATACTATTGTTGCATTCTTACAAATATTTTGAGTAGTGTTTCACTATAATTCTAGAGTTTATTCGACTCTAAAATGCACATGAATTCTATTGAAGACAATTTCTATCCAACTATTTGATTTTTATTTCTCTAGTGTGGAAGTCAGTAGCTGTTTCAATAGGTTTGTAAATGTTAGTAATTTTCACATTTGAATGAGATTGTTTCTATCTAATAAACAATCTAACAAAGATTGTAATGTACTAACACTTCTTCAGGTATATTAACTTTTGAATTTCCTTGTAAACTTTTTCTTAGTGATTTTTTATTCTTCTTCTATTATTCATTCTTGTTGTGATGAGTTATGGCCAAAAGAAGTACAGATAACTGGATATGTTTGGGGTTGCATGATATGTATCAAAAGAGAATTTTCTTATACATTACTTGTAGAAAAAAGAAAATTATACTTGGATTTTCTTTTCTTCGAAATTAATTCACAATTGTCAAGTTATAATGACTGTTCATCCTTGACAATCAGTGATGTCCATAAAGAGGAACAAATGAAGATAACACAAGAATATTGTCTTAGATAATAATCCCAACCCCATATTATACATGAAAATAGCATTGTAACTTTCGTGAAGGCAATATGCCTGAAAATAATGTAGACATATTACCTTCACGAGGGTACCAAAGATACCTAAGCTTTTAAGACTCAAATATTCAAAAGGTTTTAACTTTCTCGTTGTATTATGAAGGGGTAAAATACAAAGGAGTTTTTGCTGCAAAGTAGAAAATAGTCATAAGGATCGATCTATGATGGATCACAATTACAACTATCATCCCAAAAAAGTCTAACCAGATCTCGAGAACACGTCATGATTATGAAGTCCAGATATTTTATTCTTTTTTTGTTAAGAGATGAACTTATATGTTTTTTAAGGACACAAAGCATTTTACATGGATAATATGTGACAGGGATAGTTATCTACGACAACATTCTTATGTTGCACCGACCAACTATTCAATGAACCTAAGGCAACAAACATGTAATCTTCATTTCTTGCTATTTATGGACATTACTTTAAGATCATCAATAAAACGGAATAATAGACACAATATCAAGAATCACTAAGAAAAAGTCTACAAGGAAAATAAGTTAATATACTTGAAGAAGTGCTTGTGCATTACAAACTCTATTAGATTGGGCAGGAGTCAAATTTGGCGGCGACAAAACATGGTTGATAGAAATATCTTCTGCAAACGTGAAATTAACAATTACAAACTTATAGAAAGAGTTACTTTGACTGAACAAATAATATATATTGGTTCCAATAAAGCATACAACCACCTACATATAGTAATTTTGAATTCCATGTTAGTTGGGCCAAGGCGGAAAAAAGTTAAATTGAAATAAGATTTAAATGGTAGAATAGTTTCTCCTCCTAGTGGTGATATTTTCTTTTTTTTAGGTTTATATGTATTTGCCTTTAATTCAGGTATAGTAAATCGATCTTCCATACATAACAGCTACTAGTTCCTTCTTACATTGTCTCTTTCTTTCTTTTTTTGGGCACTACACCTTTGTAATTTTTTTCTGATCCCGATGACTATTCTTTCGCGTTATTTTATCAGGGGATCCAATGACGAGGAGGTGGCTGCAACAATTTCTCCGTATCATTAATGGGAATCGGATTGCTCTAGAGGGTGGAGGATTCAATCATATTCTGTGAACTAAACAACTATTTCTTAAATTAAGATTTCCTATGATCTTTTTTTGGTGCATATTTTTGAATGCATTTCTGCTCTCTACTCATATTTATTTATGAAGTGCATTATGTTAATTATTATGAAGATCATTATTGAACGATTATGAATATTATTGGACCTTAGTAAGCCTTTTTGTTTTTTTAGTTTCCACTTGTTCGATATCCATATCGACCTCGACTGAATTAAAATCGCATGATTGAAGCCTGCTTGTTATAGATCCTCTTTATCAAACAACAACAATAGCAACATAACCAGTAAAATTTCACAAGTGTTGTTTGGGGAAAATTGTACTTAGGACTTACTTCAAACGACCATTACTTCTAGATCATGATGATTTAGAGGTGCTTCCAGATATGGTTGAAAATCTCTTGGAACGATCTTTCCAACAACGTCAAGTTTGCACGATTTCAACTTTGTATGAGTAAGTTTTTAAGTTGGGCTATCAAATTAAGAAGATGTCCAATCTGGGATTTTAAGGGTATTTAAGTCTTTTAGCTACCCTATTATTTTATTCCATTTTTAGGAGTTTAATATTAGTCAAGACCGAAGTTTGTCAATTTTTGAAAATTAAAATATTCACGCTAGGGCTAAGGAGAAAGGAGAATAGAAAAGATGAAGGGAAAAAGGGCAAAATCATAAAGATCAACCAAGAACATTGGTGTTTTCTCTAGGGAACTTGCTTCAAACAGGTATGTGAGTCTCTCATAATGTTGGGATCGTTCTCCCACATGTCAAGCATATTATTTCATTTTGGATTCGTCTCAAAATCATCATAATATTGATATCTTGATACCTTTTTCTTGAATTCATGTGTTGTTCTTGAATTGCCTAAGTTAAGAAGTTTATGAATTTGTTGCATCGCATTATGGGGTCGTCTCGACTTAGGTTCTTAGGTAAAATTGGTAGGTATCTCTATCTAAAAGAGATTTAAGAAAAGAACCGAGTTTGAGTTAATTGGAGATGAAAAAGGAAGAAGAAAATTTTGACGAGCGAAATCTCGACATAGGAGCGCGTCGTGCGACCTGTTCCCAAAATCAAAAATTCTAATCCGCGTCCCAGAGCTTGCACGAGGTGTTTTTGCCTCAAAATACGTTTTTGAAACAAAAATTAAATTATGCCTCCACTTCGTGGACCCACCTTCAAATTCTGATTTTTGGGTTTTTCTCATGTTAGGCTATCTAGAATCATTCCTAAACATCATGAGGTCTTCCCAAACATAAATCTAATCCCTTGAATCCATAATCCAATTCAAGAATCAGTTAAGAGTCAATTAAAGAACAGTTAAGAATTATAGTTAAGAGAAATCAAGAGTCAAATAAGAGGAGTCATATCATGATTTCTTAAGTCTTTTACAACCATTTTCCATTTGTTTTAAGACTTAAGTTTTGACTTTGGTAAATAGTGAAGTTTGAAGTTATTTCCTCAAAGAAGTATATGAGGACTATGTATTTCCCAAAGAGGTTTAAAAGAATTGTTTTCTAAATTAAACAATAATGGAAATTGAGATTTTCAAAGAGCATTCAGGTTAGTTTTCAAAAAAGAGAAATAGCTTTCTAAATGAAGCAAGCAGGGAAACTGAGATTTCCAAGATAGACTTTGAGCTATGTTTTTTACCACGAATCTCAAACTACAGAAGTAAGTATGTTTTAAAAATATAAGAGCTGGTATATTTTGGGAGTAGTATCGAAAACCGATATGGGGAGAGTTCAGACAACTCACAACCCCCATAAACCATGTAACCATTATTGGTAGAAAAGGGTCATACTTTTTAGATCAATCATTTTCCCAGTAGACTAGTGGATCCATTAGGCAGTTCATGTCTTATACATTTGCCTGGATATAAGATGCACTCGCATCATGAGGTAGATCGTTGTATCATCACTATAGCTCTTATGTGATAGTTTTCGGTTAGAGAAACTCCCATAGCAGTTATTTTATTTTCATACACATAAGTTGATTGTATTTTTACATACATCTCAGAGTTTCTTGTATCTTTGCATACGCACAAAGTTTATAGCATATTGTAAATAGCTTTTCTTTATATTGCACTTGTCTAAATCTGCTTTATAATGAGATGAGTTTAGTAAGTATTCATAAGTTGAGAGGATCCAAGGTAAGTCTTTCTTTCAGAATCTCTTTCTAGCCTATGTTGTATTAGCATTCCAACAGCATAATAGTACATTCAATGTAGTGATGCCAGTTGGCTTGCATCGTATTATGATGTAGACACAAGTAATGCGGATCGACATCCTGCACACCGTTGATCTAGTTGATCACTCTAAAGTAAGTTGGTGAGTTCCTTGAACTCCGGAGGACATATTTTATTGATTTCTAGTTAGTTAAATAGGATATTGTGGGGTTGTCCCAACATTCATCTCAGTAAGTTTAGAGGCTTCATAGATATTTAGTTGTTCAATAGTCTTTAGCTTATCATTCTTATGTTAAAGTTTGGGTTGACATTTTGGCCAAGTTGAATCTTTAAACATTTAAAACATTCCAAGTTAACTAATTATTCAGTTCACTTAAGTTCTTTTATCATTATAAGTGTGATTATTGTCTTCCGGTGAGTTAAGTAAATTAGGACAAGGATCCACCCGAGACCAGCAATGGTCATCGAGTGTCAGTTCTGCCTAGAGTGTAGGATTGGAGAGTGAAATTACCACTATTTTGTGGAGGCAAAGAGGTTATTCTCGAGAGGTCTTTGATCTCATGTGCAACAAGTTCATGTATTATAAAGAAGAAGAAAACATAACAACTAATAAAAGAAGCATTGTAAAGTCTACAGGAAAGGACTAATAAGCACAACGAAACAATGCGGTTACTCAAACATAGTAAATAGATTATAATTGATATCAAAAGCAAAAAATCACAAGAAAACAACTTGTACAATGATATATTCTAATAAACCTAAATCCTCGAAAAGCAATACAATACTCAACTATCTATAACCTTCTACCCTAATATGTTACATACCTTTCTATCTAAGGTCAGGTCATCAAAAACATGAAGTTTCATATTGTCTGTAACATCATGTAACTCGAATTAACTAAGAATAAGCTAAGAACCCAATAATAATCATTTTTGGAAATAAATAGGGAAATCTGGAAACTTTTCAGCTTTCAAAATTGAGTTTTGGTCATTTTCAAACGGTCATAATTTCAAGCTCAGGAGGAGTTATGATGAGTTATTTATATGGATGAAAATAACTTGGGAAGAACTTTCCAATAGAGCCATGTTTGCAAAATTTCGAGGGAGATATAGTTTCAAAAAGTTGGGTTGTTGGACTGATAAAAGTCCAATCCAAATTTTTAAAGGGTGTTTTGGTCTTTTCATTACCCAATTATTTAATTTCGGTTTTGGTAATATGTTGGGGTCTAATCTGATCCTATTCAGTTTACGCATTTAGAAAACAAGTTAGGTTTGGGAGAAGAGAAAAAAAGAGTAGAAAAGAGGACAAAAGCGAAGAAGAAGCAAGAATGCCAAGAATCAATGCTTAGATTTCGTTGGGGGTAATCCCTTTCAGGTATGTGGGATATTTTGTGTTGGGTTATTTCACCCACACCAATTTGTTTCAATTCAGTGAATTTATGGATTGATTTCATGTTAGAAGTTAAATTCTTGAAGGAAAGTTTTGATTCTTGTTGTTTGGATTTTTGGCTGTCATTGTTGATTAAATTCTTGATCCTTCGAATTATTTGAGTGGAATTCAGTTCTTATTGATAGTACCAATGGTCCAAATAATTTATTGAAGACTAGGAAGTTTTGGAGAGTTTGGAGATAAAAAACAAATTTAAAAATTAGTCAGACATACATAGGTAGGGGCAGACGCGGCTCGTCTGTAGTGCACAAGAAATTGGCCTCAGTCAACCAAGGCCTTGCGAGGCACGCCACCAGTGCATCAGAATCAGGCCTCAGTCAACTGAAGCTGGCACAACGTGCGACTAGTACGCCCAACCCAACGTTTTGCATCTAATTTTTGTTGTTTATTCCTTTTAAGTCCTTCCAAGGTACATTGACATCTTCCAATGATTCTAACTACTTCACATGATCTCTAAATGCCTAGAAATCATCCAAATAACTCAAATTGAAACCTTGAATCCATAACACATTAAAGGGAAGCTAAGATCAAAGTCAAAGAAGTTAAAAGTCAAGTAAAAAAAGTGAAATAGCAAGTCAAAGTGAGTTCTTAAAGATTTCAAAGAGTATTAAACATTCATTTCAACATTGATTTAAGGCTCAAGTTACATGTCGAGAAAAGAGTTTAGTTAAGTTCTCAAAAGCTATGAGGGAACTAAGTATTTCCTAAGAGTTAAAATTTCAATCTAAGTACAGAGCAAGAGTTTAGTTCATTTGTCTAAAGTTATAAGGGGGACTAAGTATTCCGTAAAGGTTGATAAATGTTTCACATTTAATTTAAACAAAAAGAAACTAAGAAGTTCCAAAAGAGTTTTGAACTAAAGAGGGGAACACTAATTCCAAAAAGAGCTTTTAGAGCTAAGGGGTTCAACAAATTATCTCAATCAAAAGGAAGGACTTTTATTAAAAGTATGAGCTAAAGCATGTTTTGGGAGTAGTATTGAGCACCGATGTAGGAATGAGAGTTCATATAACTCAAGTCCCCATGTAAACCATGTAGCCATCATGGGTATTAACGTGTCATACTTTTTAGATTATCACGTAAGTTAGCCAGTGGATCTACTAGGTTGAGGGTGTCCTATGTGACTACAAAGTATAGGACAATTTTGGCAGAGTAGACGAGACATTGTATCATAATTTAGGCTCATAGTGATTGTTGTCAGTTAGAGAAACTCCCACAGAAACTATATTACTTTTATATGAAAGTAAAGTTGAGTTTATTATTGTTTCATCTTTAATGAACTACGAGTTTACACTATTTTTACCAGTTTTATGTATATATTGGATATGTTCTTATTGATATATATTGAGTTGTCATCTTACGAGTGGAGCAGAGTCAAGGTAAGTTCATCCTTACTCCATTTTAGGCTTATTAGTTGTGTTTAGCACTCAACTCACATACTCATACATTCCATGTACTGATGTCAGTTGTCCTGCATCATTTTATGATGCAAACGTAGGTAACCAAGATCAGCACGCAGCGCTTCGTTCTTCCAGATTTAGCTCCAGAGTCCTTGGTGAGCTCCTTGCATTCCGGAGGACATCCTTTTCATTTGTTTTACTAGTTTAGTTTTAGAGGCTTCATGGACAGTTAATAGTTCAGTTTGGAGTCTATTTTACTTCTTGAGAGTTAAGTGTCATTCTTGCAAGAATATTATATGATGTATTTCCTTTCATCATGCTTTATTTCTTGATTAAGTTGAGTTTAGTCTTTCTCTAAGTTAAGTAAGTCAGGCCAAGGGTTCGCTTAAGGGCCAACAATGGTCTTTGAGTTCCGGTCACGTCTAGAGTGTAGGCTCAAGGCGTGACAATGTCTTGACTTATCACCTCCCTCTAATTCATTTTCGTAATGCCTCTACTATTTATATGCCTCTTATATCCAACCTCTTGCACCTCTTTATTGGGCATTTACACATCTCCTCTTCGCATGTCCAAACCATTTAAGTTTTGTGTTTTTTCATCTTGTCCATCATGATGGCCACCCTACCTATCGGGAATATCATTTTTAATTTTACAGCTTCAACTATACCCATATATCCATCTTATCATCATTATTACTGCAATATGTATATTCTGATCTTCTTGATTGGTCATCACTCCTACTATACAACAACGTCAGTCTAATTACCACTCCATTCTTTAAGTTTTCGTGATACTATCCTATCACATAAATCTCAAAAGCAAAGCTTTCACTTTGTCACACCAGTACAACGTCCCCACTTCCCTAAATTACAAAGATAAGATACTTGAATTATCTTTCTTGGGATAGGTTCATGTGTCAATCCCCGCTTCCACGCTTTTCTCAAGATTGCATCAATGAATTTTTACTCTAAGTGGTTTAGTCCTACTAAACATGAATACTTTATGCTCCAGAGTTTTTCTCCTTTCTTTTGAGATTTAGCGTTCAAGTTCTTCAAAAGTGATGAACTATTATTTTTCTTTTTTTTTTCTGATAAATAACATGAGAATGAGATTGGAGAGATATGAGAATAAGTTTAGGAGTAAGAGTTTTAGGTGAAGACTTAGTCAAACTAGGACTCCTTGTAATTTAATTAAAAATCCTATTTTCTAAGGCTTAAGTGAGATGACTAACCTGGCCTTACTTAAATCAGACATGAAATATCAATTAATTCCATTTAATATTGCTTCAACCAAGGATCAAACTCGGGTGAAGCTCCTCTCGTGAATGGGTCAATCTGGGTCGACCCAACCCGAATCGTCCACTAAAATACATTAATTAATTAATTAAATCCTTAGGGTAATTATGATACTACCCATAGCCTGTAAAAGACCATTTTACCCCTAGACCCTCCAAAACCTAAAGATTACCCCTTTCAAGTCCGATTGAGACTCATCCGGGTGAATCTTAATATTCTGGTGCCCTACATGGCTGGACATAGCCTTGACTAGATCAAGTTGGTTGGCTTGGCTGGTGCATTGGTTCTGAGGTTTGGTTCCATGCGTAATAAGCCATGTGAACCCGGTCTAATCTATGCATTTTAGGTGCGTTTAGTCATTACTTCGCATTGTCATTTTCGGGTTGTTACATTATCCCCTCCTTAGGAACATTCATCCCCGGATGACAATTCTAATTATCTAGCACAATGCTAGTCATATCATAAGTACTATACACAGTCAAGCAATAGCAACAAAGAATTGAGGAGATAAAGAAGCTTAGAATTAAGAGTAGGAAGTCTGACATTAAGAGCTGAAAAGATGAGGATAGCAGGACTTCATATAGGCCTCGGCCTCCAACGTAGAATCCTCAACAAGATAGTTCCTCCACAATACCTTCACTTTGGCAACCTCTTTGTTTCTCAGCCGCTTCACCTGCCAGTCTAAAATCTCAACAGGAACCTCATCATAGGACAATTCTTCATTAACCCCCAAACCGTCAACAAGCAAAATAGATGCTGGATCACCAAGGCACTTCTTTAACATAGAGACATGAAATACTGGATGAACAGAAGCTAGCTCCGCAGGCAACACAAACTCATAGGCAACCTCACCTACACGCTATAGATTCTCGTATGGACCAACGTACCTCAAACTCAACTTCCTCTTCCTTCCAAACCACATCACCCCCTTCATGGGTTGTATATTCAAGTAGACCTGGTCACCAAAATCAAACCCTAAGGGTCGCTTCTGTAAAAGACTTCTGCCGACTATAAGTAGTAGCCAACCTGTCCCTAATCATGCTGACTTTCATTAAGGCCTCACGAATGATTTCTGGACCCAAAGTGGATGACTCTCAAACCTCGAACCACCTAACTACAGACCTACACCTCCTACCATACAGTTCCTCAAATGGTGCCATCCCAATGCTTGAGTGATAACTGTTATTATACGAGAATTTTATCAATGGCAGATGGTCGTTCCAACTACCCTTAAATTTGATCACACACGGCCTTAACATGTCCTCTAATGTATGAATGGTGCGCTTTCCTGCCCATCTGTCTTAGGATTGAAAGCGGTACTGAGCTTTACCTGCGTGCCTATGCTCTTCTGGATGGATCTCCAAAAAAGCAAAGTGAATTAAGCTCCTCAATCCGAAATGATAGATAAAGGAATACCATACAACCTCACAATCTCATCAATGTAGAGTCTTGCATAATCCTCGACCCTGTAAGTAGACTTCAAATGGATGAAGTGGGCTGAGTTAGTCATCTTGTCCACAATTACCCATATGGAGTCATGTTGTCTCCTAGTCCTCAGAAGACCAACCACGAAGTCCATGTTAATGGCCTCCCACTTTAAAGTCGGAACCTCAATCATATGAGTGAGACCAACAGGCTTAAGGTGCTCCGCCTTAACCTGCTGACAATTAGGACACCTAACCAAATACTCAGCAATGTCCTTCTTCATGCCATCCCACCAATAGATCTGCTTGACATAATTATACATCTTGGTGGAACCTGCATATATTGAATACGTGGAACCATGGGCCTCTGCATCTATCTTGGTCCGCAAATCATCCACATGTGGTACACAGATCCTGTCCTTGTACCTATGTATGTCATCATCTACCAGAGCAAATGACTCATTCATCTTTACTAGCACCGAGTCCTTCAGCTCCATCAACTTAGGATCAAGATGCTGACCCTTCTTGACTTCAGCTACGAAGGATGATTCAGAACTAGGATGAACTGAAACATTCTCACTAGTAGAGTCAATCAACCGCACACCCATTCTGGACAGTATGTGTAAATCCTTTACTAACTCTTTCTTCTCATTATCAACGTGGGTTGTGCTCCCCATGCTTAACCTTGTCAAAGAATCATCTACAACATTTTCTTTCCCTGGATGGTAGGGGACACTTATGTCATAGTTCTTCAACAGCTCCAACCATCTCTTCTAACGTAGGTTCAACTCCCTCTTCGTGAAGACGTAGTGGAGACTCTTTTGGTATGTGAACACATCCACATGCACCCCGTACAAGTAATGCCTCCACAATATCAATGCAATCACCACAGCTGCCAATTCCAGTTCATGAGTGGGATATTTCTTCTCATGAACCTTGAGTTGTGTTGACGCATTGGCTATCACCTTACCACATTGCGTAAGAATACAACCCAAACTAACCATAGATTCTTCACAATAAAAAGTGTATTTCTCACCACATTTAGGCAACATAAGCACTAGGGCTGAAGTTAGTCTATCTTTGAGCTCTTGGAAACTCTTCTCACAAGTCTCCGCCCACTCGATCTTGGCTTTCTATTTAGTCAAAGATTTCATTGGGGCAGCAATGGAAGAAAAACCCTCCATGAACCTACGGTAGTAACCAGAAAATACTAGAAAGCTGCGGATATCGGGAGGAGGGGGGAGTAAGTGGTCTTTGCCAGTTCTTAACAGCCTCAGTCTTCCTGGGGTCCATCTCCCCACCCTGATCGAACACAACATTACACAGAATGGTTGCTAATCTTTGCTAGAATTCACACTTGCTTAATTTGGCATACAACTAATGTTGTCTAGGTACCTTCAAGGTTAGTCTCAAATGTTGTTCATGCTCTTTCTTGGTTAGAGTAGATGAGGATGTCGTCAATGAAAACTATGACAAAAGAATCAAGGTATTCATGGAAGACTCGGTTCATGAGGTCCATAAATGTAGATAGCGCCTTAGTGAGACCAAATGACATGACTAGGAACTCATAATGACCATAACAGGTACGAACGACTGTCTTTGAGATATCTTCATCCCTAACCTTAAGCTGATGATACCCAGAAAGAAGATCCATTTTCGATAATAAACTAGACCCTTCGACCTGATCGATTAAGTCATCTATTCTAGGAAGTGGATACATGTTCTGTATAGTGACTTTGTTGAGTTGCCGATAATCGTTACACATCCTAAGAGTTCAATCTCTCTTCTTTACAAATAATACTGGAGCGTCACAAGGGGATATGCTCGGCTGGATGAAACCCTTATCACTGAGATCTTTTAACTATTGCTTGAACTCTTTGAGTTTAGCTTTACCCATTATGTACGGAGGAATTGAAATTGGTTTGTTATCAAAATCTAGGTGGATACCAAAATCAATCTCTCGAGAGGGAGGAACTCTAGGAGAATCGTCGGGGAACACATCTTGGAACTCACTCACTGCAGGCACACAGTCTATGGAAGGAATATATTGATCTAGATCATTGATACTCACAAGATGGCATAACAATACATATGACATCATTTTATTAGCTTTTAGGTTCGAAATCAAGGGACTTGAACGACTCAAATTGTACCCCTTCTATACCAGCTCTACATAACTAGGGAAACAAAATTTGACAACCGTACTATGGCAATCCATGAGGATAATAAAGTTATGGAGCCAGTCCATACCAATCATAATATCGAAGTCATTCATGGTTAACTCAACAAGGTCTGCCCACATAGTCTTACCACATACTACTATTGGGACCTCTTTATGAACCCTATAAGCTCTTACATTTTCTCCTAAGGGAGTAATAATTACGATAGGATCATGCAAAATCTCAGGTAGTGCTCAAAAGTATGAGCAAGCAAGGGAGTCACAAAAGAAAGCGTAGACCCTAGATCAAGTGAAGCATAAACAGATGTTGAGAAAACTTGCAGCATACCTGTGAGCACATCTGTCAACTTCTCCTGCTCCTCCCTGCCCTTTAAGGCATAAAATATGTTCCTCTTAGGAGGCTCGACTGCAGCAGCACTCTGGGGATTAGGCCTAGGCTAAACATTACCTCCATCCTAAGCCCTATTCTTTGGACAGTCCCTAAGTATATGTCCATTCTTCCCGCAACCGAAGCAGGCATTTGTTCCTAGTCTGTTCTCTCCACTGTGAATACGGACACACTTTCAACATTCCTTTCTAGGATGCTACATCACCTCTATTGCCCTTCTTGGGCTCGGGTCTGCCTCCTCTGGTTGCTGCATTCCTCTTAAATTTAGAGTTCCTTGAACTCTGATGCCTCTTCTTAAATCTGGGCTGATCATGAACTCCGAAAGTGCTCATTCCACCACCACTTCTGGGACCTTCTTTGTCAGAAGGTTTAGGCCTCTTGACCTCACGGACTCTCCTTTTCTTCCTGCTGTCCTCAACATGCTGGACATGCACCATCAACCTGGAAAAGTTAATGCGGTCATGGAGCATCGTATCCCGACACTCCTCCTCAAAGTCCTTTGAGATTCCTGTAAGAAAACTACTCATCTTGTCCATGCTGTTCGACACAAGGGAAGTTCCATACCTGGACAATTTTATGAATTTCATAGAATACTCATTGACAGTCATCGAGCACTTCTTAAGGTTGATGAACTCCTCAATCTTAGCCTCCTATATCTCTCTGGGGAAGAACCTCTCCAGAAAGGGTTTCTTAAACAGCTCCCAAGTGATTGGACCTCCGCCCGACGCCCTTCTATCCTGCCTCATCTTGCACCAGGTCTGTGCAACATCCTTCAGCTAGTACGAGGCCATATCAGCTTTCTCAATCTCTGTGGCCCCCATCGCCAACAAAATCTTCTGGACCTCCTCCATGAACTCCTAAGGATCCTCTGCAGTCTGAGATCCTGTAAATATTGGAGGATTCATCCTCGTAAAATCCCACAACTTGTTCGCCATGTTGTGGGTTAGTGGGTTCTCCCTTTGAACCTCCTATCTATTAGCGTGGGCTGTCATAGCCTGAGCATGCACCCTGATGGTTTGAGCCATCTGTTCCAAAGCGGTCCACACCTCCACATTAGTAAACCCAGCTCAGTTAACTGGCATGGCCGCCGCTTCTACAGCTGGAGCCTGGGGGAAACTTGGTTGCTCCCAACAGCAACTCCTAGCCTTCCCAATCCAATGTTCCCCCTTGTGTTCATTTTCTAAATAAAATAAGAATTGATGTTCGATACACTCATAACACCAAGAATTCAGACATTGAGGAAAGCACGATAAGATAAGAAGAAGGGAAATTTCCTATCCATCATGTAGTCTCGAGTTCATGATAGTGGTCACTTTACTACCATAACTTAGAAACTACCCGATGTGGTTTATGTGAACATTATTATCCTTGGAAATGAACTTAATGCTCTGATACCACTTTTTTTACGGCTAAGGTCTAGATCCTAGCCGAAACCGGCGTTGTTGACCTCTCAGAGGTCGCTGACAAGCCTACATACGTCCTCATTAGATCGTATAGATTAATTTTAGCGGAAAAATTTAATTTTTTTTTTGCTTTGATGTATACATTAACTTCATACTAAGAATTTCTTTATATTACATTAGTTCACAACAACTATATAATAATAAGATATTCAAATGAAGGAAATAGTTCATAACTATATTAATATAAAGTTGCCAAAATGGCACCAATACAATGTCTGAAAATAAGTAAGAAAGAATCACTAGTGGAACATCCTCCACTAGCTCATGCCGACGTCTAAGGTAGAATATAAGAGATAAGCATACTTGAAAGCATGAGATCCTACCAAGTTCGGATGAATGATCCACGTCCACATAGCTTCAACGTAGCCTCGTAAGCTATAGCGTCCACTTGCACCTGCACCTAAAAGTAAAGGATTGTATTGAATTAGTACACACTTGTACTAAGTATGGTTGTATGCAAGTAAACACCTAGGACATGCATGATTAATAAAAGATCTCTCCTAACGATATGAGTATGGAAAGACAATTCAGTTGGACTTGCCAAACTATATTAGGAAAGTCATGCTATGAGAGTAACATACATCAACATTCTTTTCATATTGCACACAACACATAGCACATTTCATTTAGCACATACACATATCAGATATCACATATATTTCTTTCATATGTCGTGACACCTTGGAATCACGCACTTAACATTAGGACTTCCTAAATGAGAGCTCAACATATGAGACCTCAACTAGGAAGCCTTCTTTAGCAAACACTGAGTCTTCTTCATTCATGCATACGTACTTCATTTTTCATTCATTTATATACCTACAATGCTATTTAGGAATCTCATCGGGTTCACTGTGCAATGACCAAGAATGACCTAGTGTCATTACTTGAGTCTAGTTCACCTCTTGATTGTCCTATCAAAACACTTTTGGTATCATTTATTTCATTATGTGCATTACATGAGGCTGACCTCATTCTTTCTTTGGGAACTTTAACTTTAACCGACATAGATCATGTTAGTTTAATGAAATAAAATGTCTACCCCACACCGAAAAGAGGTTGAATCACTGGAAAAGGTGAAACCAAAACATTCTAACGTATATAGGGAAATGAACCCTGTTAGAACTCAATATTGGCTGCAAAGGTTCAAAGACTAGGAGATATAAGGAGACCCATACCTGCCTAAATGGACAGTTTCATCTCATGAGATTTACACGAAACTCTGCCTTCCTGAAAGAAGGAATCGCGAATTAAATCTAGCCTACCAGTGCTCAATATAAAGTTCCATTATATTCATCTCACACATCATATAAATTGGCTTCTAGCATGAGGTAATCATTGCTCATTAGATGATTTATAATCTCATCATTAGTATTAAGTGTGAATTAATCTCAATGCATTCTTTATTAATTTTACACTCTCATAGGTGACTACGGTTTCTGGTAACACTTATTAGGATCATTTGAGATTGATTTAATCTTTCATATTAGCCTGTTATCATGTTGTCTCAACGTTCATTAACTTTAGCATAGTATCTCTTCATGATTACTCACCCCATTACGTGAATGTTCATTTTGTCATATGGCAATGCATTTGGCCTTTTAGTGTGTTTCACACTCTTACTTAACCCCTCTGGAATCACATCATTTCATCACATACATCTTAGGTTCACTTATTTTTAAATGTACGGTGGACTCATGAACCCATACGTACAAGCCATGAGGCTTCGTTCATAATTTTTCTAAGTGACTTATACTTACAATATTATGTGGTACAGGACTTATGCATCTTATAAGTATTCCAAGGTTTCAATTTCTATTCCTATAGGCGGCATTGATTAATTATTTATTCACATAAGACTTATGTATTAGTATGAGATTGGGCAAGGGAACCCGATTTCAAATCCCTTGAGCAACACCTAGTCTTATATTAATTTTGATTTAAAATTTTGGCTTGCGGCCCCGATGTCGAGCCCTATCGCCTACACTTCTTTTTTTTTACTTTTCTTCATTTTGTTTCCTTACTTTTTCGTTTGAGGCTGAGAAGGTCTGGGATCGATCCCTCACAACCTAATTTTAATTTTCTGTAATTATTCTCCTAATTTCCGCACCTATCCGAGAGGTTGTGGGTTCGACCCCTCCCACCTCATTTTGTTTATTTTTCCCTCTTTCATTTCTTCATTTGAGACATACCCCATTTCGAATCGAATTACCTCATTTTTCTCATTAAATGTTCAGAAGCTCACATATGGTGAGGTCTAGGGTTCAATCCCTTATGGCATCACACATTTTAAATTTTTATTTGAAAACGCAAATCGTCAATGCTGCCTATGCCGGGACCAAATTTCTAGATCTGGTCATATTTTCAGTCCTTTTTTCTCAACCTTTGTACGTTAGATTTTTATGGCAATTTGTTGGACATTTTATACATTATTATATGCATTTTCCACGTTATTTTATACAAAAACACAGGGATTTAGCATGCCATTTTCATGCTCTAACCCATGATAAAGAACCATGGCAACACCCCTTTGTACACTCACTTATCACATAGATTCCGAAAAACATAATTAATTATCACATAAATCTGAACATACATACATGAACATAATCATCACGAAAATACATTACATCCCTAAATTCTAGCAGCAAGCATACCCAACCTACAACAATCGTTGGGAGCTAGTGAAAGGGACATGCAACGGGGAAAAATTTCTAGTTTTCGGATTGGATTTTGACTGAATCCTAGGGGTCTCTTGGGAAAGGGACAAAGACGAAGAAACCCATACCTATTCTGTCATTCTACAGTGTTTCAAAACCTATCCAATGCACTGCCAACTGATACGAAATCAATGCCTCACCACAGAAACTTCAAGCACAACCTGTCGGGAAATTTGCTTTTGCTTTTCATTTTTTTTACTAGTTTTTCTTTTAAGATTTAGCGTTCAAGTTTTTCAAGAGTGATGAACTATTATTTTCTGTTCCTTTACTGATAAATAACGTGAGAATGAGAGTGGAGAGACGTCAATATATGTTTAGAAGTAAGAGTTTTAGGTGAAGAATTAGTTAAACTACGACTTCTTGTAATTTAAATTAAAAATATGATTTTTTAAGGCTTAAGTGAGATGACTAACCTGCCCTTACACAAATCAGATAATGAAATATCAATTAATTCAATTAAATATTGCTTCCACCATGGATATAACCTTTGTGAAACTCTTCTCGCGAATGGTTCAATCTGGGTCTACCCAAACCGAACCGTCCACTGAAGTACATTAGTTAATTAGTTAATTAAATAAATCCTTATTGTAATTATGATACTACCCTTAGCCTATAAAACACCATTTTACCCTTAGAACCTCCCAAACTTATGATTACCCCTTTTAAGTTCAGTTAAGACTCATTTGGGTGAATCTTAATATTCGGGTGCCCTACATGGCTGGACCCAAACTTGTGTAGCTCAACAAACTCACCAAGTTGGTTGGCCTGGCTGGTGCATAGGTTTCGACGTATGGTTCCACGCGCATCAATCATTGTAAACACGGTCTAATCGAGGCATTCTAGGTATATTTAGGCATTACTTCGCATAGTCATTTACGAGTTGTTACATTATCCCCCCTTAGGAACATTCATTCCCGAATGACACTTTTAATTATATATCACAATGCCAGTCATATCATAACATAAGTATTATACACAGTCAGCAATGTCCTTCTTCATGACATCCCACCAATAAATCTGGTTGAGGTCATAATACATCATGGTGGAACCTTCATGTATCGAATACCTGGAACCATGGTCCTCTGCAACTATCTTGGTCCACAATTCCTCCACATCTGGTACACACAGCCTGTCCTGGGACAAAACTATGCCATCACCACTTAGAGCAAACAACTCATTCATCTTTACCAACACTGATTCCTTCAACTCCATCAACACAGGATCAAGATGCTGACCCTTCTTGACTTCAACTACCAAGAATGATTCAAAAATAGGATGAATTGAAACACCCCCACTAGTAGAGTCAATCAACCGCACACCCAGTCTGGATAGTCTGTATAAATCCTTCACTAACTCCTTCTTCTCATTATCAACGTGGGTTGTACTCCCCATGAACAACCTGCTCAAAGCATTAGCTACTACATTTGCCTTCCCTGGATGATAGTGAACAATCATGACATAGTCCTTCAACAGCTCCAACCATCTTTGCTGACGTAGGTTCAACTTCCTCTGCGTGAACACGTACTGGAGACTCTTATGGTTTGTTAACACATCAACATGCACCTCGCACAAGTAATGCCTCCACATCTTCAATGCAAAAACCACATCTGCCAAATCTATGTCATGAGTGAGATAATTCTTCTCATGAACCTTGAGTTGTCCGGACTCTTAGCCTATCACCTTACCACCCTGCATAAGAAACAACCCAAACCAACTCTCGATGCGTCACAATGAATAGTGTGACTCTCACCACATTTAGGCAAAGTAAGCATTGGGGATCAAGTGAGTCTGTCTCTGAGCTCCTGGAAATTCTTCTCACAAGTCTCCGCCCACTCGAACTTGGCTTTATTCTTAGTCAAAGCTGTCAGTGGGGAAGCAATGGAAGAAAAACCCTCCACGAACCTATGGTAGTAACCATCTAATCCCAAAAAGCTATAGATATCGGTGGGAGTAAGAGGTCTTCGCCAGTTCTTAACAGCCTCTGTCTTCCTGGGGTCCACCTTCATACCCTGATCGAACAAAACATGACCAAGAAACGTCACTGATCTAAGCCAGAATTCGCACATTCTGAATTTTCAATACAGTTGATGATGTCTAAGTACCTGCAAGGTTAGTCTAAAATGTTGTTCATACTTGATCAATTAATCTATGGGTTAGATAAGTTTGATTCTCCCTTAATGAGTACTCAATATCTAAAGTCAAATTTTTATAACTAAAACTCGTGAAAAGATTGTATTGTGAAAGGGAAACTTAATAAAATCTATCATGATTTGTGCATTATGAGTATGTGGTGGGTAGTTCAATTTCACTACTTGTGGTAGGTGGTATTGTTTAGAATTTAGGTGTAGTTATGTGAAAAAATAAAAAAAATCATCATGGTGATTATGTTATAGTCCAGAGTGGGTTGATAAAAGTTTTATTCGAAAGTTAAGTTTGTAGTAGCTAATCTTGATGAAATGGTCTTAAGGAAGAGCTGACTTGGAAAGACAAACAGTGACTTGTAGGTCATAATTAAGTTTTAATAAAGTTGTCTATTCTTCCTGCTTCTTCCATATGTTCGAGGATGAATATGGTTTTAGTGGTGGATAATGTAATTACCTGAAAGGTCATTTTTAGAAACTTTTACTAAATTATCATTTTACCTATCTCGGTAGTTGCAGAGAGTCACTTTTGATAATACTAAATCAACATCTCTTTCTTCCATTTGAGTTTAAACTTCTAAGCAAAACATTGAGATCATCTTAAATGTATATACACAATGTTTTCTTTAGGTGATGAAGACAAAAAAAATTGATATTTCAATGAAAAATTATTATCTTGTGTCAAAAAGTTCTTGATCAAGAAACTATCGATCTATTAGTGTATTCTCCAACACCGAGGAGGTAGCTATTAAAAGGATGATAAACTGCATCTCAGACATTCTTCATATAAAATTTTCTTGCTTAACCTTCCTCGAGGTGATCAAATGTCGTGTCTTAAAAAAATTTGAGGTCAAGTGATTCTTCAGTATCACTATATACCATCTTCATCGAAAACCTAAAAAAAATAACACGAAGTCAGCTCTCAGATTATTGAGAAACTAAAAAAGTACAAAAAATGACCCCTATAAGGAAAAAAGAGTTAAAGCACTACATACATTCATATCCATGTATTTCAAGTTTGGGAAGCTTCTTATCAAGTAAAGAACACACGAATGCTTATCTGATTTCACCAACAAAATGTTAGGTAGGTAATATCATTTGATACTATCATGATTAAATAGAAGCTTTGATGGTGCTTCATATTCTTCTTCAACTTTGAAGAAGAATATGAAACACCAACAATGTTTCCCTTTATTCCTAATAATGTCAAACGATTTTATCTACCCGATATTTTGTTGGTATTATCATAAAACTTTCATATGCTCTTTTGTTGATAAGAAGTTTCGTATATTTGGAATATCTTGAAATGTAGGTTTGTATTGTTTTGACTCTTTTTTTCCTTAATTATTTATTATTTATCTCTCTTATGGGATCTTCAAAATTTGAGAGTAAACTTCTTGTTATGTTTCATAGATTTTTTATGAAGAAGATAGTGATACTAAAAAATCATTTGAATTCGAAAGTTTGTCGGACATGACATTTTATTCCTATCTTATGTTTCAGACTAAAAAATAAAAGAAAATAATGATTTTTTAAGTCAATCCACTTTAACATAGGAAATCTGAATCGAGTTTCACTAAGATGTGGGGAAAAACAGCTATCTTCTTTGACCTCATTGGTCACTGTATTTGTAAACCCAATCAAAGAGCAAAATTTTGAAAACCACCTAAAAAATGTGAACATTAATCAAAATCATTAACTACCTCAAACAATAACGCAAAATAGATATCGTTTCAAACCCAAAAGGGTAAAAGAAAATTGAATGCAAATCATAACAATTAACAAACATATACCTGAAAATTACAAGAACAATTCGAGAAGAATTTTGTAAAGTTAATGTGAATAGAAAGCAATGGGAGAGATCCTTTAGACTAATGGCGTTGAAGCATTTTTCTTGCCTTTAATACCAAGTACAAATAGGTGGGGCTTTCAGAAAAAAAATTCACCTGCACATTAGTGTACATTAAATGTGTTTATCAAATTTGTCTGAAATTCATAGCATGAGAATAAAGATTTAGAGGAATTGAATACATTCTCATAGACCTCTCATAGTATAGATTCTAAAAACTTCTTTGTCCACTTCCCGATTGATTTGCATTTGAGAGACTATTAAAATCTACAACTGTAATGGAATACTTTTCAAAATACATGTAGGCATGAAGTGTATATAATATCGAATGAGTTCCGCAAAAATGTTCAAATCCTGGAAAAGTTCCCTCTTCAGGAAAAGGAAAACAAAGGTAATGAGTTATTTGACTTTGTTTTCCTTTTTTCCAAAAGAGGGAACTTTTCCAGGAATTAGTCCCCTATTATGGCACTCTTTTGGTACTATCACTGCATTCATATAGATATTTTGAGAAGTGTTTTAATGTTATTTTAGAGTTAATTTTTCTCTCTGATGCACATGATTGCTAAGGTATCACTCCATGCTGCAATTCCAATATTTCTTATATCTATTCAAAAACACACTTCTTCAGGGATTATTAATCACCCTTGCTTTACACTCCACCCTTAAAATCAATGAATATAAGGAAATATTTTACATTTAACTACAAGATATTCAGGAAACATCTTAATTACATATCAATTAGGGTTACTAAGGAATTCAAATGATTAAAATTGAAAATGTCTTGTAGAGTCCTACTTTTTTTCTATCTTGTGGACTCTTAGGATGATATCTATGAGAAACTCAACAAATGCTGATAACTTAATTTAGTAAGCAAAAATAACACAGTAGTAGAAACATCCAAAAAACAAAGAGGAAATTGAGACGTCATAACTAAGAAAAGCCATAAAAGAAAAGAAAAGACAATGTAACAGCTCATATACCAAATCTCATAATGAGGTGCGCACAACATTGTGTTAACCTCATATTCGAATATTTTAATAATTAGAAATGCATATATTGAGTAGTCATTTGATGAAGGAAAAGAACGAGATACACTCATAATCGAATTTTTTAATAATTAGAAATGCATATACTGAGTAGTCACTTGATGCAGGAAAAGAACGAGATAGATCACCAAAGCACAGACTCTCAATCAAGAAGATTGCAGGAATCAAGTGAATCATGAGCAAATCTAATCATGAAAGGAAAGTGAATATTTTATCAATCAGATTCAAATTTCACAGTTTGCAAGAATTAAAGAAAGACACACAAGGAAAATATTTCACAACTTGCACATATTAAAGGAAGACACACAAGGAAAATCTCTCTAGTTAAACAAGAAGGGCAATATAATTAAATCAAGGTACAATCAAGGAACAAATATCGATTCTTAAATCTGGATACTATCAAGGATTTCGAACAAATTTAAACATAGATTATCGACAACGATCTTTAAAACGAAAAAGCAAGTGAAAAGACTAAACAACAAAACTTGATGTAATTAGTTAAACACCACCTAATTCACAAAATCTTAAGCTAAAATAAACCTCCATTCTTGAGCATTAGGATCAAAACAAGATACAAAATCTAAAACTAACAAAGAGTGCTAAACAACGAATTTAAATCTAAACAAATTTATTTAGTTAACTTAAATATGTCTTTATAATAGCTAAAACAAAAACTTAACCCAATACTTCACATCAAATGAGGAAGGAATACGTGTGTTAGCTGGTTCAGTCCAGCAAATGGAACTCGATCTTGGACTTGACGAATTCCAACACCACTTTTACTCAAAATAGTCGCGAATCAACAAACTTTCAGCGACAAAAATAAGAACTCCCAAAAACTTAGAGGGGTGTTCTTTTTCTCGCCTCCAAAAACTCATCCCTTGAACAGTAAGAGTGAGGTTTTTTTTATAGGACAAACTCTTGGTCGAAATAAAGGTGAAAACAATGTGGTACTCTGGAGATTTTCAAATCCCGAATTAGATCTTGGGTATCTTAATGTGAAATAGGTTTAATGAATTTGGGCCAAAATTTTTGGGTCTTGGGTCTTTGGTTTAATCCTTAACTGTTGTACCACAAGCAGAGAAATCAGATAAATTCATAGGTGTAAATTTCGAAGGATGGCAGCAACGAGTATTTTTCTAGCTTACCACTCTTGGTCTACAAAAATTTACAAGTGAAGATAATCTAATGCCTGCTGATGATATGCCAGACAGAAGAAAAAATCATGATTATTGAAGCATGGAAACATGCAGACTTCCTATGTAAAGGCTACATTTTGAGTGCTTTAGAGGATGACTTATATAATGTCGATAGTTAAATAACAACTTCAAAAGAGTTGTGGGATGCAATTGAGAAGAAATATAAGACAGAAAATGCATGCTTGAAAAAGTTTATGTTCGCAAAGTTTTGAGACTATAAAATCATAGATAGTAAAATTGTTGGATCACAAGTGCAAGAACTTTAACTTATTCTCCATGATCTGATTGCTGAAGATATGGTAGTAAATGAATCTTTTCAAGTGTCTTCAATTATCAAGAAGTTGCCTCCTTCGTGGATGATTTCAAGAATTATCTAAAGCACAAGCGTAAAGAAATGAAGCTTTAAGATCTTGTGATTCGGCTCAAGATTGAGGAAGATAAGAAAAACGCCGAAAATAAGTCACGTAAGAGTTCAACAATCATTGGAGTTAATATTGTTGAAGAAGCTCTTACCAAAGACAAAAAGAGAAAGAAGTGAACGGGCAGAAGTCAGAATAGGCCAAGAAGAAATTCAAAGGCAACTATTACAATTGTGTCAAGGCTGGTCATAGGTCTTCTGATTTTCGTGCTCCAAGAAAGGACCTTAAAGACAAAGGCAATGGCAAAAGTGAAGCAAACATCGTGGAGAAGATGGAATATTCAGATGACTTAAGTACAATGATCTCGAAGTGTAACTTAGTTTGAAATCCCAAGGAGTGTTTTCTCGACTCAGGTTCCACTAGACATATTTGCTCTGCAAAAGAAGACTTTGCAACGTACACTCCTACGATGAAGATTTGTTCATCGGAAACACAACAACCACAAGGATTGCAGGAACTGGGAAAGTAATGTTGAAAATGACATCCAACAAGGTGTTGACTTTGAACAATGTTCTGAATGTCCCTACTATTAGGAAGAATTTAGTTTCAGCTGCACTACTCGTTAATAACAGGTTCAAGTGTGTCCTAGTTAGTGATAAAGCTATAGTAAGTAAGAATGAAATGTTCATAGGAAAGGGCTATCTCAATGAGGATCTTTTAAAACTGAATGTAATGGTTATTTAAAGTATTAATAAAAATTCTGTTTCTGTTTACTTATTGCAGTTAAATGATATATGGCATGCCCATTTGGACATGAAAATTACAAAGCCTTGCACAAATTTGTTAATCTAGAAGTATTGCCTTATTTTAAGTAAGATAAATCGAAATGCGAAATATGTGTGGAAAGTAAGTTTTTTAAACATCCTTAGAAGTTTGTTAAAAGAAATTATAAAACTTAAGACTTAATTCACACAAATATATGAGATATGATGTCAACACCATCTCATGGTATGAAAAAATATTTTATAAATTTTATTGATGACTACACTCAATTTTGTTATGTATATTTGCTTAATAGTACGGATGAAGCAATGGATGCATTTAAGCAATACAAAAATGAAGTGGAGAACCAATTAAATCTAAAGATAAAAATGATTCGGAGTACTAGGGATGGAGAATATGAATCTTCTTTTGCAGAGATATATTTGGAATATGGTATTATTCATCAAACTATGACACCTTATACACCACAGTCAAATGGTTTGGCAGAACGGAAGAACAGAACATTAAAGGAAATGATGAATGCCTTAATGATAAATTCTGGTTCATCACAAAACCTTTGGGGTGAACCCATCCTTATAGATAATAAAATACTAAATAGAGTACCCTATCGAAAAATACAATCAATTCCATATGAGTTGTGGAAAGAAAGGAAATCCAACTTTGAATATTTCAAATCGTTGGGGTGTTTAGCCAAGATATAGGTTCCTCACCGAAGAGGGTTAAAATTGGACCCAAAATAGTAGATTCTGTCTTTATTGGGTATGCTGTGAACAGTAAAGCCTGTAGGTTTTTGGTTCACAAATCCGATAATCCTGAGATTCATGTTAATATGATAATTGAATCAGATAAAGCAGAGTTTTTTGAAAACATTTATTAGTATAAAACTGAAAGTGAGTCAACAAGTGAAAGACCTAAACGACCACGAGAAGAATCAATTGGAAATATTCTAACTAGTGAGGAACCTAGGCGTAGTACTCGCCAACGAAAATTTGCTTCATTCGGACTAGATTTTGTAGCAATATTGCTTGAAAGTGAGCCTCAAACATTTTAAGCAGCTATATATTCATCTGAATCAACTTATTGGATAGAAGCAGTCAATAGTGAGATCGAATCAATTTTAAGCAATTACACTTGGGAATTGGGTGATCTACCTCAAGGAAAAAAACCTTAAGGATCAAATTGGATCTTTGAAAGGAAAATGAAACCTGATGGGACTGTTGACAAATATAAGGCTAGATTGGTAGTCAAAGGGTACAGACAAAAGAAAGGTTTGGTCTACTTTGACACATACTCTCCAGTAACAAAGATAACATCAATTAGGATGTTGATAGCACTAGAAGCAGTGCATGATCTTAAAATCCACCAAATGGATGTAAAGACAACCTTCTTAAATGGAGAGTTGGAGGAAGAAATTTACATGGAACAACCTGAAGGGCTTATAGTTCCAGGTAAATAAAAAAAAGTGCGCAGACTTGTGAAGTCACTTTATAGACTCAAGCAAGCACCCAAACAATGGCATGATAAATTTGACGAAACATTGTATGCAAATGGATTCAAGATTAACGAATGTGATAAATGTGTTTACATTAAAAATATTATGAATCATAATGTCATTGTTTGTTTGTATGTTGATGACATGTTAATAATGAGTAAAAACATTGACGATATAAATGCTACTAAGCGAATGTTGTCCAACAAGTTCGATATGAAGGACTTAGGAGTTGGTGATTTTATCTTAGGGGCCACGATTATCAAAACTCACTAGTGACTAGCATTATCTCAATCTCATTATATTGAAAAAGTACTGGATAAGTTCAACTACTTGAATTTCAATGTTGTCAAAACTCGAATTGATTTAAGTTGTACATTTAAAAATAAATGAAGGTCCACGTGTGTCACGATCGGAATCTAGACCCCACACGAGACCGGCGGCATTGACGTCTCAGAGGTTGCATACAAGTTTACATACGTCATTCTTACTTCATCTAGGTTAACTTTAGCAGAAAATTTAAACTTTCTGTTACTTAACATTCATGTAAGTCATTCTACGTAAACTCATAAACGTTCACAATAACTTATCTAATATTAAGATCATCAAATGAAAGAAATAGTTTATAATTGCATTAAACGTATTTTTGCCAAAATGGCACCAATACAAAGTCTAAAATGAAAGTGGAAATAAAACCCTAGTGGAACATGCTCCACTAGCTAAAGCTTACATCTAAGCTAGAAAATAACAGTATACATCCTCGAAAGTATGAGGTCCTACCAAATCTGGATGAAAGCTCCACGTCTGGATAGCTGCAACGTCGCACTCTAAGCTTTAACGTCCACCTGTGCCTGCACCTAAAAGTAAATATTGTATGGGATTAGTACACACTTGTACTAAGTATGGATATATACAAGCACACACCAAGTACATGCATGAGTAAGAATAGATCTTTTATAATAACATAAATTATGGAAAGTCAAGTCGGTGGACTTGCCAAATTTGGATTAGGAAAGTTAGTGGACTTTCCAGATTTGGATTAGGAAAGTTAGTGGACTTGCCAAATTGGATTTAGGAAAGTCATGCCATGAGAGTAACATGCATCATCATACGTATCATATTGCACACAGCACATAACATATTACATATAGCACATAACATATTGCATATAACACATAAACATATTTCATATCATTCTATTATATGTCATGAGACCTTGGAATCATGGACTTGATATTAAGACTTCCCAAATGAGGGCTCAACATATGGGACCTCAACTAGGGAGCCTTCTTTAGCAAACACAGAGTCTACTTCATTCATTCATATGTACTTCATTTCATTCATTCATATACCGGTGCAGCCTCTAGTCATACCTAGGATGTAGTATTAAGACTCTCATCGAGTTTGCGGTGCAATGATTAAAAATAACCTAGTATCATTAATTGAGTATAGCTCACCTCTTGATTATCCTATCCTAACACATTTTGTATCATTCATTTCATTATGTGCATCATTTGAGGTTGGCTCGTTCTTTCATTGGGAACTTTAACCTTAACATACATAGATCATGTAAGCATCATGAAATCCAGTGTGTCATCCCTGCACCGAAAAGAGGTGGAATCACCGGCCAAGGTGAACCAAAACATGCTAGCGTATATAGGGAATTGAACCCGGCTAGATCCCTATATTGGCAGTATAGGTTCAAAGAATAGGAGATATAAGGAGACCCATACCCGACATGCCAGACAGTCTCATCTCATGAGAGTTACGAACCTCCGCCCTTCCCGAAAGAAGGCATCAACACTCATAACTTGCCTATCGGTGCTCAATATAAAGTTCCATTACATTCAACTCATACTCATTGAAGCTAACTTCTAGTATGAGGACATCATAACTCATTAGATGATTTCTCATGTCATCATCAGTATTAAGTATTAATCTTAATACTTTCATTAGAGTGTTCATAGAGACTGGTCTCTTCATTAACTTTACACTCCCATAGGTGAGTATGTTTTGGTAACATTTACTTAGGCTCATTTGACATTGCTCTCATCTTTCACATTAGCCTCTTATCATATTCTCACTAGATTCATTAACTTTAGCACATTTTTATACATCATAGGTTCACTTACTTTTTAATGTATGCTAGACTTACAGGTCTATACATACAAGCTATGAGGCTTCATTCTTAGTTAGTTTAAGTGATTCATATATTCCTAAGATTTTATGATACAAGACTTATGTTGTATGCCAAGATCATCGATTTCAATCTATGTAGGAAGCATTATTTTGAACATTTATTCACGTATGACTTATGTATCAATATAGAAATTGGGAAAGTAAACCCGATTTTGAATCCCTTGGAAAACACTTACATTTTTATTTATTTTAGTTTGATCCACTCGGCGTGGAGACCCAAGATTGAGCCCCAACGCCTTCTCTTCATTTTCCCATAATTTCTTCATTTTTCATTCATTTGGAACCAAGAGGATGTGGGATCGAACCCCCACAACCTCATTTTTTTTATTCTCTTTTTCCTTAAACCATTTTTGTTTGACCGAGAGGGCGTGGGATCGAACCCCCACAACCACACTTTATTTATCTGCTTAATTTCCTTTATTCAGGCGAGAGGTCGTGGTTTTAATTCCCACATGCCTCAACTTTTATTTTTATTTTAATTCTTCCTTAAGTCTGACCGAGAAGTTGTGAGTTCGAACCCCACACCTCTCATTTTTATTTTTCATTTTCTTTTTCATGTTTTGGTCAAGGAACACGGGTTTGAGTCCCACATGCCACATACTTTTTCTATCAATTTATTTCTAAGATTTTTAACATGGTTAGGTCACGGGTTCGATTTTCAGTGACCCTCACTTATTTTTAATTCATTTTACATAGAATTATACACCACTTAGCTTGGCCAAAACTCATCAACAAGATGCTGGAAATTATTTACGTTTTTCATATCATTTTCATCAACGTTTACACGTTAGTTCTTAGGGTAATTCATGGATTATTTAGTACCTCTTTAGGAGCATTTTCATGGATTCAGTTAGCTAATAGTTTCCATTCAAATCAGCCACATTATAATTCATATGAACATCAAAATTTATACAAGTTTTTGCACGTAAGAATACAACCATAATATGTCATTTTCAAAATTCAAACCAAGAGTATATGTCACGGCTACACATAAACACATAGTTTCGGACAGAATGCTTAATATTCACATAATTCTGAACATACATACATGAACGTGATCATCACGAAAACACATTATATCCCTAATTTCTAAATTTTAACATACCCAACCTACAAATCGATGGGAGGTAGTGACAGGGATATGAATCGGGGAACAACCCTAGTTTTCGGAATAAATTCATCTTATACCTAAGGTTCTCTGGGGAAAGGGACCAAGAGTAATAAAAACCATACCTTATTTTGAAGTTCAAACCTTGAACTTTCTTCCAAGAGACCCTCACCAAAATCACGTCCAATAAAGAAAGCTTCAACACCATCTCGATGGAAAAAACCTTCCCTTTTTCCTAACATTTTTGGTTATGTTTTATATATGTTTTTAGCGTGAAAGATCTTCAAGTGTGAACAACTTTTGGTTTTTAATTAGTTCTTTTGTTTAGGCAGAAAGAACGTGAAAATAAAAGAGACATATTGACGTGCGAGAGAGAGAGTTAAAACGTGAAAGGTAGTTTAGGATTCGGTGGAGTAGTTTAGACTGAGTCAACTAGGACTCTTTCGAACCTTTAAAAATCTGATTTTTATTTTTCTTAAATCAGATTATAAGTAATAACTAATTAAATTAACATACCAATTTAAATAAAACAATTCAAATCATCGCTCCCACCAAGGTTCGAACCTGGGTGGAGCAAGATTTTGCTAAAAAGGGAAATTTGTGTCCTCTCTCCCCAAAATACTCCTCCACCTTATTAATTAAATAATTACATACATATTTAGGGTAATTATGATACTACCCTTTGCCTGGAAAAAAACCATTTTACCCCTACACCCTACAAATATAAGACTTCCCCTTTTTAATTCCGGTAAAGACTCATCCAAGTGAATATTCATATTCGGAAGCCCTACGTGGCTGGACCCAACCATTCCTAGATCAACTAACTCCCCAAGTTATTTGGATTTGATGTCGCAAGGGTTCAGAGGTCTGGTTCTATGCGTATTAATTTCGTGTGAACCCGGTCTAATCGTAGGTATTCTAGATATATTAAGCATTACTTATCATATCTTTTTTTAGGGTTGTTACATTATCCCCCCCCCCCAAGGAACATTCCTCCCAAATGACATTTCTTATGATCTAGCACAACGCCAGTTATATCATAACATAACCACTATGAACTGTTAAGCCGTAGCAACAAAGAATGGAAAGGTAAGGAAACGTCGACTTAAGAGTAAGGAATCTAACCTCAAGGACTGAAAAGATGGGGATATCGGGATCTCACATCGGCCCCGAACTCCCACGTCGCAGCCTCAACAAGATGATTCCTGCATAATACCTTTACTGTGGCAATCTTTTTGTTTCTCAGCCGCTTGACATGTCTGTCTAAGATATCAACATGTACCTCCTCATAGGACAAGTCTTCATCGACCCCAAATTCTTCTGCCGGTAGAATCGATGTTGGATCACCTAGGAACTTCTTTAAAATGGATACATGAAAGACTGAAAGAAGCTTGCTGCACAGGCAATGCCAACTCATAGGCCACTTCACCCACACGTTATAATATTTCATATGGCCCAACATACCTCGGACTCAACTTCTCCTTCCTACCAAACCTCATCACCCAATTCATAGGTGATATCTTCAATAGACCTGGTCACCAACATCATACTCTAAGGTTTATTGTTTGCATAAGACTTTTTCCAACTGTAAGTAGTAGACAACCTATTCCTAATCACCCTGACCTTCACTAAGGCCTCATACATGATATCTGGACCCAAAATGGATGACTCTCAAACCTCAAACCACCCTACTGGAGATCTACACCTCTTACCATACAATGTCTAAAATGGTGCAATCCCAATGCTGGAGTGATAGCTATTATTATACGAGAACTCTATCAAAGGCATATGGTCATCCCAACTACCCCTAAAGTCAATCACACATGCCCTCAACATGTCCTCCAAAGTCTGAATGGTGCTCTTTGTCTGCCCATCAGTCTGAGAATGAAAGGCACTACTAAGCTTCACCTGCGGGCCTAAGCTCTTCTGGAATGATCTTTAGAAATATGAAGTGAACTGAACTTCTTTATATGAAATGATTGACAAAGGAATCCCATGCCATCTCACTATATCATCACTGTAGAGTCTCGCAAAATTCTCGGCTCTGTAAGTAGACTTTACAGGGATAAAGTGGGCACACTTAGTCATCCTATCCACAATAACCCATATAGAGTCATGTTGTTTCCTATTCCTCAGAAGACCAACCACGAAGTCCATATTAATGGCCTCCAATTTCCAAGTCGGAACCTCAATAATATGAGTAAGACCACAAGGCTTAAGATGTTCTGCCTTAACCTGCTGAGAATTAGGATACTTGGCCACATATTCTACAATGTCCTTCTTCATGTCATCCCACAAATAGATCTGCTTAAGATCATGATACATCTTGGTGGATCCTGGATGTATGGAATATCTGGAACCATGGGCCTCTACAACAATCCTGGTCCCCAAATCATCCACATCTGGTACACACATCCTGTCTTGGTACCTATGTAAGTCGTCACCTTCCAAAGCAAAAGACTCATTCATCTTTATCAACACTTATTCCTTCACCTCCATCAACACATGATCAAGATGCTGACCCTTCTTTACTTCAAATACTAAGGATAATTCAGAACTAGGATGAACTGAAGCACCCCCACTAGTAGAGTCAACTAACCGCACATCCAGTCTTGCTAGTCTGTTTATATCTTTCACCAACTCCTTCTTCTTATCCTCAACGTGGGTTGTACTTCCCATGCTCATCCTGCTCAAAGCATCAGTTACAACATTAGACTTACCTGAATGGTAGTGGACGTTCATGTCATAGTCCTTCAACAGCTCCAACCATCTCCGCTGATGTAGATTCAACTCTCTCTGTGTGAACACGTACTGAAGACTCTTGTGGTCTGTGAACACATCCACGTGCACTCCGTACAAGCAATGCCTCCACAGTTTCAATGCAAAGACCACAGCTTCCAACTCTAGGTTATGAGTGGTGATAATTTTTCCTATGAACCTTGAGCTGCCTGGATGCATAAGATATCACCTTACCACCCTGAATAAGAACACAACCCAAACCAACCCTAGATGCATCACAATAAACAATGTAATTCTCACCACACTTAGGCAAAGTAACCACGAGGGTTGATGTGAGTCTGTCTTTGAGCTCCTAGAAACTCTTTTTACAAGTCTCCGTCCACTCAAACTTGGCCTTCTTCTTAGTCAAAGCTGTTAGTGGGGAAGCAATGGAAGAAAAAAAAACACAAACCTATGGTAATAACCAGCCTATCCTAGAAAGCTATGGATATTAGTGGGAGTAAGAGGTTTTGGCCAGTTCTTAACAACCTCATTCTTCCTGTGGTTGACCTCCACACCCTGATCGGACACAATATGACCGAGAAAGGTCACTGATCTTAGCCAAAATTTACACTTGCTGAATTTGGCATACAACTGGTGTTGTCTAAGTACCTGCAAGTAAATGTTGTTCATTCTCTTCCTTTGTCTTAGAGTAGATGGGAAGGTCATCAATGAACACTATGATGAAAGAGTCAAGGTATTTATGGAAGACTCTGTTCATGAGATCCATAAATGCAGCATGTGCACTCGTGAGACCAAATGACATCACTAGGAACTCATAGTGACCATAACAGTTATTAAAGGCTGTCTTTGGGATATCTCCATCCCTAACCCTAAGTTGATGGCTGAACGAACACCAATCTTTGAGAAGAAACTAGATCCTTGGAGTTAGTCGAACAAGTCATCTATTATTGGAAGTGGATACCTATTATTGATAGTGACTTTGTTGAGCTGCCGATAATCGATACACATTCTAAGGGTTCCATCTTTATTTTTCACAAACAACACTGGAGCACCCCAAGGGGATATGCTCGGATGAATGAAACCCTTATCAGTGAGATCTTTTAACTGCAGCTTTAACTCTTTCAGTTCAGCTGGAGCCTATCTGTAAGGAGGAAATGAAATTGTTTTAGTTTTGGGTTCTAAGTCGATACCAAAGTCAATCTCTCGAGGGGGAGGAACTCCAAGTAAATCATCAGGAAACACATATGGGAACTCATTCACTACAGGCACTGATTCTATCGAACGTCATGATCTAAATTATTAATACTCACAAGATGACACAATAACCCCTTGGACATCATTTTATTGGCCTTAAGGTTTGAAATCTAGGGACTAGGACAACTCGAGTTGTACCCCTCCTAGAACAGCTCTTCTTCATTAGGTAAACGAAATCTCACAACCTTACTACGACAATCCATACAATAATAACAACTATGTATCCAGTACATGCCAAGAATAACATCAAAATCATTCATTGGTAACTAAACCAAGTCTGCACACATAGTCTAACCAGATACAACTATTGGACAATCCTTGTATACTCTATTAGTTCTTACATTTTCTCCTAAAGGTGTACTAACAACTAGAGGATCATGCAGAACTTCAGGCAGTATCTCAAAAATGAAAGCAAGTAAAGGAGTTACAAAGGAAAGCGTAGACCCTGGATCAAGTAAAGAATAAATAGAAGTTAAGAATACTTGCAACATACCTATGACCACATCAGCGGACTTCTCCTGCTTCTCCCTGCCCTTTAGGGCGTAGAAACTGATCCTCTTAGCAGGCTTGACTGATGCTGCACCCTGTGGATTAGTCCTAGGCTGAGCATTAACTCCCACCTGACCCATGTTCTGAGGGCAGTCCTTAACCATGTGCTCGCTCTTACCGCAACCGAAACAGGCAATAGTGCCTTATCTGCACTCTCCACTGTGAGCACAGCCACCCTTAGCACAATTCTTTCTGGGACGCTGTATATTACCTACATAACCCTTCTTGGGCTCGGTTCTGCCTTCTCTAGGTGATGTACTTCTCTGAAAGTTAGATTTCCCTGAACTCTATTGCCCCTGTTTGAATCTGGGCTGCTTACACAAGCCAAAATTAATTTTTTTGCCTCCATTGCTAGGACTTTCCTGATCATGACGCTTAGGCCTCCTAGCATCACAGATTCCTCTCTTCTTCCGGATGTCGTCCACCTGCTGGACATAAACCATCAACCTGGAGAGGTCCATGTTATACTTATGGAGCATCGCAGCGCGACACTCCTCCTCCTGATCTCTAGTGATTCCTTTGAGGAACCTACTCATCTCATTCATGTTGTTAGATAGAAGGGAAGTAGCATACCTGCATAGTTTAACCCGACCCAACTGGATCGCCGCCCAATCCATTTTATTTGAACTTACCCATTTTATTTAGATTTCCCGACTTAACTGTTCTGAAAAGTTGCAACTTTCAGGAACAGTCAGTACCAGTTGAAAGGTTGCAAACTTTCATTAATGGTCCTGTGAATTCTAAAAGGGTTACAAACTTTCAGAACTTATTCTTCTTGCATAAAAATACAACTCATTCTTCAGAATATTTCCGTATGATTTTTTTGATCTTCTTCTTGTGCACACATTTTTCTTCCTGTACTTTCCTATTGTGGATTGGTTCGCTGACACTAGAGTTTTTGGTATCTACACTCTGCTGATTAAGATAATTTTACCCTGGGAGGTTATATTCCAAATCAAACTTTGGATATTAGAGGGGAAAAATTTCCTTAAGGGGACACTGTGAGTTCAGTGGACTTGATCTATTTTTTCCAATTTAAAAGGTTTTTCAGATTCTGGTACATTTTTTTTACAGATTTTAGTTTTTGTGAATTAAATTTTTGTTCATCTCTCTTATTGGTTCTATAAATTCTAGTTACTTCGTGTTTCTGAACAATTTATTAGAATCAGTAACTTTTGGTTTTATAACACAAATTGACAACAAATAGTTCATTAATGAATTTTGTGCACTTATATAGAGAGAAGATCAAAACAGGATCAAGAGTTTGAGAGATTTTTGAGATTTATTGGGGAGTTTTGCGACTATGTGAGGAAAAAGTTGTAAGATTGTAATTAAGAGTTTTGATTACAATCAAGTGTGTGTGTAGGATTCGTATAACAAGTTTGAGAAACTTGACGGACGGTAGAAGACTTAAGCCTAGAGACTTTGGTCTTGGGTATATAGGAATCAGTATTTATAATTTCTTGGCTATGATTAGAGTTTATAATTACTTAGGTTACATATATTTGTTATCTTTTGTTGAGGCTCAGAGTTAAATGAAGTGGAGTTAACTTCTACAGAGGTGTAGGTAATGGTTTTGACCCTTTATGAGTTGGGGTTTTCCGCGATAAAATATTGTCTCATTATTTTATTTGCTTTAAAAAATGTAACTGTTGTAATACGCAAAGAAACATATAAAATATACTTGTTCCTCAGGCAATTTTTAGGGTAAGAATTCCATCAATTAGCATCAGAGTTGGTTATCTTTGTAGAGTCTAATAACTCAAGATAAAATCACTATGAATAATGGACCTACTCTTTGACTCGGTGAAAGTAAACGCATCAACATACTACCACTATTCAATGGGCATTACTACACATGGTGGAAGACGAGAATGGAGGATTTTCACCAACCCCAAGACTATAAATTATGGATGAGAGTCGGTGATAGTCCTCTTATTCCTATGATGAAGGATGATAAATGGAATGTCATTCAAAAGCCCACGACACAATATGGATAAGCGTATTATAGAATGCTATTAAAGAATGCGAAAGAGAAAATTTGATATGTTTGGGTTTGTGTTATATTTAGAGAGAGAGGTGTATGGTTAATACAACAACTTGAAGGTATGCATTGTAGAGAATTTTTCCATGGACATGAGAACCAATGTAGGGATTTTTCATGGTCCATTGGATATAATTCGAAGGAGAAAATGACGTAAGCTATGGATTTGATTTTTTCATCAACCTTATCTCTCAAGATTTATTTTCAAAGAAGTCAGTGTTGTTTATATCATTGGCAGTTGGAAATCCATAAACTATAGATAAAGCTACACAAATCAAGACAAGACCCAGCACAACTATGGTCAATATTATACTTTTATCTAATGGAAAAGCTTCCAAATTGTATAATATTGAAATTTGTGGATGCAAAATCTGGTAAGTTGAATGAGGTTTTTCAGGAGATTGTTGTTATATTAACCGGTATTTATAAGGTTAACCTAAATATAGAAACGGATATAAGATGAAGCAAAAAATACATAAAATAAAAGAAGTAATCCGAGTCCACAGAAACTACTGTGTGTCCTAAGAAATTTAATCACCTCACTGTACCCAAGGTTATACATTAATTTCTCTCGGGATAAAACGGATTAAACATGTTAAAGAAATAGCGGTACCTCAAATTTCTTTAACTTCAGCAAACTTCAGAACAGCAACAAGTCACACAAACTCAGTCGATCGACTTTTTGATTTATTTTAGAGAAAAATATATGTAGAGAAGGAAAATTTTAGTGTTTGAAAAATCGAAAATGGACTTCCTTTTATAGCCATTTTCAGCAACAAACGTGTCTGCTCAGAGAAATCTGTTCAGACCTGTTTTATCCAGAAAGTTGTGTCTGTTGGAAAAAATAACAACTTTTCGGAAAAATGTGTGTGTTAGAAAAATAACGAATTTTCAGAAAGTAACAACTTTTCAGAAAGAATAACAATGTTTTGGAATATTACCGTTACCCGCACATTTATAAGAGATAATATTAACAGGATTTATTTGACTTCACAAAAACTGATTAAATAAATTTTTCCCAAAAGATTTATCAATTAATCACATCATTTGCCAAATCCAAATCCAAAACCGAAGCCGAAGCCGAGCGAGCGACGACGACAACGGTGCGAGGGGGCATCTTCTTCTTAGCTCTTTAAGAAGTAATGGAAGTGTTTCCTTATATAATGACAACAATTTCCCTTTCTTTTGCCGATATGGGAGAAATGACTTTTCATTTGCAGTTTGCAAATGACTTTTCATTTTCCCTCCAAAATAGTTCCCTCACTTTTCATATTCTCTCTTTTCTTTTCCCATTCGCACTTGCTAAACCCGACAATCCCCCACATGAATGGGGAAGTCTATTGTTAAAACATATGCATGAAAAAATTTGTGTATCTTGTAGGTAAAGGTTAATCGCATCTGGATAAGTAGGTTTCACTTTAAACTTTACGTAGTGAACATATATCGGATATACTCGGTCAATCGATAGATTTGATATCTTTGAACCGTCGAGATTTGGTGTATACCTAGACAACATATGTCACACAATACACCCTTGAACAGTTCTTAGTTCTCATTGTTTTGTTCATTTCAGTAACGAACACATCTTGGATAGTAAGTTCTTAGAGAACTGGCCTTACCGGATTCTCTTTGAAGCGGCTTATAGTTCACACTTACATAGGTGATTTCTAAATGTGTTATCGCATAGATACACCATTTGATATTCCCTGTATAAAACTTAGAAACTATTAAAAATTCCTTATGTCTTTATCCTGGTTACTAAACATTGTCTCATCATGAGAATGGACCATAAAATAATAATAATATTTTTTTCTTTACAATGTTGAACCGTCATCAATGACTTTGTTTTATCTCCTTGACCCTAAATCTTGGGATCTCCAGTCTTCTAGGTAGAGTTTCCGCTACGATGACTTATTCTCGGCCATAGTCCCATTCCCGTCGATGATTTATCAACTCCCTCTCTATTTAGGCCTTTTGTAAGTGGATCTGACACATTGTCTTTTGACTTCACATAGTCAATTTTGATAATTCCACTAGAGAGTAGTTGTCTCATAGAGTTGTCTTCGTCTTATGTGACGATACTTGTCGTTATACATAATGCTTCCAGCCCTTCCTATTGCAGCTTGACTATCACAGTGTATGCATATAGGGGCCATTGGTTTGGGCCAAAATGGAATATCTTCTAAGAAATTCCGGAGTCATTCATCTTGTTCACCTGCCTTCTCTAAAGCAATGAATTCAGACTCCATTGTATAGCGAGCTATACATGTTTGTTTGGATGATTTCCAAGATATTGCTCCTCCACCAATGGTAAAAACGTATCCACTTGTGGATTTTGTTTCAATTGACCCAGTAATCCAATTTGCATCACTATATCCTTCAAGAACGGCTGGACATTTGTTGTAATGTAAAACATAGTTTTGGTGTCATCTAAGTATCCCAAAATTTTCTTCATTGCCAACCAATTACTTTGATTAGGATTACTTGTGTATCGACTCAGTTTACTGATAGCGCAAGATATGTTCGGTCTTGTACAATTCATGACATACATTAAGCATTCCAATACGCTAGCATAGTCCAATTGAGACTGACTTTCACCTTTATTCTTTGCAAGATGAAGGTTTACATCAAATGGAGTCTTTGCCCTTTTAAAATTCAAAAAATTGAATTTTTCAAGTATCTTTTGAATATAATGAGTTTGAGACAATGCTAGACCGTTAGGAGTTTTAAGAATTTTAATTCCTAATATCACATTAGCAACTCCTAAATCTTTCATATCAAACTTACTAGCGAGCATACACTTTGTAGCTTTTATATTAGTAATGTCTTTGGTCATTATGAGCATGTCATCTACATATAGGCATAAAATGACTTCCTGATTTGGAGTATCTTTAATGTAAACACATTTATCACATTCATTGATCTTAAATCCATTTGACAACATGGTTTGATCAAACTTTGCATGTCGTTGTATTGGTGCTTGTTTTAGTCCATAAAGTGAGTTAATAAGTTTGCACACTTTCTTTTATTTACCAGAACTACAAAACCTTCATGTTGTTCTATGTAAATTTCTTCTTCCAGCTATCCATTTAAGATGACTGTTTTCACATCCATTTGATGAATTTCAATACCGTATACTGCATCTAGTGCAATTAACATCCAAATTGATGTAATCCGAGTCACTGGCGAGTATGTGTCAAAATTATCAAGACATTCTTTTTGTTTAAAAACTTTGACAACAAGTCTTGCTTTATATTTGTCAATAGTTCCATCATCTTTCATCTTGCTGTTAAAGATCCATTTTGAACCCAAGGGTTTGTTCCCTGGAGGAAGATCAACCAACTCCCAAGTATGATTGCTTAAGATTGATTCAATTTCACTATTAACAGCCTCCTTCCAAGAGGTTGAGTCGCTAGGCTTCCTTGAATGTTTGAGGCTTACTTTCAAGAAGAAATGTTACAAAATCTGATCAAAATGAAGTAGATGTCGTTTGACGTTTAGTGCGTCTTGGACTTTCTTCATTATGTTCATTCCCTTTTTGTTCTTCTCTGGGTTGTTTAGATCCCCCAATAGATGACTCAAGTCTAGTTTTATACGGATAGATATGTTCAAAAAATTCAGCACTATCTGATTCCATTACTGTATTATCATGAATATCTGGATGTTCGGACTTATGAACCAAAGATCGACATGCCTTACTGTTTGTGGCATATCCAATGAATACAGAATCCACAGTCTTAGGCCCTATTTTCACCCTCTTAGGTATAGGAACTTGGACTTTGGCTAGATCCCCCTCCCCCCCCCCCCCACTTTGGGTTTTCTACCTTTCCATTTCTCATATGGAATTACATTTGTCTTTGAGTGAAGCACCCTGTTAAGTATATGATTTGTTGTAAGGATAGCTTCCCCCCACAAGTTCTGTGGTAAACCTGAACTTATAAGTAATGCAATCATCATTTCTTTTAAAGTTCGATTTTTCCTTTTTGCAATTCCATTTTAAGGAGTGTAGGGAGCAGTAGTTTGATGGATTATTCAATTGTCTAAACATATTTCTGCAAATGGAGATTCATATTCTCCACCTCTATCATTTTATATCTTTTTATTTAACTGATTTTCAACTTCAGATTTATATTGCCTAAATGCATCTACTGCTTCATCCTTACCATTTAGCAAATAGACATAACAATATCTTGTACAATCGTCAAAAAAAGTTATGAAATACTTTTTCCCACCACGTGATGGTGTTGACTTCATGTCACAAATATCACTATGAATCAATTCTAAAGGATTTGAATTCCTTTCAATAGATTTATAAGGATGCTTAGCATACTTAGATTCAACACAAATTTTACATTTTGATTTATTGCACTCAAATTTTGGCAAAATATTTAAGTTAATCACTTTTAGCAAGGTTTTGTTATTAACGTGTCCCAAACGTTCATGCCATAAACATTTAGACTCAAGCAAGTAAGAAGAAGCAAAATCTTTATTCATATCAACTGCAATTACATAGAGTTTGAAAAAGCCATCACTAAGGTAGCCTTTTACTACATACATATCATTTTTGCTTACTACTACTTTATCAGAAACAAATACACGTTTAAATCCATTCTTGGTCAGAACTGGAATTGAAAATGAATTCTTTCTCAATTCTGGAACATATGAGACCCTATTCAAAGTCACAACCTTGCCTGATGTCATCTTTAATAGGACTTTGTCAGTTCCTTCCACCTTTGCAACAACAGAGTTTGCCATAAACAACTTCTCATCTGTAAGTGCTGGAGTATATTATGAAATAATTCTTTGTTGGCACAAACATGGCATGAGGCACCAGAATCTATCCACCATTCTGTTGGCTTTTCAACCAACTTATATTCTGAAAGCATTGCATGAAGATCGTCCATTTCTCCTTTGGATTCAGCCATGTTTGCTTGATCCCTTTTTTTCTCTTCCTTCTTAGAACCCCGACATTTAGTAGCCCTATGACCATGTTTACCACAGTTGAAGTAGTTTCCATTGAATTTCTTCTTAGGAGGATTGCTTTTTGGACCAGATGCTTTCTTTTCTTTAATTTTGTAGGATCTTCTTCAACAAAATTTACTCCAGATATTGTTGAATTACCACGTGACCTCTTTAATGCAGCCTTATTATCCTCTTCAATTCTCAACCTTACTATGTGATCTTCAACAGTCATCTCCTAACATTTGTGTTTCAAGTAGTTTTTGAAGTCCTTCCACAATGGAGGTAACTTTTCAATAATTGTAGCCACTTGAAAGGCATCATTCACAATCAATCCTACATAAACGATTATGTGAGTATTAAGGGAAAACTTAATATTTCTAACATAGGCATTAAATAAATTTATACCTTCAGCAAGGAGATCATGGATTATGACCTGCAATTCATGAACTTGGGTAACGACGGTCTTACTATCTATCATCTTATAGTCCAGAAATTTTGTCACAATGAATTTCTTCATTCCGGCATCTTCTATTTTGTACTTCTTTTCTAAAGCATCCCAGAGTTCTTTTGAGGTTTTGAGATTGTTGTACACATTGTACAAATCATCTTGCATACCACTCAGAATATAATTTTTACACAAAAAATCTTAGTGTGTCCATGATTCTGTTACCAAGAATCATTCATTAGGCGGAGTTTTATCCGACATAACAGGAGCATTCTCATTAATGAACTTCTGCAGACTCAACATAGTGAGATAGAAGAACATCTTTTTCTGCCATCTCTTAAAGTCGACTCCAGAAAACTTTGCAGGTTTCTCAGCCGGTGCTAAGGCAGCATTTGAACGATTATGTGCAACCGATGTTGTTGCAGCACTTACTGTTGCAGCACTTACTGTTCCAACATTTGTTTGACTTGAATTAGTCTTTTTTCCTTTTTTTTGTCACAAATGGCAGATAAGTTATGTATTTGAAATACTAACAGTAAAGAACAAATCTTTACACAAACTATTTCAGATTTAACGATAAAGTTTTTATGTTCTTTTAATCGTTAATCGAATGAATTTTAAAAATTCAAGCAGAGTAGAAAACCATAAAGGTTTTAATCTCCAGAAACCTCAAATACAGAAACTTTTAAATTTCTTAAGATTGTTATATTAACCTGTATTTATAAGGTTGACAAATAAACAGAAATAGAAATAAGATGAAGCAGAAAATACATAAAATACAAGAAGTAATCCGAGTCCATAGAAACTAATATATGTCCTTAAGAAATTTAATTCCCTTATTGTACCCAAGATTATTGATTAATTTCTCTCAAGATAAAACGAATTAAACCTGTTAAAGAAATAGCAGTACCTCAAATTTCTTTAACTTTAGCAAACTTTAAAACAGCAAGAAGTCACAGAGTCTCAGTCGATCGACACTTTGATTTATTTGACAGAAAAAAATATGCAGAGAAGGAAAATTTCAGTGTTTGAAAAATCAAAAATTGACTTCCTTTTATTGCCATTTTCAGCAAGAAACGTGTCTTTTCAGAGAAATTTATTTAAACCTGTTTTATCCAGAAAGTTATGTTTGTGGAAAAAATAACAACTTTTTCAGAAAAATGTGTCTGTTAGGAAAATAACGGCTTTTCGGAAAGAATAACAACTTTTCAGAATGATACCTTTACCCGCAAATTTATAAGAGATAATATTAACGGGATTTATTTGATTTAAACAAAAACTGATTTGATAAATTTTTTCCAAAAAATTTATCAATCAATCACAGCCGAAGCCGAGCGAGCGACTACGACGGCGCGAGGGGGTATCTTCTCTTGGCTCTTTAAGAAGTAATGGAAGTGTTTCTTTATATAAGGACAACAATTTCCCTTTGTTTTGCCGATATAGGAGAAATGACTTTTCATATGCACTTTGCAAATTACTTTTCATTTTCCCTCCAAAATAGTTCCCTCACTTTTCATATTCTCTCTTTTCTTTTCCCATTCACACTTTTTAAACCCAATAATTGTATATGATAATCTACCTTTGTATTGCAATTATTGTAAGCACCAAAGTCATGATGAAGATAATTATCGCTTAAAATAACAAATAAATTGATGATACAATTGAAGTTGCTTAAAAAAAGTACTATCAATAGTGAAAAGTATCAAGGTGATGCAAGAAAAATGTTAAATGAAAAAATGAAAGGTTGATCAACAATTGGTTGTTGCCACTTTTGAGCAAAATCGTACACACAATCAATTCATGTTGTTACAAGTAATATTGGTGTCTAAACAACTATTGAATATAAAGGGAAACTGTCAAGAGTCGGGGTTGATGCGCGCCGCTAGTTGGTTCAGGCCAAAAATTAATGTAGTCCGGACACAAACTAATGGATACATCTGACGATGTTGAAGATGCTAAAAATTCTGGACGCTGGCTGCACACAAAAATTCGACTAGTTATTGAAGTATTTCCCCGACTAATCAAAATAATTCTCCATGTAGTGAAAAGGGTGTGACTAAATATTTTCATGACAATGAGTAGAGACACGATAATGTCTCAAGAGACCTATTGTGTTCGAATAACTTTGATGCTTTATCGAACTACTAGATATTCCTCATTTTTCGACCGCAAAAATAGTATGTATGTAGTTGGAAAATGGAGTTTTTTTATTACTTTCTGACTATTTTTGGGTTGTCGACATATTAGACGTCATAAAATATTTATTGACTACAGTATTTAGACTTTACCGATTACCGTAATGGGAAAATATAAAACTAGTCCTGACCATTAAACTATATAAATGGCCGACTACAGTAGTCTGAAAAATATTACAATAATAATTTATTAATTAGATAAATCCCAACTACATTTGTCTTAGTATTTAAGTAATTAAATATTTAATTGATATATCTTCCGACTATAGTATACTCATTTAAGTATTTTTCTGAGTAGGGCAGTCAGAATAAATAATTTAATAGATAAATAGTTACGTACTCTCTGATTGCTGCAGTAGGCATAATATTAGTTTTTTTGAAGAAGTAAGGTCATTTTGCTGATTATTGTGGTAAAAAAAATTTCATTTTTATATAGAAAAAATTGTTTATTTGATACACCACCGATTAAATTATAATACCATCTATTCGCAAAATTTTAACAATAAAATAAAACATCTAATACATTCCTAATCATTCAAATTTCCATCGAATATAACTAAGTTTAAAAGTTCAAGCATCAAATGAAGTAAATGTAATAAGTATTTTTTTTTTTTTCATAACATAAATAAACAGTTAAAACATGTCTAAATCTCATAGAAAATGTTCAAACATACTAAATAAATTTCTTGCTAAGATTGAGATGTTGAAGCACCAAACAACAATGGCAATGAATGGGTTGAGGAAGGTTGTACTACAAGTCCGTTAATTTTACCTTTCTTCACACCTTCTGTCATATTTATCCATATATATCATCATATGACAGTTGTGTCATGGAACCAGCCTCAGAAATAAGTTGTGTTTCACTCCATTCATGCAATCCTCTTTCAAATGAATCAAAACACTAGAAAACTACTATTCATGCCTCATAACACATGATCCCAAACTTTACTTTAGAGAACTAACAAAACAATTCAACCATAGGGCATAGCCTTTTACAAATTAATAATAATCTCTTTAATAACTTGGGAACAAAATATCAAATAAGCAACAGAATAACAAACTTTGTTATCAGTATATCCTATTGACAGATTCTATCACAAGTTGAAATAGTGAATTTGACATAGATCCACCCTGTTTAGTTGCTAAAGCAGTAGTTACCAAAATATAGCATCAACAAATGAATTCTGGCATTGAGGATCAGAAGCAACAACAAAATCAAATGAAATGTTTTAGTGGAGTGCATCATAATGGAGATAAAATAGAGCATGTGTTTAAGGTGGTGGTGATTGATCTCTATTCAGTCCAAAGTGATTAAGGCTCATACTGAATTCTTATCGAAAGAGAATTGGAATTTGATTTACATATGAAGGCTTTATACTTGGATTTATAATCTTATCTATTACTTGTAAAGAATATTATACTTTGGTTGTCTTTTCCTTAGAGTTCACAAATATCAAGTTATAAAGACAATCCTTCCATCGTAGTCACTTATGTCCCTACAGAGTAAGAAATGAATATTAACATGCTTGTTGCCTTAGGTTCATTGAAGAGCTAGCCGGTGCATGGAACATAAGAATGTTGTCTTAGATAAATATCCGAGTCCATATTATTTATGTAAAAATACTTTTTGATCTTCAAAAACTTGTAAGAACATCTTCTCTGAAAAAACGAATAAGATATATAAAATTCTGAATCAGATGAGTTCTCAAGATCTGGATAAACTTTTGTGTGATGATAATTATAAATAGTATCTATCATACCTGTGATAGGTAGTTTTCCTTGAATAGATCCTTCTGACAGCCTTCTACGTTGCAGCGAAAATTACTTTGTATTTGTCCCCTTAATACAACAATCAAGTCAACACCTTTTGAATATTTGAGTCTTTGGTGCCCCCATGAAGGTAATATGTCTACTGTATTTCAAGACATATTTCCTTCACGGGATCATAAATGACACCTAAGTTTGTAAGCCTCAAATATTGGAATGGTGTTGACTTGTTTGTTGTATTAAGAACAGGATACAAATACAAAGGAATATATTATGCAAAGTAGAAACTATCAAAACGATTTATTCAAAGGAAACCAAATATCACAACTATGATGGATCACAATTATGATTATCATCACACAAAATTCTATCCTGGAGAACACATCATTGATTATTTGGTTCTTTTTTCTTATGAAAGATAACTTCCAAGTTTTTCAAGGTTAAAAAGCATTTTTCATGAATATAGTTATTTATGACAACATTCTTGTGCTGCACCAGTCAGCGCTTTAATGAACTTAAGGCCAAAAACATGTAATCTTCATTTCTTTCTCTTTATGGTCATCACTGATTGTCTAGGATGAACAGTCACTATTACTTGACAGTTTGTGAATTAGGAGGAAAAGAAAACCTAAGTGTATAATATCTTCATAGATAAATCATATTTCAATTATCCTCCAAAGATTTATCAAACAAATGTAGAGTTGCATTAATTTGATACTACTTGGATCATCTATTTGGACTTATGTGTAACGATCCACAAAAAAAGAAAAATATATCAAATAAATAGTTACTTAAGTTGATTTAATTATTAATTAAAAATCTGAAATTTTAAGGGCATAATGGTCCTTTCGCGTATTAATTAAAATAAACCAGATTTGTATTAATTAAATTGAAATTCTATTTGACTAAGTCTTGAATTTAGTATCCTAATCCTAATAATTCTCTCTCTCACGCTTCTTAACTCTCTCTCTCTCTCTCACTTTCTCCATCGTTCTCACGTTATTCTGCCAAGCACAACAAAAACCAAAGAATACATCAACAGTTCTTCACACTTGAAGAACTCATATGAAATTTTAAGAAAAAAAAACATTAAGGCGAAGAGAAGTTGTTCGTTGAGTGGTGTGGACGTTGAGGTAACTTGGACTGATTTTTCGAGAGAGTTTTAGGCAGCAAATCCTTCTTTTGAACATCAATAAAGGTATGGGTTTCTCTCATGGAATTTTTTTTCCAACAGTACTTTCTTTCGAACGTTTCTTAAACTCTTGAAACTAAGGTTGTTCCCCTTCGTATATCCTTGTCCTTATCTCCCTAACGAATTTGTAGGATGGGTATGTTGTGCTGCTAGATTTTTGCATGAATGATGTGTTTAACTTAAATACGAATGTGTTTATGTGCGGGAAATCACGATAATGATCATCAAAATATGACCGGAAAAGTTAATGTATATGTGTGTATAGGGCAGTGTTTTATTCACTGTTTTGGGGGTGTATAAGTTGTGTATTTTATGTGTGTAATGGATGTACAATGTGATGTTCATTACGATGAAGTATAGTGAATTGAATAACCACCTTTTAGCCAATTAAAGTTATGAACAATGTGACTAAAAATGAGTTGAATAATGAAGAAATTTCCAGATTTGAGTACTCTATGAAAAGGTTGAAATCTAGGTTTTTTAAAAAGAATATTAAATAAGTGAGGTCAATGGGAATTGAACCTAAGACCTCACAGGTTAAGATGGCTGGAAAAAAAAGAACGCATTAAGAGGAATTTGAACTGGGGTTGGAGGCCAGTAAAATTCAAAAAAATAATTAAAGGAAGCGGGGCTGGGGGGAATCAAACCCTTGGCCCTATTACGCAAGAAAATAAAAGAAAAGGGGGCTAGGGGCGGGGATCGAACCCACGACCCCAGTACGCGAAAAAGGAAAGAAAAAACGGGGCTTGGGGGGGGCGGGAATCGAACCCACGACCTCCAGTTCGCTAAATAAAAAAAAAAGGAAATGCGAGGCGTGGTAATCGATCCCACGACCTCAAGGTAGAAGAGTAGGCAAAATTTAAAACAAAAAAATGAGGCTATGGGGATTCGATCCCACAACCTCACTGCAGTCGCCCCATTTAAATAAATCAAAGAACGAGGGGCTGTGGGGGTTCGAACACACCACCTCACAGCCTCCTCCTCAGCGAAATTAACTGAAAACTAAGGGGGCTGTGGGGGTTCGAACCGACAACCTCCCTATTCAAGCGAATTTAATTCAAAAATTAAAAAAAATAATATAAATTAGAATTCTAATTAAAATAGAAAATTAATTCTTTCATGTAAATATTGAGATTTAAATTAGAATTCTAATTAAAATAGAAAATTATTCTTTCATGTAAATATTGAGATTTAAATTATAATTCTTATTAAAATAGAAAATTATTCTTTCATTTAAATGATTGAGTTTTAATTTAGAATTCTAATTAAAATAGAAAATTAATTATGTCATGAAAATGTTGATATTTAATTTAGAGTTCTAATGTTATGAATATTAGAAGTAAAATCAATGGAAAATATAAATGATATCCAAATGATTCAAGATTTGGGTTCCCGTGCCCAAACCTCCGTATTGATACATAAGTCATACGTGAGTAAAATATTCAAGAATAATGCCATCTACTTAGATCAAAATCAAGATTTTGGCATATATACAAGATACATAAGTCTTGTAATACATAATCTTAGGAAAGTAAGAATCACTTAACGAAATATAAATGAAGCCCCATGGCTTGTATGTATAGACACATAAGTTTAACATACGTTCAAAAATAAGTGAACCTAAGATATACTTAATGAAATGAAGAAATGAACATTCACGTAATAAGAGGTGAGTAACTATTTAAAAAAGAGGTGCTAATAATGAAGAATGTGGTGACAATCATGATGTGAGGCTAATGTATATGATGAGAGCAATCTCAAATGAGCCCAAGTAAATATTACCAATACGTACTCTTCAAGGAGAGTGTAAGATAATGAAGAGACCAGTCTCTATGAACAATCTAATGAAAATATTGAGTTTAAAACACTTAATACTAATGATGACATGAGAAATCATCTATTGAGCTATGATGTCCTCATACTAGAAGCCAGCTTCCATGATGTATGAGTTGAATGTAATGGAACTTTATACTGAGCACTGATAGGCTAACTATGAGCGGTGATGCCTTCTTTTGGGAATGCAGAGGTTCACATAACTCTCATGAGATGAGACTGTCCGGCTTTCCGGGTATGGGTCTCCATACATCTCCTAGTCTTTGAACCTATATTGCCACTATAGGGATCTAGCGGGGTTAAATTCCCATATACGCTAGCATGTTATTGGTCACTTTGGCCGGTGATTCCACCTCTTTTCAGTGTGGGGAAGACACTGGATTTCATGATGCTCACATGATCTATGTCAGTTAAAGTTAAAGTTCCCAATGAATGAATGAGGCCAACCTCAAATGAATCATATAAAGAAATGAATGATACCGAAGGTGTTAGGATAGGATAATCAAGAGGTGATCTAGATTCAGGTAATGACATTAGGTTATTCCTTATCATTGCACAGCAAACCCGATGAAAGTTTTAAACTACATCCTAGGTATAGCTGGTGTTCACACTAGCCTAAGAATGAACTGAAATGAGGTAAGTATGAATTAGTGAAGCAGACTCTGTGTTTGCTAAAGAAGGCTCCATAGTTGAGGTCCCATATGTTGAGCCTCATTTTGAAAAGTCTTAAGGTCAAGTCCATGATAACAAGGTCTCATGGCATATGAATGAATAATATGAAAGAAGTTATGTGTCATATGTTACGTGCTATATGCAGATGTTATGTGTTGTGTGCAATTTGATAACTATAACGATGCATGTCAATCTCATGGAATAACGTTCCCAATCTCAATTTGGCAAGTCCAGTGACTTAACTTCCAAAAATCATGTTGTTAGGAAAGAGCTATTCTTTCTCATGCATGTCCCTGGTGTATGCTTGCATGCCCATACTTAGTACAAGTGTGTACTAATTCCATACAAACATCTACTTTTAGGTGCAGGCACATGTGGACGGTAGAGCTAAAAATTCGTTGGTGCAGCTATCCAGACGTCAGCATTCATCCGGAGTTTGGTAGGTCCTCATGCTTTCGAGGATGCTGCTGTTTTACATTCTAGCGTAGTTTTAGAGTTGAGCTAGTGGAGCATGTTCCACTAGCATTTCTTTTCTTTTTTTTGTTCAGACTTTATATTGGTGCTACTTTGGCTAATATACAATTAATACTTAATGAATTATTTCTTTCAGTTGCTTATCTCTTAAATGTTAGATGGTTGATGATGTACGATTACGAAATATAAAGAAATATAAAGAATGTTTAGCAAGAATGATTAAATAATAGAAAAAAAAATTCAAATTTTCGGCTAAATATTAACCTATGTAAAGTAAGAATGACGTAAGTAGGCTTGTTTGTGACCTCTGAGAGGTCAACGGCGCCGGTCTCTTCTGGGGTCTAGATTTCAGTCGTGACATATGTCTGTGGAATTTATTTTGATAAGTTAATAAGAATTATATTTAAGTGAAAATATGATATTAAGAAAGTGTTGTGGTTCAAGGCCTAAGAGATGCAGGTTCATTTGAGAGATGAATAAACTCTAGTATAATGAAACTCTTCTCAAAATGTATGTAGAATGCAGCGATAGTACAAAATGTGTGCCACAATACATTTAAGGGGGCCATGTGCCACTATTCACTAGAATTGGGATGGTAGAAGTAAGATGACGTCCATAGTTTATTTGCTACACAGTAGTCACAACATTTTCTACTTGCTAATTATATTGATATCGTTTCGATATTGATTTTTTAAAATTATGTATAGATTCATAATGAAATGGCTCAATCCCACATCAGATAACTTAAACAATTAAAATTAGAATAGGGTACATGAAATTAAACCCTTTTTTCCTCCTAATTTTCTCAAAAATATGTAAATTCGACAGTGATAACATCATTTTCCATTTAATTAATTTTTAGTTTATCTAATTACATTTCAACTCTCTCAAGTTACAAGTGTTTAATAGTGTTATCAAAACCCTCAAAGTTTACATACTTCACCATAATAAAGATTTGAAATTATACAAAATCATTCCCAAGGAATTGATAGAAAACGATACGATAATAAACAAAACATGAAAGCAAACATCGAAACATCAAAAAATAACACTTGGAATGTTCTAGAAGGGCCTTTTAACATAGATTTGGGGGAATACTCAAGAAGGGAGTTTTCACGTAGATTAGTGGTACGAATATCAAGTAAAAGTTGTTCATTATATTATATTTTGCAGTCGTTATTGGTTGGTGCTCCGGGACCGAAAGACGAAAGCAACAAACTTCCTACTCCTCTGGAAATGGTGACAATATTTGATAGTGTTTGAGAGAAACCAAATTAAGTTTCTTATTATAAATCCTCAATCAAATGCTTTTATCATTTTCTTTCCTTTGTATTTCCTTATTTTATTTCCTCTACTATTTATTCTATTCCATAATTGAATGAAGGAAAATCGTCATTTACTGTAAAATTTCGGCACCATCAATGAATAAAAAATGTGTCTTTCATGTACTTTTAAATTTCATTAATGATCTTCATTGATTATGGTGTGTTTTAAATCAAATGGTTAATTTTCTTTATTCAATTTCGAAAGAGAAGAAAGAGCAGAGAAAAAAAATTTGGAAAAGCGAAAAAAAGAAAATGACAAGCATTTTATTGAGGTTTTAAAATGAAAAACTTGCCTAACTCTCACTCAGTCTATGTTGACACTTCAGGAGGAGTAGGATCTACATTGTCGTCATCTTCTGATATCGGAGCACCGACCAATGAGGATCGCAAAATATAAATTGTTGAAAAACTTGTACTTGATCTCCGCAACCCTAATCTTTGTGAAAACACTTCGCTAGAACTTTCAAAGGTTTATTCTTCTTTACAGACTTACCCTTATGTTTCGTTTACTTTCATATCATTTTATTATTTGTCTTGATTCTTCGTAGTAGGGGTGTACAAAACCGAACCAAAAAAATGAACCAAAACACACACTGAGTCAAACTGATAAAAACAACCTGACTAGTTGTTGCTTTTACTTGGTTTTGTGTTGGAAAAAAAATCCAACTATATTTGGGTTGGTTTGGTTTTAACTAAAAAAATTCAATCTGAGAACAAATCAACCCAACTTTATTTACATAATTATAAAATTTTATTTTATATATAAAAATATTTACTTTGATATAATTTTTAAATATTTGTTATACTTTTTCATAGCTTCTATCTTTTAATATATTATTTCAAGTTTGCAACTTAGAATTTTTTCCATAAAGATTATAGTCCACAGATGTTGGTAATTTTAATAAAACTTAAATCATAATCAAATTAATACTAATACAAATAGAATATCAATTTAACCTTAAGAATGACAATAATATTGAATCTTCGATTTTACATTGGTTTAGACAATTAATATAATAATCTAATTATAATTTCCTTTAATAATATTTAGTCATGTAACTAATACTTATTATACTTATTTTAGCATAATTTAGTACTTTTAAATTATGATCATTTTCATAACAACTGTTAATTTACAATATTTGTTTTACGCGATTTCATTATAATTATATTTTTTTTAATATTTTTGTTTCATTAATATTTGTGTTATATTTTTAAGAAACACCTTAGATAGTTGTATTTTTGTAGGACTAAAGAAATATTTGAAGTACAAGTAAATTCTATGTTTGTATGAAAACTTTATCGGAAAACCCCGAAAACCCAAAAAACCCTGAGGTTGAAAAATCCGAATTTTATTGGTTTGGTTTGATATTTTTAAATCCGACTCAAATTGTTTGGTTTGATATTTAAAAAGCTCGAACCAACTCAACCATATACACCCCTACTTCATGGGATGATTCTATATAATTTGAATTTTTGAATATGGTGAAGTTAGGTAAATTGATGTTTTGATGAATATTTAACTAAAACAACATCAGTATTCTACTTGATAAAACCGGCCACTAATGAAACTTTTTAACTCTAGCATCTACGGTCCCTGGGAAACCATAACTATAATTCCTTCATATTGAGCAATTGTTCAATATGATGTCGTTTTTCACTGTAACAATACAACTTACCTAGTTTAGCTACATTTAGCAAAATGAATAGGCATGTAAAATTCTCATGTATATGTGAGAAAGAACATACTTTAGCTATATTTATATATTATATGCCTTTGAACAATATTGATCATGTTTCAAACTTGAATCAAGGTAGAATCCTACATTGATTCATACTTAACTAAAAATCTATAGATAGTCTATGTGCATATCAAAGATTTTTGTTATAATAAGTGCATAAGACCATCCCAATAATCAAACTTATAATATCTAAACAACTTATCATCGAATGTGCTTTGTATTTTGCCTTAACTCTATCATAGACCCACATTTTGTATCAACATAAATATCAGCACGTACCCATGTCCCTACGTAAATGTCATCTAGATTATGTCTTGCTATCGGATTTTCATTGTCTAGTCGTATAAGATCAACAAAATTAATATACAAATGACAAAAAAGAGGATAGTATGTGAGTATCAACTTGATTAACTTTAGATTAGTCTCTGTAATGACTCTTTACTTTGATAAATTAAAATCCCTTATTTACCAAAAAAAATTAATAACATTTTTGTCAAACACATTTAATGAGGTAGTCACATAATCATAGAGATGTCTTGATGTCCTAATGTAACGACCTGTTTAGTCGTTTTGAGCAGCAGATTTTATTTCTGGAAAAACTGGCTGAGTCGACGGATCCCACGACGGACCATCTAGGGAGTCTCGTTTCAAAACACTTAGAATTTAGAAATTTGGGTACTGAGAGCGACTCTCTGAACGTCACGACGGGGTGGCAGGACGGACCGTCTCAGGCATGACGGGCCGTCACAGACTCTTTAATGAATTGGAGTCTCTGAACCTTGTGACAGAAGCAGCAGGGCGGACCGTCGCAGGCACGACGAGCCGTCACAGGCTGCGTAACCCTGACTGGGTCGGATCTCTGTTAAATATTTTAAGGGGCATTTTTGACTATTCCTGCTTATAATTATAAAGTTAGTGGTTTAATGTTAATAATTTAATTACTTGGGGGTTAAAGGACACAACCTTGGAATAAATAGTGGGTTACTTTGAACATCTTTTATACTTAATTATATGATTATTAGGGTAAAAGAAAAGGGTATTGAATAATAAAAATAGAAAGAACAGAGAGAGAAGGGAGAAACGAACGATAGAAAGAGAAGAACGGAGAGGAAAGCAAAGACTTTGAGGAATAGCTTGCTTGATCACAAATTCTTCGGTGGAGGTAGGTTATGGTTTATGCTATTTCATAGTAAACTCTTAATAGCGAATGATATGTATTGGGTAGTATTGTAAACCCTTCTATATGCTTAATTGTGTGTATGCATGATGTATTTATATATAATTGTGATGAAACTAGCATGATGAGGCTGTTGAATCTTAAATCCTAAATTTACTTTGTTAATGATGATGCCTTGGTATAAAAGAAGGCTTGATGACCTAAAGTAATTAGATTAGAGGATCGGGTGTCACGTTTCGACACCAGGATAGTAATAGAGGATCGGGTGTCACGTTCCGACACCAGGATAGTAATAGAGGATCGGGTGTCACGTTCCGGCACCAGGATAGTATATGGATCGGGTGTCACGTTCCGACACCAGGATAGAATATGGATCGGGTGTCACGTTCCGGCACCAGGATAGAATATGGATCGGGTGTCACGTTCCGACACCAGGATAGTATGACGAGAATCGGAGTGTCGAGTTCCGACACCAGGATAGTATGATGAGGATTGGAGTGTCACGTTCCTACACCAGGATAGAAAGATAATGAATCTTGAAATATGTTAATATACTCAATCCAAAGAACATGTTTCCCAAAAGAGTATTGTGTGGAGGCCTGAGTCCTCATGGATGTGGTTGGTGATGTTATAAATGATTCTTATACTTGTTGCTATCACCTGTTAAGAATATTAGTTGATTTTATGATATTATCTGAAATATATTGCTTTCTATTTTGAGTTGGCCGATGATACCTACTCAGTACTCGTGTTTTGTACTGACCCCTACTTGTAAATGTTTTTCTTTGTTATTTGTGAAGTGCAGCAAACGTACCATCGTCTTCAACTCAACCGCAACTCTAGCCAGTCTTCATCACGTCGGATCTCAGGGTGAGCTAATGCATCTAGCTTGGACTGGATCATCTTCTTCATGTCTTGATGCCTTGAAGTTCCGGCATGGACTAGCTTTTTTACTTATTTTAGCTTCTTAGATACTCTTAGATTAGTAATTTGAGGATAGATGTTCTTGTGGTGATGACTTCCAGATTTTGGGGATGAATAAATCTTAGAAGTTATTTAATTGATTTCGTCAATGAGTTTTAAGTCTTCCGCATTATATTATGTTATTTATGGTTGAACTGTTGGGGTTTAGATTAGTTGGTTCGCTCACATAGTAGGATAAGTGTGGGTGCCACTCGCGACACGTTTTGGGTCGTGACAAACTTAGTATCAGAGCATTAGGTTCGTTGGTCTCATCAAACAAGAACGAGTCTAGTAGAGTCTTAAGGAACGGTAGGGGGACGCCTTTACTCTTCTTTGAGAGGCTATAGGACTTTAGGAAAATTCCATTCTTTCTTTCTTTCGTGCTATTACTTGGATCCAATTGGTATCTAGGTGATACAAATTGGTATCTGAGCATCTTAATTCTATTTCGCAGATTGTTAGAACTAGAGCAACAACCGCGCCAACACCAGCACCGGCAAGACAAGATACGTCTGAGCCAGTCACTGCGGTTGTAGCTCAAAGAGGAGCAGTGGCAAGGGGCCGTGGTAGAGGTCGTGGGAAGACGTCCTCTAGAGGAAGAGGACAAGCACCTGTCCTATCTAGTACTAGGGCTGTGACTCCTCCACCGACTGAGGAAGTTGTAAGGGAGGGTGAGGAAGGGGAAAGTGAGCAAGTGCAGAATGAGGAATTACCACCCCAACCTACCCCAGAGTTGATTAATCAGGTTCTTGCTTATCTTAGCGGGTTATCTGATCAAGGCCAGACACCTCCAGTGTTTTTTGCACCAGCACCTCAGGTTCCGAAAGTACGACGGGCCGCTGCTGAGGCTCCCCGCATGGATGCCTCATTAGAAATAGGCACGTTTCCTCGTTTGACTACAGGGCCTATAATGAAAAGTGATCAGCATGAACTTTTCAGTATGTTCTTGAAATTGAAACCTCCAGTCTTCAAAGGTGCTGAATCTGAGGATGCCTACGATTTTCTGGTTGATTGTCATGAGTTACTACCTAAAATGGGCATAGTGGAATGATTTGGCGTTGAGTTTGTAACCTATCAGTTTCAGGGAAATGCCAAAATGTGGTGGCGGTCACATGTTGAGTGTCAACCCGCACAGGCACCACCTATGACTTGGACGTTATTCTCTAGCTTATTTATGGAGAAGTATATCCCCCGGACCTTGAGGGATCGGAGGAGAGATGAGTTCTAGAGCCTAGAGCAAGGCAAGATGTCGGTGACTGCGTATGAGGCTAAGTTCCGTGCATTATCCAGATATGCCACCCAGCTTTGTTTCAGTCCACAAGAGTGGATTCGCTGTTTTGTGAAGGGGTTGAGGTCAGATTTGCGGATTTCAGCCTTACAGGTAGCGGCTACGGCGAAATCCTTTCAAGAGGTGGTAGACTTCGTGATAGAGGTGGAGGGAGTAAAGCCAGATGACTTCACCATGGCATCGACATCTAAAAGGTTTCGTAAGGGAGGTGAGTTTACTGGTTCTTAATCCAGAGGGCAGGGTTCAGGAGGTTATCCAGCCCGACCTATTCAGTCTTCACTGCAGACTGTAGTTAGGGGTCCACCACAGACCGGTCAACACTTCTCTGAGTTTGGAGGTTATCACCAGACTTCGTCATTTTCATAGAGACCTATGCTTGAATCCAGAGAGTGTTATGGATGTGGGGAGACTGGGCACATCAAGAGGTATTGTCCAAAACAGAGTTACAGACCTCAAATAGTCAGAGGTAGAGGTGGTCAAGGAAGAGGCCGTCATTCTGGAGGGCGTGGTGGTCGAGGTAATGGTGGTCACCACAACGGCCGGGGTGACGGGTAAACTGGAGATACTACAACAACACATGGTAGGGGCAATGGGCAGACAGGTGATAGGGCCCACTGTTACGCTTTCCCTGGGCGGTCGGAAGCAGAGACATCAGATGCAGTTATCACAGGTAATCTTTTGGTTTGTGATTGCATGGCTTCTGTATTATTTGATCCTGGCTCCACATTTTCATATGTATCTTCCTCATTTGCTACTGTTCTTAATTTACATTGTGAATTGCTTGACATGCCTATTCGTGTTTCTACTCCGGTGGGTGAGTCAGTGTTAGTTTAAAAGGTGTATAGGTATTGCCTGGTGACTTTTGTGGGGAGAAACACTCATGTAGACTTGGTTATCTTAGAAATGGTTGATTTCGATGTAATTCTGGGTATGACTTGGCTTTCTCCAAATTTTGCAATCTTAGATTGTAATGCTAAAACTGTAACGTTGTCCAAGCCTGGGACAGATCCGTTAGTGTGGGAGGGTGACTACACTTTCACTCCAGTTCGTATCATCTCCTTTCTTCTGGCTAAGAGAATGGTTAGTAAAGGGTGCTTAGCTTTCTTGGCACACCTCCGGGATGATACTACCCAAGAACCTTCAATTGAGTCGGTTCCGGTAGTCCGTAAGTTTCTGGACGTGTTTCCTGCAGACCTTCCTGGTATGCCACCGGATAGAGATATCGACTTTTGCATTGATCTGGAGCCGGGTACTCGCCCCATTTCCATCCCTCCTTATAGAATGGCTCCAGCAGAGTTAAGGGAGTTAAAGGCCCAACTTCAAGAGTTGTTAAGTAAAGGTTTCATTAGACCAAGTTCATCCCCTTGGGGTGCTCCGGTGTTATTTGTGAAGAAGAAGGATGGGAGTTTTCGTATGTGCATAGACTACCGGCAATTGAACAAAGTAACTGTTAAGAACAAGTACCCTCTTCCCCGTATTGATGATTTGTTCGATCAGTTACAAGGTGATTGTTCCTTCTCAAAAATTGATTTGAGATCTGGTTATCATCAATTGAAAATACGGGCAACGGATGTGCCCAAGACTGCTTTTCGAACAAGGTATGGGCATTATGAATTCTTAGTAATGTCTTTTGGGCTTACGAATGCCCCTACTGCTTTCATGAGCTTGATGAACGGGATTTTCAAGCCATATCTGGATCTCTTTGTGATCGTATTTATTGATGATATACTGATATACTCCAAGAGTAAGATGGAACATGAGGAGCATTTGAGAATCGTGTTGGAAGTATTAAGGGAGAAAAAGCTTTATGCCCAATTCTCCAAGTGTGAGTTTTGGCTAGATTCAGTGTCCTTCTTGGGGCACGTGGTTTCTAAGGATGGAGTGATGGTGGATCCTTCTAAGATTGAAACAGTGAGAAATTGGGTAAGACCTACTAATGTGTCAGAAATAAGGAGCTTTGTTGGTTTAGCCAGCTACTACCGTCGATTTGTCAAGGGATTCTCTTCTATTGCCTCCCAACTGACGAACTTGACTAAGCAGAATGTTCCATTTGTATGGTCGGATGAATGTGAGGAAAGCTTTCAGAAGCTCAAGACCTTGTTGACTACTGCACCAATCCTTACCCTGCCAATGGAAGGTAAGAATTTCGTTGTGTATTGTGATGCCTCCTATTTTGGTTTGGGTGCAGTGCTAATGCAATAGAAGAATGTAATTGCTTATGCTTCGAGGCAATTAAAGGTGCATGAACGTAACTATCCGACCCATGATTTAGAATTGGCTGCCGTCGTGTTTGCATTAAAGCAATGGAGACACTATCTATATGGGGTTAAGTGTGAAGTCTATACGGATCATCGTAGTTTACAGTATGTCTTTACTCAGAAGGATTTGAATTTGATACAGAGGAGATGGATGGAACTACAGAAGGATTATGATGTTACCATCTTGTATCACCCAGGAAAGGCTAATGTTGTGGCAGACGCCTTAAGTAGAAAAGCAGGGAGCATGGGTAGTCTAGCCCACTTACAAGTTTCTAGACGCCCATTGGCTAGAGAGGTTCAGACTCTGGCTAATGACTTTATGAGTTTAGAAGTAAATGAGAAGGGAGGATTTTTGGCCAGTGTAGAGGCGAGATCCTCTTTTCTTGACCAGATCAAGGGAAGACAGTTTGATGATGAGAAACTAAGACAAATTCGGGATATGGTGTTGCGAGGAGAGGCTAAAGAAGCAAGAATCGATGAGGAAGGTGTTTTGAGAATTAAGGGAAGGGTATGTGTACCCCGTGTCGATGATTTGATTCACACTATTCTTACAGAGGCTCATAGTTCAAGATATTCTATACATCCTGGTGCAACCAAGATATATCGTGACCTAAAGCAACACTTTTGGTGGAGTAGAATGAAGCGCGACATTGTTGATTTTGTTGCCAAATGCCCAAATTGTCAGCAAATAAAGTATGAATACCAGAGGCCTAGAGGAACACTTCAGAGAATGCCCATTCCTGAATGGAAGTGGGAGAGAATTGCAATGGACTTCGTGGTTGGTCTTCCAAAGACATTGGGCAAGTTTGATTCTATTTGGGTAATTGTGGACAGATTAACTAAGTCTGCTCACTTCATTCCGGTCAAGGTGACTTACACCGCAGAGAAGTTAGCCAAACTTTATATCTTAGAGATTGTTCGATTGCATAGAGTTCCACTGTCCATCATATAAGATAGAGGTACGCAGTTTACTTCTATGTTTTGGAGAACATTGCATGCGGAATTAGGTACTAGGTTGGACCTTAGTACTTCATTTCACCCTCAGATCGATGGGCAGTCTGAGCGAACAATTCAGGTGTTGGAAGATATGCTTCGTGCATGTGTGATAGAATTTGGTGGTCATTGGGATAACTTCTTACCCTTAGCGGAGTTTTCATACAATAATAGCTATCACTCAAGTATTGATATGGCTCCTTTCGAAGCATTGTATGGGAGGAGTTGTAGGTCTCCCATTGGTTGGTTTGATGCATTCGAGGTTAGATCTTGGGGTACTGACCTTTTGAGGGATTCATTAGAGAAGGTGAAATCTATTCAAGAAAAGCTTTTAGCGGCTCAAAGTAGGCAAAAGGAGTATGCGGATCGAAAGGTTAGGGACTTGGAGTTCATGGAGGGTGATCAAGTCTTGCTGAAGGTTTCGCCCATGAAAGGGGTGATGCGGTTTGGTAAAAGAGGTAAGCTAAGCCCAAGGTATATTGGACCATTTGAAGTACTTAAGCGAGTAGGGGAGGTGGCTTATGAATTAGTCTTTCCTCCAGGGCTGTCAGGAGTGCATCCGGTATTTCATGTGTCTATGCTGAAAAGATACCATGGAGATGGAAACTACATCATTCGTTGGGATTCAGTTCTGCTTGATGAAAATTTGAATTATGAGGAGGAGCCTGTTGCCATTCTAGATAGAGAAATCCGCCAGTTGAGATCAAGGGAGATTGCATCCATCAAAGTTCAATGGAAGAATCGACCAGTGGAAGAGCCCACTTGGGAGAAGGAGGTTGATATGCAAGAAAAATACCCGCACCTGTTTACAGATTCAAGTACTCCCTTTTTTCCTTGTTTTTCTTCTTGTGATCGTTCGAGGACGAACGATGGGTAAATTGGTATCTATTGTAATGACCTGTTTAGTCGTTTTGAGCAGCAGATTTTATTTCTGGAAAAACTGGCTGAGTCGACGGATCCCACGACGGACCGTCGAGGGAGTCTCGTTTCAAAACACTTAGAATTTAGAAATTTGGGTACTGAGAGCGACTCTCTGAACGTCACGACGGGATGGCAGGACGGACCGTCTCAGGCATGACGGGCCGTCACAGACTCTTTAATGAATTGGACTCTCTGAACCTTGTGATGGAAGCAGCAGGACGGACCGTCGCAGGCAGGACGGGCCGTCACAGGCTACGTAACCCTGACTGGGTCTGATTTCTGTTAAATATTTTAAGGGGCGTTTTGGACTATTCCTGCTTATAATTATAAAGTTAGTGGTTTAATGTTAATAATCTAATTACTTGGGGGTTAAAGGAGACAATCTTGGAATAAATAGTGGGTTACTTTTACCATCTTTTATACTTAATTACATGATTATTAGGGTAAAAGAAAAGGGTTTTGAATAAGAAAAATAGAAAGAACAGAGAGAGAAGGGAGAAACGAACGAGAGAAAGAGAAGAACGAAGATGAAAGCAAATACTTTGAGGAATAGCTTGCTTGATGACAAATTCTTCGGTGGAGGTAGGTTATGGTTTATGCTATTTCATAGTAAACTCTTAATAGCGAATTATATGTATTGGGTAGTATTATAAACCCTTCTATATGCTTAATTGTGTGTATGCATAATGTGTTTATATATAATTGTGATGAAACTAGTATGATGAGGCTGTTGAATCTTAAATCCTAAATTTACTTTGTTAATGATGATGCCTTGGTATAAAAAAGGCTTGATGAACTAAAGTAATGAGATTAGAGGATCGGGTGTCACGTTCCGACACCAGGATAGTAATAGAGGATCGGGTGTCACGTTCCGACACCAGGATAGTAATAGAGGATCGGGTGTCACATTCCGGCACCAGGATAGTATATGGATCGGGTGTCACGTTCCGGCACCAGGATAGAATATGGATCGGGTGTCACGTTCCGGCACCAGGATAGAATATGGATCGGGTGTCACGTTCCGACACCAGGATAGTATGATGAGGATCAGAGTGTCACGTTCCGACACCAGGATAGTATGATGAGGATCGGAGTGTCACGTTCCGACACCAGGATAGAAAGATAATGAATCTTGAAATATGTTAATATACTCAATCCAAAGAACATGTTTCCCAAAAGAGTAAGGTGTGGAGGCCTGAGTCCTCATGGATGTGGTTGGTGATGTTATAAATGATTCTTATACTTGTTGCTATCAACTGTTAAGAATATTAGTTGATTTTATGATATTATCTGAAATATATTACTTTCTATTTTGAGTTGGCCGATGATACCTACTCAGTACTCGTGTTTTGTACTGACCCCTACTTGTAAATGTTTTTCTTTGTTATTTGTGGAGTGCAGCAAACGTACCATCGTCTTCAACTCAACCGCAACTCTAGCCAGTCTTCATCACGTCGGATCTCAGGGTGAGCTAATGCTTCTAGCTTGGACTGGATCATCTTCTTCATGTCTTGATGCCTTGAAGTTCCGGCATGGACTAGCTTTTTACTTATTTTAGCTTCTTAGATACTCTTAGATTAGTAATTTGAGGATAGATGTTCTTGTGGTGATGACTTCCAGATTTTGGGGATGATAAGTATTAAATCTTAGAAGTTATTTAATTGATTTCGTCAATGAGTTTTAAGTCTTCCGCATTATATTATGTTATTTATGGTTGAACTGTTGGGGTTTAGATTGGTTGGTTCGCTCACATAGTAGGATAAGTGTGGGTGCCACTCGCGACACGCTTTGGGTCGTGACACCTAACTTGACGTTCAAGTTGATGAAGACACCGGAATTGTAAGATCGTGATGTACTTGAGATGTTGTTCCACTGAGTTTGATACAATGTGTGTTAGAAAGAAGAAAAGTAGTAATTGCCTGCCAATCTTTTAGGTGCCTTTACAACAACGTTAATTCTTTTGGAGTGATTTATAAACAACACAGTGAAAAGTGTAAAATACAAAAACCAATACAATACAATACTAATAAGACCAAAAATGTAAAGATGAATTGAGAAGCCATGATTTTTTTTGTAGGAAAAGCAATCAACAACAACATTCATTCCAATGGATTCCCTGTCAAATCTTATTCACGGGTACTTCCTCACATTTCTTGTTATTAATAATAGTGTTGAGCCATGAATTGTACGTTTCATCATTATCTAATTCGAGAGATAAAAGCTACCTAGTATAAAACATTCAGTTGGTTGGATTAATATTGTATAGTATTAAATTTAATATGCATTTACCTATCAGATTATTTCTTTTTAGAGATAACTCACAATTTTTAGTGTAAATTAACAACATATTAAAACATATAAGAATACATGAAAGAATTACAAGAGACAAAGACTACAAAAATATTTGTTAGAAAACATTGAGAAAAGTATTACGTTCCTTTCAATCTCATTTAATACGAATTTTGATTTAAGATTTCTTATAAAGACTAGAAGGTCCCTTTTTAGTGAGTCAATTTTGTAGGTTTCTTTCTTATGTGCCAGATGTTGGTATCATCATTGTGACATGTATTGACACTAATTCAACAGAAGGCCTAAATATAATTGAATTCACTTCTGTGTATTCTTCTATTGTAATACTAGTATACCGAATTAACCCATTAAGAGAGCTCTTTAAAAATTTTAAGACAAAAAGAACACAAATCAAAATCATAAACAAGAAAAATATAATGAAATAAAAATGACAAAATGAACTCATATATCAACCCAACTAAAAGACTCTCTCCGTACAATATTTAGAATTTCCTTAACAGGATACGCCAACAAAGTAATAAATTAATATTTTAGGTATATCATGTTTTCAGTACTTACCCCTTATTTGATTTTAATAATGTGTTAGAATATTGAGTAGCATATTCACATATACGATTAAAAAATAAAAGAAAACATTGATATTAGAAATTATAAGTCAGTCCACTTTAACATGGAAACCAGAATCAGGTTTCACAAAGAGATGGAAAAAACAACTATCTTCTTTGAACCCTTTGGTCACTGCATTCGCAAACTCAATGAAAGATTAAAATTTTGACAATCATCCACAGTATATAAACCTCAATCAAAAGCTTTAAATACCTATGCAAAATAGATATTTGTGCAAACTCGAAAGGGTAAAAGAAAATTAAATGAAAATCAAAACAATTAACCAACATATACCTGATAATTGCAAGAACAATTGGAGAAGAAGCTTGGAAAGTTAATGTAAAAATAAATCATTGAGAGAGTTCCTTTAGACGAATGGTGTTACGTTAAAGCGTTTTTGCTACCTGCACATTAGTGTACAATAAATGTGTTTATCAAGTTTGTTTGAACTTCATAGAATGAGAAAAAAGAATGAGAGGAATGGAATACCTTCTCATAGCCCCCTTGTAGTTAGATTCGAAAAACATCATTGTCAACTTCCGATTGATTTGTAATTGAGAGGAATAAAATCTACAATTGTAATGGAATACTTTTCTAAATACCTGTAGGCACGAAGTGATAGTATCAAATGAGGTACCAACATATGGGGGTCAAATCCTCGAAAAGTTCCCTCTTATGGAAAAAGGAAAACAAAGGCAATAAGATATTTGACTTTGTTTTCCTTTTTTTTCCAGAACAGGGAAATTTTTGAGGAATTTGCTCCCTTATTATTCTAGAGTTTATTCATTTCTTCTGATGCACATGATTGCTAAGGTATCAGTCCATGCTGCAATTCCAATATTTCTTATATATGTTCAAACACACATTTTTTCAATGATTATTGATTACCGTTGCTTCACACTGCACCATTAAAAGCTAGGAATATAAGGAAACATTTCTACCTTTTACGGTAAGCTATTAAGGAAACATCTTATTGACGTATCAATTAGGGTTACTAAGAAATTCAAATTGTTAATATTAAAAATGTCTTGTAGAGTCCTAGATTTTTTTTTCGTTTCATCTTGTAGTCTTAGGATGATATTTATGAGTTGATGAAAGTATAGTTGATTTTAATAAGAAAAAATAACACAATGCATAGTGTAAAAAGCAAACACAATTAGTCAGCAGAAACAACACAGTAGTAGAAAGACCCAAAAAACAAAGTGGAAATTGAGACGTCATAACTAAGAAAAGTCATAAAATAGAGGAAAAGACAATGTTCAGCTCATATATGAAATCTCATAAAGAGGTGCGCACAACATTGTGCTAACCTCATAATCGAATGTTTTAATAATGACAAATACATATAGTGACTAGTCACTTGATGTAGGAAAGGAACGAGATACATCACGAAATCGCAGAATCTCAATCCACCTGATTGCAGGAATCAAGTGAATCATGAGCAAATCTAGTAAAGAAAGGAAAGTGAATATTTGATCAATCAGATCAAATTTCACAGCTTGCAAGAATTAAAGGAAGACACACAAGGAATATATTTCACAGCTTGCACAAATTAAAGGAAGACACACGAGGAAATCTCTAGAGTAAAACAAGAAGGACAAGATAACTAAATCAACGTAAAATCAAGGAAGAAATATCGGGCCAGCAGTCAAGATCACAATTTGAATAAGGTACTTAATCAATATACTATCAAGGATTTCAAACAAATTTAAACACTGATTATCAACAACAGTCTTTAAAATGAAAAAGCGAGTGAAAAGACTAAACAACACAACTTGATGTAATTATTTAAACACCATCTAATTCACAAAATGTTAAGCTAAAATAAACCTCCATTCTTAAGCATCGCGATCAAAACAAGAGACAAGATCTAAAACCAAAAAAGAGTGCCAAACAACGAAGTTAAATCTAAACACCTTTATTTAATGAACTACAATAGGTATGCATAATCGCTAGAAAAAACTAAACCCAACACTTCACATCAAGAGAGGAAGGAATACGAGTGTTACCAGGTTCTAGGCAGCGACTGAAACTCAATCCTGGACGTGACAAATTCCAACCCCACTCCGACTCAAAATAGTCGCGAATCAACAAAACTTTAATGAAGAAAATAACAACTCCCAAAAAATTAGCGGGGTGTACTTTTTCTCGGCTCCAAAAACTCCTGCCCTAAACAATAAGGGTGAAGGGGTTTATATAGGACAAACTTTAGGTCAAATAAAGGGGGAAAACAATGTGGGACTCTGAAAATTTTCAAATTCTTAATTGGGTCTTGGGTCTCATAATGTGAAATGGGTTTAAAGAATTTTGGCATAAATTTTGGGTTAAAGGTTATCTAATGGTCCAAATATGGACTAAATAAAACCCCTGAAGAGAATTTTTAAAGGGAAATGAAATGGATTATAAAGTCAAATAATTACTCAAGCTTCTTAACTTTAACAACATCAAAATAATTATTTCAAAAGGAAAGATCTTAATTAATTTGTCTGTTTAAATAAAATAAGTTGCATACTTAATTGAAGCTCTGTTTTTTGGTAAATCAATTTACTAACTATTCCTTCAAATTCAAAAATTATATAAATCTATATAATTTAAGTAAAAGATATATAATCCGTATGAAAAAGTGGCAAAAAGTGTTTGGAAGATAATCTTGATAGTATTTTTTATTTTCAAAACAATTATTTCCCATTGTTAAATATTAAGAAGCTTAATAATTAATCAAATTTTGGAGGGTCAAAATTGGGTGTCAACAGGCATCATCACTATAACATATATTAACACTACTTCAACTGAAAGCCTAAATAAATCGAACTCTCTAATAGTCTCCTTCTACTATTCTTAATTTACCCATTAAGAAATTGAGATTGTCAATAATTTTATGACATAAAGAACAAAGATGATGAAATGAAAATGAAAAATCAACTCATATATCCACCTAACAAAGAGACTATTGGTACAAGATTTTGAATTGTCTTAACATGATATGACAATAAAATAATAAAATTATTGTTTTAGTCATATCATCTACTTAGTGTTACCCCGTTATTTGATTTTAGTTGTAGCAAATTGATTTACATATATTCACACAAAAACTAAAAAGTAAAAAAATAAAAACATTAATTTTAGATATTTAAAAAGTCCACTTCAACATCAAAAAAAACCCAACTATCTTCTTTTTACCCATTTGGTTACTTCATTTCACAAACCCAATCAAAGATCAAAACTTTAAAATCATCCCCATCTCTATATATAACTCTTAATCAGATGTTTTAAATACCAAAAAGGGTAAAAGAAAAAATTGAATGAAAATCAAAACAATTAACCAGCATGTATATGCCTGAAAATTGAATCAACAATTGGAGAAAAAGCTCTGAAAGTTATAGTGATAATTAAACTTACACACCTCGTCTAAAGAATTGCTCCTTTCTGAATACTTCCTCGCCCCCTCTGATTTTTAGTGTATTTGAATGAGAAAGATTTTGATAATTGACAAATAGAGGAATAGATGAAAGTAGATTTGATAATTGACAAATAGAGAAATAGATGAAAGGAATTGGTTGCTCCAACATGTGTCTTTCAGACCGAATCCGAGTGGGATAAGGAGAAAATATACCACCAAATTAGATCTTATAAAGTTGTGGAAGTATTTTTTTTTTACAAGAAACTAGAATAGAAAGTTTGCTTTTATAAAGGAGTACGCAGACAAGATAGTTTTCTTAATCAAATAGGAAAACTAGACAAACAAGGAAGTTGAAGTAAAGAAGGAGACAAAAGCCAGAAAGAAGTAGAAAAGTAGATACTTGCTACGTGAACTTAAAAATTCGAGGTAGAAAAGGAAGTCGAAACCAAGTAGAAGAAGGAGTTAGTGATTTATAAAGTTTTCTGATTCTGTTAAGGTAAACCGCGTCAAAGTTTTTCCTTTCAAAGAAGAATGCAAGAAGGAGTCCTAACGTGAGAAAGAGTTCGAGTCAAGTTCGGTTTAAGAAGTTTTTTTAAAGCTACGAAGACTAAGTTGTGTTGAACAATACTTAGGAGAGTTTCAAAGTCTATAAATATTGCAATAGTTCATGGAAGAATTTTACGTACTTACATAGAGAGAAGATCAAAACAAGATCAAGAGTTTGAGATTTATTCGGGAGTGTTGCGAGTTTGTGAGGAAAGAGTTGTAAGATTGTAATTAAGAGTTTTAATTACAATCAAGTGTGTGTGTAGAATTCATCTAAGAAGTTTGAGAAACTTGACGGACAGTAGAAGACTTAAACTTGGGTTTTTTGTCTTGGATAGCTAAGAATTACAGTTTGTAATTCCTTATGTTACATAGGTTTGTGATCTTTTGTTGAGAATTATAATTTAATGAAGTGGAGTTAAATCCTATAGAGGTATAGGTCGTGGTTTTTACCCATTATGAGTTTTGGGGTTTTCTGTGATAAAATATTATGCCATTATTTTATCTGCTTTACAAATTATAATTGATGTAATCTGCAAAGAAGCATATAGAATATACTTGTTCCTTAGGAATACTTGGGGTCAGAATTCCAATAGAGTGAAGATTACTTGCCCATGGAAGAATGAGAATGGAGAAATGGAAAGACCTAGAGGAGAGTAGAAAGAAAGAAAAAATTGTCAAGAATAGGTAATTTAGTCGAGGACATGTGATTTGTCGAAAACAAAAAATAGTGTACACATGAAAGACCTAGAAGAGACTAGAAAGAAAAAAAAGTAGCCGGTGATAGGTGATTTAGTCAAGGATAGGTTATTTGTAGAAAAACAAGAAATCATGTACACATGTGGTGCGTTTTTAAAAATAGTATTTTTTACTTGCAGCAAAACTTTTTTAAATAAGATTTTTATTTCTTTTATATGATCTATGAGTAAGTAGGAAAATTCTAAAATTATTTATTTATATATTTAAAACAAAATAAGAAAATTATAAAAAAAATAAAAAAAAATTATGAGAAGAGAGTTAGATGAGGTGGAGTAGATTTTTATTTTATTTTATTAAACCTTCATGATTTAATTCATTTGATTGATCACTAGATTACACCCTTAAATGCTAGAAAACTCCTCTTCTTTATCAACATTTAATGCATAATTAAAATAAAATGATGACTCGTGTGATTTATGAATCAACTGTAAGAATTATTATTAAATATTTCTTACTTATAGCAAAACTTATATGCAACCCAAGAAATACCATAAAAAGTATTTAATAAGGAATATATCTCATCCGTACATTGGTTATTTGATGGACGTATCAAATTAAGTTATAACCTCTATAAATTGGTCCTCCCTCCACCCATTAGGGTTATCACATATTCTCTACAATAATTCAATCGTTGACGGTTGTGATAACATGAAGTTAGGTCTAGGAGGTAGAAATCAATTTACGACTAACGCTTTCGCTTTTCTCTGTTATAATGTATTCCTCATCAGGTATGTACTCCTAATAATCTCTATGTAAGATTATCGTGTTCAAGATCCTTATATTATGTATCCAAGTATTTAATCTCATATCAACTATATAAACTACTATTATATCATAACATTTGAAGAATAATGCAAAGATTATAATATTATAAAATAATGACAGGTTGAAATAATCATACCTTTTCTTTGATTTCTCACATTTATATGTGAAGATGATTCAACAATAATTGCATATCTAATATAATCTCATAAGCTAGATTTGAAAAGAATAATTTATAGATAAATTTACTCTAATTTTATAAGCTAGAGAGATTATTCCTATTAAATCTTCAACTCAAATAAAACACTTCAAAATAAAATGAAAAAGAAACATAGTAATTAAAAAAGGAAGCATAATGTTAATAATAGTCCAATTGATGAATAACGGAATATTATTATGAAAAATGTGATATTTAAATTTTTTTTTAAATCATATTAATTTGTAACTAATATAAGGCAAATTATGTACGGAAATTGCCATTTATTCAATTGAATTAAGCCTTTAGCCACTTTGGGAAGTTGACAATGAAAAGAGTAAAAGGTTTTGTCGACTGTGAGAGGAGTAAAAATACAAATTAATTAATTATGAAGATTCATAAGAACAGAAAAAATAATTATAAGAAGTTAACATGATGTAAATCATCAAAAACGCACTAACAAAAAACTAATTAAACAATTATTGTTTTAATATTAACCAATGCATGTCGTGACGCTTTCTCTTGCTAACATGTGGTCAAGGGAGAGATAATGATATATTATGTGTTATCACATCGTAGACGTAGATATGATGATTGTTGGTATAGTAGATGGACTCAGGGCCGACTCAACAAAATTGGGGGCCTAAAAGTCAAACCTTAAATAGGGGCCCTATATTATTTTTATTTTTTTCAAAAAAATAATACTAATGTGCTATATATATATATATATAGATATATATATATATATATAATATATAATATATATATATATATATATATATATATATATATATATATATATATATATATATATATATATATATATATATATATATTTAAGGTCAAACACATAAACAGATTCCTAAACTTGTTGGATTATTCCTCTTAGGTACCTCAACTATGCTAATTCCCTATTGAATCATTGAATAATCCATAATTTGTTCCATTTAAACACTGTTGGCTGATAGTGGAATCAGATTTTGTGAGGGGTATTGGTCGGAGATACACATGTTGTTCCAGAACTCATTAGTCCAACTTATTGTGAAACTGTTCGAGAATTATTTTTTTTACTTCAAGGTGTTTGAACACATTATAAAATAAACGAGACTAACACACAGTTTCTATTCATTCCATCAATCAAAATCATTACAATATGAACACAATTGAAGACATTTACAATTAAAAAAGTCGAACAAAATAAGCTAATAGAGTCTAAAATGAACAAATTATGGGTGGTTTAATGATTCAAAAGGAAAATGGCGTAGTTGAGGTACCTGAAGGGAAAAAACCCAACAAGTTTAGGGATTTGTTTATGAGTTTGGCCTTTATTAAAATCTATTTTTCTTGTCTTTTTAGATGTGAAGTCATTAATTATTGTTTTCTAATAATTGTTTTAGTAATTCCTTTTAAATTGATGATATAGATAATACATTCAATCTCACATTGTTGATATTAGATAAGATTTTTTATCAATTTTAGTTTCGAAAAACTCCGTTCAACTGAGGCAATAGTTACATGAATTGTTAACATTATTCTATAAGCAATATAAGGAAAAAATAAATTATTTTTATTTGATTGAGTATTTTCATTAAATAGTTATGTTTTTACTTCTATTATTTCTCATGATAATAACTAAAAGGAGAATATATATATACTTACTAATTAAGAATATCAATAACAACAAAAGTTCAAGAAAATTATAAAATTAAGTTAGAATAATAAAACCTGACACACGAATATGATAAGTTGATATAATAAGACTGAAATAGTCTTGCGTACCTTCAATATAATGATTGCTTGTTGCTCTTCTTAAGATTTTGAAGCATATACTCAAAAGCAAATTTTGTTCTTTATTGACTTGTAAGCAACAATAAATCATTTTTTTAGGAGTTCCACATTGAAAATAAAAATAATATAATAGAGGATAAAAAAATGATGAGTATAAGTTAAATAATTATATAATATCAAAATTTTCGGAGATGAATAAGAAAACACAATTTCCCACTTGAGAAATTATTTTCATAAAATATTTCATTTCCTTAGAATGGGAAAACCTAACGGCTATTTTTCTTTTTTTGTTATACTTGTTACATGTTTTTTTTAAAAAAAAAGTTATACATATAATTTTAAGTAATGTGTGTAAATATTTTTTTTTTATTGAGAGGCCCCAAAAATATGAGGCCCCAAGCAACGATATTAATGACCTAGTGGTTAAGTCGGCCTTGGATGAACTCTTTGTTAGGATTGGTGCCTTTTTTATAATAAGTTGTATCGGCCTTCATAGGGTAACTTATAAAAATAGTTGTTTCTCCGATTCTTTCCGCTTTTATCCATCAAATAATAAGATTGGTTAGTGAGTCAATGAAAGAAACAAGAGTTTAGGATATCGAAGGGTTCAAGGTATTGAAAATTGTATTATGAAAAGAATTTTAAAAAGATTAAGGAATAAAACCTCTCGTATAATCCCTTGGTTTGTAGTTGAAGGATTTATTGAATTTTTGCCTATGAGTTTAGACATGACTGTGAGATGTGAACTAGTTCGGTACAAACTTACTAGATATTTATCGACTTTTTTAAAGATTGAGTTTTTTTTTGGGTGACAAGGAAAGATGTGTGGAAGATTCTATGTCGTTATGTCAAGCTAGATTATTCAAATTATGATAGGTAACTTATTGATGATTGACGGTGTGGACCTATAGTTTTACATGATTAATGAGGATTTCGAAAGAATTAAAACTACTTTCCAGACTGTTATGATGTGTTACAGTGAATTTTAATAGTGAGTAGAGATTTATGAGCTTATAGTATAACCAAATTATTGGAGTGACCAAGAATTTCTTAAGTGTTGCTATGAAGTATATGATGGTTTTGAATATTAATTTAAATTTGGTATCTGAAAACTTACATGGAGTTGATATTGAGTGTGATTTAATTGTTTTATCTCGATGGTAAAGTACTTTAGATTTAGGAAGTAGTTCTATCAATATTAGGTATGACTCATATATGTTATGGAATGCTTAAATGGAAAGAGAGAACCATATTTTTTTAAGGCTACAATGTGTTTTCTAAGGAGACTTTGATACTAGTGACAGTTTGAGAGTAAGGTAAATGGTTGGTGTAGTATTGATGTTTGTTGCTATTAAGAGTGTTAGATTCACTTGAGTACTGGGAGGAGTATGTGGCGTTTGATGAATCGAGTGCTTGTAATTTTGTGATGGGGATCAGACTTGTAACGACCTGTTTAGTCGTGTTGAGCAACAAATTTTATTCAGGAAAAACTGGCAGAAGTGACGGATGCCACGACGGACCGTCACGGGCACGACGGACCGTCGTGGAGGTGTCGTTTCAAAACACTTGGAAAAATCTGAAATTGGGTACTGAAAATCGACTCTCTGAACTTCGTAACGAAATGGCAGGACGGACCTTCACAGGTGTGATGGACCGTCACAAGAGTCCAGTGCAAATTCACTCTCTGACCCTTGCGACGGACAGCAGGACGGACCGTCGCAGGCACGACGGCCTGTCACGGGCTGCGTAGTCCCAGGCGGGGTCGTTTTGGACTATTTCCTGCTTTAATTATAAAGTAATGGGTTAATGTTAATAAGTCTAATTACTTGAGGGTTAAAAGAGGTAACCTTAAGTTATTTAGTGAATTATTAGTGCCATCTTTTAAAACTTAATTATATGATAATTAGGGTAAAGAAAGAGGGTTTTGAATAAGAAAAAGAAAAAGAACAGCAAGAGAGAGAGAGAGAGTATCGATCAAGGGAGAAGGGAGAACGCAGCTTTGGGAAGATAGCTTGTTGATCGCAATTCTTCGGTGGAGATAGGTTATGGTTTTTACACTATTTGTAGTAAACTCTTAATAGCGAATGATATGTGTTGGGTAGTATTATTAAGTCTTCTATATGCTTAATTGTGTGTATGCATGATTGCTCTTATATATATATATGATTGTGATAAAATAAGCATGATGAAGCTATTGAATCTTAAATCGTGAAGAAACCCTAATCTACTTTGTTAATGATGATGCCTTGGTATAAAAGAAGGCTTAATGAACGAAAGTAGTGAGATTAGGGGATCGGGTGCCACGTTCCGGTACCAGGATAGAATATGAGGATCGGAGTGTCACGTTCCGACACCAGTATAGTAAATGGATCGGGTGCCACGTTCCGGTACCAGGATAGAATATGAGGATCGGAGTGTCACGTTCCGACACCAGGATAGAATATGAGGATCGGAGTGTCACGTTCCGACACAAGGATAGTATATGGATCGGGTGCCACGTTCCGGTACCAGGATAGAATATGAGGATCGGAGTGTCACGTTCCGACACCAGGATAGTATATGGATCGGGTGCCACGTTCCGGTACCAGGATAGAATGAGGAGCGGAGTGTCACGTACCGACACGAGAGTAAATAATATAATGAATTTTGAAAGATACTAATATACTCAATCTAAAGAACATGTTTTCCCAACTGAGTATGATGAGGAGGTGTGAGTCCTCATTGATGTGCTTGGTGTTGTAACCAAGGATTATGGTATTTGTAAATGCTGCATGCTAAGGATATTAGTTGATTTTATGATATTATCTGAGATATATTGCTTTCTATTTTGAATTGGCCGATGATATCTACTCAGTACTTGTGGTTGTACTGACCCCCTACTTTTATGTTTTCTTTTTGTATATCGTGGTATGCAGCAAACGTGCCGTCATCTTCGACTCAACAGTAGTTCAAGCCAGTCTTCGTCACACCGGATCTTCAGGGTGAGCTAATGCTTCTAGCTTGGACTGGATCTCCTTCCTCGTGTCTTGATGCCTTGAAGTTTCGGCATAGACTAGCTTTTATTTGTTTTAGCTTCTTAGAATACTCTTAGTTTAGTAAATTGATCATAGATGTTCTTGTGGTGATGACTTCCAGATTTTGGGGAATTAATAGAAGTTGAATTTTAGAAGTTATTGAATTGTCTTTTATTATGAGTTCAAGTCTTCCGCATTACTTTATGTTGATATTAAATTGAAATGATAAGGTTTAGATTGGTTGGTTCGCTCACATCGGAGGGTAAATGTGGGTGCCAGTCGCGGCTCGGTTTTGGGTCGTGACAAACTTGGTATCAGAGCATTAGGTTCGTTGGTCTCATCACACAAGAACAGGTCTAGTAGGGTCTTAAAGAACGGTAGGGGGACGCCTTTACTTTTCTTTGAGAGGCTATAAGACTTTAGGAAAATTCCATTCTTTCTTTCTTTCTTTCGTGCTATTACTTGAATCCAATTGGTATCTAGGTGATACAAATTGGTATCTGACCATCTTCACTCTATTTCGCAGATGGTTAGAACTAGAGCAACGACTACGCCAACATCAACATCAGCAAGACAAGATGCATCTGATCCAGCCACCGGGGCTGTAGCTCGAAGTGCAACAGTGGCAAGAGGCCGCGGTAGAGGTCGTGGGAGGACGTCCTCTAGAGGGAGAGGACGAGCACTTAGCCCATCTGGTGCTAGGGGGTGACTCCTCCACCGACTGAGGAAGTAGTAAGAGAAGGGGAGGATGGGGAGGATGAACAAGTACAGAATGAGGAAATGCCACCCCAACCTACCCCAGAGATGATCAATCAGGTTCTCGCTTATCATAGTGGGTTGTCTGATCAGGGTCAGGCACCACCAGTGTTTTCTGCACCAACACCTCCGGTTTCAGAGGTACAACATGCAGCCACTATGGCTCCTCGTATGGATGCCTCACTGGACATAGGCACGTTCCCACGTCTGACTACTGGGCCTATAATGACAAATGATCAGCATGAACTTTTCAGTAAGTTCTTGAAATTAAAACCTCCAATCTTCAAGGGTGCAGAATCTGAGGATGCTTACGATTTTCTGGTTGACTGTCATGAGCTACTACACAAGATGGGTATAGTAGAACGGTTTGGTGTTGAGTTCGTGAGTTACCAGTTTCAAGGGAACGCCAAAATGTGGTGGCGGTCACATGTTGAGTGTCAACCAACAGAGGCACCACCTATGACTTGGGCCTCATTCTCTAGCTTGTTTATGGAAAAGTATATCCCCCGTACTTTGAGGGATAGGAAAAGGGATGAGTTTTTGAGCCTAGAGCAAGGTAGGATGTCGGTCAATGCATATGAGGCTAAGTTTCGTGCACTATCAAGATATGCCACCCAACTTTGTTTCAGTCCACAAGAGCGGATTCGCCGTTTTGTGAAGGGATTGAGATCAGAGTTGCGAATTTCAGCCTTACAGGTAGCGGCTACGGCAAAATCCTTCCAAGAAGTGGTAGATTTCGTGGTAGAGGTGGAAGGAGTGAAGCCAAATGAATTCACCATGGCATCGACATCAAAGAGGTTTCGAAAGGGAGGTGAGTTTAATGGTTCTTACTCTAGAGGACAGGGTTCCGGAGGTTACTCAGTTCGACCCATTCAGTCTTCACTACAGACTGTAGTTGGGGGTCCACCTCAGACCGGTCAACATTTCTCTGAGAGACCTATGCGTGAATCTAGAGAGTGTTATGGGTGTGGGGAGACTGGGCATATCAAGAGGTATTGTCCAAAACAGAGTGATAGACCCCCAACAGCTAGAGGTAGAGGTGGTCATGGCAGAGGCCGTTATTCTGTAGGGCGTGGTGGCCGAGGTAATGTTGGTCACCAAAACGGCCGGGGTGATGGGCAAACTGGAGCCACTACATCACAACATGATAGGGGCAACGGACAAACAAACGAAAGGGCCCATTGTTATGCTTTCCCTGGGAGATCAGAGGCGGAGACATCTGATGCTGTCATCACAGGTAATCTTCTGGTTTGTGATTGCATGGCTTCTGTATTGTTTGATCCTGGATCCACATTTTCTTATGTATCTTCCTCATTGCTAATGGTCTAAATCTACATTGTGATTACTTGATATGCCTATTCGTGTTTCTTCTCCGGTGGGTGAGTCTGTTGGTAGTTGAAAAGGTATATAGGTCTTGTTTGGTGAACTTTGAGGGGAGCAACACTTATGTAGATTGGGTTATCTTAGAAATGATTGATTTTGATGTAATTCTGGGTATGACTTGGCTTTCTCCGCAATTTGCAATGCAATCTTGGATTGTAATGCTAAAACGGTGACGTTAGCCAAGCATGGGACAGATCCGTTAGTGTGGGAGGGTGACTACACTTCCAATCCGGTGCGTATAATCTCCTTCTTCGTGCTGCTAAGAAAATGGTTAGTAAAGGGTGTTTAGATTCTTGGCACATCTCAAGGATGACACTACCCAGTACCTTCGATTGAGTCGGTTTCGGTAGTCCGTGAGTTCTTGATGTGTTCCCTGCAGATCTTCCGGGTATGCCACCAGATAGGGATATTGACTTCTGTATTGATCTTGAACCGGGTACTCGCCCCATTTTCTATACCCCCTTCTAGAATGGCTCCCGCGGAGTTAAGAGAGTTAAAAGCCCAACTTCAAGAGTTGTTGAGCAAAGGCTTCATTAGACCAAGTGCATCTCCTTGGGGTACTCGATTTTGTTTGTAAAGAAGAAAGATGGGAGTTTCGGATGTGCATAGACTACCGGCAGTTGAACAAGGTGACTATAAAGAACAAGTATCCTCTTCCTCGCATTGATGACTTGTTCGATCAGTTACAAGGTTCTTGTGTCTTCTCTAAGATTGACTTGAGATCGGTTATCATCAATTGAAAATACGGGCAACGGATGTGCCAAAGACTGCTTTAGAACCAGGTATGGGCATTACGAATTTGTAGTGATGCCTTTTGGTCTTACGAATGCCCCTGCTGCGTTCAGAATTTATGAACGGGATTTTTAAGCCTTATTTGGATCTCTTTGTGATCGTATTTATTGATGATATACTGATATACTCTAAAAGTAAGGAGGAACATGAGGAGCATTTGAGAATGGTATTGGAAATGTTGAGGGAGAAAAAGCTTTATGCCAAGTTCTCTAAGTGTGAGTTTTGGCTAGATGCAGTGTCCTTCTTGGGGCACGGTGGTTTCTAAAGGATGGGGTGATGGTGGATCCTTCTAAGATCGAAGTAGTGAAAAATTGGGGTAAGACCTACTAATGTGTCTTAAATAAGGAGCTTTGTTGGGTAGCTAGCTACTACCGCCGATTTGTCAAGGGATTTCTCTTCTATTGCTTCCCAACTGACGAACTTGACTAAGCAAAATGTTCCATTTGTATAGTCGGATGAGTGTGAGGAAAGCTTTCAGAAGCCAAGACTCTGTTGACTACTGCACACCAATTCTCACCTTACCAGTGGAAGGCAAGAATTCATTGTGTATTGTGATGCATCTTATTCGGGTTTGGGTGCAGTGCTAATGCAAGAGAAGAATGTGATTTCTTATGCATCAAGACAATTAAAGGTGCATGAACGTATTATCCGACCCATGATTAGAGTTGGCTGCAGTGGTGTTGCTTGCATTAAAGCAATGGAGACACTACCTTATATGGGGTTAAGTGTGAGGTCTATACGGATCATCGTAGTCTACAGTATGTCTTCACTCAGAGAGATTTGAATTTGAGATAGGGAGATGGATGGAACTACTGAAGGACTACGACATCACTATTTTGTATCATCCGGGGAAGGCGAATGTTGTAGCGGTGCTTTAAGTAGAAAGGCGGGGGAAGCATGGAAGTCTAGCTCACTTGCAAGCTTCTAGACGCCCATTAGCTAGGGAGGTTCAGATTCTGGCTAACGACCTTATGAGATTAGAAGTAAATGAGAAGGGAGGATTTTTAGCTTGTGTGGAGGCAAGATCTTCCTTCCTTGACAAGATTAAGGAAAGCAGTTTTTAATGAAAAATTGATCCGGATCCGAGAGAAAGTGTGGCAGGAGAGGCTAAAGAAGCGAAAATCGATGAGGAAGGTGTGTTTGAGGATTAAGGGAAGGGTATGTGTACCTCGCGTCGATGATTTGATCAACACTATTCTGACAGAGGCTCATAGTTCAAGGTATTCGATACATCGGGGTGCAACCAAGATGTACCGTGACCTAAAAGCAAAACTTTTGGTGGAGAGAAAAATGAAGCGTGATATTGTGGTTTTTATTGCCAAATGTCCAAATCGTCAACAAGTAAAGTATGAACACCAAAGGCCGGAGGAACACTTCAGAGGATGCCCATCCGGAATGGAATGAAATGGGAGAGAATTGCAATGGATTTCGTGGTTGGTCTTCCAAAGACATTGGGCAAGTTCGACTCCATTTGGGTGATTGTGGACAGATTAACTAAGTCTGCTCATTTCATTCCGGTTAAGGTGACTTACAATGCAGAGAAGTTAGCCAAACTTTACATCTCAGAGGTTGTTCGACTGCATGGAGTTCCACTGTCCATCATATCAGATAGAGGTACGCAGTTTACTTCTAAGTTTTGGAGAACATTGCATGCCGAATTAGGTACTAGGTTGGACCTTAGTACTGCATTTCACCCTCAGACCGATGGTCAGTCTGAGCGAACAATTCAAGTGTTGGAAGATATACTTCGTGCGTGTGTGATAGAATTTGGTGGTCATTGGGATAACTTCTTGCCCTTAGCGGAGTTTTCATACAATAATAGCTACCACTCAAGTATTGACATGGCTCCATTTGAAGCACTGTATGGTAGGAGATGTAGGTCCCCCATTGGTTGGTTTGATGCATTCGAGGTTAGGCCTTGGGGTACTAATCTTTTGAAAGATTCGATGGAGAAAGTGAAGTCCATTCAAGAAAAGCTTCTAGCGTCACAAAGTAGGCAAAAAGAATATGCAGACCGAAAGGTTAGAGACTTAGAGTTCATGGAGGGTGAACAAGTCTTGTTGAAAATTTCGCCCATGAAAGGGGTGATGCGGTTTGGTAAAAGAGGCAAGCTAAGCCCAAGGTACATTGGTCCATTTGAAGTAATTAAGCGAGTAGGGGAGGTGGCTTATGAGTTAGCCTTGCCTCCAGGGCTGTCCGGAGTACATCCGTTATTCCATATGTCGATGTTGAAAAGATACCATGGGGATGGAAACTACATTATCCGTTGGGATTCAGTTTTGCTTGAGTAGAATTTGTCTTATGAGGAGGAGCCTGTTGCTATTTTAGATAGAGAAGTTCGCAAGTTGAGGTCAAGGGAAATTGCATCCATCAAGGTGAAATGGAAGAATCGACCGGTTGAAGAAGCTACTTGGGAGAAGGAGGCAGATATACAAGAAAGATACCACATCTGTTTACAGATCAGGTACTTCCTTCATCTTGGGTTTCTTCTCATGATCGTTCGAGGACGAACTATGGGTAAATTGGTATCTATTGTAACGACCTGTTTAGTGTGTTGAGCAACAGATTTTATTCTGGAAAAACTGGGAAGAATGACGGATGCCACGACGGACCGTCACGGGCACGACGGACCGTCGTGGAGGTGTCATTTCAAAACACTTGGAAAAATCTGAAATTGGGTACTGAAAATCGACTCTCTGAACTTCGTAACGAAATGGCAGGACGGACCGTCACAAGAGTCCAGTGCAAATTCACTCTCTGACCCTTGCGACGGACAGCAGGACGGACCGTCGCAGGCACGACGGCCCGTCACGGGCTGCGTAGTCCCAGGCTCGGTCGGAATCCTGATTAATTAATTTAAGGGGCGTTTTTGACTATTTCCTGCTTTTAATTATAAAGTAATGGGTTAATGTTAATAAGTCTAATTACTTGAGGGTTAAAAGAGGTAACCTTAAGTTATTTAGTGAATTATTAGTGCCATCTTTTAAAACTTAATTATATGATAATTAGGGTAAAGAAAGAGGGTTTTGAATAAGAAAAAGAAAAAGAACAGCAAGAGAGAGAGAGAGAATCGATCAAGGGAGAAGGGAGAACGCAGCTTTGGGAAGATAGCTTGTTGATCGCAATTCTTCGGTGAAGGTAGGTTATGGTTTATACACTATTCGTAGTAAACTCTTAATAGCGAATGATATGTGTTGGGTAGTATTATTAAGTCTTCTATATGCTTAATTGTGTGTATGCATGATTGCTCTTATATATATATATGATTGTGATAAAATAAGCATAATGAAGCTATTTAATCTTAAATCGTGAAGAAACCCTAATCTACTTTGTTAATGATGATGCCTTGGTATAAAAGAAGGCTTAATGAACGAAAGTAGTGAGATTAGGGGATCGGGTGCCACGTTCCGGTACCAGGATAGATATGAGGATCGGAGTGTCACGTTCCGACACCAGGATAGTATATGGATAGGGTGCCACGTTTCGGTACCAGGATAGAATATGAGGATCGGAGTGTCACGTTCCGACACCAGGATAGAATATGAGGATCGGAGTGTCACGTTCCGACACCAGGATAGTATATGGATCGGGTGCACGTTCCGGTACCAGGATAGAAATAGATGAGGATCGGAGTGTCACGTTCCGACACCAGGATAGTATATGGATCGGGTGCCACGTTCCGGTAGGTACCAGGATAGAATGAGGAGAGGAGTGTCGCGTACCGACACGAGAGTAAATAATATAATGAATCTTGAAAGATACTAATTACTCAATCTAAAGAACATGTTTTCCCAAATGAGTATGATGAGGAGGTGTGAGTCCTCATTGATGTGCTTGGTGTTGTAACAAGGATTATGGTAATTGTAAATGCTGATGCTAAGGATATTAGGTGATTTTATGATATTATCTGAGATATATTTCTTTCTATTTTGAGTTGGCCGATGATATTTACTCAGTACTTGTGGTTTGTACTGACCCCCTACTTTTATGTTTTCTTTTTGTATATTGGGTATGCAGCAAACGTGCCGTCATCTTCGACTCAACAGTAGTTCAAGCCAGTCTTCGTCACACTGATCTTCAGGGTGAGCTAATGCTTCTAGCTTGGACTGGATCTCCCTCATGTCTTGATGCCTTGAAGTTTCGGCATAGACTAGCTTTTATTTGTTTTAGCTTCTTAGAATACTCTTAGTTTAGTAAATTGATCATAGATGTTCTCTGTGGTGATGACTTCCAGATTTGGGGAATTAATAGAAGTGGAATTTAGAAGTTATTGAATTGTCTTTTATTATGAGTTTAAGTCTTCCGCATTACTTTATGTTGATATTAAATTGAAATGATAAGGTTTAGATTGGTTGGTTCACTCACATCGGAGGGTAAATGTGGGTGCCAGTTGCGGCTCGGTTTTGGGTCGTGACAAGACTGGTTGATTATGTGTTGCTAAAAACTGAGAGATGGAGTCAGATGAATGAAATTTTATTTGTATGGGTCCTATGGAAGGAGTATATTTTGTTATTCGACCTTAATTTTGTATATTCTTATGTGACCAACTACTTCATTCTTGACATGGATTATAGTATGATTCACATTCTACGTTTGTGTATATTTTCGCTTCTATGAGTGAATTCCTAATGGTGGATCCGGTGTGTACCAATCCTGTGATTTTTCTCGTAGGGTGACATCCTTGGTTAGACTTGTTTAATTCAGTTATGGAAGATTTGGTGTTGTTTGGGATAGTTAAATTCTACATCCACGACCTTGCTTATGAGAACTTATATAAAAGTTATGAAGAGTTATCATTGTCTAAGAGGGTTGTTAGAGGTTCTATATTTTAAGTGTATCGCTTGTTGGGTGTTTACTTGATCATTTCCTTCTACGGGTTAGATAAGTCTAATTCTCCCTTAATGAGTAGTCAATATCTAAATATCAAAATTTTATAACTTAAACTCGTGAAAAGATTGTATTGTAAAAGTGAATCTTAATAAAATCTATCAGGATTTGTGCCTTATGAGTGTGTGGTGGATAGTTCAATTTCACTTCTGGTGGTAGGTGGTATTGATTCAGAATTTGATTGTGGTTATGTGAAAAAATATTTAAAAAATCATCATGGTGATTATATTATAGTCTAGAGTGTTTCAGTTTATATTGAATTCAGGGGTTATTCTGTGTGTTCATAAAAGTTTTATTCAAAATTTAGTTCTTAGTAGCAAATCTTGATAAAATGATCTTAAGAAGGAGCTCACTTGGAAAGACGAACACCGATTTGTATGTCATAACTCAGCTTTGATATCATTGTTTATCTTCCTTCTTCTTCCTTATGTTCGAGAACAAACATGGATTTTAGTGGTGGATAATGTAATGACCCAGAAGGTTATTTTTGGAAATTTATATAAAATTACCGTTTTATACATCTCGGTAATAGTTTCCCAAAGTCATTTTTGGATCAATTTGTGAAGTTGGATTTGAAATTTTTGAGATATTTGTTAATTACGATTGTTTAATTAACGGGTGTTTTAAAATAATTAATTTTAGTTAGTAGCTAATGTCTAAGTGTATACTTTATTTAAAAATCCAATACTATTTGGCACAAATATATTTAAATAAATAAATAAAGTTAAACAATTATGTACAAAATTACTTAACAAGCGAGAGGATCATAGTGAGAAAAATATTTGTGCGGCACTAACAAGATGAAAACGACCTCCCAGTAAGCAAATATTCACGATTTACAATGTTACTGATTACGTAGATAATAAAGCTTGTATGATTCCACCAACAAAATATCGGAAAGATAAAATCGTTGGACATTGTTAGGATTAAAGGGAAACCTTGTTGGTGCTTCACATTCTTCTTCAAAGTTGAAGAAGAATATGAAGCAACAATAAAGCTTCCCTTCAATTATGATAATATCAAATGATTTTACCTACCTAACATTTTTTTAGTGAACTCAGATGAGCGTTCGTGTGTTCTTTCCTTGATAAGAAGCTTCCCAAACTTGAAATATTTTGATATGAATATTTGTAGTGCTTTAACTCTTTTTTTTTTTCTTATAAGGGTTTTTTTCATACTTTTTTTGTTTATCAATGATCTGAGAGTTGACATTGTCTTATATTTTTTTAAAATTTTACATGAAGATGGTATATAATGACACAGAAGAATCACTTGAACTCGAATGTTTATACGACATGACGTTTGATCACCTCGTGTTAGTTAATGAAGAAAATTTTATACGAAGATTGTCGAAGATGGAGTATATCAAGCTTTTGTTAGCCAAGTCCCCGGTGTTGGAGAGAATGCTAATAGATCGACAGTTTCTTGATCGAGAACTTGTTCACACAAGATTATAATTTTTCATTGAGATCTCAATTTTTTTTCGTTCGGCATCACCTAAAGCAAAAATTGTCTATATAGATTTAAGTTTGTCTAAATCTTTTGCTTAGAGGTTTAAACTCAAAAGGGAGAAAGAGATGTTGATTTAGTATTATTTAGATGTTTAATGACCCGGAAGGTCATTTTTGGAAATTTTTACAAAACTACTGTTTTACCCATCTCGGCAGTTGCACCGAGTCACTTTTGATCAATTTATGAAGTTGAGTTGGAAATTTTTGAGCTATTTGTTAATTAGGATTATTTAATTAACTGATGTTTTAAAATAATTAATTTTAGTTAGTAGCTAACGGCTAAGTGCATATTTTATTTAAAAATCCAATACTATTTGGTACAAAAATATTAAAATAAATATAGAGGGTTAAACAATTATATACAAAATTAATTAAGAAGCGAGAGGAGTATAGTGAGAAAAATATTTGTGCGACATTGACTAGAGGAAAACGACTTCCCGGTAAGCAAATCTTTAGTAGGCCTTCTTATCATATTTCCGCACAAATACAATGTCACTGATTTGCAAAGATAAGATAAGAAGGCATAAATCATGAAGAATTGCTTACCGAGAGGTCGTTTTCCTCTTGTCAGTGTCACACAAATATTTTTCTCACTATATTCCTCTCGCTTCTTAATTAATTATGTATATAATTTTTTAACCCTATTTATTTATTTTAATATATTTGTGCCAAACAGTATTGGATTTTTAAATAAAGTATGCACTTAGCCGTTAGCTACTAACTAAAATTAATTATTTTAAAACACCCGTTAATTAAACATTCCTAATTAACAAACACCACAAAAATTTCCAACCCAACGTCATAAATTGAACAAAAGTAACTCAGGGCAACTACCGAGATGGGTAAAATGGTAATTTTGTAAAAAAATCCAAAATTGACCTTCCGGATCATTACATATATAAATTATACTAAATCAACATCTCTTACTCCCTTTAAACTTCTAAGCAAAATATTAATACCAGCTTAAATCTATATAGACAATTTTTGCTTTAGGTGATGCACAAAAAAAAAATTGAGATCTCAATGAAAAATTATAATCTTGGGTCAAGAAGTTCTTGATCAAGAAACTATCGATCTATTAACATTCTCTCCAACACCGGGGAGTTGTATAAGAAAATCTCTAAATACTCCATCTCAGACATTCTTCATATAAAATTTTCTTCATTAACTTATTCGAGGTGATCAAATGTCGTGTCCTATAATCATTTGAGTTCAAGTCATTCTTCAGTGTCACTATATACCATCTTTATGAAAATCTTTAAAAATATAACACAAAGTCAACTTTCAGATCATTGAGAAACTAAAAAAGTACGAAAAATAACCCCTATAATAAAAAAAATGAGAGTTAAAAGCACAACAAATATTCGTATCAAAATATTTCAAGTTTGGGAAGCTTCATATCAAGGAAAGAACACACGAACACTCATCTGATTTCACTAACAAAATGTTAGGTAGGTAAAATCATTTGATATTATCAGGATTGAAGGGAAGCTTTGTTAGTGCTTCATATTCTTCTTCAACTTTGAAGAAGAATATGAAGCACCAACAAGGTTTCCCTTTAATCCTAACAATGTCAAACGATTTTATCTTTACGATATTTTACTGGCATATTCATACAAGCTTTCATATGCTCTTTGCTTGATGCGAAGTTTCCTATATTTGGAATATCTCGAATTACAGGTTTGTAGTATTTTGACTCTTTTTCCCTTAATTATTGGTTATTTATCACTCTTCTAGGATCCTCCAAATTTGAGAGTTGACTTCTTGTTATGTTTCTTAGATTTTGTATGAAGATGATAGTGATACTTAAGAATCATTTGAATTCAAAAGTTTTCGGATATGACATTTTATTCCTACATTTTTTTCAAATTTCTCTTTGTTTTATAGATATCAACCTACAAAGAAATATAATGGATATTTTCATCTAGTACAAGTTTGCAATTACCAGAATCTTTTTATTTTTAGTAATTAAATAAATAAACATAAGAAGTTGTTTCATTTTTTAGATTTAGAACATCAAATCAACAATTTTACTAGTATTGAAATTCAAAAATCCTAAAAAAGAAACTATGTAATATAATACTAATCGAAAAAGAAAAATTAATGTTTTTAAAGAACAATATATCGTGGAATGGCATGAAGAGGGATATAGCATATTTTGTGAGTAAGTGCCCTAATTTCCAACAAGTCAAGGTAGAACATCAGAAACCTTGAGGTATGACTTAAGAGATTGATATTCCTACTTGGAAGGGTATGTGATCAATGTGGACTTCATCACATGATTACCGCGTACTCGCAGATAGTATGACTCCATTTGGGTGATAGTTGATAGGATGACTAAGTCTTCTCGCTATTTAGCGGTCAAGACAACAGATTCGGTGGAGGATTATGCCAAGCTTTACATCAATGAAATTGTGAGGTTGCATGGGGTTCCTTTGTCTATCATCTCAGATAGAGGTCCTTAATTTACCTCTCATTTCTGTAAGTCATTTAAAAAAGGTCTTGGTACTCAAGTTAACCTAAGTACAACATTTCATCCACTTACGGATGGGCAGGCAGATCATACCATCCAGACCTTAGAGGATACGTTGAGAGCTTGTGTGATTGATTTAAAAGGTAGTTGTAATTATCACCTTTCTCATATTGATTTTGCCTACAATAATAGCTATCATTCAAGCATTCATATGGCCCCCAATGAGCTGTATATGGGCGTAGATTTAGATCTCCTGTTGGTTTATTTAAAGTAGGTGAAGCAACTTTGATAGGGCCAGATTCCGTTCTTTATGCTATGGATAAAGTGCAACTCATTAGAGATAGACTTAAGACAGCCCAAGGTCGTCAGAAATCTTATGCAGATGTAAGGAGAAGCGAACTAGAGTTCAAAGTTGAAGGTTGGATTTTTCTGAAAGTCTCACCTATGAAAGGGGTGATGAGATTCGGAAAGAAAGGGAAGATCAGTCCTAGATATTTAGGCTCTTACAAGATCTTGAAAATGGTTGGCAAGGTGGCATATGAGTTAGAGTTTCCAGCAGACTTACCAGCAGTGCATCCGGTCTTCCACATCTCACTCTTGAAGAAGTGTGTGGGTGATCCAACCTCTATAGTGTCATTGGAGAGTGTGGTGGTGAAAGATAGTCTTTCTTATGAGGATTTAACAGTTGAGATTCTTGACCGTCAGGTCAGAAGGTTGACAAACAAAGAAGTCGCTTAAGTCAAGGTTTTATGGAGAAGTCAGCCCGTAGAGGGAGATACTTGGAAAGAAGAAGTAGCCATGAAAGCCAATTATTGTCATCTCTTTCCTTCCGATTCCACTCCTGCTTAAGATAATAGTTCCTCTTCAGTTATCAGTCATTCATGTATAAATTCAGTCTTAGAATCATGTTCCCTCAGTTTGTACTTGCATTTTCAGCGTATTTTCATGTACTCGGAACTCAATTCAGTCAGAAACTCAGTTCTTAGTGTTTAGTAGTGGGGTTTGGAGTTCTCTCCCTCTATTTAAGCTTGTTTAGTCTTCATTCGAGGACGAATGTTCCCAAGGGGGCGATAATGTAACACCCCGCAGCCAAAATAAACCAAAAATCAGTTTTTTCAGAAAGAATCTGCAGGTGAAACCACTGGTGGCATCGACGGTCCGTAGGATAAATGACGGTTTGTCCTGCACAACCGTCGATGGGATAAGAAACTCCCAAAAAACTCAGTCGGGAAAAATTTGATAAGTCTTGATCGACGGATGGACCGACAGTCCGTAGGTCAGACTACGGTCCGTAGTCCGTGACCGTGGATCGAGACCCTCAGTCACACACTCTCTGACAAGAGCTATAGATGACCAGCACGGTCCGTAGGTGTACCTACGACCCATAGGTCTGACCGTAGGTTGAAAACTTGCAGACAGTTAAGGGAAAATTCAGTTCGGTCAACTTCAAATGGTCATAACTCTTAGCAAAAAATAAATTAGGTGTACCATAACCTACCCATATATAGATAATTGAATTATCTTTCCATAACCACCGACCTTTCTAAAATCAAACGTCTGAGTAAAAATTTATGCTTATTTTAGTAAAGGTCTGTCGACGGACCCAACGACGGGGCGTCGGTCAGACAACCGACCGTCAGTCCTGGCCGTTGTTTGGTCCGACAACAACTTTCTCAAGTGTCTTTTTAACCTTTACCACTTTGTTTAAACCTTAAGATACGTCGTTTTGATCCTAAATCATCATATTTTAGTCAGTTTAAATTAGGGCTGGCAGGGGGACCGGGTCATCCCTGCCCGGCCCGCGTCCCGTCCCGACCCGCCCCGGATCCGGCCCATCCCCCAGGGTTTAAGGGGATTATGGGATGGGGGATGAGGGGACCGTTCAGGGGCCGGTTCACCCCTGCGTCCCGGTCGACCCGGTCCGGTTGAACCGGCCGGTTCGCGGGATCCCCCCCCCCCCCCAATTTTTTTTTTTTTTTAAATTTTAAAAATGTATCCGTTACTATCCGTTGGGGAAACGGCTAGTGCCCCCCCCCCCCCCCCAACGGATTTATGCCTCTTTTTGACTTCCCAAACACCCCCTACCACCCCCTACTTTTAAAACTTTATTTTAAACCCTCAAGTTATTATAATTACATTTTAACCCATTTTTAATACTATAAATACACCTATCCTCTACTATTTCTTACAAAATCATCTATTCTCATTTCTCTCATCTATTTTCTATATTCTATCAACTCTCAACTCTCAAGTGTCAATCTTAATATCTATTCAATTTTAATTCTCATATTATTAGAATCCATATATTTCAATTTTCAATTCAAAATTTTCATATTATATCAATAAATATAATTATATTATCTCATATTTGTTATCAAGTATTGGCTTGGAGTTACAAATTACAAGTTACAACAAATCACAAGCTTCAACAATCAGTTTAACGTCTGCTATTAATGCAGACGTTTGGTACATTCGTTTCATAATATTTATATTTTATTATTCGTCTTTACTTTTGTGTTATTATTATTTTTATATTACACTTTATCTATATATATATATATAATTAAGTATGAGTTCTAGCAAAAAAAATAGCGGTAAAGGAAAAGAGAAAGCACAAGATAACGAAGAAAGTAGACTTTTTAAATTATTTAATTTTGGTAAAAAAAATAGTAAAGAAAAAAAGAGTAGTAAAAGTGGTGGTACTTCATCTAAATCAACGAGTAGAGTTAGATTTAACATAAATGATTCTACTTATGTTGATGATACTCCTTATAATATTGATTTAAATGTTCAACTCGATCACGAAAGTTTAGAACGACGTTGTGGTAATATTAATTCTAATGTTGATGAAAATTCAGGTGAAGAAGTAGAAGCTGATTTGGGAGAAGAGGAGTTAGATGAAACACCTACTAGTCCGGTGACAGAAGTTCCAAATGAGACTATCAATTTACCAGAGCAAAATTTTGGACATCCACCCCTTATACCTCCCACAAAGGAGAAGGTGAAGTATCAACGACCTAAAACTTCTATTGTGTGGCAATTTATGACTTTTGATAAAGAAAATAGTGTTGCTATTTGTAATAAGTGTAAGCATGCTTTTAAACATAAACAAGGTGGGGGTCAAGGTGGAACGGGGGGATTAAATAGACATTTGTTATCTTGTGTGCCGATTCAATATAAAGAAGCTAAAGCATTAGCCAATAGAAAAAAGGGAATTTCAATTAATGAATTAGATATTACCGGTAATGCATCGATAGGGGCTTCTTACATGGTTCAAGGAACATTAGATCCTTTTAACCCCGCTGGTCCAATAACACAACGTAAATATAATAAGGAATTAGATCGGGAAAATTTAGCTAAAATGGTTTCTGTTTGTGGTTTGCCTTATAGTTTTCCTTCAAATCCCGGTTTTGTCAAATATATTCAACAAACTTATAATCCGGATTATAGAGGCTTTTCATGAAATACTGTCAAAACTGATGTTTTTGAATATCAAGGTAAACATTGTCAATTTCTTCGTTGTGTATTTAGCATATTAGATAGTAAAGTGTCTATTACTTCGGACATGGGTCATAGTGTTAATGGAAATGATTATTTAACTGTAAATGCACATTGGATTGATCATAATTGGAATTTGCAAAAAAGAATTATATGTTATAAACTATGTATAGAGAAAAAAACTGGTGAATATTTAGCTACAAATATTTTAAGTGTTTTAGATTATTACATGATTATAGATAAAATAATGTTTGTCGCATTAGATAATGCATCTAATAATACAAATGCTGCTAACATGTTAAAAGTTAGATTATAACCAATTGACAATAATGTTTTTCATGTTAGATGTGTTGCACATATATTAAATTTAGTTGTACAAGATGGTATTTCATTATTTGATTGTGGTAGCGTAAAAGTTGAATATGTTGTTACCTTGATTTTTCATACAAACAATGCTGCTAGAATTAGGGAATTTAATGAGCGTTGTTCACTATGTGAATTGTCACCTAGAAAAATTCCAAAACATATTAAAACAAGGTGGAATTCTCTTTACGAAATGCTTTCGGTTTCTTATAAATATAGAAGACCCATACAAATGGTTTTTAATGCTCATAATGCTAACCCATTAGATAGAATTTGTGATGAAGATTGGGAAGAAACTAAAGAAGTATTACAATTTTTAAGACTTTTTTATGATGCTACTACCATGTTTTCGGGAATTTATTATCCTACTATTTCATCCGTATTAATAAATATTTGTGCTCTTTCAATTCAATTTTCTAAATATAAAAAAATAGATCACTTTAATTGAAGGTATGATTGAAAAATTTTTAAAAAAAAATTTCCTATTACTCAAGTTTTATTAACGGCTACTTTACTTCATCCTGCTTATAAATTACAAGGTGTGAAAGGCCTTGTCGACACTTTTTATGAAACTTTATAAATTTTACCGGAAGAAACTCCAGATTGTGAAACGTGTAAGTCTAGCATAAAAATAGAAGCAAAAGTTTTGTATGAAAAATATAGAACTAGTGAAAATTTTGAAGGAGAAGTTGGTCAAACTTCTAATGTTGAGATTGATTTGTCAGTTCCAATTTCATGTTATATGCGAGGTTTTCTTGGTCTTAATTCTACTAACCGTGATGATTTTGAAGAATATCTTAATCAATCTTTAGAAAACTTGGAAATCAAAGATGGCAATGAAGATTTATTAGGATGGTGGAGTAGACGAAGCGATGCATTTCCAACTTTGAGCAAAATGGTTCGTGATATTCTAGATATTCAAGCTTCATCAGTTGCATCGGAGGCTGCTTTCAGTGCGGCAAGGTTTCAAATCGGTGATCATAGACATTCATTGGCGGAAGACAGTTTGGAAATAATAGTTTTATTTAGAGACTGGTGCAATACCGAAAGGAGGAATAACAATTTGCCAAAGTTAAGTAAAAAACAAGCAACTTGGATCAAAACTTGTATTGAATGCAGTGATGATGAATTAGAGGCACAAGAATTTCTAACAAGTTTTCCAACACCGGAGGATATCACCATCGATATGATGCGACAATAAGAATTAAATTTTAAAGGAGAAAACAGATATTATTAGATTACATTCGAAAACTAATTGAAACAAAACCCTTCCTAGAAGGTGGCTGCGTAAAATTAGTTACTCATCTAATATATGTAACAAATATTAGTTTTACGTATGAGAACTTATTGAAACAGAACCCTTCCTAGAAGGTGGCTGCGTAGATTAGTTACTCCACTAATATTTGTTAATTGTAAGTTATAAATTATAAGTTCTATTGAATAAAAATTTTTTATACAATTATTGTTTTGAATTTTAATTTTAATATATACAATTAAATATATATACTAAACTAAACTAATTTTCAAATACTTAATTTAAAGTTTACAATTTACATTGCTTTAAAATATTTAAATTACAAATTTAAACTTCTCAAATTTGAAATTTAAAACTTAAAAGTTGAAACTTGAAATTTGAAAAATGAATCTTAAAATTTGAAAATTGAAACTTTAAATTAGAAAATTAATTTTGATATTTGAAAATCAAAAATAAAATTTATAATTTATTAGCTAAAGACGTATCATTTCAATAAAAATATATAAATATTTTAAAAAAAGAATCCCCCGTCCCATGCCATCCCATCCAGTCCCGTCCCGTCCCCCTAAATCCCATCCCATCCCATATATATAGTGGGACGGGATGGGACCTATTTTCGTCCCCCTATCCCGGTCCCCCCAATCCCGGTCCCGGGTGAAATCCCCCCTCCCCGTCCCCCATCCCGTCCCGTCCCCCAGTCCCCTTCCCCGTCCCCTTGCCAGCCCTAGTTTAAACCTAGAAACATGACTAAAACATATCATGGTCAAATCATTAAATCAAAACTTACAAAATTAGAAGCAAGAGAGGAGAAAAATCTCAACAACCCTAGTTCAAGAACGCCACAAGTTCCAGCAACTCCATCCCTAAAACCTAAGTATTTTTCCGTGGATTTCATCACCAGGTATGTGCAATTTCACTAGTGGATTCCTTTCACCTACTGGGTCCCTATTTTCAGTCAGATTCATGATTCTCATATCATGATTAGATCTTGAGTTTCAAGAACTTCAATAGAACTTATGAATTTTATTAGTTTTATGTTCCAAATCAGATTATAATGTTATTACTCAGATTATCGCATTAATTTCAAAACGCTAGCTTGTTATTTCTTTAGTTCTTGAATTACACATGCTATGTAAGATATTTCAGACACTTCAGATATACATCCCTCACTGATAAATGCATAATTACCAGATAAATTGTTGTATTCTCAATTTGCATGTTCAGTTTCCATCTATCCAGTATTTACAGAAACTCAGTCATAATAAGTAAATTTACAAAATTCATTGGAAGTAGTATAATACCGAGTTGGACTAGGGTTTAGCATACCCAATAGTCCCAGAACTACTAGCCAAGTAGGTTGTAAGTCCCCTCTTTGGGCAATCAGTTTAGTGATCAAACCATCATGCCTTTATACCTTTGGAAGTGTATATTGGGACCTCTCTATGGGGTGTATACATTGGACTCCACATTTAGCTTATGTGGTTTTATTATCGGTTATTAGAAGCTCCCAAAGATCAATCAGATTCTATGGATTGACCATTTATCAATATATTCAGTATTCAGTCTCAGCATGTTATAGATTGTTTATGTCACGAACCAAAACAAGTCGTGAGTGGCACCCACACTTACCTCCTTAGGTGGGCGAACCGACACATCTAAACCCCAACATATTCCAATAGTTCAACTATAAATAATATAAATAGTGCGGAAGCTCCAAAAGATACTAAGCAACCAATTTAAATAAGTTTCTAAAGTTTAATACTTATCATCCCAAAATCTGATAGTCATCATATCAAGGTCTTCTAATCTCCAATATTAAGTCTAAGAATATCGAATACACTAAACTAAAAGAATAAAATGATTTGTGTCCGAAAGTATAGGACATCATGTCATGACCGACAGAATCCATCACGAGCTTGAATTGATAACTCACCCTGGAACTTGATATGCGGGAGGCTGGCTAGAACTGAGGGAAATCAGAAGTCATAGGTACACTCGCTGCATTTCATAAAAGGAAAACAAAGAAGAAAACAAGTAGGGCTCAGTACGAGACAACATGTACTGAGTAAGTATCATCGGTCAACCCAAAATAGTAACTAATATACAAAGAATAATAGTATGAACTCAACTATAGCACTTAACATGTGATAAGCAACAAACAACATGAACAAGTGTCAATAACAATAGAGTAAGCACGTATTAAGTCAACGGTATCAAGGTCACACATGAGGACTCATGCCTCTAAACCAAACCATTTCGGAGTTGAGTTCTTTGAGATTGAGTATCTTCCATTAATTAAATATATTTATCCTTTAATATTATCGTGTCGGAACATGACACTCCGATCCAAGAATACCGTGTCGGAACGTGATACATTGGACTCCACATTTAGCTTATGTGGTTTTATGACTCTAGCTTCTTTAAATTCATTTCGAGTGGTGCCCTAACATCTCCTAAAATTTATCATACAACCACATTACTCACTAAATAGTAGAAATCTCAACCTTAGATACTCGCAAGTTTTTATCACCATACAAAATTTATTTGACCAATAATTTGTATTCTATAATTTACATCTCTGTCACCATCCATAACTTACTCTTATTACCATCATGCTTTGTAAGCCCTTTTCATCATCGCAAAGTCAACTTTTTTTTCCTCGACATGACACCTTAAACTTAGATATAGTAATCAAAATGAAGGGACTAACAAATTATATATGCACTTTCTTACTAAAATCTTCAACTTAATCCACCCAAAGTATACTCACTAGGTCATTCTAGTATCAACCTATCCCTTGAAACTTAAGATAAAATCGTCAGTACTCATTTAGAACCCTCAAGATACATTTCACAACTTAAGTGTATTAATATTGTCCCAAAGACCCACCACTAAAATTTTCCTTTAAAATAATGCTCAATCTAAGTTCATGTAGTAATAAACTAGTTGGTTTCTCAAATGTGAATGCAACACTAAATCTTATTATCTGACCATGTCATACAACCTGTAACTCCTTTAGTAATTATTGTTCATACTTGACAATCAACGTACATGTTTCCACATAACCCTACTACTGCCACTACGTGAAAGTCTGTTAGATACATTACTAGAACACATCATACCTATCCATAATATCGTACCCAAATATCCCACATATTTCTACCCATTGAATAATTTCACAACATTATTGAATTTGTTCTCTCTCTAGACCAACCAATTTGTTTTACTTCTTAGATAAATTCAATAACAAAAATAACATACTTCCTAACTATAACAAAGTAAGCATCGATGACTTTCTATAGTATATCCTCACTCTATGAAGTCATAGTAGTTTCTTTATTAATCGACACTTGACATGAGACTACCACAACATTTTGTAATCGAAAAAAAATATATTTATTCATAAGGACACATTTATTTTTTCTTCTGTTGTTGCTATTTAAACTTCAAATACTCTAGTAGATCACATATTTGAAATAGAGTGAAGAAGTTCAGATAACAATTTGTATCACCCAGATACCAAATTGGATTCAACTAGTAGCACGAAAGAAATAAAGAAATAAATGAGTTTTCCTAAAGTCCTATAGCTTCTCAAAGAAAAGTAAAGGCGTCCCCTTACTGTTCCGCAAGACTTTACAAGACTTGTCCTTGTGTGATTAGATCAACGAACCTAACGCTCTGATACCAAGTTTGTCACGACCCAAAACGAGTCGTGAGTGGCACCCACACTTACCTCCTTAGGTGGGCGAACCTACACATCTAAACCCCAACATATTCCAATAGTTTAACTATAAATAATATAAATAATGCGGAAGCATCCAAAAGATACTAAGCAACCAATTTAAATAAGTTTCTAAAGTTGAATACTTATCATCCCAAAATCTGATAGTCATCACATCAAGGACATCTAATCTCCAATATTAAGTCTAAGAATATCGAATACACTAAACTGAAATAATAAAATGATTTGTGTCCGAAAGTATAGGACATCATGTCATGACCGACAGAATCCAACACGAGCTTGAATGGATAACTCACCCTAGAACTTGATATGCGGGAGCCTGGCTAGAACTGAGGGAAATCAGAAGTCATAGGTACACTCGCTGCATTTCATAAAAGGAAAACAAAGAAGAAAACAAGTAGGGCTCAGTACGAGACAACATGTACTGAGTAAGTATCATCGGTCAACCCAAAATAGTAACTAATATACAAAGAATAATAGTATGAACTCAACTATAGCACTTAACATGTGATAAGCAACAAACAACATGAACAAGTGTCAATAACAATAGAGTAAGCACGTATTAAGTCAACGGTATCAAGATCACACATGAGGACTCATGCCTCTAAACCAAACCATTTCGGAGTTGAGTTCTTTGAGATTGAGTATCTTCCATTAATTAAATATATTTATCCTTTAATATTATCGTGTCGGAAATGACACTCCGATCCAAGAATAACCGTGTCGGAACGTGATACATTGGACTCCACATTTAGCTTATGTGGTTTTTATGACTCTAGCTTCTTTAATTCATTTCGAGTGGTGCCCTAACATCTCCTAAAATTTATCATACAACCACATTACTCACTAAATAGTAGAAATCTCAACCTTAGATACTCGCAAGTTTTTATCACCATACAAAATTTATTTGACCAATAATTTGTATTCTATAATTTGCATCTCCGTCACCATCCATAACTTACTCTTATTACCATCATGCTTTGTAAGCCCTTTTCATCATCGCAAAGTCAACTTTTTTTTCCTCGACATGACACCTTAAACTTAGATATAGTAATCAAAATGAAGGGACTAACAAATTATATATGCACTTTCTTACTAAAATCTTCAACTTAATCCACCCAAAGTATACTCACTAGGTCATTCTAGTATCAACCTATCCCTTGAAACTTAAGATAAAATCGTCAGTACTCATTTAGAACCCTCAAGATACATTTCACAACTTAAGTGTATTAATATTGTCCCAAAGACCCACCACTAAAATTTCCTTTAAAATAATGCTCAATCTAAGTTCCTGTAGTAATAAACTAGTTGGGTTTCTCAAATGTGAATGCAACACTAAATCTTATTATCTGACCATGTCATACAACCTGTAACTCCTTTAGTAATTATTGTTCATACTTGACAATCAACGTACATGTTTCCACATAACCTACTACTGCCACTACGTGAAAGTCTGTTATATACCTTACTAGAACACATCATACCTATCCATAATATCGTACCCAAATATCCACATATTTCTACCCATTGAATAATTTCACAACATTATTGAATTTGTTTCTCTCTAGACCAACCAATTTGTTTTACTTCTTAGATAAATTCAATAACAAAAATAACATACTTCCTAACTATAACAAAGTAAGCATCGATGACTTTCTATAGTATATCCTCACTCTATGAAGTCATAGTAGTTTATTTATTAATCGACACTTGACATGAGACTACCACAACATTTTGTAATCGAAAAAAAATATATCTATTCATAAGGACACATTTATTTTTTCTTCTGTTGTTGCTATTTAAACTTCAAATACTCTAGTAGATCACATATTTGAAATAGAGTGAAGAAGTTCAGATAACAATTTGTATCACCCAAATACCAAATTGGATTCAACTAGTAGCACGAAAGAAATAAAAAAAAAATAAGCTTTCCTAAAGTCCTATAGCTTCTCAAAGAAAAGTAAAGGCGTCCCCTTACTGTTCCGCAAGACTTTACAAGACTTGTCCTTGTGTGATTAGATCAACGAACCTAACGCTCTGATACCAAGTTTGTCACGACCCAAAACGAGTCGTGAGTGGCACCCACACTTACCTCCTTAGGTGGGCGAACCTACACATCTAAACCCCAACATATTCCAATAGTTTAACTATAAATAATATAAATAATGCGGAAGCATCCAAAAGATACTAAGCAACCAATTTAAATAAGTTTCTAAAGTTGAATACTTATCATCCCAAAATCTGATAGTCATCACATCAGGACTACATCAATCTCCAATATTAAGTCTAAGAATATCGAATACACTAAACTGAAAAAATGATTGTGTCCGAAAGTATAGGACATCATGTCATGACCGACAGAATCCACACGAGCTTGAATGGATAACCACCCTGGAACTTGATATCGGAGCCTGGCTAGAACTGAGGGAAATCAGAAGTCATAGGTACACCGCTGCATTTCATAAAAGGAAACAAAGAAGAAAACAAGTAGGGCTCAGTACGAGACAACATGTACTGAGTAAGTATCATCGGTCAACCCAAAATAGTACTAATATACAAAGATATAGTATGAACTCAACTATAGCACTTAACATGTGATAAGCAACAAACAACATGAACAAGTTCAATAACAATAGAGTAGCACGTATTAAGTCAACGGTATCAAGTCACACATGAGGACCATGCCTCTAAACCAAACCATTTGGAGTTGAGTTCTTTGAGATTGAGTATCTTCCATTAATTAAATATATTTATCCTTTAATATTATCGTGTCGGAACATGACACTCCGATCCAAGAATACCGTGTCGAACGTGATACATTGGACTCCACATTTAGCTTATGTGGTTTTATGACTCTAGCTTCTTTAAATTCATTTCGAGTGGTGCCCTAACATCTCCTAAAATTTATCATACAACCACATTACTCACTAAATAGTAGAAATCTCAACTTAGATACTCGCAAGTTTTTATCACCATAACAAATTTATTTGACCAATAATTGTATTCTATAATTTCATCTCCGTCACACATCCATAACTACTCTTATTACCATCATCTTTGTAAGCATTTTCATCATCGCAAAGTCAACTTTTTTTTCCTCGACATGACACCTTAAACTTAGATATAGTAATCAAAATGAAGGGACTAAACAATTTATATGCACTTTTCTTATANTGAAGAAGGAGCTAGTGAATAGTGAAAGAGGTACACAGGACGCACAGACTGGGGGTTGCGGTTGTTGACTCTACAGTGGGGTGTTTCAGTTCACCTAGTTCTGAATCATCCCTGATAGCTGGAAGTCAAAAGGGTTCAGCATCTGATCCTGTTGTTGATGGAGATGAAGGCTCAGTGTGTTAAAAAATGAATGAGTCTTTTGCTTTGGGAGATGGATGCATACTAGATACCAGAAAACGGTTTGTGCGTTACCGAATGTAGATGATTTACGGACCAAGATTGTTAGGAGGGCCCATGGTTCCAGATATTCCATTACATCCAGGTTCCACAAAAAATGTATCTGATCTTAAGCAGATTATTGGTGGGTGGCATGAAGAAGGATATTGCAGACTATATGTGGCTAAGTGTCATAATTGTCAGCGGTTTAAGGCAGAGCATCTTAGCCTGGTGGTGGTCTGACTCAGATTATTGAGTGGTTCCGACTGGAAATGGGAGGCCATTAATAGGAACTTCGTAGTTGGTCTTCCGAGGACTAGGAGGCAGCATGACTCATATGGGTTGTGTGGACAGATGACTAAGTCTGCCCACTCTTATTCACCCTGTGAAGTCTACTTACAGGCCGAGGATTACGCGAGACTCTACATGATGAGATTGTGAGATGGTGGGTCCTTTGTCTATTATTTCAGATAAGAGGGCTCAGTTTATTCGCATTTTTGGAGATCTTTCCAGAAAAGCTTAGGCACGCAGGTGAAACTTAGACTGCCTTTCTCCTCAGACGATGGGCAGGCAGAGCACACTATTCAGACATTGGAGGACATGTTAGAGCGTGGTGTGATTGACTTTAGAGGTAATTGGGTGACCATCTACCTTTGATAGAGTTCTCGTTATATAATAGCTATCACTCCAGCAGCATTGGCCATGGGCACCGTTTGGGGCATTGTATGGTAGAAGGTTGTAGATCTCCAGTTGGGTGGTTCGAGGTTGGAGAGTATCTATTTGGGTTCCAGAGATCATTCATGAGGCCTTGGAGAAAGTTAGAATGATAGGGAAAGGTTGTCTACTGCTTACAGCCGACAAAAATCGTATGCAAGACAACAGAAAGGGACCCTTAGAATTTAACGTTGGTGACCAGGTCTACTTGAAGATATCTCCTATGAAAGGGGGGTGAAGGATTTGGTAGAAAAGGAAGCTTAGTCCGAGTATGTGGGGCATATGAGATCCTACAACGCTGGGTGGGTGAGGGGCCTATGAGTTAGCATGCCTGCGGAGCTAGCTTCTGTTCATGCCCAACTTTCATGTCCTCTATGGTGAAGAAGTGCCAGGTGATCCCGCATCAATCCTGCCTGTAGAAGGTTTGGGGGTTGGTGAATGAGACTTGTCCTATGAGGAAATACCTGTTGAGATCTTAGACGACAAGGTCAAGCGGCTGAGGAACAAGGAGATTGCCACAGTGAAGGTATTGGGGGAGAAACCATCTTGTTGGGTGCTAAGTGGGAGGCTGAGGCGACATGAGATCCGATATCCACATCTTTCAACTCTTGAGGTAGGCTTCCTACTCGTAAATCTATAGTTCTTATCTCTTGTATTGTTGCATTGGCTGATTGTTACATAGCAATTAGTTATGATCTGATTGGCATTATGAGGTGTATGGTAGTGTCATTCGGGGACGAATGTTCCTAAGGGGGGTAATGTAACGATCAAAAAAAAAGAGGAATATATAATAAATAGAATAATGGTATTTAAGGGCATAATTGTCCTTTCACGTTTTAAATGAATAAATAAATAAATAAGTAAATAAATAAACAGATTGTATTTATTATTTTAAAAGGATTTGACTAATTCTTGAATTAGTCTCCTAATCCAAATAGTCCTCTCTCTCTACGCTTCTAACTCCCTCTCTCACGTTCTCATCTTCCTACATTATTTGCCCAAAACATCAACAGTTTTCTTGCTTGAAGAACAACAAAAATTTTAAGCAAAATAAAAAGTAATCAAAACGTCAAGGCTAAGAGAGGTTTGTCGAGAGAGGTGTACGTTGAAGTGAATTGGGAGTGGTTGGAGGAGTTTTCCGGGCAGCAACATTAAAGTTTGAACAGCGATTTAAAGGTGGGTATGGGTTTATTCCTCTTGGGCCCTTTCCCAAGAGGACCCCTTAAGGTTCCAAGTATTTCATTCCGAAAAATAGGGTTTGTTCCCTTTTGTTGTCCTGTCACTGCTCACAATGAAATTTAGGTGGGTTGGATTGTGGTAGATTTAGATGTATTATTATGTTTTCGCGATGAATAGATTAATGTTTGTGATTGGAATGTATGAATGACAAACCCATGTTTTCTTGAATTAAGTATGTTCGGTGAATGAGGTTCTCTATGTAATTCTCCAAGGGTTTAAGTAATATGATTGTATTATTGTGTATTGATGTGTATAATGGTGTTGACAAGATATGTTTCATTATGATGAAGTATTAGTAAGTGATTAAACAATCTTTTAGGCCAAACAAACCCCAAAAAGTGCACTTAAAATGTGTTATAATACTCTACGAATTTTCTTAGGAATTCAAGTGAAAATATTGATAAAAAACGAATGTGGAAAATGACCAAAAATTCAAGAAACAATGCAACTTTAATTTAGACTAAAGTTTAATGAAGGAACTCTGGAAATTATAAATTTTAAAGGAAGAGGACGCAGGATCGAACAGGGACTCAACCGTGAGGCTGCAATAACTCGCAGAAAAAAAGAAAAAAACTGGGGACTTGGGGGGATTCGAAATCGGGTACTGGAAGAGGAGAAAAGAAAAAAAAAAGAGATGGCTGGGGTGGGAACGTAACCCCCGACCCCCAGTTCGCGAAAAGGGAAAAAGAAATGGGAGGCGTGGGATTCGAACCCACGGACCTCCCAAGTGCGGCGAGAGAGGGAAAAATGGGAAGAAATAAAACGTGAGAGTGGGAATCGAACCCACGACATCAAAGACTGTAGCAGTAAAAATAATAAAAAAAAAAAAATATGAGGGGTGGGGGGTTCGAAACCCACCACCTCACAGCTCCTCTTCAGCCGAAAAAGAGAGGGAACATAAGGGCTGGTGGGGGTTCGAACCCAAAAACCTCCCCAATGAGGCGAATTAATGAATATAAAATAATAAAATAAAATAAAATAAAAAAAAAGGGGGATGTGAATTAGAAATTCTAATTAAATAGAAATTTATATGTTCATGAAAAGGTTGAAATTTAATTAGAGTGCATAAAGTTATGGAATATTAGAAAAATAATGAAAAAAATAGTGATATTCCAAATAATTCAAGATTTGGATTCCCGTGCCCAAACCTCCGTATTGATACATAAGTCAACGTTGAGTGAAATATTCAAGAATAAGTCATTACTTAGATCAAAACAAAGCTCTGGCATAAATACAAGATAATAAGCCTGTAATACATACTCTTGAATAAAATTAGAATACGTAAACGAACTATAAATGAAGTCTCATGGCTTGTAGTATAGGACACATAAATGTAACATACGTTCAAAATAAGGAACTTAAAATATACGTAATGAAATGGAGATGTGGTGACAAACATCGATGTGAGGGCTAATGCCATATGATGAGAGCAACTCAAATGAGCCCTAAGTAGATGTTACAATACGTACTCACCTATAGAGATTGTAGTAACGAAGAGACCAGTCTCTATGAAATACTTAATGAAAATATTGAGTTAAAACACTTAATACTAATGATGAGATGAGAAATCACTATTGAGTATGATGTCCTCATACTAGAAGCCAACCTTCTATGAGATGAGTTGAATGTATGGAACTTTATTACCGAGCACGAAGGCTAGCTATAAGTGGTATGGCCTTCTTTCGGGAAGGGCGGAGGTTCACGTATCCATGAGATGAGGACTGTCCGGCTTGCCGGTATGGGCTCCATTACATCTCTAGCCTTGAACCTTATATTGCCACTATAGGACCTCGGCGGGTTAAAATCCCTATCGCTGCATGTAGCTGAATCGCTTGGCCGGTGATTCCACCTCTTTTCAGTGTGGGGGAAGGCACTGGATTTTCATGTGCGTACATGTCTTGTCGGTTAAAAGTTACAAGTCTCCCAATGAAGAATGGAGGCCAGCCTCAAATGAAGCATATAAGAAAGGAATGATTACCGAGGTGTAGGATAGGATAATCAAGAGGTGAGCTAGATTCAGGTAATGAATAGGTCATTTGCTCATTGCACAGGCAAACCGATGAAAGTCTTAAACTTACACCTAGGTATAGATGGTGTTCGCAATGCCTATGAATGAATTGAAATGAAATACAAATAATAATGAAGCAGACTCTATGTTTGCTAAAGAAGGCTCCCTAGTTGAGGTCCATATGTTGAGCTATTTTGGAAAGTCTTAAGGTTACGTCTATGATAATACGGTCTCATGGTATATGAATGAATAATATGAAAGAAACTATGTGGAGATGTTATGTGATATGTGAAGAGTTATGTCTTGTGTGCATACGTGATGATAATGATGCATGTCACTTCATGGCATAAGTCCTAATCTTCATTTTAGGCAAGTCCACTGTCTTGACTTCCAACATAATGTTGTTAGGAAAGAGCTCTCGTCCCTCATGATGTCCCTGGTGTGTACTTGCATATACCCATACTTAGTACAAGTGTGTACTAATTCCATACGAACATCTACTTTTAGTGCAGGCAAAGGGGACGCTAGAGCTACAGGTTCGTTGTTGCAGCTATCCAGACGTCAGTATTCATCCGGAGTTTGGTAGGTCCTCATGCTTTCGAGGATGCTACTGTTTTACATTCAGAGTCGTTTTAGAGTTGAGCTAGTGGAGCATGTTCCACTAGCGTTCTTTTGTTTGGTTCAGACTGTATTGGTGCTATTTTGGCCGAATACAATTAATACTTAATGAATTGATCTTTCAGTTGCTTATCTCTTAAATGTTAAGATGGTGATGATGAACGATACGAAATGTTACCGAATGTTCAGCAAGTGTGATTAAAGAATCAAGAATTTCAAAGTTTTCGCTAAAATTAATCTATGTAAAGCTAAGAATGGACGAAGCGGTTGTCTGCGACCTATGAGAGGTCAACGACGCGGTCTCGTCTGGGGTCTACGATTCGGGCGTGACACTGGTAATAGAGAAACTCAACAACCACAATACCAAATATACTTCAAGAATTTTGTGGGTATAATAATTACAAAAGGATCATGGAATTAATATTTTTGCTTTAAGTTTAATTAGACCACCAAGCTAATATAAGCAAATAACCCCCAAATCAAATGTGATCTCAAAAACATTTTTTCCACATATTTTCATGTGGGAAGCATTATTTACGAAAGAATTATAGTGCTGCAATGCTCTTTGACAATGTTTACACAATGTCAAAAGTCATTCCATAGAGACACAAAATCACAAAATTCAAGTCATTGTATTTTTCTCTATCATAAATAGACATACCACTTAGTTTAAATACGTAACAATAAGGACAAAAAAAATTGTACAATTATTTCTATATTACCATTGAAGTTTATAGAAATCAAAAAGTACCATACGACTATTATGTAAGTTTTCATATTCTCCAAACCAATGGCATAGTCCCAAATTTATCAGGAGTATAAAACCAGAAAAGTTTTTAGTCTACAAAAATCAGGACACATAACATTTCTATGGAGTACAAAAATACAAAAGTCTTTTTTTGTTCTCCAAACGAATAACACATATTTCGTTATCACAGAAATGTTTTCCATCAATAGTCTTCCAAACTATAACATTTTGACATACTATTTTATCAAACAAAAAAAAAATATGCATCTCTCATTTTTGCAAACTAAAGAATTTTAAACGCAAAACAAACTTGCAAGTAAATTCATTTTTTTTTTTTTTTTTCCACACACATTGGTTTGCAGATATTTTTCCCAAAGATACACATAATTAAAATCAAGATGATAACTCTTAGAAAACTTTTCCTCCATAGATATTATAAGAAGGTTACCTGGTAATCTTTAAAGGAATACTGTAAAAATTTTCTGTTTTTACATCTCATTTCGTGACGGTGCTAAACAAAGCCACAAATTATGAAGAAGTAATGCATTTATCTTCTACTTCCCATTAATCAGATTCTCTGAATCAATAGAATCAAAAATATACAGTATAATAATTTCCTTAAGATTGTTGTTCATCTTGTATTCCAAACATACTTAGAACAAAAAAACTTTGAAACATCTTTGTAAGAAAAACAAAGTTAAAGAACTTTCACAACTAGAAAATTAAAACTGTAGCGAAACTAGAATCAGAAACAGATTTAAAAAAAATATACGAAATATTTTTTTTCTTAAAAGAAGACTTGTTGTTAATAGTGTCTAAAAGGAATCTTACTGATTCCAAACAAAACTTGCAGAACACACGAATTAACAAGTTTAATGAACCAGTGAAGACAAAAGAAGAGGAAGGAACTGAATAATTCACAAAATCTAAGTTTTAAAAAAACGTACCAGAATATCGAAAAAAAATTTTTTAATAGGAAAAAGCTCAAGTCCCATGAATTCCACATGCCCCTAAGGAAATTATTCCCCCTAGTATTCCGAGGTTTGATTTGGAAATATGACCTCCCAAGGTAAAATGATCTCAATCACCAGAGTATAGATATCAAAACTCCGGGTCAGGGAACCACTCAAACGGCAGTAAAAGTCAACTAAGAATACTAGATTTAGTTAGTTGAGAAGAAGTCATAAAAAAATTGTAAAATGATAGGAAATCCCTCGTTATAGAAAATGAAAGGATAGTGCGAAAAGGTTCTATTGTGTCTTACCGGAAAGGTCAAAAAACCTTTGGAAAAGTCATAATCTTCAGAAGTTCATCACCTTCTAAAAGTCACCACTTTCCATAAAAGTCAAAAACTTTTCATAAAAGTCGCAACTTTCAAAAAAGTCACAACTTTCATTTAAAGTCGAAACATTTCATAAAAGTCACAACTTCATAAAGTCGCAAATTTAATAAAGTCACAATCTTCATAAAGTCGCAACTCTTAATTTTTCCATTCACACCTTTTAAATCCAAACATAGCAGATAAAGGTAATTCCTTCTTACCATTTCAAGCTTTATAGCTGAGTTTAGAATTCTAACTCGCATACTCGTACATTCCATATATTGATGTCAGTTGGCCTGCATCGTTTTATGATGCAGACGCAAGTAACCAGGATCAGCACGCAGCGCTTCCTTGATCCAGATTGAGCACCAGAGTCAGTGGTGAGCCTCCTTGCATTCTGGAGGACATTCTTGTAATAGTCTAGTGTGTTTAGGATGTTGTATGGTATGCCCCAACATCCATTCTAGTTAGATACAGGCTTCGTAGACAGTTAGTAGTTTAGTTTGGAGTTTATTTTCTTGTTGAGACTTAAGTGTCATTTTGGCCAGATTACTATATGAAGTGTTTCGTTGAACATGTGTTATTTGTTGACTAAGTTGAGTTGAGTCTTCCATTGAGTTGAGTAAGTCAGGACAATGATTCTCTTGGGGGCCATCAATGGTCTTCAAGTACCGTCCACGTCCAGGGTGTAGGCTCCGGGCGTGACAAAATCACCTGTCCTTGAGTACTTTTTTTCGTTCTTCTCTCTTCTAAGTCTTTCATGTGTACACTATTTCTTGTTTTATCAAATCACATGTCCTTGACTACTTTTTTTCTTTTTACTACCTTCTATCTCTATTCATTTCTCCATTCTTATTCTTCCAGGTCTCAGTAATCTTCACTCAAAATAGAGGGGGTGAGGAAGTATTCGGAAAGGAGCACTTCTTGAGATGATTTGTGTAACTTTAATTATCAGTCTACCTTTCAAAGCTCCTTCTCCAATTGTATCTCCAATTTTCGGGCATATATATGTTGGTTAATCGTTTTGATTTGAATTCAATTTTTTCTTTTACTCTTTTCGATATTTAAAGCTTTTGATTAAGATTTATATATAGAGTTGTGGATGATTTTACAAAGTTTTGATCTTTGATTGGGTTTGCGAAGTGTAGTGACCAAAGGGGTAAAAGGAAGACAGATGATTTTTTTTCTTTTTTTTTTGACACTCATTCTCAGTTTCTGATGTTGAAGTAGAGTGATTAAAATTTCAAATAAAACATTCTTTTTTATATTTCTTGTTTTTTATTTTTTAGTTTTATGTGTGAATAGGTAAATCAATCTGCTACAAATGAAATCAAATAAGGAGGTAATACTGAGAAAATAATATACCTAATGTTAAAGAAGAAGGAAACTGACGATTGAAATATGTTAAAGGAACAGATCCAACACAGTTGACTGACCTATGTGCAAGAAGTGTTGGTGAGGAAGAAAGCTGATGATTGGAACATGTCTAAGGAATAGGTCCAACGAAGCTGACCAACGAGTTTACATCAATGCTCTACAATTAGAGTTGCACTGGGATTAGACTACTTATGTTCATTAGAATTATATTTTGTCTGTAATTATATTATTATTATAATTATATTACGACTAGAATTAAATTACTATCAGAATTATAGTACAATTAGGATTTAATTATTTGTAACTATTGTGTTATTATATTAGTAATATGTATTGTAGTAGGACTCTAAATATAGTTAACTTAGGACTCTACAATTCTCTCCTATATAAGAAACTCGTAACTCAACATTATATTCATCAATTTATCAATATTGATCAACCTATCAATGTATCAATATCAATACTATCAATACAATTATTGATCTCTCTAATCTTAGATATGAGATTTCTACACCTAAAAAAGTAATTTTATTATTTTGTTGTCATATCATGTTAAGGCAATTCTAGATATTGTACCGATAGTATTTTTGTTGGGTGGATATATGAATTCATTTTTTGTCACTTTTCTACTCATCATCTTTGTTTCTTGTTGTCATAAAATTTCGAAGAGCTCGATCCTTAATGTAGGTCAATAAGAAGAGTGAAGAGGACTATTAGAGAGTTAATTTATTAGTTTTTCGGTTGAATAGCCCAAATATATGTTATAGTGATGATACCAACATCGCACTCATAAGGAAGAAATCAACAAAATGGACTCACTAAAAAGGACCTTCTCGCAGTAACAAGAAAACGTAAATCAAAATTCTTATCAAATGGGATTGAAAGTGCTTTTTGAATGTGAACTAGCATGTTTGTCCTTTAACAAATATCTCAGTCTTTCTCTGTGATAATTCTTTCATACATCCTAAAATATATTGATACATTTTTAATTTGGATTGAAAAATGTGAGTTATTTCTAAAAAAGAAACAATGTGATTGATGACTGCATATTAAGTTTACTCCTACACAATATTAATTAAAATGCAAACTGATATGTTTTTAAAGGTAATTTTTTCTCTTAGATTAGCTGATGATGACACATTTTATGTTGGTTGTTAATATTCTACACAATAAATAGATTATGATTGATATTGAAAGCAAAAAGTACAAGAAAACAACTTGTATAGCGACATATTCTAACAAACCTAAATCCTCAAAAAGCAATACAATACTCCACTATCTAATAACCTTCCACCCTAATATATGACATACCGTCCTATATAAGAGTATGTCATCGATAATATGAAGTATCATCATGTTTTGACTTATCACCTCTCTCTAAAGCATTTTCGGACTGCCTCTATCTCTTTAAAATACTCTCATATCCAACCTCTTGCACCTGTTTATTGGGCATCTACGCATCTCCTCTTAGCGTCTCCAAACCATTTCAATCCTGTTTTTTTTTTATCTTGTCCATCCTGATGGCCACCCTACCGTAACGGGAATATCATTCCTAGCTAATTTTATCTATCCAACTATACCCACACATTCATCTCATTATCATCATTACTGCAATATGCATATTCTTAATAAGGAAGTTCTTGATTGGTCAAAACTCCTACTATACAACCACGTCAGTCTAATTACCATTCCATAGAATTCATCTTTTAAGTTTGGTGATACTTCTTATCACATAAGATTCAAAAGGAAAGTTTCCGCTTTATCCAAAACGCACAAATACGATGTGTAACATCATTGTCGACATCCACACTTCTTTAAACTACAAAGATAAGATACTTGAAATTGTTTTTTTTGAAATAGGTTCATGTGTCAATCCCCATTTCTACGCCTTTATCATTCGTTGTATCAATGAATTTGTACTCCAAGTGGTTTAGTCCTAGTCAACTTGAACCCTTAGTACTTCGGAGTTTTTCTCCACACCACTACCCTAGCATTAATTCTTCTTGTGGGTCTCATTAATTAATATTATTTAATCCAAAAATATAATACAACGAGAATTCTTGTCTTTAATATGCAATGTCAATTAATCCATGACCATTGAAACTAAGAATGGACTAGGAATCGACCCCTTGTGCAACCTTATCTCAAGTATGAAGTATTTGAGTCTCCTCCCATTGTTCTAATTAAGGTTTAAGATCCATCATACATGTCATTTATCGATAGGTACACCTCTAGCCTTCAGGCTTCTTTAGAGAACTTTCATCAAGGCTTTGTTGTTTTTTTTTTTCAAGGTCAATGAACATCATATGTAAGTACTTATTCTTTATTGATATTTCTCTATCTTTCTTCTGACAAGATGGATGGGTTTTGTATTTTGTCATCCAACATAAATGTTAACTGATTCTCATTTTAATGACAATAAATTCTATAAAGATGACGCGTCCATCTTTCGAAGTCCTTCATGTTATGATGGCTCTCAAATATATATTAGTTACTAAAAAATATTAATTTTTTTCAAAATTTTAAATATCACATCTTGCATGATAATATTTAGTTATTCAATTTGACTATTTATTGACATTATGATTTTTTTTGTTTTTAATTACTATGTTTCTTATTCATTTTATTTTAAAATGTTTTATTTGAGTTGAAGATTTATTAGGAATAGTCTCTCTAGCTTAATAAGATAAGAGTAAATTTACCTATGATTCTTCTAAAATCTAGCTTATGAGGTTATATTAGATATGCAATTATTGTTGGATCATCTTTACATATAAATGTAAGAAATAAAAGGAATGCTATGGTAATTTCAACTTGCCATTATTTTATTATATTATAATATTTGCATTCTTCTTCAAGTGTAATATAACATCAGTAGTTTATAGAATTTATTCGTAAATTACACGAGTCATAAATTATTTTTGTTAAATGGCACATGTTATATCATTATATAATTATCCATTAAATATTGATAAAGAAGAAGAGTGATTCTAGATTTAAGGGTGTAATTTAGTGATCAATCAAATAAATTAAATCATGAAGGCTTAATAAAATAAAATAAAAATCTAGTCCATCTCATCTACCTCTCTGGTCATAATTTATTTTTATTTTTCTCATTTGTGTTAAATATGTATATATGTTTTTAGAATTTTTTTTCTACTAACATATCATCATATATATCATATCATAATATCATATCAACATCGTATATATTATTAAAAGTGGGAACGTCCTATGTGTAAAGTTGGATTACCATTTTGTCCCTATTCCAAATTAAAATGTTGAAGAGTATTTATATTAATTAATTATTAACTACTAATCCAACACAAAAGTTAATTTTTTATTCATTAGTTTTGGGTTTCACCTCCTCCGATATGAATGTTAAGCATTTTTCAGTTTTCTAAGCATCAAAATATGTACAGTTTTTTAAGATCAAGAGAGTTTCAGTTTTCTATGGCGTTTATTAAAATAAATTAAATTATATTTGATTGGAACAACAGATGCATGGAATCTATTTGGTTAGGAATATTAATAACTAACTTCATTAAATCTATATATATTATCATTTTTCTTTACTTTTTATCCACTCTATATAATTCTCGATATTTCTTGTATTTGTTCTTATTTGTTATAAAAAAAATTCTTTATTTTTTTTAGAAGTATAAATGATATAGACTTTAGATTCATATAAAATTGGTATTTCTTTGAGTGAATACTTTTTGAAGATGTACACCCGGTATCTTTATATAAGATATTTTAAATATTTCAGCCATTTAAATCAAGTTTGTTTTTCGTGAGTATAGATCGATTAGATAATCTGATTATATTTAAATAATATTTTCTGTTAAATTTACATATGAATGGACTCATAATATTTGATCAAACAAAGACAATTGTACATGCAGTTGGACTTTTATATATCGATTAAAAATTTTAATGTCACTAATTATTAATTATCTTTATCACAAATAAACACTATTATTCCATGAAATTGACAATGATTCTTTATCCACCTTAAAAAACATATGTTGATAAAAATTTCTACAGCACGAAAGACAATTTTATTCGGCAACAACTTCTTGATATGTACGTGTATATAAAATGATGATGTTACAATTTCTTATACAAGATACAAACTTTAAGATAAGTAAGACACTTGCAAACATAATCAACGATATATACGTAAATTACATATAAACTATTTGTTGTTGAAAGATTAAAAAAATAATAAGGTAAACGTTGTACTAATTATAAGATATATAGAACTAACTATATCAGAACAATATCACATATACCAATTGAATTGATTGAGTGTAACTACAAACAATTATAAAAATTTGGTTACTCATATTACTTGCAAGTTTTAATGGAATCTGTATAATTTATTTTTTTGTACTAATTTACACAAGGCACACGTGCAACACACGTGCCTAGAGATTAGCTAGTATTATTAAAAGTGGGAACAAAAAAAGTTCAAAGTTGAAATGCCATTTATCTCTATACTAAATAAAAATATTATGAAATAGCTCATCAATTATATATTAAATAATAATTATATTATTATTATTATTATTATTATTATTATTATTATTATTATTGTTGTTTTTGTTGTTGTTGTTGTTGTTGTTGTTGTTGTTGTTGTTGTTATTGTTGTTGTTGTTGTTGTTGTTGTTGTTGTTGTTGTTGTTGTTATATTACACTAGATGCTCAAACTGGAAAGGTGTTTGTGTCAAAAATTCAAAGAAAATTGTAGGACATTTTATCCTTTAAAAAAATAAATTAGTTCCATTTTTTAAAAAAAAATATTTTTATTTTCTCCTTCAATTTACATAAAATAATCAATACATGATATATCATATGGTTACTTAATTTATTAAATATTAATATTTTAATTACATAATGATATATATGAATCCCAACAAGTATACTTTAATTCTTATGTTATGACATTGTAATTATAATTTATTAGATTAATTAATTTAACTAAAGTAGAACAAAAAAATTATATAACTCTTTCAATTTACCGACTCTTTGAATTTTAAAATTAGAAATAAATTTATGTATCATGATTCAATTTGTTGAAACTCTTACAATTAGGTCACACTTTGAATTTTGTAATTAAAAATAAAATTTATGTGTCATGATTCAATGTGTCTCATTACTGAATTTTTGCTGGTGAAAAGATAGTTAAATATCACTGTAAATACCAGTAAATTCTAAAATACTCTCCTTCTTCTACTTGGTTTCGACTTCCTCTTTTACTTCGAATTTGCAAGTTCATGTGGCAAGTTTCTGCTTTTCTATTTCTTTCAGGCTTTTGTCTACTTTACCTTAACTCCTAGTTTGTCTTGTTTTTCTATTTCATTAAGAAAACTATCTTGTCTGCGTACTCCTTTATCAAATAAAATTTGTTATATTTGTGTTTTGTCGAAAAAGCAATACTTCCACAGCTTCATAACTTCTAATTCACATGGTTGATGTTCTCCTAATCTCAGTCGGATTCGATCTGAAAGTACATGTTGACGCAACCGATTCCTTTCATATGTTCCGCTATTGTCAATCATAAAAATCTTTATCATTCTAAAACAATCAAAATCAGAAGGGGCGAGGAAGTATTCGGAAAGAAGCAATTCGTTAGACGAGGTGTGTAAATTTAATCACCACTCTTACTTTTGAAGCTTTTTCTCCAATTGTTGCTATAATTTTCGGGCATATATATGTTGGTTAATTGTTTTGATTTGCATTCAATTTTTTCTTTTACCCTTTTCGGTATTTACAACTTTTGATTAAGATTTATATATAGAGTTGTGGATGATTTACAAAGTTTTGAACTTTGATTGGGTTTTTGAATAGCAGTAATCAAAGGGGTAAAAAGAAGATAGTTGATTTTTCCCCCTTTTTTTGTGAAACTCGTTCTCGATTTATGATGTTGAAGTGGATTGATTTAAATATCTAAAATCAATCTTTTTTTCTTTTTTTTTAGTTTTATGTGTGAATATTTGGATCAATCTGCTACAACTAAAATTAAATAAGGTGGTAAAACTAAGAAGATGATATACCTAAAATATTAATTTTATTACTTTTTTGTCATATCATGTTAAGACAATTCTAAATTTTGTAAGTAGTCTTTTCTTAGGTGGATATATGAATTCATTTGGTCATTTTCATTTCATCATTTTTGTTCTTTTTGTCATAAAATTATTGAAAAGATCGATTTCTTAATGGGTAAATTAGGAATAGTAGAAGGAGACAATTAGAGAGTTCGATTTATTTAGGCTTTCTATTGGAGTAGCGTCAATATAGGTTATAGTGATGATACCTGTTGACACCCAATTTTAACCCTCCACGATTTTATTAATTTTTAAACTTCTTAAATATTGAACAATTGGAAATAATTGTTTTTGAAAATAAAAGAAAATTCAAGATTATCTTCTAAACAGTTTTTGCCATTTTTTCATATTGATTATATATCTTTTTACTTAAAATATATAGATTTTATATAATTTTCAATTTGAATAAATAGTTAGAAAATTATTTTTTCAAAAACAGAATTTCAATTAAGTACTCAACTTATTTTCTTTAAAACTTCCAATTTAATTAAGATCTTTCTTTTGAAATAATTATTTTTATATTGTCAAAGTTAAGAAGCTCGAGTAATTAGTTAACTTTATAATCCATCTCATTTCCCTTGAAACTCTCTTAAGGAACTTTATTTAGTTCATATTTGGACCATCAGATAACCTTTAACCCAAAATTTTGGCCCGAATTCTTTAAACCCATTTCACATTAAGAGACCCAAGATCCAATTTAGGATTTGAAAATTTTCAGAGTCCCACATCGTTTTCCCCTTCATTTCAACCCGGAGTTCGTCCTATATAAACCTACTCACTCTTACTGTTCAGGGGAGGAGTTTTTGGAGGCAAGAAAAAGAACACTCCGTTAAACTTTTGGGAGTTCTTATTTTTCATCACTGAAATTTTGTTGATTCGCGACTATTTAATTTTGAGACGGAGTGGTGTTGGAATTCATCACATCCAGGCTCGAGTTCTAGTCATTTCCCAGAACTAGGTAACACTCGTATACCGTCCTCATTTGATGTGAAGTGTTGGGTTTAGTTTGTTTTTTTAGCGATTATGTTTACCTATTTTAGTTAACTAAATAACGTGTTTAGATTTAACTTCGTTGTTTAGCACTCTTTGTTAGTTTTAAATCTTGTCTCTTGTTTTGATCTCAATTGTCAAGAATGGAGGTTTATTTAAGGTTAACATTTCGTGAATTAGGCGGTGTTTAATTAACTAATTACATCAAATTGTGTGGTTTAGCTTTTTCACTTGCTTATTCATTTTAAAGATAGTTGTTGATAATCAGTATTTAAATTTGTTTGAAATTCTTGATAGTTGTTAAACAAGGCTCTTGACTCCATTTTTATGAGTTCTAATTAATTGTATGATTCAAAACTTGACTATGAATAACAATTTAAAGTTAGGATTATTCTTGAGATTTTAAAACTATCAAGAGATTTATATTTAAGTTCCAAACAAGATTTTTTTAGGTAACCCTTTTTACAAAGTTAGCCTAATTTTAAAATCCGTCAGTCAACTGTATGTTAGCGGATTTTCTAAGATGCCTAAACTCTTTCTTAGAGAATTAATTGAACTCTCATTCTATTCTGATTTTATATAAAATATTTTCTTTCAAAACCCTTTCTTTTATATGGTTTTCTTAATTTTTTAGAAAATTCAGTGGCGACTTCTAAAATTGTTATTTTTCCAAAAAAATAACAAAATTGCCAATTTGCGAAACGGCTTCGAATCCTTTAATTTTCAAAATCGGATTGTAACAATACCAACATCTCCCTCGGAAGGAAGAAACCAACAATCTCGACTCACTAAATAGGACCTTCTCAGTAAAAAGTAAACTTGAACCAAATTCCTATCAAATGGTATTGAAAGGAATGTGAAATTTAGGCATGTTCACTACAACAAAAATAACTTTTAGCGGCATTAGATATTGACATTAATAAAGAGTACTAAAGTTTTTACCGGCATTAGTTAAGTGTCATTAGAACCAATGTCTCTAAAGGCTTTAGGAACATATACAAAAAGTGTCAATTCCCGCTAAAAATACATATTTAGCGACAAATATATACATTTATTGCCGCTAATGATCATTTTTGTTGTAATTCTTTCATGCATTCTTATAAATTTTAAAACCTTGTTAATTTGGACCAAAAATATGAGTTATTCCTAAAAAAGAAACAATGTGATGGATAATTGCATATTAAATTTATTACTACACAATATTAATTAAAACCAATTGAATGTTTTATACTAGGTAATTTTTATCTGTTAGAGTAGCTAATGATGACACTTTTTATGTTGGTTGTTAATTTTTTACATTTTATATAGTTCCTTTAGATATCCGTTTTGCTATATGTAACACTGTTGGAACTTATTCTTTTTTTTACTTGATTTGTGTGATATTTTTGTGAAACTTAATACACTACATTAAACTCGACCCAGCTATGAATTAGAAGAAATTCAGAAACTTTCCGTTAATGAGAATTGACGGGAAGGCCCTTGAAATTTGTTATTGCATACTCATCTCTAAAGCATCCCATTGACGTGAATTGACAGGATGGCCTTGGAATTTTTTACATCTTTTCTTAATACTCATCTCTAAATAAATGTCGTTGCTCCCTATTTTTCTGTCGTAGGGTAACAAGAGTTGATTTCTGTTCTCTCTCTCAACTCTCATCCTTTTAATCAATATTTTCTTTGCATGCATTTAAAAATATCATGGCTTCTTAGTTCCTCTTTTCTTTTTTGGTCATACTACACTGTGAAGTTCTATTGTAATTTGTACGGCTCTATCCACTCAGTTTTTTTCACTCATGGGTTTTAAGGGTTTCCTAAAGAGCTTCTAAAAAATTTGATTGTACAGAATGTGTAGACTTTGAATCCCGTATGATATGCAATTCAGAACTTCTAGTGTTGACACTGTCTCTACTCGTATAACCTACTTTCAGAATCTTTCCTTCTCTTTTTCTTTTAGAATTGTTAACTCTCGTGTATAAAGGTTTATCAAAGATGAAAGAAAATTACAAATAAGTTCAAGTGAAGTTGTGTACTTCACACTAATGGTCGAGGATGTTATAAAAGATGTGCTCTTGTCAAAAACCCAAGGGTGTTCGAATCAAGGATCATTCATCTTATCATTGATTCATTCGTAATTGATTTGCTGAGTCATGCCCTTATCAGATATGTGCATGAAAAAATAATTCTTTCCATGTTAGATGATCTTGAGTCTTGGCTTGATCTTCATCACTTGATTTGATTTCTCTAATTGTGATCTTGGCTCCTGGCCCGATATTTCTTCCTTGAACGTACCTTGATTGAATTATCTTGTCCTTCTTGTTTTACTTGAGAATTTTTGTTGTGTCTCTTCCTTTAATTTGTGCAAGCTATGAAAGATTTTCCTTGTGTGTCTTCCTTCAATTCTTGCAAGCTGTGAAATTTGATCTGGTTGATCAAATATTCACTTTCTTTTCTTAACTAAATTTGCTCATGATTCACTTGATTCCTGCAATCATCTGGATTGAAAGTATGTGCTTTGATGATGTATCTTGTTCCTTTCCTAATCAAGTGACGCATTTGTCATTATTAAAACATTCGATTATGAGGTTAACACAATGTGGTGTGCACCTCTTTACGAGATTTCGTATATGAGCTATTACATTGTCTTTTCCTCTCTTTTATGATATTTCTTAGTTATGACGTCTCAATTTCCGCTTTGTTTTTTGGGTCTTTCTACTACTGTGTTGTTTCTGCTGACTAATTGTTTTTGCTTACACTTTGCATTTTGTTGTTTTTGCTTATTAAAATCAGTTATTCTTTCATCAACATTTGTTGAATTTCTCATAAATATCATCCTAAAACTCTACAAGATGAAACGGGAAAAAACTAGGACTCTACATGACATTTTCAATTTTAACCATTTAAATTCTTTAGTAATCCTTATTGATGTGTCATTAAGATGTTTCCTTAATAGCTTACCGTAAAAGTTAGAAATGTTTCCTTATATTCCTATCTTTTAATGGTGCAATGTGAACCAAATCTAATCAATAATCACTTAAGAAATGTGTGTTTGAACAAATATAAGAAATATTGGAATTGCAGCATGGAGTGATACCTTAGCAATCATGTGCATCTAAGAGACAAATAAACTCTAGAATAATACTGAAACACTTCTCAAAAAATTTGTATGAATGCAGTGATAGTACCAAACAAGTGTCATAATAAGAAAGCTAAATCCTGGAAAAGTTCCCTCTTCCGGAAACAAAGAAAACAAAGTCAAGTAAGTTATTGCCTTTGTTTTCCTTTTCCAGAAGAGGAAACTTTTCCAGGATTTGACCCCCTTATTGTGACACTCATTTGATACTATCACTTCATGTCTACAGGTATTTTGAAAAGTATTCCATTACAATTGTAGATTTTATTCCTCTCTCAAATACAAATTAATCGGGAATTGGACAAAGAAGTTTTTAGAATCTAACCACAAAGGGGCTATGAGGAGGTATTCCATTTCTCTAACTCTTTATTCTCATACTATGAATTTCAGACAAATTTGATAAACATGTTTATTGTAAACTAATGTGAAGGTGAAGAAATTTTTTATGAAAGCCCCCACCAATTATACGTGGTGGTATTGCATGCAGCAAAAATGTTTTAGCACCATTTGTCTAAAGGATGTCTCTAAATGCTTTCTTTTCACATTAACTTTCTGAGCTTCTTCTGTAATTGTTCCTGCAATTTTCAGGTATACATTGGTTAATTGTTTTGATTTATATTCAATTTTCTTTTACCCTTTTGGGTTTGAAAGTATATCTATTTTGCATTTATTGTTTGAGGTACTTAAATCTTTTGATTAAGGTTTATATATTGTGGATGGTTGCAAAAATTTTGATCTTTGATTGGGTTTCCGAATAAAGTGTTCAAAGGGGTCAAAGAAGATAGTTGTTTTATTCCATTTCTTTGTGAAAGTCGATTCTGGTCTCCTATGTTAAAGTGGGCTGACTTAAATTTCTAAAACCAATATTTTCTTATATATTTTAGCATCAATATATGTTACACTGATAATACCAACATCTGACACATAAGAAATAAACCTACAAAATTGACTCACTAAAAGGGGACTTTCTCGTCGTAAAAAAAAATCTTAAATCAAATTCCTATTAAATGAGATTGAAAGGAACATAATACTTGTTGCAGTCTTTTTAACAAATATTTTTGCAATCTTTGTCTCTTGTAATTCTTTCATGTATTCTTATATGTTTTAGTATGTTGTTAAATGGGACTAAAAACTGTGAGTTATTACTGAAAAAGAAACAATCTGATAGGTAACGTCATATTAAATTTACTGACACTCAACGCTCCCAAAAGAAGTAACGTTGTTGGAGAGGCGCCTAAAAGATTGGCAGGCAACGACTACTCGATTTCTTTCTAACATACATTGTGTCAAATGCAGCGGAACAATATCTCAAATGCATTACGATCTCACTATTCTAGTGTCTTCATCAGCTTCAACTTCAGGTTAGGACATCAAGACATCTCTATAATTATGCGACTACCTCATTAAATGTGTTTGACAAAAATATTATTCCTTCTTTATTTTCTTTTTTTGGTAAATGAAGGTGAAGAAACCTTACCCCAGAACACGAACCAGGTTCGTGTAAGTTGTTTTTAAGTAAAGACAGAGTAAAGACACAAACACTAATTGAATTAAAAATCTTCCTCACTCAAGGAAGGAAAAACCTCGTTTTATTAATTCAACTATAAGATTTTGTGATTACAACTCAATAATCAAAAAGTCTTATCTCTACTCACTTTATCTCCCTCGATTGACTCCCTCGATCTCTCCAAAAGGCCAAATCCCACCTTTTGTTACAAAATTCTCACAGAAACTCAACCCTACAAGAGCCAACCCACTCCTTGTACCACTTCTCACATAACACAACCTTCAAGAAGTCAAACCACTCCTTGTACACTCTCACAGAAACTCACCCTACAAGCAAGCCAACCAACCCACTACTCCTTGTACAACTCTCACAGAAACCAACCCTACAAGAAGTCAAACCCACTCCGATAATAAAAGGTACAATAGACTCGTAACTTACCAATCAAGAACGAAACAAGAAGATATTTTACCACGTTGAAAACCTTCTCAACTCACGATGTTTTAAATGTAGTAATCCTTCAACCTGAATACTATACTTCATTTGATACATAATTCTCCATTGTTCTCTGCGTGAAGTCGTCTCTTTCTTCCTCTGCCTGCCTCGTGCTCTTCTATAGAGTTTGTTTTGCCTTGTGCAATCACGCTTTTGATAAGGTAAGTGAGATTAGGTTTAAATAAGAGATTCCCTTTTAAAGTACAAATCCTTATTATAATACAACTTCCTTCCTTAGAATATATTAAGGGTTTCCTTATTTGTTATCACTTATACTTTTAATATATTATTTTTGCTTTGACAAATAACTCTATTTTCTTGATTACTTGGCTGACCCATTTTACTCGATCTTGGATTCTTTTACTGCGTACATTTGCTACTGATTATTTGCGCTTCTTGTCTATCATCAAAACATGAACTATCGATTCTATCATATTCTATCAGAAGGATTTTCAATAATCAAACTATAGTCATTACATAGGGAGACTAGTCTAAAGTTAATTAAGTTGATACTCACATGCTATCCTCTTTTTTGTTATTTATATAAAACATTTGTTGATCTTAAACGACTAGACAACGGGAATCAGACAGCAAGACATAATCTACTGACATTTAGGTTGGGACTTGGGTCCGTGCTAAATATTTATGTTGAGACAAAATGTTGGTCTATGCCAGAGTAGAGGCAAAATGTAAAGAACATTCGATAATATGTTGTTTAGATATTACAAGTTTGATTTAAGGGATGGTCTAATACACTTATTATAACAAAAATCTCCAATAAGGCATATATTGTACATAGAGTATTTTTATTATTGTTAGTGCAGTATGAATCAATGTTTGATTCTACCTTGATGCAAGATTGAAACATGATCAATAACGTTCGAAGACATATGATAAATATAGCTAAAATATGATCTTTATCACACATACAGAAGAATGTTACATTCCTACCCATGTTAGTGCAAAAGTCATTTTGCTAAATGTAGTTGAACTATGGTAAGTTGTATTGTTTCGGTGAAAAATGACATCAAAACCAGGTAAGTTGGGTCCTTGCTCAGCATGGGCCATAACCAATGTAGTGTATAGATAAAATTTTGTAGGTTTCCATAAATTCTTTCTATATAAGCCTCATTAGGTTAAAAAGGTGAATTTGTTGTTACACTTTTTTCTGATACAACTCATATTTTTCCCCCGAAGTATCAATTTAACAACACGAAGCTTGTAGAAGAAGCTCTTACTCACTCTTCCTGTCCTAATTCAACTTCTAATTACAGGTGGATTGCGTTCATCAGCAACGCCGTTCTCGGCTTAGCTATTTCAAGTTATTTCTCCGTGACTTACCCTGATGTTGAGTGTGGTAAGTTGACCGACCTCGCCGCTGCCAATGTAAGTGAAAGGCCATGAAGAAGTTTCCTTAATAGCTTTTCTGTAAAAGGTCACTTAGATGCTTCATTTCATTCTGCTTTTTAATGGTGTAATGTGATGCATGGGTAATCAGTAATCACTGAAGAAATGTGTGTATAAATAGACATAAGAAATTTTGGAATTATAGTGCAGAGTGGTACTTTAACATTCATGTGCACTTGAGAGATGAATAAACTCGAAATCATGCAGAAACACTTCCCAAAATACCTGTAAGAACACAACGATAGTACAAAATGAGTGCCACAATAAGGGGGTAAATCTTGGAAAAGTTCAATCTTCTCAAAAGTTAAAAAAAATGAAAAGCAATAATTGTTTTTAGGAAAATCTTAATACTATGTAGTTGAACATCAAAATGATACCCAACCCAAAATGCCAAATTAGTTTGTGTTTCACAAAAATACAAATAGTACCATATTGCTGAAGAGGAGTTAAAAACAAAATAGGAGTACTAAGGCAAACACCAGATGTTCAATCATTGCTGAAAATGAAAAAATTATAATTACCATTCCCGAGGGAAATGTCAGCTTTAAAAGTATCATTAATTCAGTTTTATCAAGTATAATACTCATGTTGTTTTAGTTAATCAGTTGTGCAACCTTAGGTAGAACACTGAATCGAAAATCAAGAATAAATGTAGTTCGATAGGATTCATTAACACATGGGAGTTGCAAAGAATGAATTATGTTTGTAAGCACGTGTGTGTAACTATTTAACTAGAAGTGGGATGTTAGACATTCATAGTTTATTTACTATACAACAGTCATAAATTTTCTACTTGCTATTATGAATCTATAGCATCTACATTGATTTTTATTTTTTTCAAGAATCGAAGCTTCTTCATAATATAATAGATCAATCGTAGATGAGATAACTTGAACCATTCATATTATCGCTGCATTAATACAAATATGTTGAGTAGTATTTCACTATTATTCTAGATTATATTCCTCTCTCAAATGCACATGAATTCTATTTTCTCAACATGATTTCTTAAAGAACTTCTATTTTAGAAATTCTCTATCCAGACTATTTGGTTTTTATTTCTAATTTTCTGTGTGTAACCAGTAGTCTGTTTTGTATGAGTTTTGTATAATGTTCGTCAGTTCACATTTGCATGAGATGGTTTCTATCTACTAAACCTGAGTCCTACACAAAATTTACAGGATTGTAATGTACTAGCATATCTTAAGGTATATAAACTTTTTAATTTCCTTGTAGACTTTTTCTTAGCAATTTTTGATTCTGCTTCTATTATTCAGTCTTATTGTAATGAGTTATCAAGAGGATTATCTTGTCCATAAAGACGAAGAAATGAAGATAACATACATGTTTGTGACCTTAGGTTCATAGGGGCAACAAAAGAATGTTATATAATTACTTCAGCCCCATATTATACATGAAAATAACTTTGTAACCTTCAAGAACTTATAAGAACGTCTTTCATTAAAAAAAAGAACCAAATAAATGGATTTAATAATCAATGATGTAAAAGAAATCACTGATGTATTCTCCTGGATAGACTTTTGTGTAATGATAATTGTAATTGTGATTCATCATAGTTGTGATATTTGGTTTCCCTGGACTAAATCTTTTTGGCAGTTTTCTACTTTGCAGAATACATCTTATTGTATTTGTACCCCTTTCTTAATACAACAAACAAGTCAACACATCTCAAATATTTGATGAGGCTTACAAGCTTAGGTGTCATTGGTGCCTTCGTGAAGGCAATATGCCTGAAAATATAAGAGACATATTACCTTCACGAGGGTACCAAAGACATCTAAGCTTTTAGTCTCAAATATTCAGAAGGTATCTGCTTTCTTGTTGTATTAACAAGGGGAGGGGGGACAAATACAAAGGAGTTTCTGCTGCAAAGTACAAAACTATCATAAAGATCAATTCAAGAGAAACCGAGTGTTACAACTATCGTCCCAAAAAAGTCTATTCAGATCTTGAAGACACATCATGATTATAACGTCCAGATATCTTATTCCTTTTTTGTTAAGAGATGTACTTAAAAGTTTTTGAAGGTCACAAAGCATTTTACTTGAATAATATCTGACTAGGATAGTTATCTTCGATAACATTCATATGTTGCACCGGCCAACTCTTCATGGACTCTAAGACACAAATCTTACTTAATTTTTACAACTCTTTATGACATTACTAGAAATCACCAACCAAAGATAATAGTAACAATATCAAGAATCACTTAGAAAACGTCCACAAGAAAAAATAATTTAATATACTTGAAGAAGTGCTAGTGCATTAAAAACTCTATTGGATTGGGCAGGACTAAAGTTTGGCGGCAACAAAACAGAGTAGATGGAAATATCTCCTGCATATGTAAAATTAACAATTACAAACTTATAGAAAGAGTTATTTTGACTTAACCAATAATGTATATTGGTTCCGATAAAAAAAATACAACCACCTACATAGAGTAACTTGTATATTCCATCTATGTTAGGCCAAGACGCAAAAAAAAGTTAATTTTGATAAGATATAAATGATATAGAATAGTTTTTCCTCCTCGTGTAATATTTGCAATGTAACTTGTTGTCCTGCTTTGATGAAGGGACTCATTTTCCTTATTTTCAAGAAGCTTGATTGATTTCTTAAAGAACGTATTTTTCAAAAATATTGAGCAACCAAACATGAAAAAATTGAAAAATATTTTTCATACCAAACAAACTTGGGCCTTTAACGAACTTTTCTGAGGTAGATATTAATGCAATCCTCATTATTTATTTAAACTATGAATATTTTGTGGAGACAAAGAGGTTGTTATCGAAAGGTCTTCGACACTCATGTGCAGCAAGTTTAGTTACTATAAAAAAGAAGAAAACATAACAACTAATAAGAGAAGGATTGTAAAGTATACAATAAAGGACTAACAACCACAACAAAATAATGGGGTAACTCAAACACAATAAATAGATTATGATTGATATCAAAAGCAAAAAGCACAAGAAAACAGGTTGTACAACGACATACTCTAACAAACTTGAATTCTCAAAAATCAATACAATACTCCACTATCTAATAACCTTCTACCCTAATATGTGGCATACCCTCTTATCTATGACCATGTCATCGATAATATGAATTACATCATTTCTTGACTTATCGCCTCTCTCTAATGCATTTTCGGATTGCCTCTATCTCTTTATATGCCTCTAATATCCAACCTCTTGCGGGAATCTACACATCTCCTCTTTGCATGTCCAAACTATTTTAGTCCTATTTTTTTCATCTTGTCCATCATGATGGCCACCCACCTTATTTGTAATATCATTCCTAATTTTATTGCTTCAACTATGCCGACACATCCATCTCATTATCATCATTACTGCAATATGCATATTCTGATCTTCTGGATTGGTCAGCACTCCGACTATATAACGACGGCAGACTAATTGCCACTCCATAGAAATTATCTTTCAGATTTTTTGATACTATCCTATCATATATGACTCAAAAGGAAAGTGTTCACTTTGTCCACGTCGCACCAATACGATGTGTAATACCATTGTCGACGTTCCCACTTTCCTAAATTATTAATATAAGATACTTGAAATTATCTTTCTTGGGATAGGTTCATGTGTCAATCCCCACTTCCATGCCATTCTCATTCAATTCATCAATGAATTTGTACTCCAACTGATTTAGTCCTACTCAACTTGAACCCTTTGTACTCCAGAGTTTTCCTCCACACCTCAACTCGAGCATTAATTCTTCTTGTGTATCTCATTAATTAGTATTATGTCATCCACAAATGTAATATACCAAAAATTCTTGTCTTAAATATGCAATGTTAATTCATCCATCGCCATTTAAAACAAGAATGGAGTAGGAATCGACCCCTAGTGAAACCTTATCTCAAGTATGAAGTGATTTGAGTCTCCTACTATTGTTCTGATCTAGGTTTAAGATCCATCATACGTGTCATTTAGCTCCCTAATGTAAGTGATAGATACACCTCTACTTCAGGCTTGCTTTTATAAGAACTAACTCAAGACCTTTGTGTGTACATTTTTTTCAAGGTCAATGAACATCATAGTGTAAGTACCTTATCTTTGGTGTTTTATATACCTTTCTTTTGACAGATGGATGACTTTTGTAGTCCGTGCATCCACATAATGTAAAACTGATTCTCATTTTAATTGCAACAATGCTTCTAGCAAGACGACAATTTTTTGTGTCAATCTTCCCCAGTGTTACTGAAGTCCTTCATGTTATGATGGCTCTCACATTTATATAGTTACGAATATATATGAGTTTTTTTTCAATCCTAATATCACACTTGCATGATAATATTTAGTTTTATTTATGGACTATTTATTGGACATATGATTCGTTTTATTTTAAATGTCGATGGTGCGATTTAAATTTATTTTGAAAATATTTTATTTGAGTTGAAGATTTATTAGGAATAATCTCTCTATCTTTTTTACAGATAAGAGTAATTTAACCCTATTTCTTTCCAATCTAGCTTATGAGATTTTAGTAAGCAATTATTGTTGGAACATCTTCATATAAATGTATGAAATCACAAGGACAGCTATGGGTAATTTTAACTTGTCCTTATTTTATTTATTTTTAAGTTTGTTGCATTATTCTTCAGGTTAACTAATTAGTAGTTTATAATAGGTTTGATCGTAAATCGAACTAGTCGAAATTATGTTAAAGGAAATGGCACATGTATGAATCATGAATATAATTAATCCAGTAAATGTTTGATATAGAAGAAACAGTAACTCTAGATTGAAGGGTGTAATCAGTGATGTAATAAAATAATTAAATCATGAAGGTTTTTAGTAAAAGTAAATAAAAATTTACTCATCTCATCTAACACTTGGCCATACTTTATTGTTATTTTATATTTTTTCCTCTTTTTTGTGTTAACATATGTCACATGTTTTTTAGAATTATTTTTTACTACTTCTATCATCATATATCTTCATATACCATAATATCATATCATCATCATAAATCAAATGTAGATTATAAGTGGGAAGAGTCAAAGCTCAAAGTTGATAATCATTTTACCCTATTTTTATCTCAAATAATTACACAAATACTATAATGTATATAATTAATAAATAACTCATTTAGATTGAATGCATGATCAAATTCACATTAAATAATTTTACTCTTATTACTGTAAAAATCAGAGTATTGAAGATTTTTTCCGGTAAACAAATTTTATATGGGACATAAAATCATTGATAATTTAGTCAAATTAATGATCTAACTCAAAGGTCATCCTAGCTACTGCTCTAATTGCCTAGAAATGATCTTCATGTAAATTACAAGATGGGAGGATAAGAGATTCATTGCAAAAGGAACTTGCTAAATCATTTTGTAATGTGCAGTTTTTGTTTTCCTTTTTCGTTTTATCTCCCTTTTCCTTCTCCGTCCTAAGTATTATATATTTCCTTTTTATATTTTGATGTTACTTTCTTATGACTTTCTTTTTATCGAAATATTTTTTGTGTCTACATGAATAAATTAGTCCCTATACAATTCATGTTCTCTATTTTTCTTAATTACTGATGAAATTCATATGAATGAAAGATTAATCGATTCATAACATTGCTTATTTGACTCTCGGTAAGAGTGTTCCTACTTTAGTTATATATATATAGAATTATATATATAGATATATATATATATATATATATATATTATATATATATAATATATATATATAAAATCCAATCCCAAAATAAATTGACCACCTAAATCCTATCCTAAAATAAAATGCCCCCAACCTAGACTGTAGATAAAGAAATGTCATATATATAGGTGATTTTGAGTTGTATTTTTTTTTATTTAAACTTTTCGTTTATATGTTAATTTATTGATCTTTAGTCCTATTATTTATGTTGGAACATTCATTCCTCAAATTGATCTATATATCTAAGAATCAGGTTCATTTTGAAAAGTTTATAATGGTCAATTTATATTTAATCATTCAAAGAGAAGTTTATGGAAAAGGAGTACTTGTTCTTTTCCTCTTCATAAATCACTTTAGGACTAGTCTAGTGCAGTGTGTCTCTAATTCGGGCAATAGGTTGGAGGGGGTACTTGGCATTCCCACAAATCTTTCGTAACGTTAAAAAGAAGACGTATATGTGATATATGGACAAAATAATTGACATTTAATTATGGTGATGCTCCAAGTGTGTTTCGTAATAATACCAAGAGTTTATACATATTTGCAAAGCAACCCCACGACGAAATCTTTTAGAATTTTTACTAAATTTTAGGCATCAAACTCTTATCTCTCTGATCATAAGCTATTTATTTTGATTAAAAGTTTTAACTACAAGCTGAAAAATGGCCAAACTCCTATCAAAAGATATATTGCTATTGGAGCTGGACCCAGAAATTTAAGTAGTAATTATTGCCCAACTGAAGGTCCTCGCTTTTTCATTAAGAGGATATTTTTGTAAGTTATGATAATGTGATATTATTCTGCCACTTATTGGAATGTACTATTTCTCCAACCAAAACAATTTTTAAAAATTAAAAGTTCACAGTGATCGTCATTCTCCCACTAATTTTGTAAAAAAACACTCTGAGTGCTTTTTAGAACCAATTTACTAAATGTAATGTCATAGGAAGGAATTACCCTTCACATAAACAAGAAAAGAGAACAAGAGGCTGATCAACAAAAAATCCGTATAATCAATCTATTAATGTTCTTCTCATATATATTGTTATTTTTAGTGAAATAAATATAATGGTAAACTACTATTTGTAAAATTTTAAGCATGTTTTATTGACTCAACTTTTAGTATATCGAAAAATTTTATAATAATAAGGGACAAACGTGCAAGGCACGTTCTCAGAAACTAGTATTATTAAAAGTGAGAACGATCTAAGTGCAAATTTTAATTACCATTTTATGTCTACACTAAATTAAAATATTCAAGAGTAATTATATTAATTAATTATTAACTACTAATCCAATACAAAAGGTAATTTTTTATTAATTAGTTTTGATTCTCACCTCCTCCAATCTGGATTTTTTCAATTTTTTAAGGATCACGATTTTTTCCATTTTCCTATGTGGCGCATAGTAAAATAATCAAATTATAATTTGATTGGTACAATAGATCAATGGAATCTATTGTTAGAATATTAATAAGAACTTCATTAAATCTCTCTCTCTCTCTCTCTCAGTCTCCCATCCCTCTCTCTCTCTCTCTATATAATATATATATATATCTTATAATATATATATATATATATATATATATATAGATAATATATATTATATATCATAGGTATATTAATTATACACAGACCTTTATTAAAGATTGAGAAAAATAGCAGGACCATTATACTCTAAGAACAAAGGATTTAAATTTTTTTTAGCAGTATAACACCGTATAGCTTAGCTTCATCACAAAATTAGTATTATTTTTGGATGACATAATATGTTTAATATGTAACCCCCCCATATCTTTTATGTAAGATAGTTTAAATAGTTGGTCATTTAAAATAAAGTTCCTTATTCATGCGTATATGATCGATTATATAATATGAATTATATCGTTTTTTTTTTTCTTTTTATTACTTTTTAGATGTGATCCTAATACAAAGAAACCTTCGTGGTGCTGGTTAGTCAATCATGTTATACATTTAGTCCGTTCTTATTGTATTTTGCACTCCTGCCTAGGAAATCATCTAGTACTCTGTTAGAGCTTGGTTTTTTGGTAACTCACAGTTTTGATTGGTGAATTCTAATGTTGTTTCACTTGCCTACGAAATTTCTTGTACTCTTTTGTTTGATTGGCAGAAAAAATTTGGACCATTTCTCATTTTGTGGGTGTCATTTTTGCGCAGGGGCCATGTTAATTTTCTCTGTATCGTTTTAATTTTATCGAATGATTATATTTAAATAATTTAAATAGTACTTTATGTTAAATTTTTATATGAATGGACTCGTAATATTGGATCAAACAAAGATACGTGCAATTAGATTTTTATATATCGATTAAAATTTCTAATGTCACTGACTATTAACTATCTCTACCACAAATTAACACTATTTTACAAGTGTATTCCATGAAAATGACTGATACTTTATCCACCTTAAAGAAACATATGTTGATTAAAATTTCTACAGCACGAAAAATAATTTTATTAGGAAACAACTTCTTGATATGCACGGGTTAAAACATGATATGTTACATTTACGTTTTAAGGGGTCCCGCCCACATTGATTGTGAGCCCCTATATTTTGGGCCGTTTCTCTTTGGCAATCTGATGTTAAGGGGCTGGGATTTTTGTTTGATGAGAAGAGAGAAGGGAGGAATGGAGATAGAGACAAATTGAGCATTGAGTTGTGTGATGAGAGAAAAAACATATTTGGGAGAGAAGAGTTTTCTTTTTTTTCCCTGTACAGCGAGACGAATTTCAGCTTGCCAAGAGAGCTACCCTTGGATCGTTCTCTGAAAATTTTTCACAGCTGGTTCACGACACAAATAGCCTACAATCTGACCGTTCAGATCGTCAATGGAGTGCTTGATCGTCTGTTTTCTTGGCACTATCGGAATCTGCTCGTTTTTGGTGATATTCCCCAATTTCTCTCTCTTTTGTATTACTCTTATGTATGTGTTGTTTGGGTTGGCCCTGTGACCATCCTTTAGACTGATTTGGTGTTTTTACCCTCATTTTCATAATGAGAAGAAGAAGGGTGGACTCCATTCAAGTCCCGTGGTTTTTTATCCTTCATACTAAGGGGTTTTTCCACGTATAAATCTTGGTGTGTCACTTGCGTAATTTATAATCATATTTGCTTTGTTGATTAAATTGATGTGGTTGCCTGATTGGAGCTGTGTCAATTATAGTGGGAAGAATTTCTTTTGGTTTGGTGAAGTATATTGGTTGAAGTGTCTTGAAGTCGATCCTTGTTCGCGTGTTTATCCTCTGTGTTTGTTTTGGTGACCTCCCCCTAACATTTGGTTATCAAGAGCTGAGTGTTAAACCCTAGACCTGGACATGAATAACTCTATGGTTTCAACTGACATCAACCAATTATTCAATTATTTGGCGTCCGATGGATGGAAGATGTTCTATACTTGCAAGGATTTGGTTTTGATCCAATTGATTGCATAAAACAAAGAAAGTGACCAGCCCACTAGTCCAGAGAAAGATGACAAAAGAATGGGAAAAAGCTGAAGAGAAAACGTGGGGACAATCAGACAGGGATTGTATTATGCATATTCAATCATGTATCCCAGGAGAACTGATGCCCGCTGCTATGGAAGAAAATTGAGAGTTTCTTTAATGAGAGGAAGACCGCTCATATAACAAAGGCCTCGTTGATTAAGGCTGTGTTTAATCTCAAGTTGAAGACCAGGGACAAGTACTTCGTTCTGAGATCATTAGCGATTTTTCAAGATATATTAACACAAATATGACTGTTATGAAAATTGTTCTTGATGATGAGTTGCAGCTTTCTTTCCTCGTGGTTCTTTGCCAGACAGTTGGGAAACTTTGGTTGTTGTCCCATCAGCAACTCACTCAATGGTAACGCTTTTCCATTGTATTCCATCCCACAGAGAGCAATGTTCAATGAATAGCTTAGAAGACAATGAATGGTGTGATTGATATTTTCGCAGGCACTTGTGGTAGAGAAAGAGGAAGCATCGCGTAGAGGGTCCCAGGGCGTGGCAATTCCAAGTATAGGTCCAGTCCAGGAATGGGAGAGAACCTACGATTGCACCTATTCTTGCACGCTGGCCACATTCAAAAGTGTTGCTACAAAGTGAAAAGAACCAGGCAATAGAAAAAGACCATCATAAGAGGGTTGATGACACGAATACTCTCTCATATACTTCTAGTTTCTGATGATCTTGTTTTGCTTTGATATGTGCGTATTAGGAGAGGTGTTGTACATGTTTATAGTTCTGCACTGGAATGGCTATATTGATACGAGCTTCCTATCAATTGTGTTCCTAATAAGGAGTACTTTATTGACTACCTACTTGGAGATTTGGGTAGTGGTAAGATGGGAACCAGAGCTCAGCAAGTAAATTTTTGGGCATTGGAGATATTCTTCCAAACCAATTGGGTTGCTATTTGCATTGAGAGATTTCGCCACATCCCAGATTTACGCCCTCAATTTTGTCTAGCGAACGTACTTGATGAAGAGGGTTTTTACAAGCACACTTTGTTGGGAGGGTAAAGGAAACTGTCCTAAAGGGTTCCTTGAACTGTTTGCTCTGGCAGCTTTGTTGCACCTTGTATAAGACACATTTGAAAAGTGTGGTAGTGGTGATTTAATGCTATTGAGGAAAAACTTCCCTATTATGGCAACGAAGATTGGGGGCATGTTAGTGAGAAGAGGTATAAGCTGTTTTTTTTTTTTGTTGGCCGGTAAAGTCTCTTACTTCCTGCTGATGTTTACTATTTCACTTACCCTTGTGATCATTTGTTTAAGCAGGAAAGCAACCACAGAGTTTTTTTATCCGAGACCATCTACAAGAAAGAAAGTGAAGTTAGAGTTGGGTTTACTACTGATGTGTGTGGTCCCTAGAGGTGAATCACTTTGTTGTAACAAATACTTTGTTACTTTTATTGATGATGCTACTCGGAAGACTTGGGTTTATAATGGATGAAGCACAAAAGTTGAGGTGTTCGGATCTGTCCAGAAGTTTTTCCATCATGGTTGACAGGGAGACAGATTTCAAACTGACGCGTCTTCGATGATAAATGGAGGTTGAATACACTCAAATTAGTTTAAAGCATATGCTCAGATATGGCATTCGACATGAGAAAGAACCGGTACCCCACACCCACAATTCGTTGCCGAGAGGATGAACATAACCCATATTGGAGAAATGAGATGCATGCTTAGAATGTCTCACTCTTTCTAAGTCATTTTGTAAACACAAGTTGGAAACTGCTGTGGTATTTGGATATAGAGCACCATAGTTCCCTTTTGAGTTTGGAGATTCCCGAGAAGTTTGGTTTGGGAAAGACCCTCTTATTCTCACCTTGAGGGTGTTTTTTGGAATGAAGGCTTTTTATGATCATGTGCCGAGGAACATAGATTGGAAGCCTTGATTTCAGACTTCCTCCTTGGTGTGTTGTTTGTATGGTGATTAGATTTTTTGGTTCACAGACTTTATGAATTCCAGCAAAGGGGCAAAAAGTTGTGAGAAGTAGAGATGTTGGGTCCTTTTATGATCCACTAGATGGGTTTTTTCATCTTTGGGTAGCTGATAGACTTATTATTCTAATTTCTCTCATGATTTTATTGATAGCCCATGCCTCAATTTTTCTGCTCTCTGAGTTATCATTAACAGGTGGGATGCTCCAGAGCTGGTCATGAGAAATTGCTCCATATAACATGACCATATTGAAGATGTACACCTGAGTTGTTTGTACCAAACCCTGATGATGAAGCTGTAAGTGTTAAACCTGGAGATCCTTCTAATCAGGGGAGAAAATCCCAGTCCACAGGTAGAAGAGCCAACACGTAAGAAAATCGCCAGAGTTCGTCAACCTTCCAAGACTTTATCCCAGTTCGAATACAATCCTAATCACTGATGATGGGAGCCTGAAAGCCTTCAAGAGGTCTTTCCATTCAGACAAGACCATTGGCTCAATCTTATGCCAGAGAGCATGATTTCTTTGAATAAGAATGACCACCTATGACTTTGGTGAAGCCTCAAAAGGGAAGAAAGTGTTCTTGAAGAAACGGTGTTGTTTAGAACACGAAAGTGACACAGCTATTGAAGCGGAGGCAGATTAGTGGTGAAGGATCCATCATAAAAGGCATCGACTTCGTGAGATTTTTGCACCAGGTGGTGAAGAATGACTTCCATCGTAATGATTTTGGGACTAGCTGCCTGTTTGGAATCTTAGAACTTGAAACACTTGATGTTAAAACTGCCTTTCTTCATGTTGATTTTGCATGAGGAGATTTACATGGAGCAGCCCCGGAAGGATTTGAAGTTTAAGGGAAAAGAGAATTTTGTCTGCAAGTTGAACAAAGAGTCCTCTCTGGACTCGAAGCAGCCACCAGGCCAAATTTGTATCACAAGTTTTGATATTCCTTCACAGAGTAGTAATGAGTACAAGCGGACTACTCTGCAGGATCCTTGGGGTATTTTAAAAATTCTCTTGACGGTACTTCATTATCCTGTGCTTGTATTTGATGATAATGTTGATTGTGGACAAGATTGTTGAGATGATTTGCAGTTTGAAAGAGGATTTGGTCACACAGTCCTTTGTATCTGAAAGATTTGGGTGCTGCGAAGCAAATTCCGTGGTATGGAAGTTCTCGTGGATAGAAAATCTGTAATCTTTGGTTGTCACAAGAAGTGATATTGACACGAGTGCTTGAAAGGTTCAATATGAAAGAATGCCAAGCCAGTTTAATACACCACTTGCAGCCCGATTTCCAAGTTGAGCAAGCGTTGCTGTCCCTACAACCGATAAGAAAAAGGATATGTCTATATTCCTTAATCCTCTGTCTGTTGTTCATTTCTGTATGCCATGGTGGTGTAACAGACCCGGATAAGAGCACTGCTGATTGATTGGTTTAGCAGATACTTTGCAAATCCGCGCAAGTTCATTGGGACGCTGTAAGTGGAATCGTAAATTTTGCGAGCACATCAAATCTGATTTTGTGTTTTGGAGGTGTGAGCCTATTCTTGAGGGTCTTCATTTACGACGGATGCTGACATGGCTGGAGATCTTGATTAACCGGAAGTCTCCTCGTTTACTTGTTCAAATTTGCAGGAGCCATTTCATGGCATCCAACTACAGAAGTTGTGTAGCGTTGTCTACAACCGCGGCAGAATATATGCAGTCAGTGGAATCAAGCAAAGAAATGCCTTTGGTTAAAACGTTTCCTCTCAAGATTCGTGTGTGAAGCAAAGCGAGGTATGTTTGTGTTTTGTGATATTCAAAGTCTATGGACTTGAGCAAACACAGCATGTCCCATGCTGCACAAAGCATATTGATGTGAAGATATCCATGGTTGCGTGTTGTAATTGAAAGCAACTATGAAGCTTGAAGAAGATTGTCCCACCACAAGAATGGTGCCTGATATGTTTGACAAAAGAGTGGTCCCTCGAAGCAAGCTGAATTTTGGGGGGTTCCAAGCTTGCAAGGTATGGTCCTTCTTGATGACCTGTTATGTTTGGGGGGTCTCCCCGAAACTGGGCTGGAGGGGGAGATTGTTAAGGTCCAGCCCAAATTGATGGGAGCACCATATATTTTGGGCCTGTTCTCTTGGCCATCTGATTAAGGGCTAGAGGATTTTGTTTGGATGAGAAGAAAGAAAGAGGAAGGAAGGGAGATAGAGAAAAATTGAGAAGTGTGTGTAGCGAAGAAAAAACAGATTTTTGAGAGCCAAGTCGTGATCTGTTTTCCTGGACAGCGAGACTACTTTTCAGCTTGCAAGAGAAATCCGACCATTGGATCGTTCTGACATTTTCACAGCTGTTCCCAACACATAGCACTACAATTCTTGAATGCCGTTCAGTATGTCAATCGAGTTCTATGATCGTCTGTTTTGCAGCTGCGTCATCTGCGTTTTTTGGTGATATTTTCCCAATTTTCTCGTCTCTTTTGTATTGACTCATTTAGGTAGGTTTTGTTGTTTGGTGGGCTGTGACATCCTTGTAAGACTGATTGGGGGTGTTTTTACCCCTCATTTTCCATAATAAGAGAAGAAAAGGGGTGACTCCTTCAAGTTCCGGGGTTTTTATTATCCTTCTACCGACGGGGGTTTTCACTTATAAATCTTTGTTGTCACTTTGCGTTTTATAATCATAGTTTTGCTTGTGATTAAACTTGATGGTGTTGCTGATTTTGAGCGTGTTCCAATATAGTGGAGAATTTTCCCTTTTTGGTAAATTGGTAAGTATATTGGTTGATTGTCTTGAAGTCGTCCTTGTAGGTGGTTGTCTCCTACTTGTGTTGTTTTGTGACTCCCCTACATTACTGTAACACAGATACAAACTTTAAGAATACGGGAAAACATTTGCAAACATAATCAAAGTTATATACGTATCACATATAACTATTCGGGTTGTGGTAAATTTGCTCAAAAAATAAATAGGTAAGTATTGGGGACTAATATAAGAGCTAGTTAGAACTGTCTAAGAACAATATCACATATATCAACTGAATTGATTGAGTGTAACTACAAACAATTATATAAAATTTGGTTACTCAAGATTACTTGCAAGTTTAATAGAATCTATATCATTTAATTTTTTTTATTAATTATACAAGACACGTGTGCAATACACGTGCCTAGAGACTAGCTTGTATTACTAAAAGTGGAAAGAAAAAAGGTTCAAAGTTGAAATACCATTTTATCCTCTGATACGAAATAAACAAGATTATGAAATATCTCATCAATTAAAATTAAATATATACATAATAATAATAATAATCGTATATTAATTATTACTTAGTAATTCCTTATTATTATTATTATTAGTATTATTACTTATTATTATTTTTTCTAAAAATTTTATTATTATTATATTATATTAAGTACTTATTATTATAAAACTGGAACGTGGTTGGCCCAAAATTCAAGACAATGTTTGACATTTTATCCTATTAAAAAATAATTAGTTTTCCATTTTTAAAAAAAATCTAATTATTTATTTTTACTCTCTTTCCTCCTTCAATTACTTAAAATATCTATTAATAATACTGAAAATGACTTAATTTATTAATATTAACGTATGTAATTACAGATATACATGAAGCTTCAACAAGTAATAAACTTTAATTCTATGTTATCACCATGTAATTATAATTTATGTGATTACATTAATTCATTAAAGTGAAATACAAAAAAATGTATATAACTCTTTCAATTCACCGACTCTTTGAATGTTTGAATCAGAAATAAATTTATGCGTCATGATTCAAATTATGTGTTGAAATTCTTCCAATTCAATGACTCTTTGAATTTTATAATCAAAAATAAAATTTATTTGTCATAATTCAATGTATCTCGTTACTGAATTTTTGAAGGTGAAGAGAAATTTAAATATCACTGTGAATACCAGTAAATGTTAATCACTAACTCCTTCTATTTGATTTCGAATTCCTCATCTACTTCGAATTTGCAAATTCACGTGGCAAGTTTCTGCTTTTCTACTTCTTTCAGGCTGTTCTCCCACCTTTCTTTCCTCGAGCTTCCTGTTTTGTCCTAGTTTTCTATGTGATGAAAACTATATTTCTAGCGTACTCCTTTATCAAACCAACTATCTTAGGTTTTTTATTGAACAAAACAAGTAATAACGTCACAGCTTGAATAACTCTAATTCGTGTGGTTGTAAAGTTGTCCCTCTATCTCTAATCGTATTCGGTTGACAAGTACTGTTGGCGCAAACCCTTTCCCTTTCATATGTTCCTCTACTGATCACATATTAAAATCTTTCTCGTTCTAAACACTCAATCCGAGGGGCGAGGAGTATTCAGAAGGAACAATTCTTTAACGAGGGATGGCAACTTTAAAATTATCACTCTAATGTTGAAAGCATTTTCTCCAATTAGTTGCATCCAAAAACACAATTTTTTCGGGCATATATATGTTTGTTAATTGTTTTGATTTTCATTCAACTTTTTCTTTTAACCTTTTCGGTATTTAAAACTTTAGATTAAGATTTGAATATAGAGTTATGGATGATTTTCAAAGTTTTGATCTTTGATTGGTTTTTTGAATTGCAGTGACCAAAGAGGTAATAAGAAGATAATGTATTTCTTTTCCTCTTTTTGTGAAATCATTCTCGATTTCTCATGTTGAAGTGGAGTGATTTAAATTTCTAAACATCTTTTTTTTTAAAATTTTTATAGTTGATGGTTGAATATGTCCATCATCTGCTAACAACTAAAATAAATACCGGGGGTTCTCACTAAAAGAATGATATATACCTAAACATTAATTTATTACTTTTGTCATACTCATGTTAAGACAATCTTACATCTTGTATCGATAGTCTTTTTTGTATTGGGTGATATATGGTTATTTTGTCATTTTCATTTCATCATCTTTTGTTCTTTTTTGGTCCTAAAAATTATTTGAGAGACCGTTGATTTCTTTCAATGGTAAATTAAGATATTTGAAGCAGGACCGACTAGTCCAACCGGCATATCTGAGGCCCCAAATTTGGGGCCCCAAAATTTTGTCAAGATAAATTTAGGGATTCCATTACCTAAATATACCATTAGTGTACATATTCTCATATTTCCGTTATTCTCTTAACAAATCTAAAAATCCCCCTTCCCATTTTTTTTTTAATCAGTCTAATCCTAACAGATAACATTATTATTAAGAATCCTAATAAATCCATAACCAATTACATTTTCTAACCCCTAATTTGTACTCGTTATTTTTCCCCACAAAGAACTCATTTACACACACCACTCCAATTAATGCTGTCAATTTCTCAACTGTTCAATCTTCTCATTTTGAAAATCAAAATTTTGTGCTCTCCATACCGGCAGCCTGCGTCTAATCATGCCGCCATTTTTTTGTCTCCTTTGGTCAGCTTTGAAAATCAAATTGTGCTCTCACTCTCCCGTCCCGTACCCGCCTTCGTCTATCTGTCCGCCTTTTTTATCTACCTGCCGCCTTAAAAATCACAATCGCCAATATTTGCATCTACCTCTGTCCGCCCTTTTCGTGCCAATATTCCTTGAAAAGGTATTGGGTGGGTTCTTCTTCCGATTTCTCGTCTTTTTCATTCTTCTATTTTTTCATTTTCATGGATCATCGTCATTTAGTAGTGGGATTACTCAATATCACTTCAAACTCTAAAAATCTATACTGTTTTGAAGTCGAATTGGGTTGAACAAGTCTAGAGCTTGCATAATTGTTTGCTGTGGTTGTTACAATTATGTATCAAGCACATTTTTATTTTTTCATTAGAATGTTAAGTTTGTTCGTGTTATATAAGTCATCAAGTATACCGACTTATACTATCTTTACACTTATGTATCAAGTACAACTTTGCATTTTTTTGTATCATGTTAGTAATAGTAGACAGACTTATAACTAGTATTACACTTTGTATCAGTACAACTTTGGCACTTTTTTGTATCATGTTAGGCTATAAAGTGTCCCCTGTTAAGGATCAGTTTGACGACTTATATCTGTTGTTAAGATTATGTATCAATTTATGATTGCATTTTATGTTCATATTAACAACTTTGCATTTTTTGTAGCATGTTAGTACTCAGTACTACGTATATGGGTAGTTAACCTTTATGTATCCAGTACAACTTTGCAAGTTGTTGTATCATGATTGGGCTATAGTGTCTGTTAAGTATCCAGTCTGACTGACTTATGATATTTGTTTTGAACAGATTGTGGTGCCCAGCATTGGATTCCATATAAAACAAGAAACGGAGAACTTTGGGGTCCCCAACATTCGTTTAATGTGGAGTTTTGCTCAACGACAACATGCAACAAATAAGTGATAGCCTGTTTGAGTATTGTTTTATTATTTTTATTTATTTGTTTGTATCATTTCACCATCGTATATTTTCTTATTGTTTTGGTATGATTGCGACTATTCGTGTTGTATATCAGAATTCTAGTGAACAAATCACCATGTCCTATCAATAGTTCTGAGAGTCAGCTTTATCTTCGCAAAAGATATGCGATTCTGTTATGAAGTATGGTCTCGCAAATCATTTGGATAGTTGCAACAGTGATGACCCTTCAAGAATGAGAATGTTATTAAACCTCATCTGAAAGATAAATTGTTAATGTAGGCTAGTTACGTTTGCAATGTGTTGATTTTCTTTTTTTGTTTTTTTGGGTTAAACAGATGTTTAAAGTTTTATTAACTAACAACACATATTGTTTAAATTATGAAAGTGTTTTGATTTTTAAAATTATTATTCTATTAACTTATTTTATTTTTATTACCGTTATGAATTCAGGAATTATGTATACTGTTATTGGGACATTATGTCATTATTAGTATCAAACTATAATAAAATAATACATTATTTAATTATTGTCATAAAAGCGCGAATCGAAAGGAGAACCGGCAAAATACGGAAACCAAAAACGAAGAAGGGACCCAAAAACACTTTTATATCGAAATTAGTTGCCTTATACAAAAAAAGAAATTATATACGTAATTATATTTTGTATATGATACATAAAATATCAAAATATATACTAATCACAAACCAGTGATACTAGTTATACACTAGCATACACGCCAGTATTTTTTTTATAAAAAAATTAATCTCTTTTTGTACAATAAGATATTTATACTATGAATTTATAACGTAAATATTACGAACAATTATTGCCCTTCAAAAATGAAATCTTTTTTAAGTAATCTACCACCCATGATACGATATTACGAAATTAAAGTTCAAATTAACTGCATAATCATTTTGGGTGAAATATCCACATTAATATTGATTAAGTAGTTTGACAAAGATTCTAAAATAAGTATTTTGGCATATATATAACATAATGTAAAACTTTAATAGAGTTTAACAAAAAAAAGAATTATTCTGCCAAAAAAAAAGGGAAGATCCCTATGAAATTATATTTATTTATAGTTTGATATTGGATAACTGATTTTGGGGGGGGGGGGGGGGGGGAAACACACACGTTCATGGCCTTTTTCTTTATGGGATTAAATACTGTAGCTATTTAAAAGGTAGGATTAATTCCAATTCAGTTTATTTATCCCCCAAATCACTCAACAACGGATAAATGGCATAATATAATAATAATCTTATCCGACTTGTTGTATTATGTATTACCGAACCTTCTTAAAATAGGGAGTTTTTTTTGTACATTAAAAGGATTAGGGATAGAGGTATTTATGTTTTTTCCACTATGTGCTTTACATAATTTGTTTACTAAATTTTAAGTTGTTACAAATGGAAAAATTACGTGGCATGGCAAACAGATCCCTAAGATAATTAAGCCAATATATATATGTTAATTTTAATTTACTCTCAATAACTCTATTTTTTTTTTCTTTTTTTCTCATAATTAATGGGACCCCCACCTCCTTTGTGATCCAACCATAAAAAAACGTTATCTTTTTATATATAATTTTATCAATCATTTGATCTCTTTCCTACACTCCTTCCATATCTTGTTTTTTTTCCCTTTCCCTTTAAACAAAAAAAATCACTCCACTCCCTATTGTTGGGGATTTTTGAATTTTGAAAAAGTTCCACGATATCCCTGTTTCTACTTTCATTTAATCCAGTTTTTTTTTAAAAATTTTTTCCTTCATAACGTAATTATACTATGTATTATTTCTCTTAGTTTTTCATATTTTTTTTTTTTTTTAAAAAAATTTCTTCTTTTCTTACAGTTTAAATTTTCTTCTTCAAAATGAGAATCACAAGTATTCATCTCCATTATGAGGATTACCAGAGTGCTCTCATTCATGTCAAATATTGTCTGTTTGATATAACTTCCCCTATGGTTTTAATATTGAGTTATTTCAAGATTTTGGGAAATGTAGGGAATAGACAACATAACAAGTTCAAGTTGACACAATTCTTGAATATAATTCAAAAAATATGACCCAATAGGACCATTCAACAGTCATCAACAACGCAATCTAGCGCATTAAGATGTTGAAGGTTGAAGCAAGAGAAAGGTCAAAAACCTAAATCAGACGAGAATTTGGGATTCTATCTCATACAATACTGGAACAGAACTAGAACCAATCTGAAGAATATGAAGGTTGTGTAATTATATACAAATTACTAAAGTTTTGGATATCGTGGGTTGTGTATTAGGTAAGCTAATACTCATACCAAGTATTATGAGATATTGTTATTTGTATAACATATTAATTGTATACACGAAATTTGGTAAGCCTGTATCATAACAATATATAATGATACGTAGATTAACAAGGTATTCGTCGTCGATAATATTACAAAAAATTATGACATTATAAGTATTGTATATATAAAAATTACACACTAAGTACACAAACATATTCAGCTTAACCATCTATACAATTGTGGGACAATGATATATACAATCATTTTTGATCATTAATTTTTTTTAAATACCACTGAACTTAACCTATGTACATATACAAATTATCCCTATAGCCACATTATTGTATATTATAAATCCGTAGATATATACTATAAAAATGAACTAATACAATATTGTATAAATAAACTACGAAAATAATCAGAAACAATACCACAACACACTGTTTGGATTTTAAAAAAAACAACATGATTTGTCATTATATTCAATTTTCATATTATGATGATCGCATATACATTTAATAATACATAGATAACACAGCAATTGGGGGTATAAAACATTATTCAATAATTTCGCAAATATATACAAATATGCCCTGGTATATATATACAAATTTATCATTACGTCTAGTATTTCAATACTAACTTATTGTTAAAAAAAATTAAGAAATATTTGACTTTGAATGGTTAGCTTAAATATGGGATTGTTTATGTTTGTTACCTTTTTTAGCGATATTGTTACAATTCACTAATAAGTTAAATATTAAATAAATTAAAACAAAATGCTTTTATCAATTACAAGATACATAACAACTAAACTATCCATAAAATGTTATGGTAACACACCCTATATGCTTATTTAATAAATTATGTTTGCTATATATGAAATACGTTTTTACTTTTGTAAAAAATAAATAATAATAATGGAAGTGTTGAACCAAGTGAATTACCATTTTTTTAATTTCTTTTAACTTTTTCGTTTCAAGCAGTATTTCAAGCATGTTAACATGATGTTATACCCTTCATCAATTCTTGTATCAATCTCATGGTTCACTCTTATCAACTTTCTATGGTTCCAAATATCTATAAATATTGCCTCACTGAATGATTGTTTTTCATGTTTCGAGTTCTCTATAAAATCTTCGTTTAAAACTATACATAAAAAATAATCATTTAGTCTAAGTAAATCAATTTACATTAAATAGTGTAAGAAAATAAATTTGACTAAATATGTATATGAAGTTTATTTATATTTTAGGTCGCCAATTTAAATTTCGTCTTAGGCCCCCAGTTACGTTGACCCGCCCTTAAGTAGAAGGAGACTATTAGGGAGTTCGATTTATTTAGGTTTTCTATTTAAGTAGCGGCAATATATGTTATATTGATGATACATGTTAACACCCAATTTTGATCCTTCACGATTTGATTAATTTTTAAGCTTCTTAAATATTGAAAAATTGGAAATAATTGTTTTTGAAAATAAAAAAATACATTCAAGATTATCTTCCAACCATTTTTTTCCATTTTTTCATATGGATTCTAAATCTTTAATCTTACAAATATATAGATTCTATAGATTTTACTTTGCATAAATAAGTTAGTCAGATCGTTTTGTCAAACATTTATCTTTCAATTACAAGAACACAACTTTTTTTTCTTTAAATAACTGACAACTTTAATTTAGATCTTTCATTTTGAAATAATTATTTTTATGTTGCTAAAGGTTAAGAAGCTTGAGTAATTGTTGACTTTCTAATCCCATGTCATTTCCCGTTGAAACTCTTTAACAGAGACTTTTTTAGTCATATTGGACTACCAAATAACCCTTATACACCCAAATTTTTGGCGCAACTTCTTTAAAAAACCATTTCACATTAAGAGATCCAAGACCCAAGATTGAAATTTCCATAGTTCCCACATCGTTTTCCACTTTAATTTCTACCCCGATGTTGCTTATATACAACCACCCCTCATCTTAGTTGTTTTTCAGGGGAGGAGTTTTTTGAGGCGAAAAAACGACACCCACCTCTAATTTTTTCGAGGTTCTTATTTTCGCCACTAGAATTTTTTTCGATTCGCGAAATTTTGATTCTTATGTCTAAGGCTTGAGTTCCCAGCCGCTTCCGAAACAGTACACTCGTATTCATCCTCTTTGATGTGAAGTGGTTGGGTTTAATGTTTTTTAGCGCTTAATGTAATACCTATTTTTAGTTACACTAATCAAGCGTGTGTTTAGATTCAACTTTCGGTGTTTAACCACACGCTTTGTTAGTTGTCTATCTTGGTGTCTCTTGTTTTGATCCCAGGACTCAAGATGGAGTTTTTTTAGCTTAACATTTTGTGAATTAGTGGTCTTGTTTACTACTTGACAATCCAAAAGGGTGCTGTTTGATTGTTTGGTCGCTTTTTAACTCCCTTTTTCGTTCAAAGATGATTAATCGAATCAGTATATAAATTTTTTGAAATCCCTTGATAGTATGCATATTTAATACCACCTTATCTTGAATAATGATGCAAATGTTGTCTTTCCATTTTCAGTTGTCTTGAGTATTTCATTTTACATTTGAATATAGCTAGATTTAATGTTGATATTCCTTGCCTCTTCTTGAGTGTTTAGCTCGCTTAACTCTTTCTAAAGTTGTCTATATCTTGGTATATTTATTGATGTTTGACAAAATGTCCCATATGTTAACTAAATTATGTTTCCCATCACCATCCTAATCTTTCTTTACCACTGTAACTCTTAAGTGCAACTTTTAGGATTTTGATAAAATATTTGTTGTCTTTCCTCACTTACTTTTCTGATTTTCTCTCGATGAGTGAAATTAATTATTGTTTTGGTTTGTATTAATTTGAATATAAATGAAAGATTTTAGGATCAAATTTTGTCATGTTTAAGTCATTTAAGTTGTTGATTATGTTCAAGTTACACATGTTGCAAGAGCCCCTGTAACTTTCATCTTAGAGCATATTTTATAACTTAGAAAGATTTTTTTAAATTTTTTTTACTGTTGTCCAGATCTGCTCAAAGACCATCTCGTCATTATGGTGTTACAACAGTTAGGTGCACCTCGTTATTTCTCTAGCGTGAACACGTCGTAAGCGGTTTCTATAAGTTTTGTAAATGTCATAGTCCATTTCACATTTGGTATGAGATGGTTTCTATCTACTCTACTAACCTGAATCCTCACATCTAACAGAGAATTGGGAATGTATAGCACTGATCAGAAATATTACTTTTTACTTTCCATTGTATACTTTTTCTTACCGATTTTTGATTCTGCTTCGGTTTTCCTTCTTTGTGTATGAGTTATCAAGAGAGGACTTATTTGTTAAGCAATAGAGGCAAGAAATGAAAGATAAGCATACAATGTTTGTGACCTTAGTTCATAGTTCAAACCAAGAATATTGTCTCAGATAACTATCCCTAAGCCCCGAGTTCACATGTAAATCTGCTTTTGTAATCTCTCAAAAACCTTTAAGTCAATCTTTCATAAAAAGAAACAAAAAGACCCAAATAATCGACTCGATAATCAATGATGTAAAGAAAACAATAATCACTGATGTGTTCTCCTTGCATAAACTTTTGTGTGTGATAATTGGGATTGTGGATTTACCATAGTTTGATACTTGGTTTTCCACTGTAATAACAATATTTGGACAAGTGCTTTCTATTTTGCAGGGAATATATTTCATTGTATTTCTGTACCCCCTTCTTAACAACACCAGAACAAGTCAACACCTTTGGAATATTGATGAGGCTTAACAAGCTAGGGTTCTTGTTGCCTGCCGTGAAAGGCAATATGCCAGAAAATAATAGTCACATATTTACCTTCACGAGGAGCCAAAACACCTTACGCTTTTTTAGTCTCAAATATTCAAACGGGTAAATGCTGTCTTGTTGTATTAAGAGGGGGTGGGGGGGGACAAATTAACAATGAGTTTTTGTTGCAAGTAAAAACTATCAATAAGGATCGTTCAAGGGAAACCAAGTAATTACACTATCGTCCCAAAAAGTCTATCCCATTCTCGAGGACAAGATCATGGACTATAAATTTCAGATTCTTATTCCTTTTTTGTTAAGCAAGTGTACTTATAAGTTTTGAAGGCACAAAAGCATTTTCCATGAATAATATGTATTGGGATAAGTTGTCCTACGATAAACATTCCTTCTGTTTGCCTCGGCCAACTCTTTCTTCATGAACCCTAAGACATAAAAAAACAAATGTAAAAAAGCATTCATTTCTTACTCTTTATTGGACAGTTAACGATAATTCACCACAAATCATGAATAATAGAACCACTAATCAAGAATCCCTGAGAAACAACGGGTCCCACCGCGGAATAACTAGTTTAATATACTTGAAGAATTTTCTAGTTTGCCTTCAACTGATTGATTGGGAAGGAATAAATTTTTGGCCGGCAAACAAAACAAAACAAGTGTAGAGATTAGAAATATCTCCTTGGAAATTGAATTACAATTACAAACTTATATCAAAAGAGTTATTTTGACGGAACCGGTAAATAAATTTGGTTTCCGATAATAATACACCACCTACATATAGTGACTTTTTGTAGTCCATCTAAGTAGGCCAAACGCCAACATAGGTTAAATTGGAATATATATTATAAATGATAGAAAATGTTTTTTCCTCTTAGTGTGATATTTGCAATGTACCGTTTGTCCTTGCTTTGATTAAGTACGTCATTTTCAAGAATCTAAGATTGAATTTCTTAGAGAATATGTGACCAACCCAACATGAAAAAATTGCAAAACATCTGTTCATACAAAACAAAAATGTTGGTAACTCAAATACAATATAATTATGATTGATATCAAAAGAAAGCAAAACGCACAAGAAAACCACCTATGTAACAACGACATACTCTAACAACCTTTGAATTCTCAAAAATCAATACAACTACCAACTCTAATAACCTTTCTACCCTAATAATGTACTACTTCCATATAAGAACCACTCTCATCGATAATTATAATTGCCTCATGCACTACTCAAAAAAAAACATTTAGCGCACGGATATTAGCGACGAACAATATTCCGTCACTATATAAACCGGATCGCAAGAGATAATTATTTGTTGCAAAATTTACATAATTATTTCTTTGGTTTAAAATATAGCGACAAATTTGCAAAATGGAATATTTAATCCGTCGCTAATGTTAGCGCAAAAATTTCGCGCATCATTTTTTGTTACGGTGATTTAGTAACAAAATAGTGGTGACATTTAAACGAAATAATATGGGTGGCCGGAATCAGTGATGGAAACACTGTCGCTAAAACATTAAATAATATTTTTATAATAATTATATTATATAGTGTCGAAAATATAAACATCACTGTAATTTTTTTGCAAATATATATATTTAATTTATAACGCGACGGAATGTTGGAAAATCCATCACTATTTTCCATTGCAATGCACTCAATTAAGATTTTAAACCGTGACCCTATCTTTTTGATCCTGACCGTTATCTCATACCATGTCAATCTTAGCCTCTCATTACAAAATAATTCTACGTCAAGATCTAAATCACTAGCTGTTTCCTATTTTATCTAGCAAAGACCCAAACTTAAATTCCTCTTCTTTTTTCTTTAATTCGCCGCACCCCCACCCCTCTTCTCTCGCTCGACTCTTCGCGGTCCCCATCTTCGGCGAGAACAAGTGAACATGACGTCAGTCTCTCCCCCTCCTTCCTCCCCTCTTCCGACCTCTCTTCCATCCTCTTCCTTTCTCTGTTCTCTCTCCGCCAGCCGTAGCATTTTCGCTCTTCCTTCTTTATGCTGCTATTCCAGTGAAATAGCTCCTCCCCGTCAAGAACACCATTAAAACAAGCAACTCTGACATAGAACCACGCTGCTCCGACCGGTGGAACCAGCACCACTTTGATCAATGGCTGAGAACAAACCTGGCTACCACCACACTAAGCAGAAATCTCAAAATAAAATGTTTTCTTGTTTTTTATATTTGTTAAAGGCTCTATACAGGTATTCTCTCCTTACTTTTTTCTATCTATTAAATTCTTTGATTTTTTTTAGAACAAACTCTTAGATTTGAAGTGCGATTGTTGTTTGCTTATACTATGTGTGAATGTTTCAATTCAAATTTGGGCTTGTTCCTGTCTTTGTTATTTCTCGTTTTCAACTATTATTGTTTCAGCTATGGCGATTTCTAACAAATTGGTTTTTATGCTTTTGAGCTTTTAAGGTTATTAAGAAAAGTTTATTTTCCAGCTACTCATGCGGGCTTCGGCCTGATTATTATCACTATGGATGTGCTTCTTTTCATGTTAGTACTATGTAATACATTTTTCATCTCTCTGAATTTTATTTTTCATGTATTTACATGTTACTGGAGTAACTATTGATTCTTTGTCTCCTATTCTGTGAGATTTTGAGATCTCAGAAAAGGTTTGTTATTTTTTTACTACCATTTGCTCATTTAATTGGCTTAATAAATGATGTTGGAGGCTGCATGTTTCGACCTTTACCTTATAATGGGCTCATAAAAAAAGTTGTATGACAATAACGTTCTTACTTCTCATGACTTCTGCTAAACAAGAATTTCATATAGGTTAAGAATTGATTCCCATGGCTGCCAATAGTTTAAGAAAGACCAATTTATGAAATTGTTGTGGAGAATTGCATTTGGTGAATTGGTATTAGCTCTTAACAGAACAATCCAATGAATATCATGTTAGATTATTTTAACTTGCTTTTAGTTTACACTAGTTGCAATGAATTTACATGTGAATAGCTGAGAACTATGAGCTCTCTTTTCATTTTACGAGAAATAATAGCAAAGCAAACAATATTTGGGACATCAAATCCCAATCAACTTATTTTTTCTAATTTACTTCTAGCATTTTACATCCACACATTAATATATCACTCATTCATTACCACAAAATGTCATATAATATCATATCTTTTTTACTTTAGTCTCACATGCGATACTTTATTACTCACAATTAACAAGAACTCCATAGGGTGGGCTCTAATAGGAGAGGCGCCAGTAATATCTTCTCACATCAGGTTGTCTCTTTCAAGAATTTTCATATTTTCTTTATTTTTTCTAATTTTTCTTAGACTTGATTGAATTTTGGAACTAATATGTGAATTGTCTCCAGTTGAATTTTTTTGTTCGATTTTGTGTCATTGTTAAAAGTTTATGTTTTTTGGTTACTTTCTTTTTTGTGTGAACAGAATATGTGTTTAAGGGTGTGCAGGCAACTGAATTACATCACTGGGTGTCTGTGGTAAAGTCCTCTGTTTGTGTTGTTACTCAAAAGAAATCCATGTTCAGTTCTATATTTTGGTGTCCTTTTGTAAATCCATTTGTGTTTTTTGTTCTGTTGGGAGAGGTTGTAGGTCAGTACGGAAAGTGAGAGGTTTAAGGAACTCTATAGTGTTTCATTCCTGATTTTGCAATCAGGGACAAGATTTTTAGTATTCCAGTGAAATTAGCTTGAATAAAGTAGAATAGATATAGGAGCCATAAATTGATAGAATTTTATATGTTTGATTCTGTTCCTATTGTTACTCAAAAGGAAGTCCTAGTAAATTTAATTTTTGGTGCAGTTTATAAATCATAAGTTGTTTTGTTTTGTTAAGAAACCTGAATCTCGGTGTAAGAGAAAATGAGAGATTCATGGAACCTCTAGTTTTCTAGAGCTCGTAATTTGCAATCAAAAGACGTGTTCCAATGAATTGGATCGAGTAAAGAAGAATAGATGTGGAGGATTCATGAAATCAGCCCCATCTAATATGAAGTTGAAGCGTAGTTGATCAATAATATAATAATATTTTCCACCCGATATAGGATACTCATATATCAAAAGTTGGGGGAATTATGAGAAAAAGAACACAATTGTTTTGCATATATTAATCAGATAGTGTTGTAGTTTTGTTCTAGTATATACTATTTATTTTGACTCGATGTTCCTAAAAGTAGACCCGTAGTATTGAATTTTGAGTTGCATTAGTTTGAAGGTGTGGATTTTTGACTGAGCAGGCAAGCTATTGGATAAGACAATGTATCACATTTGTTCCCAATTACCAAGTATCTTGGACGATTGGCGCAGATCTGGTGCACTCTTTATGCGAAAAAACTATCAAGCTCTCATGAAGTATACTATCAAACTGTCGGGAGATAAAAGAAGAGAAATCTAAAGCAAACAATACTACAAGAAGCAAATGTTTCTCTTAAGAATAGTTGATATATTGCCTTTCCTATTTTGCACAGGATGTATGTGATTTTGATTTTGCTATCTACACATTTTGAACCTTCTAACTATTGTTTTATATGAATGTTTGTTATTTTAGAGGTATTTAGTAATTTTTATTTAATTTATTTCAGCACTGTATATTTAAAACAAATAAATGAAATGATTTTACAAGAAAATGTTTAGCAACAAATTTAATGACGATTTGATCGTTACTATAAACAATGTTAGCGATGGATTAGCAACGAAACATTCAGATGGAAATGTGGTGGCTCAATGAACATAATATTTTGTGACGGATTAGTGAAAGAAATTTGTTGCGACTATATTTGAAATGACAAAATTAATTATGATTAGCTAACAGACTTATAAAGTATAACGCGGCCAGTCTTACTAACAAGTTTGCGACAAAACAATTTTCTCTATTACTCGCTATTTTGCTACGACTCATATTTTCATCGCAAGAAGATTACTACAGATCGCATAGCAACAACACGCATCCGTCACAATCCATTCTAATTTTTAGATTTAGCGACGGATAACAACATACAATCTAACCATTACAAGCACATACAGAACCAATTTTGTTATCGGCATAACATCTGAATTTTGTTAGTAGTGATGTCTTGACTTATCACCTCTCTCTAATGCATTATTAGACTGCCTCTATTTCTTTATATGCCTCTAATATCCAACCTATTGCGGCCATCTACACATATCCTCTTTGCATGTCCAAACCATTTTAGCCCTGTTTTTTTCATCTTGTCCATCATGATAGCCACCCTACCTGATCGGGAATATCATTCCTAATTTTATCGTTTCAACTATACCCACACATCCATCTCATCATCATCATTACTACAATATGCATATTATGATCTTCTTGATTGGTCATCACTCCGACTATACAACGACGGAAGTCTAATTTCCACTCCATAAAAATCATCTTTTAAGTTTTGGTGATCCTATCCTATCACATAAGACTCAAAATCAAAGCTTTCACTTTAATTTGTCCAGGTTGCACCAAGACGATGTGTAACATCACTATTGACGTCCCCACTTTCCTAAATTACAAATGTAAGAAACTTGAAATCATCTTTCTTGGGATAAGTTTATGTGTCAATCCCCACTTCCACGACTTTCTCATTCAATTCATCAATGAATTTGTACTCAAAGTGGTTTAGTACTACTCAACTTGAACCCATTGTACTCCAGAGTTTTCCTCCACACCTCTACCATAGAATTTATTCTTCTTGTGGATCTCATTAATTGGTATTATGTCATCCACAAATAAAATACACCTAAATATCTTGTCTTAAATATGCAATCTCAATTCATCCATCACAATTGAAAACAAGAATGGACTAGAAATCGACCCCAAGTGAAACTGTATCTCAAGTATGAAGTGATTATAATTGAATATACAGAAATGTAACTAATTTACAAATAAAAAGCAATTAAGCAAAACTAAATGATTTTCTGTAAAGATATAATATATCCAACCCAAAATATGATAAAAATCATATAAAAAAGAAAAGTATACAAATGATAATTTCACAGAACAAATAAGAAAGTATCATAAAAAGGATATTTTCTTAGAAAATCTTCTGCAAGAAAACCATATTTAAATAGGGACAGACATTTAGAAAATATAGAACAGATAGAAACTATAAAAATAAGTTAGCATGTTTTACATGTGGAATTATAGAACATCTGGCAAATACTTGTCCTAAAGATATAATCTAAGAATAGAAATGGCCTCAATTAGTAGAAGACTTTAACGAGCAGTATAAATGTAGATAATATATGTCCGAATATGAAAACATCTACTCTATAGTAATATTGATATGATGAGAATAACAAAGAAGAAGATTCTTCCACTTCAGAATTAGAATAATTAATTAATGACATAGGAAATAAAATTTAAAATATAGATACTTTAAAAATTTAATTTTTGAATATAATAGAATGTGAAACTATTTTGAAAAAAGATCTGATTAGACAGCAATGCCCTGTAATTGGTGTAAATGGTATCCAAGTAATATAAAAAGCTAAATGTAAGTAAATTTTTATAGAAGGGATGTATAAGTTGTATAGAAACACAATTAGAAATATAATTCAGAAAAGAAAAGAGGTACATACAAGGAACCTCTAATAAATTTTAAAAGTATTAGTATTATGAAGCAAAGTTAAAGATTAGAAGAAGAATAGTAAGATAGAAAAGAAAAAAATGTTGAACACGACTACCACTATATAATCAGAATGAATGATGAGACTAATCTTTAATATTTAATGGAAGATAAAAATATAAATATTGTTAAAATCAGCACAACTGCAAATTGGAAATATGAAATTAGACTTTAGCAGTAATAGATTCAGATGTACCAAAGTATTTTAAATAAAATAAATGTAACCTCCAGAATTAAGTAAAACTTAGAAAACCACTTGCAGCTATGCAAATGATGGAACACATACATATATATAGATACTACTAGATAAAGTACAAATAAGTTTTTTTAAATACTTGTTCAAAATTTTATAAACCTACCTAGAAGCGATGGATAAAGGGAAACAATGGGTAAGAGAGTTAGATATAAGAATGATTTTGTGTTAGGATTAGAATTTCTCCTATCAATAAATAAGGAGACTTTAATAACAAAATATGGGATACTCTTATGAAAACATCACTTTAACTTCTGTCTGAACAGATAAATTAATACTAACAATAAGACATAAAGAAAAATTTTGTGAGATTTTTAAAGTAAACACACAATGTTACTACACAGAATGCAATACCTTGATATGCAAATTACTAGAGATGATAAAGAAGATGAGATAAGTAATAAAACTATGTTCTAATAGAAATGGAAACAGAGTTATATAATTTTAAGCCGAATCAACAAATAGGACAAAGAAAAACAAAAGAATCTAGATAATAAGTAAATTTTTGTAGTCAATTCGAAATAATAGGAGAAAAACCCTAAAACAGTGGGAGAATAATTCCATAGTATGCAAGTAGATATAATAACCGCAATATGTAATAAAAACCGCCTCGATAGAAGCTCCAATAAAAATCAAGACGATTTTTAAAATACAATTAAAGAACTATTAGAATTAGAGTAATAAGAAGATCTACTTGCAAACTAGATCTGCAACATTCATGTAATAATCATATGAATAGTTGAAGGAAAAGCTAGAATGGTTTATAAACTACAAAAGACTAAATGATAATACCATAACATACGTTATAATACCAGACAAAAAAATTAATAAATCGAATCCAAGAAAAATAATTTTTTAGCAAATTATTGTAAGTCGGATATTGGGCATAAAAATCATCCAGATATATAGAATGCACAGCTTTTACCTGTCCTGAAGGACATTTTTGAATGGTTAATTATGTCATTGGGTTAAAACCGCACCTCCAATCTTCCAAGAAAAATGGATCAAATATTTGAGAATATAAAAATTTGTTTAGTATTGTAATGATATTTTAGTATTTAAGTAAAGATATAAACGAACACTTAGGACCTTTACAAACAGTTTTAGGCTATTTGTAATAATGGAATAATAAGTAGCAAAAAGAACAATAGAATTAGTAAAAAACTATATAAACGTTTTATGAATTACTTTATCGTAGAAGGAGAATGTTTAAACTACAACCTCAGATAGCTAAAAAAGCTCTAGACTGCCAGATAAATTAAATACGTTAAAGATTTACAAAAAATTTTAAGTATATTAATTATGGAAGACCTTTGATTAAAGATTTACGAAATAATTGCAGGACCATTAACCTAAGCAGGACTAAGGGACAAGAAATTTTTAATAGTGATGACATAAATTAGTACAAAAATAAAATAAAAATAAGACTATTCCCGATCTTAATAGGTCATTAGAATCAGCTATTTAATATAGAGACAGATGGAAGTTTGGAGGGATGGGGTGCAGGGGGATTAAAATCAAGACCATATAATACATTCAAACAAGAAGAAAAAAGATTGGCTACCAAAGTGGAAAATTCCAAGAAAGTGTCATACTCTAGTCTCTGTGTGAAATTTTAGCTGGAATATATGGTTTAAATAGTTTTAGAATTTAACTTTCTAAATACCCGAGAAAATATTAATAAGAACCAATGTGAAGCTATGTAAAATTCCATCCAGAAAAGTTAATGATAAAACTAGCAGTAGAAGACGATGGCATTTCTAGATACTATATCATTTATCATTCTAAATTTTGAGCATATCAAGGGAAATAATATAGTCTTGGCAGATCAACTAAGGAGATTACTGATCAAAGGTTTAAATTTTCAGAATGAGACTCTGCTACCACCAAGGTAAAAGGGTGTCAACCTTCGAACCAGCAGATTTTGGCAGACTCTTACAAACAGACACTGTTTTCAAATTTGCGATTTTAAACCTCTAGATAAAATTGATGATGTTAGAATAGAAAGCTGCCAGTTTGGACAACAATCTTAATAGCATCGAGCCGTTCTAACTTGAACCATCAACACTTATCTGCTGCAACTAGACAAACACAACATGCCTCAATAAGATAATATATGGATAGAACAGTCATAAAAAAGACACTAAATATGTAATTGCTGTTTTAATGCTTTAGGAGATTATTTTACTAGGCAAAAAAAAAATCGATTTAATATTATGTGGTGAATTCATGGTAAAGCAAATGGTGTTTTTCAGACATGATAGAAGTTTTGACTCTATTAAAGGTTTTTCAAAAACCTCTTTTTACAGGTTTTATGAGTTTACAGAAGCTTTAACTCTGCTAGAAGGATATTGGGCCAAAGTACTATATTTCTCCATCCCTTATACAAAACCCAGATAAAACTCCACAATACAACATAACAAAAAGATCGACAAATAATATTCTGTGATCATTGCTCACCTGACCAAAGCATTCAGAAGGCTAATTTAAGAAATGAAGCTCTAATACAAGAAAATTGTCAAGTTCAGGGAAACTCCAACGAATGGAACGAAAAGGTAAGACTAAACAAGATGTACAAACGTGAGACAGATATCAGGTTTCCACCCAATAAAAATGGATGAGATGGTGTGCATTCCATTGAATGTTTAAGAAATCCACTGTATCGGATGAAGTACAGCTAGTCGATTCAAACGGTAGCCGTTAAGAACTCTCAAACTCCCCCTCACCGTCCCCCCGCGTCCCTACTGGCTGTCCCTTTACCAACAAGTGAAAAGATGAAGGTTCATCTTGCCAGAAGAAGGTTACCCTCTTTTATTTACCGAACTCCTTAGAAAAAAATCAAAAATCCCATCAAAATAAAGATCTAGAATCTCAAACCGTATAAAAATTACTTAAACAACAACAAAAAAAGATAAACATATAACCCGCCCAATACAAGCCAAAGACAAGATGCTGTTCAAGGCGCTAATAAAATAATTCAGATAATATTTTAGACTCAATGCAATTTTCTCAACCTAAACGATGATAACCTGTATGAGTTTTGATTCAATTGCTTACATAATTAGACACTTATAACTCTATTATATTTTTAAAGAGGAATGCCTCTTTTGTCAAAATACTTGTGAGTCCCACTTACTCACTCCCACACATGTGGAAAAACTGTGAGACGCGTCTTTAACTTTAATTTGTAAAATATAATAATAATAATAATAATAATAATAATAGGTAAGAGATAAGTATTGACAGACAATACTTAAGACAAAGGAATAATAATAATGCAGAAAGAAGGAATCATTTCACGTGCGATGGGGGCCCAATGCGTACCCGACGGAGAATATAAGATTCTTTTTCATTTTGAAGTCCAGAGTTTGAAGTCCAGAAGTGTGTATATAAGAAGACATTATCAGAAGAGGAAAGGCAGAGGCAAAAAAAGGCGAAGAAATCCAGAACCATCAATATTTTAAAATCTCCAAAAAAGCCAAATCTTTTCTTTAAAATTATAAAGTTTGAATATAAAGAAGTTTTTAGTCCTTTATTTCAAAGTTTGTGTAAAGTTATTTTGGAAGCTTCTCGGGTTTTCCGAAAGGGAAACTTCACTCTGTTCTAAATAATGTAAGTTCCATATTTAAGTTTCTAGTAAACTTCCCATATATGTAAATTATGTGTGTTTTGTAAATTTATGAATTATGTTAATTCTTTGCTTAATTTATGAATATCATCATGAATCTATATTACTTTGTATATGGTTAGTCTCTTAGCATCTTAAAAGTATCGATGGATTAACCTGTAAATTTCTAGGACATTGTTAGGTTAAAATGTTCTTAGAGAAGAACTAATTTACAAGAAAAATGTACTAATTTACAAATACAAAAACAATTAAAGCAAAATGAAATGAATTTCTGTAAAGATATAATATATACAACCCAAAATATGATAAAAATCAATATAAAAAAGAAAAAGTATATACAAAATATAATTCACAGAACAATAGGAAATATAATCAAAAAGGATATTTTATTAGAAATCTTCAGACAAGAAGAACAGAAAGAAAACCATACTTGACAGTAGGGACAGGCATGTTAGCAAATATATAGAACAGATAGAAACGATACAATAGGTTAGAATGTTTACACGTGGAAAGAAGAACATATGGAAAATACTTGTCCCCTTTTTTATTAAAAGATCTAATGCAAGAATAGAATGCCTCATAGTAGAAGAATTTAAACGAAGACAGTATTAAATGTAGATGAATATATGTCAGAAATGAAAGAATCTACTCTATAGTAAGTATTGATAGAGATGAGAATATTAACAAGAGAAGAAGATTGTCCAATTCAGAAGGAGAAGAAATTATTAAGAAATAGGAATAAAAAATTTAAATATAGATGACTTAAAATTTAATTTATGAATTAATAGAATGGGGACATAATTTTGAAAAAGATACAGGATTAGGACGCAATCCATGTAATGGTGACATGTATCAATTAATATAAAGAGCTAAAGGTAATAAATGTTTTATAGAAGAAGGTATAAGTGATAGAAACACAATTAGGAATAATAACTCAGAAAAGAAAAGAGGTAGATACAATGACCTCTAATAAATTTACAAAAGATTAGTATTAGAAGCAATAGTTAAAGGAATTAGCAAGAGAAGAATAGTAAGTAAGATAGAAAAGAAAAAAATGTTTTGAAAAAGAACTACACTAGATACATCAAGAATTAATAAGAAGAATCAGATACTTTTATATGCTTATGAAGATAAAAAGATAAATACGTTGTTAAATATTAGCAAAAACTTCAAATTGGAAATATGAAATAGAGACTTTAGCATAATAGACTTTAGCATTAACTTAATGTTCAAGTGTGGGATGTGATTTTAAGATCACTCAAGGTTATCCTTATCTCTTCACCAATTGAGTGATACTTTGAGTGTAGGATGTGATTGGTTGTAGGGTTAAGGATAGACCCCTAAAACAAATATTGTTCAAGCAACAGATCAAGTTGTCAGATGTGGGATCTAACTAAGTAGAAATGATTTCAGTGGTGATACAATCAAAAAGATATCAACGATGTTAATGATGATAAGGTAGTTATTGATTTAGTCCAGGATCCTGCTCGAAAACATATGCAAAAAGATTTTATAATAAAAAATGGAACAGATTTAGAAACTTGGTTTTTGAAACGCTAGTAAAGACGATTTTGAAATATATGTCTCAGGAGTTTTATGAAATTTGTACTTTGCATAACAAAATTATTTATTTTGTTACGTGGTTTAAACCACATAGGTACCTTTATATATCACAGTTATAGAAAGAACTTTTAAAGAAAGTATGGCACTATTACTAAAATGTCATATATCCTCCTCAAGCTTGCTTTTTTACCAAATAATACTGGGTTAACTTTTCAGCTTTTCAAAAAGTTTATTCAAACAGATGTTGCCAGATTATATTTCATGAGAATAATAATATTATTTCTCAAAATAATTATTTGAGTTCTATATTGGTAAAGTTCTGGAGAACATATCAGTTCTTTAGATAAAAATAAGTGGTAATTATTTTGAGTCACAGGAACTTTCAAAATTTCCCAAAAGAAGACATAAGCTTCTTATTTCAAAAACTTCTTTCAGTTTTCCTAACTCATATTCAGCGCCATATAGATACTTCTGATTTTTAAAGTTAAATATTTTATCATTTAGAAAATCTTTTACACAAAAATTGTCGGTTTGGGTCAGTTTCAAAACCATAGTACAAATGATTTCCTAACGATATTAATAAAGTGAACAATCAACTTCTTGTATTCAAGATCCGAATCAAGATGGTTTCAGAAGTGAACGCCAGAAGCTCTTTTAAAGCTGGTTACAATCAAAAGCAAAAGGGATTTATAGGAAAAGGGGGTATGAAACTCTCCCTTCCATGATGCAGCTTATTATTATCCTAGTCCTATGCTCAAGATGATGCCTAGTGAAAGAAAGAAATTGGAATCAAAACTAACACATCTTAAATGGTAAGAGGTGTATGCATCGAATTTGGATCCTTGCAGAAAGGCAAGTTCGTTATGGTACATCGAATGTTGATGTACTGCATTCAATTTGTCGTCATAGAATAGAATATGATCATGCTATATGTAAAATGATGTTATAGCAGGGCTTTACAGGTCAACGCAGAGGATCAGTGGGATAATTTCCTAACACCTGAAGAAAAGCATGCAATAATGAATGCATACAAAGAATAAGTTAAAGAGAAATAGGTAGTGTGTGAGATGGAAAACCAGTAGAAAGGATTACAACCAAAGGATTTGAAGTGCAGTTTATACACTGTTCTGACTAATTTGGAAATTTTAATGGAAGATTTTCCAAACCAAAATGAGATATTTGAAACTTTACTCTAAATGGACTTAAAGATAACCATTTGGGACATTTTTGATGGTCATAAGTACTTCATGAGTAGAGCTTATGGATCTACCTGAAAGTAAGTCAAGTTTGTGGTAAGAATAGATTTCATCGATGGTCTCCTTATTATTCTCTGAAAGAGTTTTTAGGAACGTCTTCTTAAGAGAGCTTAGACCAGAATCTCATATGATTAGCATTTAAATTATGGAAATTTAATAGGGATTTGTTACCTAAGGAAGGATTAAATCTTGTAATGAGCTTAAGTTGGCTCAACAGATAAAAAGGAATCAAATGTCTGAAAGATCTCAATTGGGAGATTTTTGCACACAGTTTGGCATAGAAGGACCATCCAATTCTAAACTAAAGACAAGTCAAACTGCAGAAAGGCATCATAAAAGAAGGCATCGTTCAAAACGATACAAAGAAAAGAAAGAAGAAAATAAAGCTCATAGGAAGGCAACAAGGTTTGCTAGAAATTTCTCTAAGAGAGATTTGAAAAAAAACATTAAATGTTACAAGTGTGGACGATTTGGTCATCTTGCAACAAATTGCAAGGCAGATAAGTTTAAAGCCTTAGAGTTGGCATGAAACCAACTCAAGATTAAAAGTCTAGATTACTTTATGAATCTGAATTTAGATTCCCATTTCTTCTGGTAATTCTTCAGATTTAGTCATGATAATAAGTTGATATTAGTACTAATAAAATATGCTAATTGTCAGTGATAGTGGTGTGCCTAATGGGGCAAGATGATTTATAAATTGCAAGATGGAAAATTCTTATTTAGATCAATTACATAAACATTTTGCGAGAATTGAACTTTTAAAATGATTTCTTCAGAAATGTTATTGAACTTTAAAAGATGTTGTTTCAGATATGAAAATTCCTGAAACAAGATTTTAGAAATGGCTCTTAAAAACATCTTTCAAAAAAATTTTGAAAAACCGAAGAGAAGGAATGAAGATGAAGAATTTTGTTCTTGAAATTCAATACAATATAGTCCTTACTCTCTTCAAGAAGTTTTTTTCCAGGACTTGAAAAGAAAGGACACAGGCTAGTTAGAGATTAATTCTCGTTGTGATTTAAACATGAGGTTGAAAACCTTAAAAGGAGATTAAATCTTTAAAACAAATCCGTTGATTAATAATCACCCGCATTTTCCCAAACTTAGAAACTAGATATGTAGCAAATGATTTTCTTATTCTAAAAAAGGTAAAGTGTTGGGATGAGAGATTAAGGAATCTCCTAGCCTAAATTTCTGTTTATGGGAATATGCAAATTGTTACGCTCACTCGTTGGTATATTGTATATAAATGCACATTCAATTAATAATGATTTTAAAATTTCAAAGTATCGCTATGATGATAGTGGTGCTGATGTCAGTGTATTCAGGAAGATTAATTCTTATCAAGAATTTTGACAAAAAACTAATCATGTGGTAATCTACTTCAAATCATGCTTTAGACATAAAATATCCAAATGTCTAATACTTGCTTCTGCCAGAGATAGTACGTTTGTATTTCTCACTTTTTCTCTCCTCGTTAAAATCAAATAATATCCGCCAATTATTCTTGGTACTTCTCCTTTTATAATGCTATTTATCCCTTTTCAAAATTAAATGCAAAAGGTTTTTGTACAGCAAATATATGGCTAATACCATTAATTTTGAGTTGTCATAACTGAACCAATTATTTAGGATATTTAACTGTTAATCATTTTAAACAAAAGCATATTCAGTCTTGACAAATGGAAATTTATAGCTGAATATTTCGGTCTTTACATCTTCTAAAGTTCAAGAAAAAATTATTAAATTGATTTCTCAGAAAAATAGCAGCTGTATTTGTGCAGACCATCCAATGCATTCTTTGCGGACAGGAAAAAGCATTTGTGACTTTGCCTTATAAAGATTCTTTTGCTGAATCAAATATTCTACCAAATCTCGCCCATGTCAATTGAATGTAGAAGTTAGCGATTTCTGTAAAAAAGAAATGGAAATAATTTATTACAAAGGGACTTAATAAAACCACATAAAATCCATGGTCTGGTACTGCCTGTTATGTTAAAAAGCCGCAGAACAGAAAGAGGTATTCCCAGAGTAGTTAATAAATTATAACCTTTGAACAAGGGTTTAATATGGATAAGGTATCCAATTCAAAAAGAAAGATCTCTTCCAAATTATTGATACAAAATATTTTGTAAAATTTTATTTAAATCACGGTCTCTGGCAATTCAAATTTTTAAAGAAAATCGTATTAAACTGAGTTTAATGTTCCTTTGGTCACAATATTGAAGGAATGTTATGCCTTTTGGTCTGTAAAAACGCACCTTCTGAATTTCAAAAAAATTATGAATGATATTTTTAATCCTTTATATGAAGTTATAATAGTTTATATTGATGCTATTCTTGTTATTCTAAAACATTAAAATTCATATAAGGCATCTTGATATTTTCAAGAATATGGTTATTCAAAATGGTTTGGTTATATCCAAACCTAAAATGAGTCTTTTTCAAACAGATGTAAGATTTTTGGGTCATCAAATTTGTTAGGGAAAAATTACCCCTATTCAGAGATCCATTGATTTTGATCAAAATTTCCTGAGTGAAAATAATGAAAACAATGTACTCTTTGGGAAGTGTATAATTATATTTCCCCATTTTATTAAAAAATTTATCTTAAAGATCTGCTCCTTTTGACTGACAGGTTAAAGAAAAGGTAAAATGTTACTTGGAATAATGATCTTATAATTGGTTAAATCCATCAGCAAAGGGTGAAATATTGTCTTTGTCTTGTCTTGCTCTTGAAATGCCAAATTGGATAAGTTATTGAAAACTGTGCTTTCAACATTGGTTATGGATGGATCTTAAAGCAAGTTAATCCTCATGACAAAGTTGAATATCTGTTCGATTTTCATTCGGAAAATGGTCTGAATCTCAGCCGCAAATATGACGACGATTGCGCATGCCAAATGCTTGTATTGTTAAAGGTGTTTAAAAATTTCCGGATAATCTATGTAATCAAAAAATTTTATTATTAGAAATGATGGCTCAATAAGTAAATACAGTTTGATTCGATAAAGATTTTAACATGATATTTCCGAGTTAAGTGTTTGCCACCGGGTGGCAAGCACATTAGCTCCTTCGACTTGAAATCCATTATAAAAGGAACTGATAATTCACTTCCTGATTTCCTATCAAGAGAATTCTTGAGTTATTAATTTCTTTGTTTAGAATGTCTACTTATCAGTATTTTCTTGGAGACAAAACTCTTATTACAATTCTAAGAGTTCTACCTTTAGATAATGATTTAAAGGAAAAGATCTTAGATATAATTATCGATGATCTTGTTATGAATTTTTTTATTCAAGGGTCACCATTCTCTGATATTTCCCTTGATAATAGTGATTGGGAATTTGATGTTTCTGGACATTTCTCAGATTTGTACTAATCTGTTTTTTTTTCTATCTTTGCAGCATGGGAGGTAATGATCCTCCGCCATGGTCACAAGTGTGTGGTTGTGGAGGACGAAACCGCGGAAGAGGAAGATCATCCTCTTCTTCGCATCAAACAAGGTCGTCATACGACTCTTCCTTTCCAGTTATACAACTAGGAAGCAAAACTTTGATTAAATCAAAGATTGGCGAAGCTTCATCATTAGCTTCATCTTCAATAAATCTTAAGGATATTCCTAAAGATAGTTCATTATATGAACAAATTCAAGCATATTTGCAGACAAAAGAGCAAGGTAATTCCTATGCCTCTTTAGCCAAGGAAGTTGATTTAGTCAGAGTCTCCGAAGAAACAGCAATAAAAGAGAATATTATTTGGAGGGAGAAAATATGATATCAGAGAGTAATGAACCTTGGAATATACTACCAAAGGTTTAACAAAGGATTATATTTCCCTAGCGAGGCTTATAAGACTCGGACCTATTATGAATCCATCTTAAGTTATACTGGATGTGCAGAATTTCAGCACTTCTCTGATTTTGATAAGAATGTTTATAACTTCTCCAAAATCACAGTTAAGCAGATTATATCTGCTGAAGATTGGGGAATCTCCACTATGCATGAGAGACAGGTTTCCGTGAATGGCATAAACATGAATTTTACATACTGGAATTATATGCAGGCCTTTCACAAAAAAATTTATTATAATAACAGTAAACTAAAGCACACTTGGTTTTTAAAGGTCTGTGCTAAAGTTTTTACTAAAAAATTGCCAAATTAGTTTATAAAATGGTGGCCTATTCATGGCCCAACAGTAAAAATTTTGCCTCATAATTTTCATATTTTATACAAAGAATGGGCAAAAGTTTCTCCGTTTATAACAAATTTATTTTTGCAAGATCAGTCTCAAATATTGAGAAAAGTGAACAAATGTATTTCTTTATAGAATTTTCTATTCCTTGGATCCATAAATGGATTCCAGAAGTGGGTTATACCCCAATTGAAAACATTCCTTGTTTATACCGAAAATATTTTACAAATTTTTAGAAGAAGTTAAACAGACAGGATCCAGCAACAGGACAGTTATATGGGAAAGAACTACTTGATCAAATTACCAACACTGTGACAACATATCAGAACTCCCCTCAAAAGGGCATCTTCACCAGGATTTCAATCAAGAATGTCGCCAGAAGAATTTCCATTCAAGATGGAAATAAAGAAGAAATGATAAATAATTATCTGGCTGAAATTAAAAAGAATTTATTGACAAAATACTGAAGTTTGCTATCAGGACACTTCCATGCGGATGTGGCAGAGTGATACAACGGATGCACAATCTGTAGATCAAGATATTGAACTGTCAGAAGGACAATTGCAGAAGGTAGAAGACTTTCTGGCATCAATGAAAGAACAAGACAGTAAAATAATAAAAACTTTAAAAAGAAAGGATAAGATTTAAAATCTTATCAAAAACCTTATCAAGAACAGTATATTATTGTTCAATATTATTGTTTAAAACATTATGTAGGGCCCATATGAGGACCCCATTTTTACTTTTCTTAGTCTATTTAAGGAGCCTCATTCAGAGGCATAGGAGGCAGGTTTTGAGAACAGAAGTTTAAAAAATAAGTTTTAGTTTCAGATTTCTCTCTCCAGTTTGCTCTCTTGTAAAAATCTTGCTTGTGATTAATAATAAATAATCTTTTGGATTGAAGATCGGTCTCCAAGGTATTTTCCTTTGTTACTTTTATTATTTTCTTTCAGTGGTCGCCTCCATGCCGGCTAAGATAATGTCATATTATGTAGTTCTAATTTATGTATGCATGTCTCTTGTTATATCTGGATCAATCAATTATAAGAATCTTATTATAGTCTTAAATCTTTTATCACAAGTTTGACTGGTTCGATCGATGGTGGTCAACCGTCTGATAAACACTGTTAATGAATAGCGAGCATGTGGTATTGTTAAGACCCCGTTAATGATGAAGAAATGGGCAACCTGAAACCCTTGTTAGAACTGATATACATTATCATGTATGTTATTGTGAAAGGCCCCATGCTTGAGTAAAAGTTTATCATACAGCTAAAACTTAGGATAAAAAATTTTATAAACTATACTACATTTCAAGTATAACATGGTCATGTGCAAAGCTAGATCTAGATGGCCGAGCGGACTACCGTCAGCCTTGAAGATCCTGTTATGGTATAGAGAGAGCAAACTAGAGAAAGAGAAAACTCGAAAAACTTACACCTACATCTCTGAATGAGGCTTCTTATATAGAAAAGTAAAAGTAAATTGGGTCCCTTTTGTGGACCCTGAATAGTGTTTTAAACAGTATTATTTAACAGTAATATATTGTTTTTGATAAGGTTTTTGATATGAATTAAATCTTATCCTTTCCTTTCAAAGTCTTTATTATTGTATTGTCTTGTTCCTTTATTAATGCTAGAAAGTCCTCTACTTTCTGCAACTATCCTTCTGATAATTCAATATCTTGATCGACAGATTGTGCAACAGCCGTATCACTTTGTCCACTCCTCATTGAAGTGTCCGATTTATCAAATTCAACAATGTTTGTTAACAAATTCTTTTTAATCTCTTCCAAGTAATTACTTATCATTTTTTCTTCATTTCCATCTTGAATGGAAAATTTTTCCTGGCAATATTTAGCTGATGAAACTCCGGTGGGCACATAGCCCTTTTGAGGAGAGTTCTGATATGTTTTGATAGTATCGGCAATTTGATCCAATAATTCTTGACCATATAACTGTCTAGTTGTTGGGTCTTGTCTGTTTAACTTGTCCCAAAAATTTGTAAAATATTTACGATACAAACAAGGAATGTTTTCGATTGGGGTATAACCCACTTCTGGAATCCATTTATGGATCCATGGAATATAAAACTCTATAAAGAAATTTTTATAGATCCTGTTATGGTATCAGAGCAAGATATTCTATAAGAACATGTAACAGATCTGATGAAAGCGAAGCATGAATATGAAATTTTATCAAATTTATGAATTTTGGTGAAATATATTAAAAAGTACTCGCATGGAAGAGGTAGATCTACCTCAAAACCTTGATTTGTTAACAAATGGAACTCTCTCTAGGGAACAAGATTAATTTAGGGACTAGGGTTGGTTGTAACTTGTATCTAATAAAGTAGGTGGTTAAAAATTATAAACTACTGAGCAATCTTTAGCTCTTAATTTTGAGGAAAGTTGTTCAATTATGACCAAAAGAGATATTGACAAAGCTTATAAACTCTAGAGAATAACTGGAGCATATTGGTATTGTGAAGATTGAGTTTAAACCATTAACCCTTAACGAGTACCGAAACATTTTTAAAGCTTTTCGAAGATGCTAGAAAACTTAAAATTTCAGACAATCTCTGATGGGTCGATGAATCTATTGGGCTGATGGACCAGTTTATTTCAAATACGCAACCCAAATTCGCTCAATATCTTTATCTGATAGAAATATTCTTGAGCATTAAAATTAAATGTTAAGACTCCATGATTATACATTTATGTGTCGGATCTGAGCTTATTTACTTTATCTTATAGGGATTGAATAGTTGTTAACTACTTTAAATCCTAGATGTTAAACTGTATGATTCGTCTAATGAAACAATTATGGTGAAAAACTAATTTTACTAAATTAAAATTACTACCCAACAGACCTATTAAATGGGTAGAAATAATTTTCCTGCTAAAAGGGATTTGAAATGGTGTGTGTCTAAAGATAGGTTGCGGAAGAAGTCACTAATAGTGACTATCTCATATTACTCAGACAAATCAGATGAGTAAGGTTTGCATTGAAGTTACTGATAATTATTCTATTTATAATTCTACTGTTTATAATAGGAGATCTTTTCTCTGAATATAGAAGGGTTAACTAAAATCAGCATATCTCTCCATAAGTCCAGAATGGTAATCAGTTAGGTCCAGCAACAGGCGAGGACCATTTGTCTCTTCACACTTGAAGAAACTGATCTATGAGTGAAAGATTGGTTGAGAAAGGGTCAAGGATAGACCCTAAAACAAATATTATTCAAGCAACAGATAATGTTGTCAATTTAGATCCCAAACTCAGTCAGAGAAATGGATTTCAACGTTGATTTAAAACAAACAGATCTCAACGAATTTGATTATGGAGAGTCAACAATTAGATTTCAGCCAAGGCTCCCTGGTTCGAACATATTCAACGGGACTTTTATAATAGCAAATGGAACCTTTACGAACTTGTTTTTTTGAAACTTATAGTCAAGACGATTATTTAAATAATATTTCTCAAGAGTTTATGAAACTTATTGCTTACATAAACACAAATTCATTTCTTTATTTCCATGCCTTAGAAACTACTTATTTCACCCATTATATATTAAAGTGTATTAGAAAAGAAATATTCAAAAGAAAGTTCATGGCACTATAGTAAAGTCATCTATCCTCTCCAAGCTCCATTTCATTTTACCGCAAATAAATTGGGTTAACTATTTCAAGCTTTCCAAACGTTTATTCTAACAATGTTGCCCAGAAATTACTATCATCAAGTATGAATAATCTTATTCTCAAAATAATTATTTGAGTATATGTTAAGTCGGGAGAACATATTGTTTTAGATAAAAATTAGATGAATTAATTTTCTGGTAAGGAATTTCAAAAATTCCAAAAGAAGCTAAGACCTTTAACGTCAAAAGTTTCTTCAAGTCATTCCTACTCAGCCACACACCACCTTAAACGTCCTATTGCTACTGCCTGACTTTTCCCCGTGACCTCTTTTATGCTTTACAACCCATGACTTGACAAACCCATTGTCTGGTTGCGTTCCAAAAAAGATACCCATGCTTTGTCGAATCCAATATTACCAACAATTGACAATCAACCTCTTTGGTTTTATTCCCCCAAGCTCCGCCATCACGGCTAATTTCGGACCGTCACTGCCCGAGATTTTCCCCTGGTTATTCTCCTCCCCCCGCCCAGCAACCCGCCTCTCGGCCAGGGGGGTCTGTCCCTCTCCCTTCCCTGCTGACTTCGTCTCCTCTTCCTCCTCCCCTTCAGAGGTGTTTCACTAGCCCGAGCTTACCTCCGACCCCCCCCCTCTACTTGTCATGAGGTTCTGATGGCCTTCGCGGTTTCCGCCCCGGCGGTTTATCTGGTCACCTTTTGCTGTTCTTACTGGTGTTCCGGACTCGCCTCGGCTCTGTCTCTGTCCCTGCTCGGGCTTTCTGGCCGCGGCTGGTGGGCCTCCTGCGGCCCCGGCTGTCCCCCTGCTCCCCGCCCCCGAGTCCGGCTGTTCGTGGTGCGCTGGCGGTCGCCCGCTCCCCCGTTGCGCTGTTGCCACTGCGCTGCCCCCCTTTCTATCTAGATTGTTTTTTCTCTCCCTGTTTTTGTGACCCCCGACCAACTCACACGTGGCGTTTTCCCCTCTGGGGGGGGGGCTCTGCTTCTCCCTGGTCCCTAGTCCCCTTTGGGCTACTTTTTGTCTCGGCTTTCACCAACAGCCGGCTCGCGTATATGGAGACACTGCCGTCTCGACCGCTCCACAGAACACTATTGGCAGCCGAAGAACAAGTTGGCTTCCCGACTCTCCACTGATTGCAAACACGGCCACAGCGTCCCAAGCATTCCGCGGACGTCCGCCCAGCACCCTTCCTAACAGCCCCTCACCCAAAACAATAACAAAACAAAGTAATGGCCCGGATCCTTCGGGGCTTAATGTCTCCCGCCGCTTCCCTCTGGTCTGCGCTGAAGCAGAACGCGCCTCCCACACCCGATCCCCCCGGCCCCTCCCACACCGGTACCCTGACACCCCTTAACGGCACCCGTACTTCAGACCCAACAAGTTGCGCGCTTTTGTCTCCAACAGCCATTTGACCTAGCAGGCGTCTCTAGTTTTTTTCCCATCAACACAAACGCCCGGTCCCCCCACTGAGAAACAAGAAAAGACATCATAAAAGAATGATCGTTCAAAAAAGTACAAAAGAAAAGAAAGAAGATTTTCTTATTTGGAATGGATATCTTATCATTTTAAACTTGTTCAAAGATTCCTTAAATAATTTCATTACTAAACTCGGGAAACACCTCCCATTTCTTGTTCTGCAGCGTTATTTACATAAAGCAGGAAAGACCATGAAATTTAGAGGGTTTTATAAGACTCTTTGTAATAAATTATCATTCTTTGTACGGAAATGACTAACTCTGCATTCATTGCAGGGACGAGATTGTAGGAATATTGGATTCAGAGAAAGAATCTTCATAAGGCAAAGTCAAAAGCAATGCTTTTCCTGTCCCAAAAAGCATTTGGTATGATCTGACACAAAATGTCAGATGCTACTCTTTTCAGAAATCCCCAATTCAGCAACCACTCGAGCCTCCCATTGCTTGAACTTTAGGAGGATGTACAGAATCGAAAGATTCCGACTATAAATTTCCATTTGTAAAATACTCAATAGGCTTTGTTTAAACGAAATGAAAGAGTTAAAATACTCTAATAACTGGTTCAAATTATAAAAATCAAAATATGGTATACCATTATAATTTGCTGAAAAATCCTTTTTGCATTCAATTTTGAAAAGGGAGAATAAAGCATTAATAAAGTAGTTAGAGTACCACGAATAATGCGCGGATAGAATGAGAGAGATACGTTAATCAAAAAGAAAAAAGTGAGGAATACAAACCTTACTTGGCACAAATGCAAATTAGACAGTTGCTATTTTTATGTCTAAACATACTTAGAAGCAGATTGCAACAAACAATGAGTGTTTTTTATCCAAAAATATTTGAGACTAATCCTTCCGGACACAACTGACGTCAACACAACACTATCAATCTTAAGCAATCTTGTATTTTAAAAATCATTATTTAATTAGAATGGTGCCAATTTATATACACCGAGAGTGGAACAATTGCATCATTCCCAGAAATTTAGGACTAAGAGATTCATTGATTAATTCAATCTATAACAGCTTTATCTTTATCAGAAACAGGAACATCAGAGTTTTCGAGTGTGAGAAAGACCGATGATTATAATTCAAATGATTTTGTTTTTAAAGATTTAATTTTTTTTTAAGATTTTCAACCTCATGTTTTAAATCATCAAGAGAAGTATCTCTTACAACACCTTTTCCTTTCTTTTCAAGTCTAGAAAATACTTCGGGGTCTGTTCGCCGATATCGTGGCTTGTCTCGATGAGACGGAATGTGAGTCTTTATGACTCTCTCGAAATGCAAGGGGGAGATGATATGAGTTTATGGCGAACTCAAGTGGATTTCATATGCAAGACAATAAATAAAGTACATTAGCATATATATTTTCTTAGAAAAAAATAATGAAGTATTAAGATGAAAGGGTGAATAATGAAATAACATTTAGACATTAATGGGGGCAAAATGTCAAAAGACATTTAATATGCGTGCTTTTCAAAAACCAATAATAAAAAGAACAAAGGTGCCCAAATTTAGTATTCCTAAACTACTAAAGTTAGGCATACTAGTTTAATTAAGGAAGACCTTTTTTTCTTTTATGAAAATAAAACAGTGGCATAATCCAATGAAATAAACAAACACCGATCAAATTAGATTTAGCAAAACAAGCGAGATTAGGATCGATGCATTTCTTTTTGTGCTTGACTTAATACCTTTACATGAGACGCAAAGATCCAAACTCGGATGGACATGTGATGTTAAATTAAGAGAATAAGCCAAATTTTAATAAGCATAGATCCTAACTCATGCATTTAGCTAAAGCAAAATAACATATCATGGGACAATTTTGAGCTAATGCAAATAAAAAAAAAAGGTCAATCCTATGGAACCAAATTCATGTTATTGAGAACTCCTTCTGGGCTTGTGACTAATTAGTGACTAAAGTGCTTTGAATAATTCCGCTACCACCGATCAAATCAACGTCAAGCAAGAATAGGAATAAGGATTGCCTTCTGGAGAACGAACAAACGATGAAGTGCATGGGTACAAATTGATATCATCAGAGAGAGTTAAACCCACAAAAAAATGACACATTAACTGAACATGTTATTTATGACAAAATGATATGCATGATTATTTTTCTTTTCTTCTTCTTAAGTAGTGCCAAACTCCAAATAATTTGGGCACAAAATATGTGCAAAACACTACTTGACATATTTAGGGAAATGCCCGTCAGAGTGACCTTCAACGGTAGCAAACAGCTCACGTCCCGCGCCTACCATTCACCTCGACCCTAGTCAAAGTTGTACTAATATAGATCCTTGACATGAATAAGGAGGGACTACGGCCTTTCACAACTTTAGTGAAAGGAGAAAAGGGAATGGGCGCGATTAGGCAAAGACATCACAAAAAAAAAAAGAAGCGAAATCGTCTCATGGTCCTAGGAAATTAGCATTAAAACAAGAAAGGCCCTAATCTAGACTTTAAGCTTATTCATATTTTACTCCAAGTAAATGAAAGTGTAAACACATTTTCTGCACGTAATTAGACTCTTAATTTAAATATAAACAACACAAACATGACCCCAAACAAATGAAAGAAAAGGAAGCTTATATCGTGAAAACAAGGGCGATGGAATCGAACTTTACTGATTTAGGCGATATAAGGGTTTAAACTCGAAAATCAGCTCAAGCACAGTGATTTAATCAAGCAGCCCGCATAAACATGAAGTGGACATAATAGTGATGAGTTTGAAGAGAGAAAATCTAGTGATGCGAGCTTAAACAGACATTAAATCACCGAAAAAAAGAAAATGAACACAAACAGACATTTTAGAAAGATTTGACAATGAGAATAATACAACTTTGAACACATTTGCAAGCTCGAAAATCAAGACTAAAAGCTAGAAAGTCGCAACATCGAATACGGACTCACAATACTTAAAATTCAATATTACAACCAAACAAATGAAACAAACAAGAAAAATATACGTATTGAAAAAAATCAGTAACCCAACAGCTGCAATACTCATGTAACGAAGCTTCTACAACTCAGAGAATATCACATCGACATTGAGGTAAAAGCGAGGAGAATGCAAAGGAAGCATAACCTTTTCCTGTGCAGCGATTGGGACGACGAGCAAAAGACGACCTTTCGACCAAAAAGTTCGAACACGAGCAACAAAAATCCAAGTAATCCCAAAAAATATTATGTGTTTTGGCTTATTTACTTAAATCGTTTTCGGTGTTTTTGATAACAAAAGGAGTCCAAAACAGAATTCTTCAACTAAAGCACTCAACAAATTTCGATTCCCAAAACTTTTCTTCCTCTTTTCTCAAAGAAAATCCCCTCCCCTCTGTAGTCTTTCCAGTAATGTTGTAGCTAATTTCTAACTGTAGACTAAAAGTTCTAAACCTCTCTAGTGAAGATCCGCCAGCAAAAATCTTTTCAAAAAAATCCCCCCCTGCTTTCTCTCAAAGCGATTATATATAGAGGAACCACTAGGGTTACGAATTTGGGAGGGAAACGGAAGAAAAATCGGATGAAAAACCAAGGCCCAATCCCAAATTCGAAATTCAAAAACCTTTCACCCAAAAGGGCAAACACCCTTTTCTGCATTTTTTCAATTCATCCCCAAAGAAGAAAGGAGAACAAACGACCTGGATGGATTTCGTGTCCTTGCAGAGGCGACATCTCTCAATCTAAATCTTTTTAAATCATTTGAAATTAGGAAGCTCGCTAGTTAATTTATTGGAGATGATCAAAATTGAGTGTCAACACACAGTAATTAATGAGAGGTGGTGTATTTTTATATTTTGACTAACCAAACCTATTGATCTTTGAGTTAGTTTAACGCAACGTTATTTGTTAATTATAATGCAAAATTGAATTATTAGTTTAATTTAAAATAAGATCTTACATGATAACTTTTAAACTTGTTAAATTTAAGGTCATTATTCTAAACACCCAAAAGAAATGAACTAAACCGGTGAAATATGTTATGTTTTGTTTGGGGAGCTTTAGCTCTTCATGTTCACTAAAAGTAATTAAGTGCATATGATTAAGGTATCTTACTATAATATATGAAACTAATTAAGAAAGTTAATGAATCACATTAGAAAGTTAAATTTTTTATTTGAATGTTTGTTTATTCCAGAAATTTGAATTGATGAAAGGTGTTTGATGTTAGCAATTAGCACCAAGGCCAAAAGTGTTAGTGTGTATTATATTACTACATTCTTCCGCTTCAAAATAATTGAAATGTTTTTACTTTTTTTATATTTCAAATATAATTAACTTAATTATTTATTCTTTAAAAAAATTTTTATAATATTCTTTCACTTTTACCCTTCAATTTTATTTACACTATGACGAATTCAAATTTTTTTAATTGACAAATATTATTGTCATCTATACCAAGAAAACTTGAGCTCCCACACCAATAAATTATCATATCAAATTCGAAAGTGAATTAAGAGCTTTATGTATTATGATTCTTCCGATGTTTTTTGCCATTTTAATTTAAGTTGTGTATTTCTATTTTATTAGAATCTAAATTTATTTCTGAAATTTAAATATTCATCAATATAACGATGTACCTCAACATTGAGGTCAAGAAGTTCATTTGTATTAAGCTCAAATGGAATATTTAAATCAAATTGTGTTGGTAGCAATGTTTACTTTAAAAATTTTAAAGTAAATCTTTTTCATAGAATAAATTTAGGGAAAAATTAAAACTTCATATTCATCGAAGTCATAGTCTTCTTTGTATTTTTGTCTTTTTAATTTCTCGGTTTGGACAAAGAAGAATATATTTTCTTTGTTTCATATTAAGTGAATTTTAGAGATTTTTCATTGTTTAAAACAGTTGAATTGTTTAAAGTTCAAGATGAATGTTTGAATTTTTTAATATATTTACCCTTTCATTTATTGAAGTTTTAAATTTTCTAGGAAATAAATTAGTACTTACTCCCTCCGTCGACAAATGTTTGGCAGGTATGCTAAAAATAAATTTCAAGATTAATTGTCAATTTAAACAATCAAGAAAGAATTAGCTATTTTTCTTCCAATTCTACCCTTAATAATTACTCCATTTGTTCAATTGAAAAGTTATGTAGAGTTCTGATACTCTTGTATTAAATTTTCCTTGAGAGAAGTGCATGACCTTACACAGACAAACAATTATGGACGGAGGGAGTACAAAATTATACTCCCTCGTCATGTTGTGTTTTGCAAAAATCAATTTAACTAAATTTTAAAGTAATTAGATAAGATTAATTCGATAGATTTATAATTTCACAAAAAATAATATGTTCTTGAATGATTTTCTTAATATGTGTGTATTATCTCACATATCACCATCCAAACAGCATTCCCCTATGTTTTTTAAATAGGTTAAAAAAATGGTTGGTTTGGAGGTACCAACCTACAATAGAGATAGATGGTGCACCTTTTTTGTGACTGAATTAATTGCTTATTCGCATGTAAGCAAGCCTCATATATAAGAAGAAAACTAGGACAAGCAAATTGCAAAGGCAAACAACTCAAGTACACAAATTTGACAGTTATTTGGTGGAAATTTTAAAACTAAATACAAGAGATTATCATCCAAGTTCATACTACTAAAGTACACCAAGTTCATCCATTTCTTCATCGTTGTCATCCCATTCCATGGGTTCATCCCATACCATCGGTTCAATACCCCCATGGTAAGCCTGTAACAGAAACCCCATAACACCTACATTTTCAACCGCTTCTTCCTCTGCTGGCATTGGAGACATATTTGAGTTTTCTGAAAAGCTTGGCAACATCCATCGGAGAACCCCTGGGGTGTACTTCAACGCAAACTTCCCTGATGGTTCAAGGATATCTATGTCAAATGCAGGGCACAGAGGACCACCACCCATGACTTTCACATGGCTAACGCTGCAAATGTGAATGAAACAGCATATTATCAATCACAACATAAACAAACAACTATTGCGCCTCAATTCCGATCAGTTGAGTGCGATTATTTGAGTCCTCACTGATCATATCGCTAAATCTAAGATCATCACTGACCAATACTATACCAAATAAAAAAAAGGCACTAAGAATTGCTCTATATTGTCTGCAACATATTGACAGGAATATAATCACATGAGAGAAATTAACGTAGATAGAAGCCTCAGCAAAGATCTCTATGTTTATGACACAAGCACATAAATCTTGCCAAGGGGTAGAGCAATAGAGTCATTGATTTTTTAAAGGAACACGAGAGCGGAAAACTAACCATGTGTAAAACAAGTTGTCTGAATGTTGCCTCTGAACTTTACCCAGCAGTTCAATCTGCAGATATCCACCAATGCAAAGCACTGGTTCTGGTAGCTTGTACTGTTGCAAGCAGTTTTTCTGCTCATCAATGTTAGAATATGTTAATTCTTTCCATGCAAAATACCATGCTCCTATTGAGGACTTATAGATAAAGTTCAAACTAATTGAAATAATACATGACACTACTTTGGCAAAATTTTAGTGGGAAATACTTGCCATGACAAAAACAAATTAAATTAGAATTGATACCATCTTTGTAAGGAAAAAAAGTTATAAAAGATTACCTGTTCCATAGGGTATACTTCTGATGTATACGTCCATATAAACTTGTCATCAGCAGCCTGTTGCTGAGGCATTTGCAGGACATCATTTTCGTCTAGTGAATTTTTGGGGTGTCCTAACCGAAATCGAACAGATTTTGCAGAGTATATAGGCTGGCCGGGCTGGTAAAAAGCTGAATAAGATATTACATATTAATCAAGAGGATCAAGTAAAACGTGCAAAAACTTTGAAACTTATATCGAAAAAATTGAGGGGTATCTAAGACCTCTGGGAGATACAACAGAAAGACAGAATAAAGACGAAGCAATCACCTTCAAAAGGTTGTACACTAATTTCACTAATAACACACAGATCGGCTTTCAATTTGTAAATTAATGTCTCGGGGGAATCTGGATCAGCATGTCCTTTACTTGACCAGTATGAATGTCCACCAAGATATCTCCTAGTTGTTAAAGTATTGGCAACACTTTCGGCAGGAAATCTATCTGTACTAGAAGCACTAACTGCATATGCTATGCATTCACACTGACATGTGTTTAATGTTGTAATAGCATGAAGGAGAGAAGCATAAACATTGTGGTCTCTCTTCAGAATATCCCAACTGGAATTGTTGGATCCAGCACCATTTGCTTCTGTTGTTATCCAATCTGGTTCAGTTATACGTGCAATCCCAGAAAGCTGAGGAAACCTTTTCAGACATAGTTTCTTGGAAATCCCATTCGTAATCACTGCAAAAAATAAGTCACCAATGTTACTATTCTACTTAAAACAAGGACATTCTTCTCCCAAATGATAATGAATCTCAAATGACTTTTCTGCTTCACCTTATCATTCCCCACTTCCTAGTATTAAAACTGGCATCCCCATATTTTTTCTGAATAAAGGGCCAACTAAACTAATTTTGTGTACAGTGATTGTGAAATTTCTAAGAAATTTATGTGGCATTATCAAGCTGGAAATCCAGTAAGTTTAACAACTGGCATTCCAATGTATTTCCAGGAAATTTTCCAACTTTCAAATAAATTAATTGGGTCAGACAGCAGCTTATAAAGAAATGGTAAAAATCTCTCCCTTCTGAATGTTTTGTTTTGTAAAAATCATTTTATAGAACTCTCCCAGGCACGTCTATCGAGAATATGACCTAAAACACACCTCCCCTATGATGATCCTTCTGATCAATTATAGTTTAAAGGGCTTGTTTAACTCATAAGAGACTACAAAGAAGAGTCCTTCCGATTTGCTTAAGATGCCTGCATTGTGGACAGGAAGCTGAAACAATGAGCTTCTTTTTTTGTATTGTGAGACAACTGCAATTAGTGGCATATGTTCTTTCACATGCTGGGGTGAATCACACAATGCCAATAAATTCTCTGGAAATTTTGAAGAACTGGAGAAGTATTGGAAGACGAGGGTCAGCGGAAGATTGGTGGCAAAGCTAGCTCCTTCTCCTTCTCTTTTATGACCGACTAATATGGTTTAACATTGAATAATTGAAAATACGATTATTTAGGAAATCACATTGAATGCTGAGACTATGCATTGAATTTCTGATAATAAATCCATACATCAAAAAAGTATTTGTGATTGTTCAAGAAGAAATGAAAAAAAAGATATGATAAGAGTTGGGACAGTTGAGTGTTAAGTATATCTTAATAATAGTATGAAAATCTAGTGGCCATGATTATCTGTTCACTCTAAGGCGTACAAGTGGCTTTTTGAAAAGAGTTAGACACAGTAGTAATGCTCTTCTAGTGCTTCAATGGACTTTGGACTTTTTTTGTTATAAGTATTTATTTGATTCGGAAGATGAACTATTAGCCAAATGTGTTTGTTGCCAATATTTGTGTATAAAGAGAAAAATAGTCCTCTAGGGAAACCCAGAGTGTTGCATAAAAAGGACCAAGGAGAATCCTATGCTTAAGGAGGAGAAGGAACTAGCTTCAGAAGGCCGTTATTACAAGACCACGTGCAACAAGGAAGGCAACACTAAATTAGATCAAATGACCAATACTTGAGAATTTTTTATTGTGATCACATCACCAATACTTCAGAATTAGCAAATAGACCACGGGGATCACTTCTAGATCAAACTTCTTGACGGAAGATCATCGCACCATTTGCAATCAAATACCTAGTTATATCAGCTAACAGTGTATATGTTAAACAACATTTGTGTTTTCATCCTATTCTATAGTAAGAGGAAACAAAAGTGTTTCTTATTCCAGTTGAAGTTACAGCCACAAAAGAAGAAAAGGGGAACCCTTCACCACACTCCTCTTCCCACTGTTCATCCTACAGTCACACTATTTCCTCTTCTCCTCCCCACTAGAACCTCTCTTCTCCCGCCCTCCCACTCTTCCTCCTCCTCTCTCTTGCCCTCTTCCATTATCCTCTAGACCACCCTATCTCCCTCTCTTCACCTCCCGTCATAAATCCATCCCACCCCCCCCCCACTCTCGCCCCCCTACCTTGCCCCGAATTAATCATTCCTCGTACACCATTGGATGCAAGTAAGTTATCTAACATCCTATAGACTACCTCACTTGACCTGCTCTTCCTCATTATCATCCTTCTTTTTCTTTTTTCTTTTATTTTCTTCGAGGTGGGGGTGTTTTGGGAGGGGAGTAGACAGGGGATCACTTCTTTAATTTAATTATTTTGGAAATCTGAATGAACATACAGAGGAATCAAACATTCTTGACAAAGCTATTTATGTAAACAGCAATATGTCTTCATCTCAACTGACCCATTGAGTATAGATACCTCCCATCAGTACCGATACAAAGTAACTAAGCTCAACAAGGCCTATTCTCAAAAAAAAAAAAGCTCAACAAGGCTTAGAAAAATGAGAAGAAATTATCGTCTTTTTGGTTGCCTCTCTTAGAAATTGAACCCTGGCCTCCTATAATCCATGTTAGACTATACCCTTTGGTGCAACATTCTCGATAATGACGAAACTTGTGTGACAGATCATTTGCCCTATGCTCTACCTTAGTTGACACAAGCTGGGAACATAAACTAGAATTTGTGTTTATATCATCACTATTTTCTCAAGGGAAAGAGGAAGATGAACGAAATGGTTTACCCATTCGAAGAATTATTCGTCTATGACTTAAGTAAGAGACACCCGCAGCATGATGGCCTGATTTCTTTTTAAAACACTACATTTCATAATGTTTTCTCCTTTGCACCTTGAGAGAAAGCTCATCTTTTTTATTTTGAAAAAGAGGAGAAAGCTCAGATTTTTGGACCATTTACAGTTAGTTTTTTATTAGGTTGGCAAAATCACCAAGACCATCCCGTCATGTAGGTATTGCCACATTCTCATTGATTAGATTCAAACCTGGTAACACTGGAAACAAGGAATATAATAGGTAATATCTTCATGAACATGGACAGGGGCGGAGGCAGCACATAAGTAGGGGGGTTCATCCGAACCCCCTCGGCGGAAAATATTACTATTTATATATTGTTAAAATTATTTTTTAGATATGTATAATTGATGTCGAACCCCCTTCCACTAGTTCGTGTGTTCACTCCTCAGATTTTGAACCCCTTATTAAAAATTTTAGCTCCGCCACTGAACATGGACACTACCGTTGTAGAATTTAGAGTCAAACACATACATATCAATATAGAAAAAACCCAAGATATACAACATAATATTTGCCTAGGATAGACGACAGTTTCTTCTTCTTCTTTTTTCACGATTCGAAGTCTGAGTCATTAATCAATACATAAGAACCTGTTTGGATTGACTTATTTTAAATGCTTTTAAGCCAAAATAATTTTTAAGTAGTTTAAATGTATTTGGATAAAAATAAAAAGTGCTTATAAGCCCTTGGTTTTAAGTCAAAATCCATAAGACTTTTGGCTTATAACTCATAAGTCAAAAGTCAATCCAAATAGGCTCTTAGGAGCTGTTTGGTTATTGTATAAGAAACATCTTATACATGTATTAAAAATTTTACATTAGTTTTACTATGTGGTGGTAGAAGTGTGACTAGGTCATAAAAAGTTAACATAACTAACCATGTTTCGTGGTAAGAATTTTAATGTTGATAAAAATTATTCATGTTTAATTAGACGGTGTTTGGTTGCATTTTTGTAGTCCTACAAATAATACCAACATAAACTTATGAGGGAATCTATGTATAAGTTAGCTTAAAGTGGTAGGGGGAAGGGGGGGGAAATAAGTTATGTGGGTATTAGTTTATTACATGTATTAAAATGATAAATTAACACATTACCCTATAAACTTTATTTCTTTTTTTTAATGGACAACTTTATGTTTCTATAAGATGTTATTTTTTTATTTTTTTTTATATAGACCATTTTCATTTCTTTTAATTTTTTTTAATTGCAAAATTTTATGTTTCCTATTATATATAGGACTATTTTCATTTTTTTATAATATTACCATTTTTATTTATTTATGCAAATATAAACATTTTTTTAATATTAAAAATTTAATTGTATATTTTTTGACAGTGCATATGCTAATCAAATATTAGCATTAGATATTATTCAATATATTCCACATTTTATTACCATGTATTATTATTTTGTAAATAATTTATAGTAATAATTTACAACAAGTTTAATATTCAATAGTAAATAATTCATGTATTATGATCTCTGCATAACAAGATAATACCTACATAACTAATATCCGCATAGCTAATACCGCATAATTAAACTCAACATAACTAAATCCTGCATAATTAAACCCTGCATAACTAATAACTACATAACTAAATCCTGCATAACTAATACCTGCATAACTTAACCCTACATAACTAATATCTGCATAACTTAACCCTGCATAACTAATGTCTGCATAACTCTAACCAATAACCAAACGGCCCCTTAAGTTATAGCCTGGTTGCTAAAAACAGTTCTAGCTGCAAACAAAGAAACTGTTGTGAATTGACAATACTAAAATGGCTTACATCTCCAGCATTAATCTACGATCAATTAATATGAGGGTAAATCTACATTAAGAAGATACAAAATGGTTTCATTTTTGCAGACTATGGTGGTATGGCCCTCAAATACCCATAACCACCAATTACGTGAACAAATATATTCAGATAGGAAACGGGTACAGTAGACTGCTTCAATACTAGAAGAAAATGTGAAGCTCAGCAAGATGAGTTATTATTATGAGAAAAGAAATACTTTTTAATATGTCACTGCCAAGAATAACTTTCATCACACTTAAGTTTGCGTAACTCACCAAAATGGTGCCAAAGGCTTGAGACGGAGCCTGCACGGACCACATCTACTGGCTCATTCAAACATGCCAGAATATTAATTGACATGTCACTTTCAAGACATTGTACAAAATCAGCCCGAGACTCCATTCTGATTGACCAGCCACTATAAAAGTCAATCCAATCGACGTCAAGCTCCAAAACCTGGTACAGCACCATATATAAATTCGCATGAAAATCATCAATATTTAAGAAATGGAAAAGGAAGAACAGTAAAAGATAACAACTATCATCTACAATATTTGCCAATTCAAAAATAAATAAATAATAGCAAACCAGGTCCCTAGAAGATCGAACAATCAATTAATTATACCTCTATCCAAATTAAGTTGGCATCAACTAAATCAATCCTCTATGTCCATTATGTTCATTCCACTTCCAAATAGTCTTTTAACGCAAATCAAGGGTTGCTGAAATTCACAAATATCTCTACGTAGACATAAAATCCTCAACAAACTAGAAGGATTCCTAACCAGTACCCGAAGTCTTAGGTGGGCGAACTCTTTACTTTTGATGACGAACCCGTGTCGGATTCTTCAAAAACACACTACTTTCGGAAAATGGACATGCACCCGTTTGCATTTTTGAAGAGTCCGAGCAACATAGCCTGAAGCTGAAGTGTAACAATAAGAATTTAAAGTCTTAATCCTAGAAAATCAGTATAGCCTATACAAGTATTTAGCTTTCATTTTGTTCGATTTTCGGCTGAATAAACATCAACCACAACTGGTTGTATGCTTGTCTAAACTACTTTTCACTCCTGTAATTTCAGGTCTATCTCATCCCTTTTTAATCAAGCAAGGAATATACTCCTTAATAATGGAAGAAACAATAAAAAAAACCTACAAAAATAAATGGATCTCTACAAGGCGCCCACACCTTTCATTACAAGGATGCACCAAAAGGATACTTAAATACAAGAGTTTAATCTTCCACTATAGAAAATTATGCTCATTTCCTTCAAAAGCTTTCCAATACCCCACCTTTATTTATCTCCATATAATTAGCTCAACAAACCTAAGGACTTGCCATTCCACCAGATATCTCCCGATTGTTACATAAGAAACCTTCATATCAGTCATCCAATTATAATTCTACTGAAAAAGCCCTATAAGACTACAATTATAAGATATAGAGCAATTTTGACCTCCGCTATATCTTATGGTATGAAAAAAGTTGCTGTCGTCTAAAAATTAGACCACACTATACATGGCTGTCAACATAAGCATATACAGCTGAGAAAACAAATAACCCATAAACCGATTAAGCAATTGGAAGCACATAGAAAAATCTCAAAATTACCTGGAAATCGGTGAACAAGAAAACTGAAAAAGGGTTCTCAAGTACATGAAATCATGTCGTTTTTTGTTCTATACGATCGAGATGGGGGCTTAAAAGGAATTGGGCCTTACCGGTCCAAAAGTTTGCGGGAAATTTACATGGAAAAACTACCTAACTAAATATATGTTATTACGAGGGAAAATGACAGAAATTTCATCTTTAAATTCTTTTATTACCATTATTCTCTATTAATTTTATAAAATTCCAAAATCTCTCATTTATATGCATCAAATTAATGTATTTGTGCATCAGATTAATATATCATGTATAAAATGTACATCAGATCAGTGTATCATGTATAAAATGTAATGTATCTTACTTAACGATTAGTGTATCTCGTGCATCAGATTAATGTATCAGCGCTTATATTATTGTATCAGTTTGAGGGATTTCTGTAATCATAAATTTATAAGGGAAAAATGATAATTTTGTCTTATCTTCTTTATTAAAGTATGGATTTTTGTCCTTGCGGGGACCAATTTTAAATATATATATGGATATATGTGGGTATATATATATATATATATATATATAATATATATATATATATATATAGATAATATATGCGAAAAGTTACGCCTAGAGGTTTTCTGATTACGGGTTCATCAACTTCACTAGCGCTAATAGGACAGCATAGGGAAGAAGCATTACACCTAGGAATCAACAACACAAAATCTTGTGGAAGTCAGCACTTTTCTTAGAGGGCTTGGGACTAAAAGAATGGTTGGGCAACAAACATCCATCTCGTTCGTCCTTTCGATACCCGCTATATAACAATCGAAGGCTAATTGAAATGACTAATTCCTGGAAATGGAGGGTTAAAAAAAAGAAATTGGGGTGTTATATTTATAAGTTCTATCTAGTCCCAATAGCTTGATGTAAGAAAAAAACTCTTGCCAGGAAGGTTGCTAGAGATTTCTTGTAAACACACTAGCCTGCTGAGTTCATAATGAGAGTATTGCATCGTTGAATCTTTTGTGAGTCCATGTATATTCCTCATTATGCCATAAGGGAGAGCCCTATGAGGTGAAAATCTAACAGTCGGTTTTGGAATGGAGATTCTTTCATTGATGACGACCTTAACGGGTCGGCTCAATAGAAGGAAAATTACCAGAAGAAGCTTTGAAGAATTATTATGAAGCTAGTGACTAGAAATGACCACTATGACGAAGTTATATACTCTATAAGATAGGGCTATCCACACAAGTTAATGGAGAACATACAAGATTGAATAATTATTTGCGCAGCACTAGAACGAAACTCCTTCTTGACCACAAGTTTTAATTATATGTACTGATATTTCATTACGTGTGATTATCTCCACATAGAAAGAAAAACATTCTAGTAAAGTAACTACTAGAACCAAATAGGCTTTAAGGTGCATCATCTAAAACAACGATTTTATCAGCTGTAGCAAAGAAAGAAACTCATAGAAGTCAAAATAGGAAAAAATAAAAAATGGCCTCAGCAAATTTTCTATGGATATAAAGCTAATGAGAGAGATAGAGGAAGAACCATAAGATCAATTACAGGGCGTTTGGGCCCCCGATACAATTAATTAATGGTGTCTGTACTTATCTCATGATGTGAGATAAAGATTAGGAATTAAATTAGGTAATAGAGTCAAATCCACTAAAATCTTGCAGACAGCGGTTTGATAGGATCGATGCCAAAGATAGTAAGTATTTTCTTTCTTATGAAAGAATTCCTTTTTCAAGGATTCTATATAAATTATCTTATGAAACCGGAAGATAGTCCCTTAGAAAATTCTAAACACTAGTTAGAAAATAAATATGTTTTATTCTTCTGAAAGGTGGGGGAAAAAAGAGAATAAAACTAAATTATAGGATTATTCATCCAAATTTCAGTTTGAAACTCATGTAATTAACCTATTTTTCTTTTGGTTACCCTAAAACTGGGATAGATCATGAGAAATCTTTGATTAGATTTTATAGATATGGTTATAGATCAATGGACACCTAAAAGAATTGATTGCTGGAAGCAGTTGAGGTTAAGAAATTCTCAAGTACGGTTCTAAGGGAAGGAATTGAACTACCTATTCCGGCCAGGGGAGAACAAGTCATTAACAAGGGAGATTCTTAATTGCAGAGTCTTGGTTCGATCAGCCGCTGAGTTTGGAACATGCTATTAGCACAATACTCCTGGTAAATTATATGAAACGCGGTAACGGTAATGGTTGAGATCACGAGACATTTCGAATAAAAGAGGACCCATTACTTTAATCCTTTATTTAGAATATTAGTCTAGTATTTTATTTTTTTTTATTAGATTTAGATATTTGTTATAATTTAATTGTTTGTTGGACCCATCAGATCAGTAAACGAAAAATGGATTATTCGTTGTGATTTTGAAGACCCAATCACATAATTTCATGTTCTCCCTCTAGCCTTATATTCACTCTATTTCATCTGTATTTTTTAGGAAAAAAAAGGATACACAGATAGATACAAAATAGACTTCTCTTATTTAAAATTAAGCAAATTATTATAAAACTAAGTAAAAGAACCTTCAAATCACTAAATATATATATACAGGGTATTTCTTAGTAATGCTAATAGCTACTCGCGTGATTTGGAATAGAGTAGAGTTATTAAAATCTTCTGGTAAAAAAATTAAGGTCCCTCCATTTAATAAAGATATGAATATACACAGGTGCACAAAAAAGTCATTTTGGATCAATCCAAAAGCCCAAAAAGGTTTTAAAGGTTAAATTAATTTAACAGGTCAGTTGTGAGAAGCCTCAGGCCCTATACCATAATAGATCCGAAACTTGCCCCGCGATCGACTTCAGATAATAATTTGTCTAGTAAATAACTAAAGAAATAGATAGGAGA